>CM029478.1:4187139-5387139 GCA_017140325.1 Eucalyptus leucophloia subsp. euroa | reverse complement strand
TTGTATTCTCAAAATAAATGAAAGGCTTTTTACTCAAGAAGAACTTATTAACAGTTATAGGGGTGCTTACTTGGTGGAACAGTATTCACAAATGTGTTGAATTTTGAAAGAGTTATTTACAAAGGGTTATTCACAAATGAGTGTCGATGGATGTCTCTATTGATTAGGGATATGACACGTGAATAATCAGCTAAAGGTTGAGAATTTGATCGGGTGTCTCTGCTCTTGTCCCGGGTTTGGATCACTTGGTTTGCCCCATTTGACCATTAAGCCTGGCCCTTGAATCCCAATGCTTCCTGTCAATATAAGTTCAGAGAGTGAGTGTTAGATATGACACCAAGTTGCATTTCCCCCGAGTTTATATGAGCTGGCTTCTAGGGATACTTGAATGTCGATGATGGTCTCTTTGCAGTTCTCTGCTTCTTTCGACCGGTTTTTCTTACTTGTGGCCACGTAGGCATGATCGCTAGCTGTTGATTTACTTTCAACGCCTTCCTTTTGTGGAACTTCCCCTTCTGTCTTTGATTAGCAGCATTGGGCAAAGTCATGTATCTCAGGCTTCTATGGAATTTTGAGATGGACAATTAAAATTTCCACCTTTCCAATAGCAATTGCTTCTTGCAAGGGCATGCATTTGGAACAAGAAGTGAGGTTTCCGGGTTCTAAGATTGTTAACTGGGACAGAAGGTTCCTTCTAACCAGGCTGGCTCCTGAACGACACATCTTTTACACCAAGCTAGGTGAAATTGACATGGATTACTCTTATGCGTCTGCCTGGGTAATGTCGATTTGCTCAAGTTATGCCATCAAGTTTGCTACTTGATTTTCAACACTTCCTTAAATGCGGGTGATTACCATTCATTTTTCTCCAAATACATGATTTTCATGACGGTATAAATACATCACTTATATATAAAAGGTGCATAGTCATTTTCAATATGATAGAGAAGTGTTTGGCAATGCCAGACAATGAACATCATTCAAGGGTAGTACTTTTTTACAGCATCGGAATTAACTGGTTTAGAAAACTCTCACCCATCCATCTCAGTTAGGATCAAGGCTCCTCCGGGGAGTATCTTCTTTATTACATAAGAACCCTTATAATTTGGGGTGAACTTGCCTCAGGCTCTAGAAAGATTGGCAGCGTCTTTCTCAAGACTAGCTCATCTACCTCGAAGTGCCTGGGTCGCACCTTTTGATTAAATGATCGAGCTACCTTCTGTTGATAACACTGACCGTGACAGAGGGCTTTCAGTCACTTTTCATCGATCATGTTCAACTGCTCGAGCTTTTGTTGTGTCCATTCCTTCTTAGATAATCCAGCCTGGGATAAAATTCGTAGGGAAGGGATTTCTACTTCCACGGGTAAACCGCTCCATACCGTAAACCAGGGAAAAAGGGGTTGCCCCAGTAGAAGTTCGAATCGAAGTTCGATATGCTGTTAGTGCGAAGGGTAGCCTCTCGTGCCAGTCGTGGTAATTTTCAGCCGTCCTGGCTAGGATTCTCTTGATGTTCTTGTTGGCGGCCTCTACAGCCCCATTCATTTGCGGGTGATAAGGGGATGAGTTCAAATGCTGGATCTTGAACTTAGAAAATAATTGATCAATCAGCTTGTTGTTCAAATTTGTGCCATTGTCGGTGATGATGGAATCTGGCACGCCATATCGGGCGATTATGTCACGTTTGATAAACTTCATAACATTCCGTGCAATTACACTTGCATATGATGTGGCCTCAATCCATTTTGAAAAGTAATCAATTGCAACCAAGATGAACTGATGCCCATTTGTCGCCTTTGGGTTAATTGGGCCGATTACATCGATGCCCCACATTGAAAACGGCCATGGCTCAGATAACTGGTGCAGTTCAGTTGGAGGGACATTTATCTTATCTCCGTGAATTTGACAACGATGACAACTTCGTACATGCTGAGCACAATCATTCTCTAAGGGGAGCCAGTAATAACCCAGTCTCATTATCTTCTTGGCCAACATACGTCCATTCATGTGAGGGCCACATACTCCCTCATGTATTTCTTGCATTATTCATGTGGCTTCTGCCGCATCCACACATCTTAACAGGACTAAGTCATACGATCTTTTGTATAGATTTTCACCGCTGACGAAAAACTTTGAAGCCATTTTCATTAGGAATTTTCGATCAGAGGGAGTGCTTTGTTCAGGGAACTCCTGCTTCTGGACGTATTTCATGATGTCGTAATACCAGGGTCTCCCGTCGGGCTCTTCAGTTATGGCCATGCAGTAGGCCTGTCTTGCTAGGACTTCGATTTTTAAAGGCTCAACTTCTAACCCTCTCGTTGCCTGCAACATAGATGATAGCATTGCTAGTGCATCAGCGAACTGATTATGAATTCTAGGTAGGTATTCAAACGAGATGTCCTAGAATTTTCTCGCCAACTTTTCTAAGTAACCATGATGAGGCACAAGTTTGGCGTCTTTTTTCTTCCATTCGCCCAATGTCTGGAGGATTATTAAGGTAGAATCACCGAACACCTTTAGCTTCGTCACTCCCATTTCAATAGCCGCTTGCAGGCCGAGGATGCATGCTTCATATTCGGCTATATTGTTGGTACATGGAAACATCAATTTTGCAGCCACAGGATAATGCTGTCTATTTGGGGATATCAAGACTGCCCCAATGCCGGAGCCTGACAAATTTACAGCTCCGTCAAAGAACATATTCCACGTGTCTTCTTCTACCGCGAAAATTCGATCGTCCGGGGGATTATCCTTGCATACTTCTTTAGGACAGTCTGCTAACATATCAGCAATCACCCGTCCTTTAATTGATTTTTGTGACATGACTTGAATGTCGAATTCCGAGATCAGGATTTGCCATTTGGCCAATTTTCCTACCAATGCTGGGCGACTGAGCAAATACTTAATCGGATCACTTTCGGTTACGAGGAAAGTTTGGTAATGCAAGGTATACTGTCGAAGTCTATGCAACACCCATACTAATGCAGCGCATGTTTTTTCTGATTTTGAGTAGTTTTGCTTTGACGTGGTGAACTTTTTGCTCAAATAGTAGATGGCTCGCTCCTTCTGGTCATGGGGCTCCTTTTGTGCCAGCATTGCACCTAAGGACTCACTGCTGATTGTAAGGTAGAGAATTAAAGGGTGCCCCGTGACGGAGGTACTAGAATCGGGGTTTCATCAAGTATTGCTTTAGGTCTTCAAATGCCGTCGGCAATCATCATCCCATTTAATTTGTGCGTCTTTCCTAAGAAGTTTAAAGAAAGGTTTTACGTTTCAAAAGCTGGGAAATGAATCAAGCAATGTAATTTAATCTCCCCAGGAGGCTCCGGACTTCTTTTACATTCGAGGGAGGAGGCATCTCGAATATCGCCTTGGTTTTTGATAGATCTACTTCTATCCTTTTACAGCTTACAATGAATCCAAGTAATTTGCCAGAAGTTGCCCCAAACACACATTTCGCTGGATTCAAGCGTAACTTAAACTGGCGAAGTCGCTCAAATAGTTTCTCCAGGGTCTTCACATGGTTTTCTCCATGTTTGGTTTTAGCGATCATGTCATCGACATACACTTCAATTTCTTTGTGCATCATGTCATGGAAAAGGGTGACCATGGCTCGTTGGTAAGTTGCTCCCGCATTTTTCAAGCCAAAAGGCATGACCTTATAATGGAAAGTTCCCCATGGAGTAATGAATGCCGTTTTTTCCTTGTCTTCCTCCTTCATCTTTATTTGGTTGTATCCCGAGAATCCATCCATAAAAGAGAACAGTTTGAACCCTGTAGTACTGTCTACCAAAACGTCTATGTGGGGTAATGGGAAATCATCTTTCGGGCTTGCTTTGTTCAAGTCACGATAGTCGACACAAACATGTATTCGACTATCCTTCTTTTTCACCGGCACAATGTTTGCTACCCAAATGGGTATTGCGAGACTTCGAGGAAACCCACTTCAAGGAGCTTCATTACCTCTTCTTCAATCTTTTTTGACAATTCGGCTTGGTTCTTCTTAGCCGTTGCTTCTTGAGGGCTATATCGGGGTTGGTTGGCAAACTATGCTCCACGATCATTGGATCAAAGCCTGGCATATCCGCGTTTGACCATGCGAATACGTCTTGATACCTCTTTAAAAGAGCAATCAGGTCCGCAGCTTCTTCTTTAGGAAGGTCGGCACTAATCTTTATCTCTCTTGGACCTTCTGTGCTGCCTAAATTGACAGTGACGGTGTCTTCAATGGTAGAGGGCCTTGTTTCTTCATGACGCTCCTAGTCTCGTTGAATTTCATCGGAATTATCAAATTCATCATCTGAGCTATCAGAATTGCTATCATGGCTATCCACGATGTTGGTTTGGACCGCTCCCATACCCTTGCCTACTGCTAGATTATTCCTGTGTCATAGAGTAGATAGGTTAAGAGGACAAATAAAGTTAGTAGTTTGCATGCTCTTTTTTATGGAAATGTGATAAATTGCTCTTGAAGATTTAGGATAAGGAAACATGAGGAGACCCAGGCCTCAGATTTCTTCTTTCTTTTGATGGCTGGCTATCATCAACGGGCTGGTTTGGTGTGTCCCCCCATGCCCTCAAAATGTTTTCAACTTTATTTATTAGTAGACGGATTTACAAAGTGATTTCAAAAAATGGTTCCCCGGGTGGAACTGATGTTGAAAACAAAACAAGCCAAACTCTTAAAAAATATGTACAGGCTCCCACGTAGGGGAGTATGCGAAGGAAATAAAAAGGATTCTACTCGAGCGGATCTGCGCCCATTTCCCCTGGCGGTCCTTCATTGATAGCGCCCATGAAGAAGTCTTCATACCAGCTGCCTGCCACGTCTCCTTGTGCTTGCGGCCTTGCAGATTCCAGATCATCCATGCCTTCCCATCCATCAGGGACGATGTGGCGATGATGATCATAGAAACTTTGGGGGATTGAATAATTGACATAGTAGTCAAATTTACCACTTGGCTGACCCAAAGTGTCCATGATGATCTCTCCTCTACGTGCTTCCTTAGCATGCTCAGGGAACATGGCACGAGTGCTGGGTACCACGAGAAGGTGATCTTTGCCAAAACACAGCCACGGAGAGCGGAACGTGAATACCCTAGCATCTAAAAGATCTTGAACCTTGTCTTTCAGGATGGTACAGCCATCTAACGAGTGTCCTAATTCTCCCGAATGATAATCACATTGCTTGGATGGATCATAATCAAGGAAGTACTCGGGAGTAGGATGACTCAGTTCCCTGGTGATTAGCCCTTGCTCTAGGAGGATGGGAAAAACGATGGTCATCGATTTAGGAAGAGGCGAATACTGCCTCATGCTTTTTGAGGACTAAGATAGCCGGACCCCTTGCCAGATCGCATCAGTAGGGTCTTATTCATTTACTACCAAATCCTCATTATGACGAGAGCGGAATGCGCGGGTAGCTTGAGCGAAGTTTTCCGTCAAGTGGTGTACTGTCTCGCGTAGTTCATCAACTTGGCGTTGAAGCTGGAGGAATGAGAAGTTATCGCCTGCTCCTTCTAACTGCTCTTCCTCAATAGCACATATAGAAATGTCTCCAAACATGGTGGTCATGTTATCCGGCCCCTCTTTCTTTGAGAGCCAAGTTGTGCCCTCCTGGATTACGGGCAAGTTTGAGCTCCCGGGGTTGAACCAATTTGGAGTATTGATCACTCCTTCCTCTTCACGCATCATCCGTGCTGGGCCTGGGAAAGTTTCCTCGAGACAGGGGTATAAAAGGCCGATTTTTTTCTTTACTTTTCTATCCAGGAGGTATCCTAAACCGACAGTGTAGGGTCTCCTCAGGGCTTCAATAGGTTGACGGATGCCCTGGCCTTCCTTACCAAGTCCTTGTCCTGGAATGAAACCGTGTCCAACCATGATTTTTCCTACCATGATCGTAGCACTTGATACTTCGGGGACGAGGGGCAAGGTCCCTCGAGTTTCGTGTACAGTAGACACGAGCTCGAACGATTGATAGCTAGCTTCATTCTTGTCACCAGGCTTAACATAAGGAATGGCTGTCTCGTGGTAGATGCGGTGGTCTTCTTCTCCTCGGACTGTGATTAGCTTTCCTCCAACCATGAACTTCACACTTTGGTGGAGGCTTGAAGGTACTGCTCCTATGACGTGGATCCATGGGCGCCCTAAGAGGAAATTGAACGCAGTGGAGATATCCATTACTTGGAACAAAATTTTGAATACAGTTGGGCCAATTTGAACGTTGAGCTCAATCTCTCCTACTGTTTCCTTCTTTGTTCCATCAAATGCTCGAACAGAAGTCTTGGGTACTTGGATCCATGATCTGTCTATTTAAAGGCGACATAGTGTTGCTAGTGGACATATGTTAAGAGCAAATTCATTGTCAATCAGCGCTCGAGCAACGTGAGATGCGTTGCATTTGACCGATATGTAGAGGCCTTTGCTGTGTCCTCTACCCTCCTCGTGGGATTTCTTCATCGAGAAATGCCATTTGATCCTTCGATAGGATGGTGCTAACAAATTCCTCGAGTTTGTCATGCTCAATCGTTTCAGGGACATGTACCTCACTTAATACCTTCATAAGGGATTTTTGGTGCTTAACATATGTCTGAAGCAATTCCAGCAGAGAGATCTGTGCTGGTGATTTTCGTAATTGCTCCACCACATTATATTCGCTTGCCTTAACTACGGCCAAAAACTCCTTCGCTTCTTCGTCGGTGATGGGCTTAGCAGACTGCGTATTTGCATGAGCATAGGTTCGCCCAGATCTCGTGACTAAACCCACATCGAGGTCATAAGACCATGGTACCACATTATTACGTTCATATTTATAAGGCCGGGGATTTCAATGATTATAGCTGCTTCCGCTATCGATACTTCGATTATATCCTCCGGTGGGGTGGAATCTTTCTTCTTCCTTTCTGCATTTAGCGCGGCACATTCCTCGTCCCAGTTGATGAGGACTTGCGATATAGTGGAAACTATGCCGGTGTGACCAACATGCATGATTATTCTGGCTTCTATCATTCTTGATACCCTTGCTTTCATTGTCGCAAAATGTGGTATTTCGTCAATGGAATAATACCCGGTTTCCACTAGCCCTCGATAGATGTCAACAATAGGGGTACTAACATTTCTGATTTGACTAGCTTCAGAACTGAATATCGCATTTACTTTGTTAGCATGATCAGGGAGCGGATTGCTTTGGACATTTGGCTTCGTCGTTTGGAATGAGAAGGCTTTAATATCCAGCAGGTTCTGGATCCGATGTTTAAGGATGAAGCAATCATCAGTTGAATGGCCTACTTCTCCCATGTGATAATCACATTTTTTGGACTGGTCGTAGCTGGCGAAGCTTTCAGCATTGGGTTGTCTCGGCTCAATCGAGAGGAGATTCTTGTTCTGGAGGATTGCTAAAACCTAGGAAGGAGATCCAGGAAGCGGAGTGAATTGTCTTCAGTTGTTGTAGCGTTGAGGCTGACAGCTATTGGTTTGCTGTTGGCCTGTGCTTGTCTGAACAGTTGGGAGGTGACCGGTATTTGCGGTGTAGGTGGCATTGACATCGCTCAGGGGCTCTTTATCCTTTTTCATGCTGAATCTTCTGCCAACGAGTGTAGGCTCGGTGAACCAGCCATCTCTTAACCCTATCTCTATCTGCTCTCCCACTGGAATGAGTTGATTGAATGATTTAGCGATCGTAGTCACCATCCGGTTGCGGTATTCATAGGGAGGGTTTTGATGAACATTTTTCTTAATTCAAAGTCGGTTGGTTCGGGACTCGATCCGGGCGGCGAGATTCCTCCATCTGATAGCATATTCTTTGAAAGATTCCTGCTTCTTCTTTTCCGTGCGATCGAGATCCTCACGAGAAGGGGTAATGTCCATTATGAATTTGTACTGCTTGAGGAATGCCTCACTTGCTTCACTCCATGTTTCGATGAGGTTTATGTTTTTCTTGATGTACCACCTCAAAGCAGGACCTACTAGGCTTGACTGGAACAACTAGATCATTAAAGGCACATTATTAACGTACTAGGTCATTCGAACCAAGTACATTTGCAAATGAGCCCTTGGGCAGGTTGTGCCATCGTATTTCTCAAATTCAGGCATCTTAAACTTTTCGGGCATTTTGACTTTGGAATAGATGGAGAGGTCTGTTGGAGTAGGATCCTGTAGGCCTTGCAGTTGCTTTAGCCTTTCTTCAAGCTTCTCCAGACGCTTATCATGCTCGGTCTTGGACAAAATGTTGGATTTTACTTTCTCAACCACGATTTGGTGTGTGTCGTCCTCCAATTCAGGCATGCTATCATCGGTATCTCTTCCTTGTTCTCCTCGGGTGGATGATTGCGGTAATACTACTTCGATTGAGGCTGGGGTATGAGTCAATTTGCCCTGAATGGAATCTACTTGCTTTGAGAGTTGTTGAAGCACATTGAAGACCTACTTCAATTCTTTTTCCATAATCTCGACACGGCTTGGTACATTTTCTTCAGCCATCCAAGCTTTTGGATTTGGTGAATATGGCTATGTTGTGATTACCTGCTAACACAGGAAATGGAGAAAACGTAAATAAAGGAAACACATGGAACACTGGCTGATGGCAAGGGTCGAGTCATTCTTATTTATTAAGAGATTTATACAATGCCAAAAGGATTTTTGACACAAGTCAGGACGACCCTAGACATTCACACATCAAAAAGCCACGACGCCCATTTTTATATGCGATGGGAAGTCTCGATCTTGCGACGCCGTTTGCTCTTTTGAGACAACTTTGATATGCGCCTCTTGTTGGTCTCCAAACTTTCTTCAAGAGACTTGATCATTTCTTGCTTGGTAAGTTTGCTGCTTACATCAGGGATTACCGGCTGCAACTCCTCAGGAATCCCATGGTTGAGGATGTAAAAGGTGGATGCATGATGGGCCTTTTCCTGTCCCTTCAATCTTCTGGGTACGATAATCCTTTCTGGGTGGCATCTGTCCCATGCATTCTGAATTATGTTGATTTCCTCTTAGTAGTCATAACCGATGGGGTTGAAAGAAACCCGAAACAGTCCCGTCTTGAGTGGTGGCGGGACTTCTTGAAGGGTCTGTCTTGTGAGCTACCTTATATGGATAGTATGAGGTAACTCCTGGAGAGGCCCAAAGTGGGATGGGATCGTAATAATCAAGCGCGAACGTGCCTCGCTTGCAAGGAACCACTTAGTTCGCCATATGAATGTCTCGGGACTGGGTTTTTTAATAAGTTAATCCATCGAGAATATTCTTGATTGGGAGAATATTTCTCCAAGCTTTGGAACTTTTGCAAAGGGTGCTTGAACTCATTGATTTCAAATATTTGCATGAGGTGCCCAAATCCTTTGATATGGGAAAAGAACCACATTTGTAAAATTTCTGGGGCAGCTCTCATGATCTTTTCTTTTTGATCTTTGAAACGATTAAGGGATAAAAATGTTTCGGCTAAAACCATGTTTACATATCCCGCTCCAAAAGTGATTTAATTTATTATCCCCACGATTGAAGGATTTATGGCATTCTTTCTATGGGGAAAGATAATAAATCCAAAAAACGCCAAAAGGAAGATCTTGGTTTTTTGGGACATTGACTGTTTTTCAAAGCATTCGGTTAAGGATGATAGCGGGAAAGCATTGTTGTTGGTTCTAACGATTTCTCTTACTGAATGATTTTTTAAAAAACGTGATAGACTGACTATGGGGTCAATGCCAATTTGTGGCTTAGCAAGCTCCGCTCCCAGGGGCATTCCTATGGCGAGACTGTATTCCTCCAAAGTAGGAGTCAGGTCAAATTTGCCAAACATGAAAGTGGATGTTTTCGGACACCAGAAATGTGGTAGGGCTTGCATGATCCCAGAGTGAATATTGATTTGGAGCAATGGGAGGAGATGACCAATCCTCATTTTGACATGCTCTTGGCCGAGCTGATCTAACTGATTCCACCACCTGAGGAGTTCTTTCTTTGGGGCAGGAATGAACTTGATATCGATTCTTCCCATCGTATTAAAAAAGAGGCTACACGACCTGATCCTATTTTTCCATGAGCCATAAAAGATTAAGTAAAAGTAAATAAATTACTTTGCTTCTAAATAAAATGGCAAGGGCAAAGACATACAGATGGGATGTGCAGCTCGATTTCTAACTCGAAGGCTTGATGAAATTAAAAGGGTATCCGCCGTCGCGATCTTGCGTTAGCGATACCCCTTTAACCTCGGCTAAGAAATTCGGGAAAAGAAAGGCAACCTCTACATCGCAGTCTCGCGTTCGAGGTTGTATCTTTCTTAACACCATCCTAAAAATCCTATGGCGGCCCAGGTCCGGCGGCCGGGTTGTGTGTGCCATGTGTAGTGTTAAAACAGTAAAGCATGCACAAGAGTTTATAATCACAAGATAATCTATTTTAAGCAAAATTAAAATAATTTTCTAGACTACTGACCTGCATAAAGAATAAAATAATAAGTCAGTAAAGAATTTAAACAAGACAAAAATGGCCTAAGTCCTCAAACTCCCCAGCGGAGTCGCCAAGCTGTCGCGACCTCTTTTCGTTTCGGCGCCCGCAATCGGGTACGAGCGCCTAAGGAGGCTAATGGCTCGGCTGAATTAATTAAAGCCCCGACTCTCCCAAGTCCACCAATTCACGACTTAATGGTTCAAGTTTTTAACCTGTAAATCAAATTTTAAATTGGAGTTGCCACTAATCGATTTGGGGTGGATTGATTAGAAACCCAAGTGAAGTATCGGGAGAAATACTCACTCCGCGCAACTAGAGAAATTAGGATCGGGACTGGATTACACTAGTTAATCACTAATGCCCTTTCAGTACCTAATCTTATTTAAACCTTGAGGCTTTTTGGATGTTCGAGGGATTTTCCATGCATTTTGGATGTTCGAGGGTTTTCCATGCATTTTTGGAGAAAAACATTTTTTGGTCTTTTTCTATTTTTTTTACACGAAAGGGATTTTTTTGACATAAAAAGCATTTTTTTGGATTTTTTTATCTTTTTTGGCTTTTTCATGAATTTTTGGCTTTTTTAGGAAAATATGAAATATTTTTTGATTTTCTTTTTGACTTTTTTGTGAAAATAAAATATTTTATTATTTTTTATTTTTTAAAAAATATTATATTTATATTATAATGTTTAAAAAAAAAAAGAATCGGGTCGGATCCCTGGGTTGGGTCCAACCCGGTTATCCATTCGCGGGCCCGGCTCGATTTTTTCATTTTTTTGATTTTTTGTTTGAAAATAAAATATTTTTGATTTTTTTATTATTTTTATTAAAATATTATTTTATTATATATTATAAAAACTGAACCGGGTCGGGTTCCCAAGTGGGACTAACCTGGTTCGCAACCCGCAAGACCGTTGCGGGCCCGACTCGAGTTTTTCTCCTTCTCTCATTTAAAAAAAAAAAAAACCAAATCGTTCTTGGCCCATTTTCATAAAAACTTCAGCCCAAAAGCTACCCGGCCCACGCGCACAAAAACCAACCCAAGGAGAAACCCTACCCGGATGCCCAATCCGAGTCCGACCCGACTAGGGGCAAACCCTGCCCGGTTTGGACCCGACAGGCACCCCTCTCTTTGCCCGTGTCTTCGCGGCACTGACGAGGGCGACTGAGGAGCTATTGGGCGGTCGGACGACGATGATGATGGCGACGACGAGCTCGAGGACAGCAACTGGCCGCCTAACGAGGATGGTGCTGCGTTGAACGGTAGGCCGTTCGACAAGGGCGGCGTAGCGGTGGAGCAGCAGCATGCGAGGCTCTCGTCGGGGGGAATCGGCAGATGCGACTAGGGTTTCAACTAGGAGGCGATGGCGACAACACGATAGGCGATGGGCAGGGGCGACGACCAGGGTTTCGGGTGGAAAGGCAACGGCGGGCGGTGGTTGATACCCGTTTGTAAAGGGAGCACGGCGGGGGCTTTGCTGGTCAGCGTCGGGGCCGTGGGCGCAAGCGGTTTCGTCGGTGGCAACGGAGTGATGACGATAGCATCGAGGAGGGATCACAGCATGGTGGTGAACAAATCCGAGCCTCCCCCTTCTGATTTCCCTTCGCTCAGCCCCCTTCTTCGCAAATCTAACCCTTCGCGCTCGAATCTCTCTCACTCTCGACCAGATCTCTCCCCCTCCGGCCAGATCCGAGCCTCCACTGGCCGGATCTGACCTCCTCGGACTCACTCGTCGGCGGCCTCCCCCGAAGTCTCTCAGTGGGAGGTCGGCCTAGCTCGCGACCCGATTTCTCTCTCGCTCGCCTTCCTCTCGCTCGCTCTTCAACCTCCTCCGAAGTCTCTCAGGAGGAAGCTTCCAAGCTCACGATCTTCTGGCGTGCCCCCTTCGTCAACGGTGGCCCCCCTCTATTTATAGGCGCGGGAGCGGCCGGTCGGCGAGGCCTTGACCCGCCGGTTGGACCGCCGTCCCATCCACCATCATCACCTCCTCCGATCACGTCCCGTCGACGCCACCTGCTCCTCTGCTCCGCACGCGACTGCCGTTTGTCCACCCCCTTCCTCTCCATCGCGCCCTCTGCGCGTGCGCTACAAAGGCGCGAGGAAGAAGAAGATGCGGTGGGGCCGGGCTTGGCGGAAATGGGCTGAGAGCCCATGGAGGGGCTGCTCCTCTTTTTGCTTTTTTTTCTTTTGCTTTGTTTTTGCTGTTTTTTTTTCTTGGTTTATTATCCAAAAATCAAACAAAATAATAATAAAGTCTAATTTTTAGGCGTCGACAATGTGCATCCATTATTTCATGAGAATATAAAGCGACTTTGCCTCATGACTTATTATGCCTTGTGGTATCCGGTCATTGTTTTTTAAAATGGACATAGCAAGGATGACTCCAACTTAGTTTCATCTTGGATGCCATGCAAATTGAAGACAATATGTAATTGATTAGTGCATTTATCTTAAAGGTGATGAACCCACATTTTAGTTATCATATTTAGCATTTTTTAGGGTGCGGCTATCCTCGAGTAATACCTAAGTCGGAGACTCCTTTTTCGTGATGAACTTTGTTTGAAGCATCTTTTGCTGCATCATTAGATGCAAAAGGAGTCCGGGGAAGGTCGGTTGGAAGAGTGAGATTGCATCCTTATTCTAAGAGCAGGTGGTGGGAACCAAAAAAGTGGGTTATTAAAGGTGCAAAATTGATGGAAGTTTCAGAGAGATGATGTTGCTTTTCCACTAAGATCGGTGTTTGACGTAAAAATGTCTCTCATGTCGGTCATCAAACTGCTAGCAAACTCCACATGGTCCGTACCTTTCTTTAGAAATAGTCTGAGGTTACCTGTCCGGTGAATCGACCAAATGGGTATATTAGGATGTATTCCTTTTGCACTATGATATTTACTCCATGGAAACCGTCAGCTCCCCAGCCACGGGGGACTCGTGTATTTAAATGGAAAGATCTTCATGTCGACTCCCTCCAAAGCAGTTTGTTTATGGTCTCACTTTGACATTTTGTTACCTCAGCTCATTCTATTAGTCAATCGTGCTACAAGATGTAATGCGACTGCTACTCTAGATACCAGCAAAAAGCAAAGCCGTAAGTTCCAACTGTACTGTTATTTTGTCTAACTCACTGTAGTAAGTTTCTTCCCTACTCATTTTTCCTTTTCAGGCTGTGCGAGTGGCAGGCACCACCCGTGGGACATTTGCAGCTCTATGGACATGGTCCAATTGTGTCTTCCACCATGTAGTCGGGGAAAACGGGGACACGCGAATAGACATAAGTACAATCTTGTGTTGAACCCACGGGTAAAGTTTTCGAGCGAGACCATGCAAGAGAACGATGGAAAGCAATACCAAGAACAACAAATTGGGAAAAGAGTGAGGATTCTTGAGCATGGCTATCCTCAGCCTACGAGTCATTCTTGCAAAGCACAACAACGTGATGAAGAAAATGGAGAAGAAAAGGAAATATTTTTTTTCGTGAGACTAGGAGAGAAATGAGGATTCTTGAGCCGGCAAGCGTACAGAACAGGAGAAAAGCGACTCCTTTTTAAGGGGTTTTTGCGAACCCACTCGTTTGCAACGTCGTCCCATGCTGGTACCATGCGCGAGCTGGTACTATGCAATTATTCTTTAAAAAATCGAGTTTGAATTTTAAAAAAAAAAATTGGATTCTTCATTTTTTTAATCCATTTTTAATATTTTTTTCTTTTTTCTACATCTTGGACCGATCTTTTAAAAAAATAATTAATATTTCGAAATTTTTTAGAAATAATTAAAGATTTGTTTTTAATAATAAAAATAATTGAAAGTTCATTTAAAAAAGAAATAATTGAAATTAAAATATTATTAAAAAGAGTGCAGAAACGAAAATATTTTGTAGGTCGACCAGAAAATATTTTGATTTTCTTGGAAAATAGCTTGTGAGAAAAGATTGTTCAATATTTTGAAAAGATTTTTCAATTCCCTTGAAAAAACCAAAAAACGGAAACTGTCCATTTTTCGGATTCCTTTGTAAATGAAACTTTTTTCTTATCAAATTAACTTTTTTTTAAAAAAAATTGATTTTTTGTTATCTCTTTCTTTAAAAAATCAAATCTTTTTTTTTCTTTTTTTCTTTTCCTTTCTCCTTCATCCTCCATTCGCTACATTACTCAGAATTGACTAATTTTAATTTAAAATATGCTAAAGTGAAGGCAAGTATGATGACCATGTGTTAATGTAAATAATTTTTTTTTTTATAATGGTTTTGCAGCCCTCCCCTAGTGGTAGGCAAGGCTTGGCCAGCAACCTTTCTCGGGTGAGCGTCGTTCTAGGTTCAAATAGGGTCCTTATTTTTTTAATGAAACCTAGAATACCATGGATACCTAACCAAGATTTCCCTTGTATTATTAATTGACAGTCAATCATCACATTTAATCACCACTACTTACCACCACTTACGGCTACAATCCACTAACATTAACTTATACTTAGACATATGAATAATGTGACATATTAAGAAAGTAAAATTTTCTAGAAGCTGTCGTGATCTCGATATTAGGCTTAGCCCACTCTCCCAACCTTAAGTTAATTTTAAATATGAGTCGCCAACAACGGGTCAATGAGAAAGCAAAGCAGCAAAGCTCGCAATGGAGAAATACTTTCGCAGAAATTAGGATTAGGATCGACCACTTGATTACACTAACGCCCTACCTAATCTTATTTAAATTGATTTTTAAGAATTTATGTTGAGAAAAACATATTTTGGCCTTTTTCTATATTTTTTGAACATAAAATGCATTTTCGGATTTTTTATCATTTTTTAAAATAGAAATCATTTTTGACTTTTTATGATTTTTTGGGAAAATGTAAAACATTTTTGGATATTTCTAATTCATGAAAAATAAATTATTTTTGTGATTTTTATTTTTATTATTAAAATATTTTATATTAAAATAATAATATTTAAAAAAAAAAAAAAAAAAAACGGCCGTCCATGAAAGCAAGGTTAAAAATTTGTTACACTTCTTTCCAAGATGGAGAAATCAACTACATCCATTCATCACGTGGTCGGGATCACCATATTCGATGGAATCATCGCGTCACGGTCAAGCTCGGTGACAAGGGCTTGCCACCCAAGTGGGGGCATCGTAGACGGCCAAAAGTAGGACTCCTTAGCGAAGCAAGCCCTTGGAGTGAATTAGTCGGGATGATCCAATATTGTCCTTATGAAAGCAGTAGGGCTCGCAACGTGGTCTGACTTGCCCTAATGAGAGAGAGCTAGATTCACTCCCCAACCGCTACTTTCTGCCTCGTGAAGGGCCATGAAGAACTGCAAATTACTCTCAACGGGTAACTGGTTTTTGCTTTAATCGGCCTTTTTTTTTAATGCATAAGTAATCACATCATCGAAAATGTTGCTTGAACTATGAAGATTATTTTGAATTTTCTTTTTTATTAGAATTTCATGATTTTCCATAAAAGAAGAAAAAGACAAAGGAGAAAAAGCACAAGGTTGTGGTCCGGCCTCTTCGCCCCCAAATCTTTTTTGTTATCTCTTTCTTTAAAAAATCAAATCTTTTTTTTTTCTTTTTTTCATTTCCTTTCTCCTTCATCCTCCATTCGCTACATTACTCAGAATTGACTAATTTTAATTGAAAATATGCTGAAGTGAAGCCAGGTATGATGGCCATGTGTTAATGTAAATAATTTTTTTTTATAATGGTTTTGCAACCCTCCCCTAGTGGTAGGCAAGGCTTAGCTAGCCACCTTTCTCGGGTGAGCGTTGTTCTAGGTTCAAATAGGGTCCTTATTTTTTTAATGAAACCTAGAATACCATGGATACCTAATCAAGGTTTCCCTTTTATTATTAATTGACAGTCAATCATCACATTTAATCACCACTACTTACCACCACTTACGGCTACAATCCACTAACATTAACTTATAATTAGACATATGAATAATGTGACATATTAAGAAAGTAAAATTTTCTGGAAGCTGTCGCGATCTCGATATTAGGCTTAGCCCGCTCTCCCAACCTTAAGTTAATTTTAAATATGAGTCGCCAACAACGGGTCAATTAGAAAGCAAAGCAGCAGGGCTCGCAATGGAGAAATTATTTCACAGAAATCAGGATTAGGATCGGCCATTTGATTACACTAATGCCCTACCTAATCTTATTTAAATTGATTTTTAAGAATTTATGTTGAGAAAAACATATTTTGGTCTTTTTCTATATTTTTTGAACATAAAATGCATTTTCGGATTTTTTTATCTTTTTTTAAATAGAAATCATTTTTGACTTTTTATGATTTTTTGGGAAAATGTAAAATATTTTTGGATATTTCTAATTCATGAAAAATAAATTATTTTAGTGATTTTTATTTTTATTATTAAAATATTTTTATATTAAAATAATAATATATTATAAAAAAAATGGCCGTCCACGAAAGCAAGGTTAAAAATTTGTTACACTTCTTTCCAAGATGGAGAAATCAACTACATCCATTCATCACATGGTTAGGATCACCATATTCAATGGAATCATCGCGTCACGGTCAAGCTCAATGACAAGGGCTTGCCACCCAAGTTGGGGTATCGTAGACGGCAAAAAGTAGGACTCCTTAGCGAAGCAAGCCCTTGGAGTGAATTAGTCGGGATGATCCAATATTGTCCTTATGAAAGAAGTAGGGCTCGCAACGTGGTCCGACTTGCCCCAATGAGAGAGAGCTGGATTCACTCCCCAATCGCTACTTTCTGCCTTGTGAAGGGCCAGGAAGAAGTGCAAATTATTCTCAACGGGTAACTAGTTTTTGCTTTAATCAGCCTTTTTTATTTTTAATGCGTAAGTAATCACATCATCGAAAATGTTGCTTGAACTATGAAATTATTTTGAATTTTCTTTTTTATTAGAATTTCATAATTTTCCATAAAAGAAGAAAAAGACAAAGGAGAAAAAGGACAAAATTGGGGTCTGGCCTCTTCGGCCCCCGGCCTCTTTTCCTCTCTCGTTAGTCTCCCTCTCGGTCTCTCTAGCCAGTCTTCTTCTTCTTCTTCTTCTTCTTCTTCTTCTTCTTCTTCTTCCGCTTTCTCACCTCGGCTTGTCTCGCCACCACTTGCCTTACTAAAGTTTCAATCTTTCCCAAAATTAGCAATCAAGTAGCCTTAGTTGTGCTTTATACTTAAGGAAGACTATATATCTCTTGGCAGTTTCCAAATGCAATGTAAACGAGTTCCTCCATTAGGTCAGAATTAAGTCTTGAATAGAATATTCTACTCAAGTCTACTTTGCTCCTGTTCAAAAAAAAAAAAAAAAGTCTACTTTGCTCATATTTGCTCCTAAAAAAAAAGTTAATCATACATAAACTTTTAATAATCCAAAGAACATAACATGAAGTCTATTTAAGATGAAAAACTAATAGTCTTATTTAATCAAAATAAATCTCTCGAGTTTGTTCCAATGCTCTACTTAGAGCATTGGTCACGGGGATGGGCATGGCATTGGACATGTTTAGTCTCAATGTTAAATTTAGCCACACTTCCACTTATGACTATTATACTTCAATCAAAATGAATTCTTGAAAGAAAGAAAATAATTATGGGATCCCAATGCTTTACACTTAATGCTCTACACTTAAGCACCATGCCTTCACCAACGCCAAGCAAGCCCCACATAGTTAAGCCTTGGAGAAATAAAAAACAGTTATACGTAACTTTCTTTGAATAATCTAAACAAGATAATGATGATCCAAGCTGCTTGAACGACTATCTAATAGTCTATTTAGCTTAGTATCTTGGTTTAGTGTCTTGTTTTTCCCCAGTGGTCTTGGATCCATATTGTTACTTGAGTTTATTAAAGGAAATTCAATGCGTTACACCTGATGCTCAATGGTCGTAGAGGTATATTTGTTTTTAGAAGCCAATCTAAAAAGTCCTTCATTACATGTTGAGCTTGCTAGTTTTCACTTAAAGAGCAAAACAAGTTGGAACAAAACTCCTTATGACCAAAGAAGGACCAGCTTACAACCTTCTCGAGCAAGGTGACAATTTAATTTGTTCTAATACTAAACTTTCCGCTTCTTTGCCTACTTGTGCTTTGTTTTGTTTAAAAAACTAAATAATGTTACATATGCAAGGTATTGAGGAGGCACTTTTCTATCTAAATTTATTAAAAGAGAGTATGCTGATACTATGATTAGAAACAAAAAA
Source organism: Eucalyptus leucophloia subsp. euroa (assembly GCA_017140325.1). NCBI lineage: Eukaryota > Viridiplantae > Streptophyta > Magnoliopsida > Myrtales > Myrtaceae > Eucalyptus > Eucalyptus leucophloia. The sequence continues at coordinate 5,368,510 of CM029478.1, read as the reverse complement.
TCTCTCTCTTTTCTTAATACAAACTTAAACTTCCGAATAGTTTTTATTTATTATCACTGTTGACATCTAAATTTTACAATTTTATTTAAGACTTAATTGTGTAAAAATTAGGGATTAATTTTCAAACCTTAACCAAAAGAAGAAAAATAAAAAAAAGAAAAAAAATTCACTAAATTGCATCGTGTCTTAGCATTAGGAATATTTGCATCACTAATGATAATTTTTATTTTTTTATTTTATTTTATTTTATTTTATTTTTCCAAAAAGTTTGCTAATTAAAAAAAAAAAAAAAAAAGGAGAAGAAAAACGAATGAGGCCGAGTAGAGGGCTTTTCCTTTTCTCTCTTTTGCACTTGGCCCATCTCCTTTTATTTCAGCCCAGCTCATGCGTGAGTCTTCTTCCTCCACTCACACCAACCACGCTCCTGCAAAAGGGAGAAACGAGAAACGGACGAGCCAGGGGCGAGGCATGCGTGAGTCTTCTTCGAGGATCGCGGACGGCGTGATCCCAGGACAGGCTGGCGAGTATCGCGGACGGCGTGATCCCAGGACAAGCTGGCGGTGGCAGAAGCCATGCGTGCCTGTCGTTGGCCGTGCTTAAAAGGAAGAGAGGAAGAGGGGTTCTCGGCTGATTCTTTGGTTCGAGCGAAGGACAGAGAGTGGGAGAGAGCTCGAGAGACTAGAGGGCGAGCTAAAGGGAGAGAGGGAGCTCGAAGGAAATCTCCGCCGTCGTCAGTCGTCCGCCCGAAAGCCACCGTCTGTCACAGATGCGGCCGAGCGGCGGCACCGGCTCCATGGCGAGGATCTGCGAGCGGAAAAGTATACAACTAATAGGAAGCGGGTTACTTTCTCTCTTTCCTTAATCTCTCTGTACTGCCTGATTGTTGACTCTGGGCCTTCGAGCTACTCCTCGGGGGTTTCGAGTTCGGTTGAAATGAAAAAACCTTTAACTTTCCCATACAATTCCCTAATGTTTCCCCCATCGTTTTTGCATCTTCTGTAGGAGGAAGTCTGGCGGCGACCTCTGCCGTCACACAATTCCCTAACAGGTTCGTACCAAGTGGTTACACCTTCGCCAGTGACATTGCATGCGGTCGTTGGCCGGAAGAGGGACGGATCCGTCAAGGAATCCGTCTTTGTCTTTTGTGACGAGGGCTTGGTAGAAGTCCCTTGCCCAGGTCGAGTAATGGTCCCGTCTAGCAAGTTAAAGCGTGATTAACTTCAAGTCCGACCCGTCAGCTAGTGAAGTATAAAGGGAGCGGTACGAACCCAGGTGAAGTATAAAGGTGAAGTATAAAGCGGGTCGCCGGGTTCTGGACGGCCGGCGAGGTCGGAAAAGGGAGCGGTACGAACCCACATGGAAAATTCGGGTAAGGGTTTCGAATCGGTTTCTCCGATCTCTTCTTTTGCCCTCTCCTTCGATCGCTGGCGAGCGTCGAATCCGTCTGTCTAGATCACGAATCGCAGGCTAGCTAGCGATTTCAGTAGCTCGGCAGGAGTCGTCGGTCTTCCTCCTGCTGTGGTTCTGCTGCAACTTTGTAATTTTGATTCCTCGCCTCACTTTTTCTATGCACGGTTACGACTTAGCAGACCTTGTTTGGCGTTTGTTAGATGGTCGAGTTGATTGAGCGCGCTTGACTTCGTTGATGTTTTATGTGTTGGGCTCTTAGTGTCGTGAGTCAGATTCAGGTATACACTCTGCAAATCATCTGAGAAATCATCGTTATTGAGTCTTTTAACACGTTTAGTCCCTCGAGCAAAGAACGAATGAGCATCCGAAGGAGGTGGGGATGATTTTTTAAATTTTATTTAATCGGTTGATGTAGAATTTTATGCTTGTGAGATTGTTTTCAAGTTTTGGGCTGCAGCGGCAGTTGTTGACTGAATACAAGTGATGGATGGCGGATGATTTAGACGATTTTGAGTCATGAGTTGATTGTTTGGAAGATGAAGTGTCTTTCTTTTTGTTTGTTCAGTATATGTTTATTCAAAAGCATTAGAGAGGTTTTTCTTTTCTTGTTCAAAACAAGATCTAGAGATGTCGTGGAGAATATCTTTTTGGGGAAGGTCCCAAAGTTATCGTTTTTGCTTGTGACTTTCATCCCAGGTCATTAGAAGCTAACATGGGTTTTTTTGGTAGTAGTGGCGAAAATTGCCATGAATGGCTGCATTACCACCACTACATGCTATGTTTTAGAAGATTTTGTTGATGATAAGTGAGCATGATTGTTATGGGCTTAGTATTGGTGACGCTGGCAAGTAATGCATCAGGTGGTGGCAGAATTTTCTGTCGTGGTGGTTCTGGTTTTACTGTTGATTGGCAGAAGGTAAGTGATCTATATTAGTCATTAGAATACGTTTGATTGTTCCAAAAATTGATTTGGTGCTTTCAGGAGGTGACGTTTTATGGCAGCGGACACTTTCCCTTGAGCAGTTTTTCTCTGTTTTCTGATGATAAGAAATGGTATAGTTTTTCTTTGCATTGCTTATTGTAGCGAAGCAACCCTTGAAAAGTTATTTTGATTTGTACAAGGTTCTGGTATGGTAGGTATGTTTATATCTTATAATGTGAGGGTTGAAGCAGAGACTGCAATGTGATGAATTTAGTCAAGAAGTTGAATGATTGGCTGCTTTGCAAATTACTTGAGTTCTACTTTTCCCTCATCTACTGTGGCATCAGTTATGTCTGGGTGGTCTAGCGTTCATGTAATATCAAATTGTTACTTCTTGTTCTCCAGGGTTTTTGAGTTGTGAACAAAGATGTCGACGTCTTGTCTCAGGTACGACCATTATATTTCTCTCCCTACTAATTATTAATTATTTTATTTTTTATTTGAAGAATTTATTTTGATTAATAACTACAAGCTAAATTATTTTGAATTAATATTTTTGGGTAAATTTAAGAAGACTAAACATGTCCATGCATGCCCAAGTACCCAAATGTTCTAAGTAAAGCACGGGGATTTCCTATCTTTATGATAAACTCAATTTTTTTTTTCCTAAGTAAATAGATTTATTTTATTAAAACTAAACTAAATTCTCTCCTTAATAATTAATAATTATTATTTTTATTTGATGAATGTAAATTATTTTGAATTAATTTTTTTGATTAAATTTAAGTCATGTCGTGCCCAATGATCTAAGTAGAGCAGTGGGATTTCATTTTTCTTGAGCACTAGGATTTCCTTCAAGTTTTTTTTTTTCTAAGTAAAATCTGATTTATTTTGATTAAAAGTAAACTAAATTATCATTAACTTTTTCTTTTTTTTGGAGGAACTTATGTGGGGGCTTTGCAAACACTACAACAAAAAAATGCTTAGAATAAAAATGTCACGAAAAATTGTATGCATACATGTTGTCATACATGTTATGGATGCATCAATTGCCACATATGGGACTCGGTTGAGTAGCAATTGTATCCGACTCGTTATTGTGATGCCCTCAATAAGCTAATGAGAGATGCCCTCAATAGGTGAAACAATTGATCCAAAAAAAAAAAAAAAAACAGAGTGGAATACTGAACTTTGATTTATATGTGGTTAGAAACTAATAATAACCATTGATAAACATAAGTATTATAAACATATGATAACACACATAAAATGGAGATGACAAATAAATAGTATAATATGGACAACTTATATTATTACATTACCAACTATTGATAACATATAAAACTCATGTAGCTAAAATAATAATAATCTAATAACAATATTTATAATTTAATACTAATAATAACATATTATTGTTATAATAACATACTAATAACAACTTATTCTGATATTAATGTAATATTATTATATTGTTTATAATGTCATAACTTACTATTTCTGATAAATTAACAATTGTTAATAACATATTATACTATTTATTTACATTGCCGTTTATGTTATTAATATTATTAATATGATAACTTATTAACATAATGTTCTCCATTGATAAACATTTATTATAAACGGTAGTATTTGGTTAGAAATATAAGTAACTAGAAGAATCTACATATAACGAGCGTATCTCATTAACAAATACTATTTATGAGTGCAATGTAATATGATTTACTATTTCATCAATTGTTTAGCATTGTTATTAAGCAATGATAAATCAAAATAACCATTTACATATCCACTAAACAATGTGATTTACAAAGAGTGGTTTTTTTTTTCTGTGGATTACTTATGCATTAAAAAAAAAAAGACTGATTAAAGCAAAAACTAGGCAGAAAGTAGCGGCAATGTACATTCATTTTCAGTTCAATGCCTATACATTTATTTCCTTACCTCATGGTCCTCCAAATCCCAAATACTCAATTCCATCCGAACCTAAAACTGCAACCATGCAACCAGAGTCTTTGGCAGCTTTTAGCATTCTGTTTGCCATAAACCTAAACACCATTTAATTTATCTTAGTAATATTTTTTCACTCAATTTTGAAAAAAACGAATACTCACATATCTCTTGCATCCAGTATTGTTTCCTCTGTGCTTGGGAACTTCTTCTCAAATTGCACAGGAAAAAATATAAAAGGTCCACCTAATGCAAAAAAAATCAATATAAAAAATATTAATACAACCCAAATAATATCACATGGAGAACTAGAAATCTTACCTTATTTCTCATAGCACGTGACATAGCATGTAATTCCGTGTCAAATGTTTCAGGCGCCTTCTCCTTGTTTTCTACATCATAATAAGCATTAGCATTGGAAAGGCAAATAAACAAAAGACAAAGACAAATACCTGACTCGGTAAATCCTGGGATGTTATTCTTCTGAGCCCCATTCCATGCCGCACAAAAAATTCACTCCAAGGATGTCTAAGTAAATTCCTCTGCGATTTGCATAACTCCAAAAATATTTCTATAGTCAAATAATTATAATATACTTCCTTAAGTAATAGTGTATAGTGTGTGTAATCAATTAAAAAAAAATGCACAAAAATGTACATAACTTGTGGTTTTTGCAACTTAATCTCTTTTATAACTTTTATCCGTGATTCTTGCAACCAAACAATTTTATTTATGACATTTATGGCACAAACCAAATAGATATTATATCTTTAACAAATTTAGACTTTAAGACACTAACCATCTCAAAATGGGTCACACCACCATATATATCTCACATATGCCACCATCTACCAAGGATGGGCACCTAAGTAGGAAGGAAAGGGTGGGAGATGAGGTGTTCCTGAGTGCAGAGCAGAAATATTGTTAAATTCTAACGAAAAAAACTTTAACAATTGAATTTAGTGCATGAATATATTTTTTCTCTAATATAAGAATTAAAATCATTTGACCAAACCCCTTGAAAGTGCACGACGAAGAGGAGCAAGAAGAAGAATGACCAGCTGTGAATGGCGGCGGTCCCAAAAATCGCTTAAGGATTGATTGATAGCAACTCATATGCAGGCAGTATGAAAACTGCCTTTGCGAAGCTTGGTGGCACTTTCAAGGGTTTGGTCAAATTCTAGGTGTGATTTTAATTTTTATATTAGAGAAAGAATATATTCATGCACTAAATTCAATTGTTAAAGTTGTTTTTGTTAGAAATTAACAATATTTCCACTCGCACTCAGGAACTTTATACACCTCATCTCCCATTCTTTCCTCCCTTTAAAGATATAATATCTATCTAGTTTGTGCCATAAATGCCATAAATAAAACTATTTGGTTGCAAGAATCACGGATAAAAGTTATAGAAGAGATTAAATTGCAAAAACCACATTATGTGCATTTTGTTTTAATTGATTACACACACTATACACTATTACTTGAGAAAGTATATTATAATTGTTTGACTACAGAAAGTATTTTTGGAGTTATGCAAACCGCAGAGAAGTTTGCTTAGGGATCTCGGGAGTAAATTTTGTGCGGCATGGAATGAGGCTCAGAAGAATAACATCCCAATAATTTTAGGGGATTTACCGAGTTAGGTATTTGCCTTTTGTTTGCCTTTCCAATGTTAATGCTTATTATAATGTAGAAAACAAAGGAGGAGGTACCTAAAACATTTTACACGGAACAAATACATGCTATGTCACATACTATGGGAAATAAGGTAAGATTTCTCCCTAGTTCTCCATGTGATATTATTTGGGTTATATTGATTTTTTTTTGCATTAGGTGGACCCTTCATATTTTTTTCTGTGCAATTTAAGAAAAAGTTTCCAAGCATGAAGGGAACAATACTGGATGATGCAAGAGATATGTGAGTATTCGTTTTTTTCAAGGTTGGGTGAAAAAAAAAATTTACTAAGATAAATTAAATGGTGTTTAGGTTCATGGCAAAGAGAATGCTACAAGTTGTCAAAGACTGTGCTTGCATGGTTGCAGTTGTAGGTTCGGATCACCTAAAAAGAATTGAGCTAATTTGGGATTTGGAGGATCATGAGGTAAGGAAATAAATGTATAGGAATTGAGCTGAAAATGAATGTACATTGCCACTACTTTCTGCCTAGTTTTTGCTTTAATCAGGCTTTTTTTTTTTTAATGCGCAAGTAATCCCCTAAAAAGAAAACACTTCTTTATAAATCACATTATTTAGTGGATATGTAAATGGTTATTTTGATTTACCATTGCTTAATAACAATGCTAATGAGAAACAATTGATGAAATAGTAAATCATATTACATTGCAAGTATTTGTTGATGAGATACACTCAGTTATATGTAAATCCTTCTAGTTACTTATGTTTCTAATCAAATACTATTATTTATAATACATATTTATCAATGGAGGACATTATGTTAATTAGTTACCATATTAATAGCAGAAACGGTAATGTAAATAAATAATATAATATGTTATTAACGTTTCCAGAGTGGCAAGACAACGTCTCCGGAAGTTTTCTGCCTATGATTGTCTTTTCTGTCAGTTCCCTGAAACACTAGCGAGTTCATTGCACCAAATTATTAAGGATAGGACTATTTTAGTTTCTGTATTACATTTGATGGTTCATTTATTTTGTGCTTTCCAGGCGTTTGCCTTGACCCTGGTGGCCGTTGCAATAACTCAGTCAAGTTCCCTCTCTCAGGACTCCACCAAAGCCAGGAGTGCAACTGCCTCAGTTTTCGAAATCATTGGACAGAAAATCAGAAATAGACCCCAGTGACAAGTTCGGAGAAACGCTAGAAAATTTGTAGGGAGAAATAGAGCTTCGTCACATCAGCTTCAAGTATCCTTCTCGCCTAGACGTACAAATTTTCAAAGATCTTAGCTTGACCATTCATTCTGGCAAAGTATAGCTTTATGATAACCCTTTCACTTTTTCTTTGCTAGATCTTTCTTTATTCTTATCTGAGTTCCATCTAATCATGATGCGATATACACATGCTGATATTAGTACATGCACATATGGAATGCGACTTTTGCTTTTTCAGACCGTTGCTTTAGTAGGAGAGAGTGGGAATGGGAAGTCGACCGTAATAGCTCTGCTGCAACGGTTTTATGACCCCAATTCTGGTCACATTACCCTTGATGGGATCGAAATTCAGAAGCTAAAGCTAAAGTGGTTTAGGCAGCAGATGGGCCTCGTGAGCCGAGAACCAGTTCTGTTCAAAGACACAATCCGTGCCAATATAGCCTATGGAAAGAATGGAAAGGCAACGGAAGCAGAAATGTTGACTGCATCAGAAGTTTATCAGTAGGTTGCAACAGCCAAGTTTATCTTGTCCCTAATACAAGATAAAAGAATGCAGATTAGGCAAGCAACAAGTACTCTAGTTTCCTGAAAATCATAGTTACCTATATCGCAATGACTATGCAGGGTTATGACACATTAGTAGGCGAGCATGGAATCTAGTTATCGGGTGGGCAGAAGCAGCGGGTGGCCATTCCACGTCCAAAGATACTCTTACTCGACGAGGCTACTAGTACATTGGATGCTGAATCTGAAAGAGTGGTTCAAGATGCATTAGACAAAGTCATGGTCAATAGAACTACAGTTATAGTCGTGCATAGATTATCAACCATTCAAAATGCAGACGTGATTGCGGTGGTAAAAAATGGAGTGATCGTTGAGAAAGGAAAGCATTACTCCCTGATTAATATCAAAGACGATTTCTACGCATCCTTGGTTGCTCTTAACATGAGTGCAGCGTCATTGTAATTATGTTTTGTGCAACCGATTTTGGTTGTCCTACTTTCCCATGTAGAAGGTGACAATACCAATTTTTTTTTGTAAGTACTGTTCATATATTTCTCGTCTAAATCACCTGCAAGGTGATGAGAAAGAACAATAAAAGTGCATCAAAAACACGTGTGGCAGAAGGCAACTATAAAATTACGTGTATTCGTGACAGCATGGTTGTTCAGCAATGTCGAAACTGCCATTGGCATGTTCTTTTAGGTCCAGCAAATAAGAGGAGAGAATTTAAGTTTGCTGAAGTTAATATATAGTGGGTGAAGTCTTCATTTAATGATTTGCTGGGGGCATCATTCGCTTTCAAGTCTGAAGCAACAAATGAAATGATATATCCAAGAAAGAACTAAATTAAAGTAAGAAGGAGATTAATTCTCACCATTTTTTGTTGGTCAAAATAGCATCACAAAAAGATTGGTAGAAAGAGGATTATATAATCTAGCTGATAAAATATGCAGATGCGAAACAAAAAGCGTTATCAGTTGCAGAGACATTTCCATGCCTTCACGGTGGTGCTTAGGAGGTCAAACTTTATGCTGCCTAAGTTTCCACCTTAACAAAACAGGCAATAACATGATTCAGTGTGCGGTTGCTTCTGTGGATTAAATTCAACGATGATATCATACTGTTGGAAGAAACCACCTCAAGATTACAGTAATTTGTTGATTATTTTATTCTATCTCTACTTTGTTTAAAGCTTAGACAGAGCTGTTATCTGTCATCCATGTCTTCTCCATTTTATTAGCTTGTATTTGAAAGTTGTAGACATATTTTATACAAAGCAGAGACTACGATTGAGAGCAAGTTGGCCTATTCATTTCAAAACCACTCTTAAACACACACATGGTATCAGATCTTGAGAAAAGAAAAGCCCTCTCTTGAAGCTATCTATCTACAATGGCAAGCTCAAGCTCCTCTAAGGTCCATCATCCATTGACCCCAAATGTTGCAAACTTTGGGACGGTTAAGCTAAACCACTCAACTCTTAAATTTTGGCAGACCCAAACTATGGGTCTCATAGAAAGCCAGGATACACTGGGATCTATTAATGGAGATTATCCTGCACCAGTTAATGAATTTGTAGTCCCAAACACTGAAGTTGTGAATGGAAAAAACTTAATTTCAAATTCAATGTACAACGCAAGGAAATGGTCTGATTGTCGCCTGCATAGATGAATCACTGAACATTGTCTGAAGGTGTTCTTGGCATGGTTGACGGTTTGAGACGACTGCTGAGGTGTAATATTTCTCAATCAACTCCTTTGCAAGAGATCTCAAGAAGTGAATATTATTTACGTGACAGCCTCAAAATGTAAAAGAAAGGCATTTATACTATGATTATATCAGCCTTTTTCAAGTACATTTGTGCTTGCTGCTATTGGAAAGCTTGTGAGTGGCAGCTCTAAAATTTTCTCACTTCTTCGTGGCTTGGGTAAGAAATACGAGTCTTTTGTTACCTCCAGATTAAACCCTCCTGTTCCTTCTTATGCTGATATTGTGCCGCTCCTTCAAGGCCATGAAACTATGAGAAAGTGGCATGGCTCTAAAGAATCTGGCTTCTCGTATCAGAATGCTTTTGTTGGTCAAATATTTCAAAGACAAGAAGCAGCTCCTAGCAAGATGCTTCTAGGATGGAGAAGGGGGTAGGAGTAAACGGAACTATGCACCAAACTAGGGAAAGTGAGTCTGGGATATATACATAAAAACTAGAATTGACTCATGAGAGTGCCTTTTTATATAACGGCAAGTTTTGATTTGAAACTCCTACGTTTAACGAGTGAGGCTAGAGCAACGAGTGACTTCTAGGGAAAGTGACTGCCTATACGTCAAAGGATTAAACCATGAGGCTCAGTATACGACGGGCTGCAAAATGGACAATACTCCGAGTGAGTTAATTTAGGAATATCACAATATGGTATCAAAGCAGAATCCCTCTAATAGGTGTGTAATTTCAGGATGAATCGGGTGGAAAGTGGTGGGTTAATGACCCCTTCAACAAGGGCAAGGAGTGGTTGTTGGGCCAAAGGGCCTAGACAAGGAGTGACTTCCGACAAACTTCTATGATGACAAAGGTGATAGAAATGAACCCAAATATGCACGGAACAGGGGAGAGCGATTTGGAACTCCAAAATTAAGCGAGCCCAAGTTAAAACACTACTAGGATGGGTGAACTTCTCTAGGGATCATGCCTACCTACACCAAAGATAAATAAGCTAAAGTGGACAATACTTCGAGTGAGTTAATCCAACAATGTCGCAATAAAACCAACAAATGTCACACCCCAAATCCTACTGGGATGGGGGAGTGACACTTTCAACAAGTGTGGAAAGCAAGGCCAGAGCAATTTCAGTCCAAGGGAGTGCAACATTGATCAGTTTCATTTGCGAACTCCGACAATGCCAACAAAGAGAAGGATCCGAAAGCAAGTAATAATCAACCTAAAGGACAACAAGCAGAATTATGTTTTCAAATCTGACCAAGGCACGCAGCGCCGAATTGCTGTCATTGGTTCAATCAAGCTTTTGCTGCCTTGAAGGCTTCTGATCCTGATGACCAGGCATGGTTCCCTAACCAGGCCCTTTATCCCACGACTACTTCTACTAAAAAATGTTTTCCCTTTAATCGATCGCAAATTTGGCCTTAAGAAAATATGGTTGATGGAAAATTACTGTCAATGAAAATGCGTTTTGTGCATGGTTTCTGAGACTGCATTAAATGAGATATTGCATGGTTTATGTCTGTTGGGGGTGATATTGCATTAACTGAAATTCACTAAGCTTGCTTATAGTAAACTATAATGGAGAATGCTTCCCCGAGAAGGGCCAGATTTCTTCAACATGTATATGCCACAAAACAGCTCTTGAAGAATGGTCAGGATAACTCTCTTTCGCTGACAAACTGGTTTTTAACTTAGCAAATTGTTCTATTCATTGCCTGCAATGAAATCTCAGTGAATGCAATCTTGAAAACCATGCACAAAACACATTTTCATCAACGATTACTGCACAGAACTATATTTACTTAAGGCCAAAATTGCTAATAATTAAGAGGGAAAACAATTTTGAGTACAATGTTGATGACAAGAAAGGTTTCTTCCAAGACAAGTTGCAAGGCAAGTCTACTTTTGAAAACCTTAAATCACCCTCCTTTTGTTTGATCACAACATTCAATGAGGAAATGTACAAAAATAAATAAAATAGAAAACCTGCGGGAACCAAAACCAGACACAAACTGCAGACTCGTATTCAGGTTTGTAACCCGATCCGACAGCACGGTTTTGGTGATGAGAGAAAGGAGAGCAGAGCAAGGCGTGAACCAGAAAAGCTCTGCAAACAGGAAGGAGGGCTCTCGGTTCACTCTCCATCGTATTGAAGCCAGGATATGTAGGATTGTAGAAATCCCCTTGCCTGGTGACGAAACAGTTTCATCTTCTTCTTGTAAAACAGAGATTTTCCAACTTCCTCCAATTTTTCATCAGAAGCTCATCATATGTGCAATGTACAGAGAGGAGTGTGTTTTGTGTAGGTGTGGAAGTGACCATTTGCTTATTTTGGGTTCTTGATTCACGCTTACAACTTCCTCCAGATCAGGATATTCTTAGTATAGAGAGCTAATCTGTATCTATAACAGAAGGGGTCAAGCTCTCCTCTCGGTGGAGAGCTTAAAAAGGATCAAGCTCATGCATGCAGGTGAAATGGCAGTCCGGGACTTGCTTTGTTGTCAACACACAGAGACTATGCGTTTGCTACGAGTCAACAATCGTGCTATGTCATCTTCTCATAAAAGAGCAACCTTGGATAATGTTGCACGCACTGTGATAATCTTTCTTCTTTTAGAGATAATATCTCGGCATTCCTTGCATCAATTTAGGCCTTCCTCATACTCAAACCTATCTCGGCTGTGTTCGCTACATCAATTTCATCTGCTACACAGATTTAGGGTTCGATTTTGAACTGTTAAAAACCAAAATATACCTGGGAACAAGCAAGGCCGCTTCCAGGTAAAACTGATGACCAATTCACGGCATGAAACCAGGAAACAAGCCAGTTAAGGCCGGTCCTCATTTTTTTATCCAAAAACTGAACAGAAGCCCATCAGGCAAGACTAGTTTGATTCGGTTCTTAGATTGAACCGACCTGTTTGGTCATCCATCTACTATCACGTGTATTTCTTCTTGAAATGTATGGTGTCCCTTTGAAGCAGTTGCAGACATTTCCTCAATTGGCTGGACTTTGCTTGTTGTGTGGGAGGTACAAACGTTGAATCGCCTTTGAATTTTCTTATAACTTGGTTTTCGCCATCGCATGCTTGGACTTCTACATCTTAACTTTCTAATTTGACCGAGAACTAGGGGCACAAACACGGATCAGTACTGCTAGGTGTAGTAACCGAGTGGCATAAGGAACAGTACCAGCCGCTTAAACAGAGTAATTCCCATCCTCCAATTCCAATGCAGAAAGCATGAAATGAATGAAGTTCTGCTCATTGTCCTCGGCTTTGCCCTTGGCCCTTCTTTTCCGCTGTTCCTCCACCCACTTTTTGAGAACCGAATCCAGACTCTCGGCAGTCCTCTTCATTTCAGCCGCACTTCCCTCCACCATTAGAGAATTCAGCCGGGTAATGGTTTATGTTATGGGTGATATGGGGACCCAACTGACTCGGCACTTAGAAAATTCATGTGATACATGCCTAGCTTGTAAATCGGATCAAACTTTTCACTGATCAAGTCAATTACAATCTTGATTCTGTTTGAACATTTCTTACCTTCCCTGCATATTTCTCCGCATCCTTGGTTGCTCATCGCATGAGCTCTTCAGTTTCACGACGTTTCTTTCGAATTTTGTTACATCTTTCTTAAGAATGTCTTCTTTGATGAATCATCTTCTAATCACAAACAAGGATAGATAGCAGAAGAAAGTGAAAATGGTGTCCACCCTGGAATCATTCCTTGGTTGCTCATCGCATGAGCTCTTCGGTTTCATGACGTTTCTTTTGAATTTTGTTGCATCTTTCTTACGAATGTCTTCTTCGATGAATCATCTTCTAATCACAAACAAGGATAGATAGCAGAAGAAAGTGAAAATGGTGTCCGCCCTGGAATCATTTGAAGCCAAGCTTCAATTCATTGACAAAAACATGATAAATTAATTTCTAGCGACTTGTTCAATCTGTCCACATCACCTCTCACTCTAGGCCTCACATCCAAACGTGAAATTACTGCTTATACAACATAGAAGAGGCAAATGGCTTCACCATACACGAATAGTCTCCACTGGAAGAGATTTTGACCATCAATCCGCAAGACAAACTAAAAGTCAATTATCAAGCTATCATTGGACCATGTTGGCAGGACAACTATTGAAATTTAGTGAATTGGAACTGATGGTCAAATTTTCTAAGATTCACTGTTTATGTCGATACAATATGGCTGTCTCATCCACAAGTGTCAGCTCAAAGCAGTTATTATTGGAAAACCATCAAAAATTTGAAGAGCACATGTACAATTCTACCCAGCCATCCACATGCTACCAAAACATAACAACCCATGGACATTGGCACAGTAGTGAAAGAGTTGCATCACCCCAAACAAGGCTTGTCAACTGCAAATCAAGAAACGGATCTGCCAACACAGCATGAAAAATAAGAAGAGGCTATTTGTAAACTCTAGCCAGGCAAAACAAATGCACTCAACACATGACATCCACCGTCAATGTTTTTCTAAGATGAAGTGCATGAAAGCAGAGGAGGCTTAAAGTAACGTTCTAAGTGCAAATCAGTATCCACACAGCAAATCAACCATACGTATATACAAGCTATTGGAATGGGGTTTCACTGTGCACTTTCAGCATGCTTGAACCTTGAAACCTAAATAAAGAGTTATTTGGGCGAAGATAGAATTGGTGCGCCATCAGAGGGAAACCTCACCTCACACCTAGACTTAGCAAAGACAGTCAAAACCTCACATCTAGTCAAAACCGCCATTGCACTGGCTTTCTTATTTTAAATAGACCTCAAGACAGTCAATCATTTGATAGAAATTGCACACATATGACTGCAGCTCAGGATAGGATTTATAGGAATCTCTGAGAACAGAGAAATCCTGCAATCGGTCCAAGAACTACACGTCTTCATGCTAAAAAGTCAAAAGGCAACTCATATAGTCATAGGGGGGAGACTTCATCGCATTTCTGCAAAATAGTTTATAAAATTTCACAGGGAAAACTTTCAAATCCTTAGATATCCCATAGAAAACGTTCTAAAGGAAGCCTGAGCAGAAGAACAACATAAGCATGGAATCATGTACTAAAGTGAGGGAGTGCTCTATATCAATCTTCAATTACAATAATCCTCCAATAGAATTGCAAAAATCCCATAAAAGCATTTTGTTAATGGAGAATATCCTACAAGAAGCAAAGAGAAAAATAACAGGTCAAGCCAGCCAGCATTTGACAAATCAAGTGATCAACTGGCTCACAGAAGCGGTCCTGAAATGCCTAAAGAGCTGATTATTCAATCATCAGAGAATTCAAATGAGCCATATGTCTGCAATTGCTGCGCTTAACTGAGATCAACTAATAGAACAGCAAACTCTGCACCTTCCATCCACAACGAAAATGAAGACGATATAAAGTAGGATATGAGTGGCTCTAAGTTCAAGGCATAGAAGGCATGAAGAATAGACATTATGATCCCTCTTATGAGATGATTTCATGGGTGAGAAAAGAGTACCTTTTTTCACTCAACAAGGAGCATTTTGCAAGTAGCATTATTCTCAATCAGTTGATTTATTGCATCCCTGAACCTGAAATAATCATCTTCAGTGTTGTAAACTTGATGAGAAATGCGAGCATATCCCGTTATGCTCCCATCCTTGTCCCTAGGTCCATCAACACCATAGTGTATAGGCACTTCAATCCCATGATTCACCTGCAAATACGACCTTAGCCTCAGAGCATCCTCTCTGCCGAAAATACACAGCTTTGAAGGAAGACCAACCATGATCATACTAGCACACATCTCTGGTGGAGACCCGAGATTCGTCCCCCAAGATTCTGCCAGCATTCGTCCCATTTTCACAACTTGCTTGTGATTCCTTTTTATGATCCCCTGAATCCCTCTTTCGAATCTCTCCACGAATTCAAACGCCGCAGGGACAACAAGCTGAGAGCTATAATCCCTGTTGCCAACCCACGCGCTCTCTATCGGCAATCCATTCCCATATTCATGTGTAACCACAGGATGGTGCGTGTTGCTCACCAAACCCGACGATTTCCGACAATACAAGAATGCCACGGAAAGCGGGCAAAAGAACCACTTATGCAAATTGCTCACGTAAAAATCAGCCCCAATGTCCTGCACATCGACCTCAACGCTACCAATCGCGTGCGCCGCATCCACAAAAACCTGATTTACGCCCTCCTCCCTACAAACCTTAACTAATTCCTTCACCGGAATCAGAACCGACGGCATCGAGGTAATATGATCGATTATAGGTATGGTGACAAGATGGAGATGGCGAATGACGGAGATGATGAGACCAGAGACTATGGTTGCGTAGCGTGAGCTAAAGAAAGTAAGTAGCGGCGGAGATGAGAGCGATAGAGCGAGCAGCTCCAGTATAGTGTGAGTTGGAGATGGTGGAGTCGAAGGAGGGAGCTGTGGTGCGGGGGGCGTGGCGAGAGCTGGCTGGGAGGATGGAGAGATGGAAAAGGCCACGAGGACGTGCCGGCGCAGCGACTGGAAGGAGGTGGTGGCCGTGGGTTGGTGAGTGACCGGGGGAGGATGCTGGGCCGGTGAGGACGAGCCGGAGGTGGCGATGATGAACCAGCGAGAGCAGCGGCTTGAGCTAATGGTGAGGGGCCCGAAATGGAGATGGCGGGGATGGAGGAAGGAACAACGAGAGCGAGCAGGAGGCGAGGTGGCGAAAGTACAGAGCTGCGGCGCGCAACCCTTGTCTCGGAAACTATATTTTGATTTCATGGATTGGACAAGAGTCCTAGAGGTCCTGAAACTACAATGTTCCTTAGTCGCAACATGGAGAAGATACTCGGTGCTAAAAAAAATGAGTGCAAGACAGTGAAATGATGACCGTCTTCAATTTAGGGTTGGATTCCGACATTGCCGGCAAGTTTCATCCCTAAAATAGTTGACAGACTCGTGAGTAGAGGTGTTAAATGGGTTGTGCAACCCATTTATGAACCCATTTATAATTAAATGGGTCATTAATGGGTCAAGCTTTATCTTATAAAGCACCCATAATAAGTTTTAATGAGTAAACACTAAGATATATGGGTTTTAAATGGGTCAGCTCTTTGACCCGTTTATGACCCATTTATAACCCATTTTTCACTCAAAACCTCATTATCTCTCTTTCTTCTCTTTAACTTTATATATATATATATATATATATATATATATATATATATATATAAATATTTATAAAAACTGAAATTATAATTCTTTTTTCTTTTTTCTTTCCTTTTTTTTTTTCTTCCTCCGGTCGCCGGCACGGCGATGGCCGGCGACCGGCCAGGCGAGCCTCGAGCTTGCCGACGTCGAGCAAGCTCGAGCTCGCCGGATCTGGTGAGGCGGAGGCCTCGCCGACCGTGACATCCCGATTTTCCGATTATATTTTCAATAAATTGAGACGGACATTTCGTTGGCATGCATATAGTTCTTTTCCTTGAGTCGGCCACTCATGTGAAAACTAGTCTATCGGGTGAAGTGTTAAGAGTTTCTAATGCATCGACTCGAGAATTTGATCGTGGCGACCTTTCAACCGAGCTAATTTACAAGGGTCATTACGGCACAAATAAAAATCGATTAGAGATCGGAGATAGGTTGACTCGACAGGGGCATGTGATCGAGTGTGGGTGATTCCACCGGATCATACAATTCTTGTCGATCGGCACTGGACCGACTTTTTCTATCGATTAGGTACCCTGTGTTCGTATTTGAAACCTTGAGATTTCATCGACAACCGAAAGTCGTCAATGTTTCAAAGATGTACATTGTGGCTTGAGATGATCAACCACATGTCAAATGCATGAAAATTTTTAAAGGCTACCCGGTAGGTTGGGCCGCGCTAGTATCGTGCCAAAGTGAAATTAACCGTGAAATTGAGCTCGAATTCAGGAATTAGAAGTGTGGGTGTGTCACGAATTATTTTAAGATCATTAATTCATCTTCGGAAGATTTTTCATGCAAGCCGAGCTTCTCAGCAAAATAATCAAGAAATGGCTAATTTGGCTCGAGAAATTAGTAAGCCACTTTTGGTCACGCTTTTAAGACTTAAGTTGGTTTTATGGACGAGTGAAGATGTGCATTGAAGAGTGGTGACATTGGATTAATTTTATGGACTTCAATTGGACTTAATTGGAAGAGAATTGATGGGAATTGAATAAATTAATGTACAAGGATTTGGACCCCGGCGGAAATGATATTGGACCCATTGAAAAATGTTGTGGGAGAGGAGATATTGGAAGATGACATCATGCGGGTGATGTCATGTTGATTGAAGCCAAGCGAATGGGGTGTTGACAAGTGGCAAGAGCTCATTGGCCCTCATAAAGTGGGGTTTTTTTTTTTCTCTCTCACCTATCAACATCATCTTCTTCCTTGGGTTTTGGAGAGAGAAAGGGGGGGTGCGAAGCTTGAAGGGGAGCTGCGTCCGCACGACCGCCGCTCGACCCTCCGCTCGCCCGTCGTCGGAGCCGTCGCCGCCGTGCACCGTCGCCGCTCCGCCTTGGCCGCCACCCTCCGTCTTTCCCCTTTCTCTTCCGTCGGTTCTCTCCTCCATGGCTGCTGTGCGAAGACCAGAAAATTTCAGAGAAGGAGCTGCAACCATGGTCGTCCGCTCCTGCTCGCACACCGTCGCCGCCGTCGCCGTGTGTCCACCTCGGGCCGCCTGTGCGCCGCTTGCCGGTCCGCTCGCGTCCCCGCTCTGCCCGCGCTCGCCCGCGCTTGGCCGGCATCCCGAGCTGCTGTTCAGCTCGTGCAAGAGCTACCGGAGCTCGTCCCCGCCGCCGTGAACCGCCGTTCGTCGCCGCTAGCCATCGCCGTAGCTCCTCCACCGTCCCTCTGCCCATCCCGGCGCCGGATCCGCCCATTCTCGGCCTCAAACTGCCATGGACAGCAGCCAAGAAAAATGGGTATTGCAGCGGAGTTTTGGGCCCTTTTTGGCCGCCTTCCCGAGCTCGGATGCTCGGCCCGCTTTGAGGAAAGTCAATCCTCGCGTCGTCCCCGTCGTTTTGGTTCTCTCGGCTCGCTAATCTAGTGAGTTTAACTCACTAAACCTCGCTTAGAGGGTTAATTACGCTTTAGGTGTGCTTAGTTTATGTTAATTGTGATTAGGTGATTAGTTTAATTTATTTAAGTGTGGATTATATTAATGTGTTTAATTAGCTTAAAATGTGATTAAATTAAGGTTAAGTGAGTGTTTACATTAATATAAACCTTGATGTGACATAAAGGAATTTACTTTTGATTTATTTAAATATTTCGAAATTATTTAATAATTTAATAATATATCATTATTCGAAATAAATAAAATATTATTATTTTATTATTTTCGGAATAAATTTAATTAATTATTAAATTCCGAAAATTTTGTTGAGACCCTAAATTCTCAGAATTTCGTGCCGGTCGCTGCTGTGTAATTAGATTTTTGAAATTGACGATTGAATATTATAAATTGAGTGTGAATCGTGAAAGATGTGAATATTATTATTTAATTGATTTTCGAAATAAATTTAACTATTTAATAATCCGAAAAATTATTTTGGGACCCTAAATTCTCAGAATTTCGTGCTGATCGCTGCTGTGCATTTAGAATTTGAATTTAATGAATGGATGTGGCAAATTGAGTGTTGATTGCGATAAATATGGATTTCATTCATAAAAACCCAAGCGTCGGGTTTTGATGCAAAAATTGGATTTCAATTATTATATTAAATAGTGGGATTTGAAAAAGTGAGATATTAGCTTTTGATTTGACATTAGCGTGTCCCCACACACGTGAGTAATTTCTGGAATATTTTTAATATGGAGAAAAATGGCCCGGATCACTATTTTAAGTTGAAGCATTGATTGAAATATAAAGTGTCCCGAGGCCGACTATGTTCGGCTATGTGATAACTAAGATGAATTGTCCTGGGCTGTTGAGTCGGACTTGCCCCTATATGGGATGCCCACATGGTGGATGCGGGTCGCAGTTGATTCTGGGCCCATGCTCCTTCGGGAACGCCGTCGACGTACTGACGAAGCCGCGCTCCATGGGGGGAGGCGATGCCTGGCTATATGCCGGTAGATAGCCGAATCATGAGTAGGCTATGCCCTTGTGTGGCAGTGAATAATAATTGGAATGCATGTTAAGTGCGATTGTGATTTATATGAAAGTGATGGCGTTCCAATTGTTTGAGTTCCTATTACTATCTGTGATTGGGTGATTTGAATTGTGCTAACCTGCAGGAAGGAACTGAGGCAAGGTAAGTTCTCTGTGTGATTTGCCTAGGCCACCCTGGGGCGTATTTTCTTTCTAATAGGGGTTTAGGGGGTTGAACTTACTGAGACATCATCTCATCCCGGTCGTGGGATTAAAATTTCAGGTCCCTAGATGGCGGTCGTGGAGGACCTGAAGCCCCAAGTCTGAAAAGGTGGATACCGAAGTGTCGGTTAACGTGTCCTGCTAGTTGGTTTTAGGATAGTTCCCCTTTTGTCGAGCTGGTCTATTTTGTATACGGTCCAGTGTTGTATTTAAACCATTTGTGTTTGTAAATGAGTGTTTGGTATTGTGATTGATTGCCTGCTTTTCTATCCCAAGTTAAATGTTGTCAGGGGATTTATTTCGCTTCCACATGCGTAAAGAAAATGAATGGGTCGGTGACATATCCTGGGATGTTGCATATTTGATCGACCGCGGTGGGATGTGCACGTGCTCGGGGTTCGGGCGTGACATCGACGCCCGGCGAGCCTCGAGCTCACCGATTTGGCGAGGTAAAGGCCTCACCGACGTCCGGTGAGGCTCGAGCCTTACCGATCTGGCGAGCCTCGAGCTCGCCGGATCTGCGAGGCGGAGGCCTCGCCGACGCCTCGCTGAGGCCCGAGCCTCGCTGATCGGGCGAGACTCGAACTCGCCGGCATCGGGTGAGGCTCCAACCTCGCCGAGATCTGCGAGGGGCGAGCTCGCGCTCACCGGGCGTTGGCGGCCGGGCGAGCCAGCTCGCCTGTGGCCGGTCGCCGGCCATCATTGTGGCTAGCGGCCGGCCAAAGAAGAGGAAGAAGAAAAAGAAAATTAAAAATAATTAAAATTTTAATTTTTTTAAAAAAAAAATAAAAATTAAAAAATTAATTTTTAAAAATAAAAAAATAATTAAAATTCGATTTTTTTAAATAATTATTTTTAAATTTTGTATTGTATAAAATCATGTTAGCAATACCATTTTAATATATATAAGCTTTTTTATGTTTCGTTAAATGGGTCGGGTATAGGTTGGGTATAGATCGGGTCGGGTATGGGTCAAAAAATTTGCACTACAATAAATGGGTCATAAACGGGTTAAATGGGTCGATTTAGGTCGGACCATTTATGACCCGACCCAAACCCAACCCGATCCACCCGTTTAACGGGTCTACTCGTGAGCAAACTCGGGTGTCGACAAATAAGAATGAAAAAAGGTAGCCGATTTTATGCTAATGTCATTCTATATAGGATATCAAATATCGAGTCATGTACACTTTCCTTCAGCCTTCTATTGGTGGACTTGCACATGCAAAAGCAGGTACCTTTCTGCTCCCAAATTCTCACTAATTAATCTCCCACTAACTAATATTAATCCAAAAGTAACTTCGCCTCAACTTTTGACCAATAATTTTTGTGAAAACTCATGTATTTTATTTAGATGAATCACGATCGTAAAAGATAAACTAAAGACGGATTGATATTGCAAAAAGTGATTGAGATAATAACAATGTGATTTCTTAAACCTCCGTCTTTTCAAATTCACATTGTAATCCAAATCTTCCTTATTTTGTAATTTTTAATTGAAGTAATAAATCCCAAATGTTTAGGCGCAGTGATTTCTCGAAAAAAAAATAGATTTTTCTATTTTTATTTCTAGATGAGTTTCCAAGCAAAGATACATGTTTGATAATAACATAAAATTTGTGCAGCCTGTTTGCTTCCTAATTGCACCGAGATCCCTTAAATTTGATGGGATTAGATGTTTCTTGGCGTCATGTCTCTGCCGGTAGCCTAACACTCCCATCTCAATTCCCCTTTATATAAACGAAGAGAGGGAATGCAAACTTCTAGCTTATGATGAAAGTGAGAGGGAATGCAGCTTTGTGATGATGTGACTCAATTACTGAACTCTTTTGCTATTGTTTATGGATATCATTGAGTAGCTAATGACAAAATATTTCGGATCACTAAATCGAAACAGCAGCAACTAATGAACTAAGAAGGAGCCAAAGGTACGGAAATCGATACATAATTACCGAGAAGATCGTAAATTCGAGGCTGGATCAGACGCCATCTTTCTGGAACATATAGGTTTATATCATCCATTCAAGCGGGGGTGGAGGATGTAGCTGCGCGTCCCGCAGTCCTACTCCCTGCAGCCTCCCTCCTCGCTATCAAAAGGCCCACAAAAATAATTCTGTCAGTGAAGCCACGGATGAGAGGATGTCTGCACCCAAGCGGCAGATACAGCAAAATGAAGAGACCCAAGGTGATGAAGGGGGCGACGGATCCCAAGACCAAGAAAATAATTGATAGCCAAGTGAGGTTGGATATGGTCTCGTAGACGCCCGCCATGAATGCCAGAGGCTTTGCAGCAAGAGTGACGAACAATGGGACATTTGATAGGAGAATGGCCAATAGCATCGTGTAAGGATCATTAGCATGTGACCAGAGGAGGATCACGATCGCCATGATCGAGCTATACATGGCGATGGAGTTGCACATCATGAAGACTTTGTACATGGCTTTGTGGAGCAATACAGGGATTCCTGCATCTAGGTCAAAACCATTAAATCCTCCAGGAACGGAAAAACCAGAAGTGAAAGTGACAGAGGCCACAAGCGCCGCTACAACAGTGCAAGTATTAGCTTGGTCCTTGTATCTGTCCAATTCAGGTGGTTCCAGTCGTTTCCTTGGGCTCCGACCGGTTAGCTTGCAAATAGCCAATTCTCCAATTCTTGGTATACCGGCAGATACCAAAATTATCCGTGTTAACCTCTGGAAGTAGCAGCGAGTGGAGCAATAAACAACTAAACCAACACTACATGATTTTGGCAACTATGTTACAGATGTGGGTGAGAGCACACTAAATGACATGACTTCACTAATTTGTGTTTTAGTTCTGAATCTGATAGGTATAATAAATGATTACCCATGAGAAAAGTGTGAAAGGTCGTACCTCCCGAAGTGGAGCATCAACCACTTCAATCTCCTGCTCTACCACATCAAGAGCCGTCATGTTATTCACGTTTACCAGCTTAAGATCAACTCTTCTATGTCTTACAAGAAGCACTACCGAAGGTTGGCAGTGCAACGTAGCCAGATGCAGAGGCGTATTCCCATTGAAATCTCTCGCATAAACATTTATGAGGTGACCGAATTGGGACTTTTCAGTATGTACGTCACCATTGCGATGCTTCCATGGCTAGCTGACACATGGAGAATATTTTGTCCTAGCCTAGCTGGAAACTCTGCGGGGTCTGGCCATTGCCGAAGTAGCTCCTTGACGATCCTTACATGATTCATCATGCAAGTAACATGGATAGGAAGATAGCCGTGTTGGAGAAATCTTTCCAGAATATTTTGAAGATGACAAAACGTTTATTTCAGTCTAAAGTCTGGATGTTCGGAGATCGTCAGTTTAAAGTCTGAAGACTTTGTTCTCCCAGGACTCAAGACCTAAGACTCAAGACTCAAGACTCAAGACTCAAGACTTAAGATTCAGGACTTAAGACTTAAGTCTATTCTCACTGATAGTCTTTCTAATCCAGTGACGAAGGAAATCCAAAGCCGAGGTTTATGGTTGAGGATTCGATCCTATCCTCTGGAATAGATTCTTTGGTTGGATAATCATTTCGGATTCTTTAATTCTTATTTAAGATCGATTGAAGATCCGTTGGTCGACGAAATAATCTTGGAATATTCTATTCATGGAAACCGAGATCCTGATTGTGTGGGCGAACAGGATTGATGGGCTATCATCAGATTCCTTAAATAGCTCGGATGATCTTCTTGATTGATTCCGTCCAACGGGTAGATTGGAGGAATTCCTTTGGTAAGTGCCAACGGCTATGATGGCATGAAGGAGTATAAAAAGGAAGTCGTTCTAGTTGATTTAAGTGTGTGATCGATAGAAAAATTCCAGAGTCTGAAGATCCTTGATTGTTAGTTGAGACTGAGCGAAATTGTATACAGAGAGTGTTTATACTTGGTGACGCCTTGAGTGAGTGTGGTAGATCATCTACACCTAGAAATCAAGGAAGATCAACACTGTAACAACTCTTTGATCATAGTGGAATCCAGCCAATCGGCTGTCAGTGCAGAAGAGTGGACGTAGGCTTGAATCAAGTCGAACCACTATAAACCAAGTGTTCAATTCTCTCTTTCCCTTACTCAGTCTTGCGATTGAATTTTTAACTGTTGCAAATCCTCTAATTGTTTAAATATCGTGCAAGCTTCGAGAAATTTTTTGTATACCTATTCACCCCCCCTCTAGGTACTCGTACTAGCTATTTCAAGCCGTCCTTGTTGTCTTGCTCTAGGGCGCTTGTTGGGAGCTTCTCAATCAAGAACTTGACCCCCTCGAGATAATTCGTGTACGCTGCAAAGTGGAGTGGAGTGCTGTATCCTGCATCTTTCAGTTGAAATAGCCACGGTTTCTTTTTCCACATCTCTCTCAGCATATCTGTATCCAAGGCAAGAGTCTAATCATTTGGGTTGAACACTATAGCTGGGATGAACACTATAGGTGGGATTCTCCAGTAAGGGTTGATGCAGGTCACTCACAATCTTGCGCCTTAGGATGGTAAGCTGTCATCCCATATGTGCATGTGCCTCAGTAAATTAGACTTTGCTTGTGAAACGTGATTTTTGCACCGCTAAGGGAAACCAATATGAAGAAAACAAAAGACTGGCCAAGAAGATCAAAGAATAAGCAGGAGCATGAAAGCAGGGAGTACCCGTTTTCTGGTACATAATGGCGAGATGAACAGGTGACATGCCGAAAACCCTTTTGACTCTCTGATCTCCTTTGGTCTTCGCCATCGTTTGGCGCTTCCAACAAGAGCTTGAGAACCTCCACGTCGCCTATTTCAACAGCTATGCACCATGGAGACTTGCTTTCCTTGTTCTGACGATACAGTGGATTGGGATCTTCACTTGCCAGCATGCGGATCACCTCGTAATGACGATTCCTCACGGCCTCATGAAGAGCGGAGTTGCCGGTGCGGTTAATGCATCTTGGCTTCCCTTGGGGAAGGAGAAGCTCTACCGCACCGGATTTTCCAGCTCTAGCTGCAATGTGTAGCGATGTCTCTCGTCTGGAGTTCTTACATGAGATCAAGTTCTCAGGGACGAAATCGATGACTGCTCTGACAATATCATCACTCTCTGTTTTCCATTCATGTCAGTTTAATTTGAGCACGCAAGTTTGTACATTTTTAAAAGGTACAGAACAAAAAATAATATGTTACGGTCCCACCCTTTTCAATATACCTGCCGCAGCGTGAAGCAATGTATTCTTGGAGGGGCTGCGTAGCCCGAGAAGGATGGGCAACGACACTTCTTCCATGACACAATGATCCTCTAGGGCTTTGATGAACTTGTCGACGCCCCTTCCTTCGCGGCCTGGTATAGCAGAGGACTTATAAACTTGTCAGGTTGTGCAGGATCGTGCTGTCGCTGGCCCCGGTCGGCCCCGATTAACGCCTCCAATCGCCGCCTTCTCTGCTTCCAGATCTCCTGGTCATCCATCTCTCCGTGGGTGACTCTGCCTGTGACTTTTGAGTGAAATGCCCTCTGTCCTAGGAATCTAATTCAGCAGAGTTATAGAGACCAAGTCGAGTTCAACCGGATTGGCCTTGATGAACCTCCCTAGCCCACATTTTACCATTGCGTTAAGTTGGGTCCTTGATTCACATATTCATCTCTGTTTCTGTTTAATTAATAAATGTACATCTGAATTTCTTTTTCAGCCTAAAATTGATTGAATAGTAAAAGAGAATTGGAAGAAAGTAATGCATTTGACACGATGAACTTCACCGGACTAAAGTGACATGATAGACAAATTTCAAGATGGGTGACTTCCTCAAAAAGTGCCTATCTATAAGTCAAATGACAAAATCATGAGGCTCAGTATGAGACAAGCCAAAGCGAACAATATTGCAAGTGAATTGATTCAAAAATATCACACTCGATGCTTCCACACCCAAACTCAGGTCTATAAAGGCCGTGCTCAAGTCTTCTACCCTCAAGCTTTGGTCTTGAACCTCAAATCCGAGTCCACAAAAGCCATGCGCAACTTCTAATCCTTAGCTTAAAAAGAGTTTGAATTTTTAATTATTTTGAAAACTCAAATTTTTATTATTTTAAATTTTTTTCTTTTTCTTACTCGATAGGTTGCTAGCCACAACAACGGCTGGCAAGCTCACAGCCTCTAACATTGAGGCTCAAGCCTCACCAGATCAAGCAAGCTCACAGCCTCGCCTCTGGTGGCAAGGCTCAAGCTTGCCTAAGGCTAATAAGCTCATGGCCTTTAGCGACAAGCCTCGATCTTGCTGGAATCTGGCAAGCTCAAGCCTTGCCAAACTTGGTCAGGGCTTGAGGTTATTATGGCCAACAATCAACCAAGGAAAAAGCAAAAAAGGGAAAATATATATGAATAAAAAATACTTCAAAATAAATATATAAAAAATGCAAATTTTTTTTATAATTTTTCATATTAGATTTTCCTTACCAAATGATAAAAAATACTTTCAAGGTCTTTTCAAGTTTCAATCAAATACCAGAAAATAAAGTCATTTTCCCGTAAAATGATTTCTTGGACAATATTTTCTAGAAATGATACATTTTCGGCAAAACATATGGACTCTTAAGCTGTTAGATAAATGCGTGACTCTTAATTTGAGGATAAAAGTCACCAAAAACTCTAAACTATGCCCCTTATGACACATCTACCTTATACCCTAAATTTATACTTATTGGTCGTAAAATTCTAAACGCAAGTGCACGTATCGAACAAGTAACATAATGATGATATAAAGTATCGTCCCACGGAGATCGATGATTAATAAACTAATTAAATACTAAAATAGACTAATTCTAAAATTTATCTAACAAATCAAAATATAATTATGAATGAATTAAAAACGAAACTTGTAGACTAAATGCAGTAAAATCAATAAGATAAATATGTTAGAGCATCCGATTTCTCCATAACCACTAGATATGAATTTCAGATTGCTATGAATACAAGAGCGATATCAAACATGTGATAGCGGAATTTCCTAATCTATTTACTATCCTATCTCTAGGTATAGTAAACCTACTCAGCTTATTAATCCACTATATCTCTATGTGAATTAAAATAAACATGAGTGCATTAAAAACTATGAATATTCCCGGTTTACAATGAGTCTTTTGGATCACCTTATCACCGAAAGCTACACAAATAACGCGGTATATTTCTATCCACGTTTAATTCATGGTTATATATTATAATGAGCAATTGCATATTATCACCTCTCGTCTCAAACATGCACATCGATCATTCAAGTGGTGGCCAAATCACTCAAAAGCATTAAACGCAATAATATATAACTCACATGAATGAAATCAATTGCATAACATAAACATGATGAAATTCACATCATCATGGTTAGGCTATATCGTAGCCTTAACAAAAGAAAATTAGAACATAGTAGAAGGAAAACTATAAATATAAATCAAACTCAGCATCTTGAATCAAAGAACAAGAATTCTGTCACCACTTTTGTCTTCTCTTCAAAATACTTGAAAAACTCTCAGAACAATGGAAAACAATCTAACTCCTCCTCTCTCTCTCTCCAAAAAACCCTAGCTGCTCTCTCTGTCTCTATTTATAGGATATATCAAAGATATCTATCTCCAAACGCTTGCAGATAACATCAGGGAACAAAATCAAGAATTTCCTGATTTGATATCCATCTTCTATGCTGCTTTTATTTGAATTCCGATAATTGCCATTCTTTTCCTTATCTTCTCCATATCTCATTATTCTGCATAAACAAGGAAAATTTAAATAATCAGAAGGAAATCCAAATATTTTCTCATAGATAATGCATTAGTTGTTGCCTAAAATAGGTAAAATAACTCTATTTTTATAGAGTTATCAAACCCCCAAACTTAACATTTTGCTAGTCCTCGAGCAAAATCAAGACATAACACATACTCAAGCTAACAACCTCCTCCATGACATCTTTCCATAATTGCTCAAATTCACAATTCAAAGAAAAACACAAATTTCATCCAAACATTGAAATCGATTTATAAGTTAAGACCAATTCTAACTATATGATCCAAGTGTGTGTGTGAGAGTCCTCAACTTTTTCGAATTATATGCAATCCAAATAAATTCACATTAACATGCAACCTCTCAAAAATTTTCAATAATTATGACCAAATCTCATAAGTTTGCTTTTCATTCCTCTCTCCACTAATGTAAGCTAATTATCCAATCAAAAATCAATAGGACTTTTCTCGGGTTGTAATGTCGGGCTGGGCTAAAGGTGAGATAATGAGAATTTTTAAGCTCAAATAGCCCATCAACACGTTGATTTCGAGGATCTAATTAGAGCCAATGTCACTGTCCAATTTCACTCCTTCAAGATAATTTTTCTGCCGCCATATATCATCATTCTTTTTTTTTCTTTCCTTTTCTCTTTTTTTTTTTTGAATTGCTTTATGGTGGAGTTTCTCCCAAAGTCCCTTCAAATATAACATAAAAATTTCCAACCCATTGAGTATCCAAAAGGCTCACTCAATTGAAAGTTGGATAGGGAACCATAAAAGCAATTTTTTTTTTTTGACAATACATCCCAAACAACCACTGCAACCACTTTTTTTTCTTCTTTTTACTCCATCATTCCTCCCAAATTTCTATCAAGCTCAAATAATTTTTTTTTTATCCCAAAAGAAAATCAACGTGTTCATAGGACATGGGATAAGGATATAATTTGATCACGGCTAGGCTAAACATATATGGGTGCCAATGAAAGATTGGGTAATAATTAAGGCTCAACGGGGTGACTAGGGATAAATAAATAGGGTTGGCTTGAAAGGCTCAATCGATCCAAAAACTGCCTATATCATTTTCTCAATTAGATTTAGCTTAGGATTTCGCCTCAAGAGAAAATCAAACAAATTCTAAGATTTGGGTGAAATCTAAGAAAATCACATATTTCACATGAATGTTCTCTAGATTTACACATAATTCAAAAAATAAGGACTTTTAGTGCTCAATAAGTGGATCAACATAATCAGAATTAAGATTAACTCACACCTCAATTGCAAGTTTAAATAAAATTTAAATTTTCCTAAGAATCGCAAAAATTCACAACCAGGAAAGCAATCATGATAAAAAAAATTATCTAAAA
This sequence comes from Eucalyptus leucophloia subsp. euroa, assembly GCA_017140325.1. NCBI lineage: Eukaryota > Viridiplantae > Streptophyta > Magnoliopsida > Myrtales > Myrtaceae > Eucalyptus > Eucalyptus leucophloia. Next base: position 5,339,723 of record CM029478.1, on the reverse strand, counting down.
ATTTGTCTTCCCCCAAACTTGAATGAAGCAAAGTGTCCTCAATGCGAAAAATAGAATAGGAAGAAGAAAACTTCCCTGGTTGTAGGATAAGTCCATAGATCATCTTGATGATTAAACTCTTGAAAGGTGCTCCCTAAAAATTAACCTGCATAAAACAGAGAAAAATTAATCTTTTTTTTTTTTGGCAAAACATAAACTTAAAAATAAATAAAAACATAATTAAAATGCTTGGGTTGCCTCCCAAGAAGCGCTTGCTTTATAGTTTTTAGCCAAACTATCTCGATGTCGCTATTCTCAAGGATGAAGTTCAATGGTGGTCTTCGCTTGTTGTAACCACCTTCAAAGTAGGGCTTCAAACGTTGACCGTTCACTTTGAATGTGCCCTCGTGTCATGCGCAACTTCAACTGTTCCATATGGGAATACCTGTGTAACTGTAAAAGGACCAGACCATCGAGACCGCAACTTTCCTGGAAAAAGTTTAAGACGAGAGTTATAAAGTAAGACTTTTTGACCAATTTTAAACTCTCTTCTGAATATGTGCTTGTCATGCCATCTTTTTGTACGCTCCTTGTACAACTTAGAATTTTCATAGGCCTCATTGCGAAATTCCTCCAATTCATTCAGTTGCAATAATCTTTCTTCACCTGTAGACTACATATCAAAATTCAGAAATTTCAATGCCCAATATGCTTTATGCTCTAATTCCACTGGTAAGTGACAAGCCTTTCCAAACACTAGCCTAAAAGGAGACATCCCAATTGGAGTTTTGAACGCTGTCCTATAAGCCCAAAGTGCATCATCAAGTTTTATTGACCAATCTTTCCTAGAGGCATTCACTGTTTTTTCTAAAATTCTCTTGATTTCCCTATTTGAAATCTCTACTTGACCACTAGTCTGAGGATGATAAGGGGTTGCAACCTTATGTGTAACTCCATACTTACTCAAAAGTGCTTCAAATTGCTTGTTGTAAAAATGTGTCCCCCTATCACTTATGATTGCCTTAGGAGTGCCGAATCAGGTAAAAATATTTTTCTTTAAAAATTTCACCACAACTTTAGCATTATTTGTTGGTAATGCTACAGCTTCTACCCACTTAGACACATACTCCACAGCCACTAAAATGTATAAATTTCCATAAGAAGGTGTAAAGGGTCCCATGAAATCAATACCCCAAACATCAAATAATTCACACATAATAATGTTGTTTAAAGGCATCTCATTTTTTCTTGAAATATTTCCAGTTCTCGACACCTATCACATGAAGCTACATAAGAGTATGCATCTTTAAAAAGTGTAGGCCAATAAAATCCAGATTGTAAAATCTTAGCTGCAGTTTTTGTGGCACCAAAATGGCCACCTGTCTCTCCATCATGACAATGATGTAGAATGTTTGCCTTCTCCTCATCTGGAACACATCTCCTTATGACCTGATCTGCACATACTTTAAACAAGAAAGGTTCTTCCCAAAAATAATTTTTAACATCAGAAAAGAATTTTTTCTTCTGTTGATATGATAATTCAGGAGGAAGAACATTACTAACCAAATAATTTACGAAGTCGGCGTACCGGGAATTTTTGTGGACATGATGGAAAAAATTTTCTCATCAGGAAATTCTTCCAAAATTAGTCTTACCTCTTCCTTTGAATTTGGAATTCTTGATAAGTGATCTGCAATTAGATTTTCAGTCCCCTTCTTATCTTTGATTTCCAAATCAAATTCTTGCAGCAATAGAATCCACCGATCAACCTGGGTTTTGATTCTTTCTTTTCAAGCGAGATACTTAAGAGCGAGTGGTCGAATAAACTATAACTTTTGAGCCAATTAAGTAAGAACGAAATTTATCAAAAGCAAATACTACTGCCAAAAGTTCCTTTTCTCGTTGTTGAATAATTCAATTGTGCACCCGACAAGGTTCGACCGCATAGTATATGGTTTGAAAAATTTTATTCTTCCTTTGTCCCAAAACAGCTCCTCCCGTGCAGAATCGCTAGTATCACACATCATCTCAAAAGGTATGGTGCTGCCATAATTGGTGCTGATATTAACTTCTCCTTTAAAGTGTTAAAAGCCTGAATGCATTCAACAGAAAAATTAAAAGGAGCATCTTTTTCCAAAAGATTAGAAAGAGGTTTAGCAATTTTTGAAAAATCTTTTATAAATCGCCCGTAAAATCCTACATGCCCCAAAATCCTCGACAAGTTTCACGAGATGTTGGCGGAGGTAATTTTGCAATGACTTCCACTTTGGCTCGATCGACTTCTATTCCGTTTTGAGAAATTTTATGCCCGAGCACTATTCCTTCCCGTACCATAAAGTGACACTTCTCCCAATTCAAAACAAGGTTAGTCTCCTCACATCTTTGTAAGACCAAAGCCAAATTATTTAAACAAGAATCAAATGATAGGCCAAAAACGGAAAAATCATCCATGAAAATCTCAATATATTTTTCAACCATATCGAGAAAATAGCCATCATGCATCTTTGAAAAGTAGCTGGTGCATTACAAAGACCAAAGGGCATTCTTCTAAAAGCAAAAGTACCATAGGGACAAGTGAAAGTAGTTTTCTCTTGATCTTCGGTGCAATAGGAATCTGATTATACCTCGAATATCCATCCAAAAAGCAATAAAATTCATGCCCCGCAAGTCTTTCTAACATCTGATCAATAAATGGTAAAGGAAAGTGATCTTTTCTAGTGGCATCATTCAATTTTCTGTAATCCATACACACACGCCACCCGAAGAATCGTTCTAGTTGGAATCAATTCATTATTGTCATTTTTCTGAACAGTCATACCACCTTTCTTTGGCACAACTTGTACAGGGACTTATCCAAGAACTATCGGAGATAGGATAGATGATACCTGCATCAAGTAGCTTAATTACCTCAGCTTTCACTACTTCTTGCATCTTCGGGTTCAAACGCCTCTGAGGTTGGATAGTGGGTTTATATTGCTCTTCCATTAAAATTTTGTGCATGCAAATTGAAGGACTAATTCCCTTGATATCAGCTATTTTCCATCCAATTGCACCTTTATGCTCTCTTAATACTCTGAGCAATTTCTCCTCCATCAAATCTGTCAAAGAAGAAGATATAATTATTGGTAAAGAAGAAACTCCATCTAGGTAAGCATATTTCAAATGAGAAGGTAAGGGTTTGAGTTCAAGAATTGAAGGCTCTTCAATTGATGGTTTAGGCTTTGTAATGTGATGTCCCAACTCTTCAAATTTAATTGCCTTTTGCCTTGAATATGGTGGAATTGCCTCCATGAAATTTGCATACTCCTTTATCTCCTCATTATGAATATCTTTGTCCCTTGGTTGAATCGAGACATGCTTCAAGTGGATCTTCAAAAATATTTTCCTGGAAAACCTTATTCACCAACTTGTCAACTGTCTCAACTCTAAAACAAGAATTATCATCGACGGATATTTCATTGCTTTAAAAACATTAAATGAAACAAGATCATCTTGAACTCTAAGGATCAACTTCCCCGTTGTACATCAATAAGAGCTCTTCCTGTTGCTAGAAAAGGTCGACCTAAGATAAGTGGTACCTCAAAATCTTCCTCCATGTCAAGAACTATGAAATCTGCAGGAAAGATAAATTTGTCAACTTTTACCAAAACATCTTCCACAATACCTCTCGGATATTTAATTGATCGATCAGCCGCTTGAAGTGACACGTGGTTGCTTTTACCTCGCCCAATCCTAATTTCTTGAAAACAGAATAAGGCATCAGATTAATACTTGCACCTAAATCACATAATGCTTTTTCAAAGTAAGAATCCCCAATAGTGCTAGGAATAGTAAAACTCCCTGGATCTTTTAATTTCGGAGGCAATTTGTTTTGTAGGATGGCTGAACACTCCTCATTTAACTTCACAGTTTCATAATCGTCCAGTTTCCTTTTGTTTGCTAAAATCTCCTTCAAAAATTTTGCATAACTAGGCATTTGCGCTAAAGCATCTGCAAAAGGAATGTTAATGTGCAATTTTTAAATACATCAAGAAATTTAGAAAATTGCTTATCCATTTTGTGCTGTTGGAGTCACCGAGGAATGGAATTGGCGGCACATATGGCTTGGGATTATCTGGAAAAAGTTTACTCTTACTTGTCTCCTTCGATTGTTTATTGATCACCTCTTCTTTGTCTCTGACAATCTCTTCTTCTCCCACTTGTTTACCACTTCTTAGGGTAATAGCCTTTATGTTTTCAATTGGATTTTTCTCTGTGTTGCTTGGCAAAGAACCCTGTTGCCTTCCTGACATCATGCTTGCTAACGACCCACCTGCATCTCCGCATTTCTGATTGAAGCCTCTTGGTTTTGAAATCTCACATCCGTGCTTTTGATGAAGTCATGAGTTGTGTTAGCAAGTTTGGTGACTATGTCTTCCAAATTTGACTTTGTCTCTTCTGATTGTTTGAATCCAGGTGGTCTCGTCACATTATGATTGTTCCATGAAAAATTTGGATGATTGCGCCATCCCGGATTGTATGTGGTGGAGTATGGATTATTCAGTGACCTGTTAAAATTCCCAACAAAGTTAGAATTTTCACTAGGTTGTTTGAAAGTATTACCTACCTGACATTCTGTGCTAACATGTCCTCCACCACAAAAATCACATGTCAAATTGTGAATTTTCATGGCTGAAACACTCATATTATCAAGCTTTTTGTTGATTGTTTCAAATTGTGCAGCAATTGCAGCAAAAGCATCAACTTCATGAACTCCGCTAACTTTTCGCATTGGTAATCTCTCAGTAGGCCACTGATAACTATTGGACGCCATCTCTTCTAATAAATTGTAGGCTTCTTCTGGTGTTTTATTATTTAAAGTCCCCCATGCAGCTGCATCAATCATAGAACGAAGATTTGCACTAGAGCCATTATAAAAAGTTTGTACCTGCATCCATACGGGTAGTCCGTGATGTGGGCATCTCCTAAGAAATTCTTTGAATCTTTCCCATGCTTCATATAATGATTCATTATCCATCTACATAAAATTAGTAATATCGTTACGCATCTTCGCAAACTTTGCAAGTGGAAAGAACTTACCAAGAAATTTCTGAGCCATATCATTCCATGTAGTAATTGATCCTGTAGGAAGAGAAGAAAGCCAACTTTTAGCTTTATCTCTAAGAGAGAATGGAAATAATCTCAATCTAATAGCATCATCTGTAACTCCATTATATTTAATGGTGTCACAGATTTCAAGAAAAGCATCGATGTGAGCGTTTGGATCATCGCTTGGTAGCCCACTGAATTGCACTGATTGTTGAAGCATCTGAATAAGTGATGGCTTAATCTCAAAGTTGTTTGCTTGAATTGCGGGTCTTCTGATACTTGATGTGGCGCCTTGAACTGTTGGTGCAGCATAATCTCTTAAAAGTCTACGTGGATTTTCATTATCACCGTCTGCCATCTTAGCGTGATTTTTCTGTTCTCTTAGTCGCCTTTTGAATGTACGCTCGATTTCTGGATCAAGTTCAACAAGTTCCCCTTGTTGGCTACGTGTCATAAACCGATGTACACCCTGAAAAACAAAACAAAAGCTAGATTAAACTTAGAATTATCTGGTATCAATATTAATTAGTATTAAACAAACGATCCCCGGCAACGGCGCCAAAAACTTGGTCGTAAAATTCTAAACGCAAGTGCACGTATCGAACAAGTAATATAATGATGAGATAAAGTATCGTCCCACGGAGATCGATGATTAATAAACTAATTAAATACTAAAATAGACTAATTCTAAAATTTATCTAACAAATCAAAATATAACTATGAATGAATTAAAAATGAAACTTGTAGACTAAATGCAGTAAAATCAATAAGATAAATATGTTAGAGCATCCGATTTCACCATAACCACTAGATATGAATTTCAGATTGCTATGAATATAAGAGCGATATCAAACATGTGATAGCGGAATTTCCTAATCTATTTACTATCCTATCTCTAGGTATAGTAAACCTACTCAGCTTATTAATCCACTATATCTCTATGTGAATTAAAATAAACATGAGTGCATTAAAAACTATGAATATTCCCGGTTTACAATGAGTCTTTTGGATCACCTTATCACCGAAAGCTACACAAATAACGCGGTATATTTCTATCCACGTTTAATTCATGGTTATATATTATAATGAGCAATTGCATATTATCACCTCTCAGTCTCAAACATGCACATCGATCATTCAAGTGGTGGCCAGTCACTCAAAAGCATTAAACGCAATAATATATAACTCACATGAATGAAATCAATTGCATAACATAAACATCATGAAATTCACATCATCATGGTTAGGCTACATCGTAGCCCTAACAAAAGAAAATTAGAACATAGTAGAAGGAAAACTATAAATATAAATCAAACTCAGCATCTTGAATCAAAGAACAAGAATTCTGTCACTACTTTTGTCTTCTCTTCAAAATACTTGAAAAACTCTCAGAACAATGGAAAACAATCTAACTCCTCCTCTCTCTCTCTCTCTCCAAAAAACCCTAGCTGCTCTCTCTGTCTCTATTTATAGGATATATCAAAGATATCTATCTCCAAACGCTTGCAGATAACATCAGGGAACAAAATCAAGAATTTCCTGATTTGATATCCATCTTCCACTGCTGCTTTTATTTGAATTCCTGATAATTGCCATTCTTTTCCTTATCTTCTCTATATCTCATTATTCTGCATAAACAAGGAAAATTTAAATAATCAGAAGGAAATCCAAATATTTTCTCATAGATAATGCATTAGTTGTTGCCTAAAATAGGTAAAATAACTCTATTTTTATAGAGTTATCACTTATATGACATAGTTACCCCAAACTTGTAAAATTAAACTTTTTTTACGACACAAAAAACCCTAAAATTGTATATGTATGACACATTTACATATAAAAAAATGGTGTCACAAGTATATAATACAAGTTTCGAGTCTTTTGTGTCACGAAAAATAGTTTATAATGAATATGTCACATATGGCAATTTGGGGTTCATTCGTGGCTTTTTTCTCTTTATATAAATATTTTATCACTCCCTCTTAAATTTAGTTTAGTCTTTTTGCCTAATAGTAAGCATGGACATATTTAGTTAGAGAGACAAGTGAAATATTATGTGATATTTGGTAAGATCATTACCAATTATTTTAAAAACTTAAATTATTAAATCAAACATGATTTATTATTTAAATATTCTATCGTATAGACCATTGCGTGCGCGAGGAAGACCCTGCAAGCTGAACACATAACATGTGGCCACAATCTCCGATGAAGACTCAGAGATGCAAAAAAGCAGATATGCCATGCCTCCTCAAATCACAATCGCAGCTTCAGTTTTCTTTTTCTTTGTCTTTTAGGGTCGGAATTTCAGCTTCAGTTCAACAGTTATGAGACGGGGTCTGCAAAGACCGGGTCTCATGAAGCATTTGATCCTCGTCTCTCACTAGCCCATAATCAGAGACGCTAGTCATTTCTCCGCTAGATCTTCACTATCAGGAGCATGCAACTAAAAGAACAGATTCATTCCATGGCAAATGGCAAATGATGCCCAGCACGGACAAGATACATGACAAAAATAAAGACCACTTTCATGCAAAACAAGACCAGTAGTAACAAATTCTACAGCTGAACTACATCACCACGACTAGGAAAATAAAAATATAAACTGCGTGGAAAGCAGGTTGATCAAACCAAAACAGAGCCACTCACCAGCACGTCGAGCCACGGAACGCTCCGGCCTCTCCTAGGAACCGACACAAATCCTCTCTCTCTCTCTCTCTCTCTCTCTCTCTCTCCACGCTCGCTCTCTCTAGCTTGAAAGCCAGGCCAAGAAGGAAGAGGCTTCTTTTTCTTTTTGCGACGTTGATGAAGAAGTGAGAGAGAGAGTGAGAGAGAGAGAGAGAGAGAGAGAGAGAGAGAGAGAGAGAGAGAGGACCAATAAGAAGGAGACAAGTAGGTAGAAATTATGGGAGTGAAATTAATTGATGATATTGACTGGTTTAGGGGTTTAGAATAATGATGGGGTGCTCCCCCAACTAGGGGTGAGCGGTTCCTAGGTTCCAGTTCGGTTCCGTCTAGAACTTGGAACCTACCCTCGGATACAGGTTCCAAAAAATTTGGAACCTGGAATCTACCTATCAGAACCAATAACCTGAAACCTACCCGGTCACAGGTTCCAAGGTCGGTTCCAGGTTCCAACAAGTTCTTTTTTTTTTTTAAGTTCATTTTCGGAGTTGAATTATAACGTACGCGCATATTATCGGAATCTTCAGCACTGTTGAGATGCTAGTTGTCACCGATCTTTCTTCTCAACCATATGTTTTTATCAAAACATAGAAATCTTTTTTGTAAGTCCGTGAAGAAGTTTTCCTACGCTTAACCTGTTAACAAATTAAAAATTACAATTATCCATAATGCCAGATGTTGGCTAATGGATGACTATTGAAACATCAGGCACACATAATTGAAACTTGAAGAAGGGTAACAAACTCTACAGATTCTATAAATTTGTTGGTTGAGGTAATGGCACTTTCTGCCAAGTTAAATCCTTTAATTCGGTTAGAAAGCACAAAGAGAGAATCAGGAATCAAGAGCTTTTGCTTTTGAAGATAATAAGCGGTACAGTTAATGCTCATACAAGTAATCTATAAAAGCCTATCCTTTAGCAACCTAATTAGTGAGATTCATCAAGTGCAGATCAGCACATAATTCAAGGGTTAGAGGCTGAGTTTTAGTCTACAGTTCTCCTTCACTGGCAACATCCAAGAGCATAACTACTTGAATAACAGCGGGTCCAGCAGTGTAATAGCTGTACATCTCTAATTTGAGCATAACGTGAACAAATTAATTGACATGATATGCATACTCATCCAAAAAGAAAAACAAAACACCGAATGAATTTCCTCTATCTAGAGTCAGTGCACTTAATCAGAGTGTCTATGCTTCCAGAACATCTAAAAAAGTGCCTATCTATTAGTGATAGTGCTTACGGCATGAAGAATTCCTTTTGTGGTGACATCAAATGCTCCAGCTGTGCCATTTGTAGCGTTTATCCAGTTGATAATTCTCTGCCTGTGTGCATCTTGATTGTGATCCATTTCTCCATATGTATAGCTAAGGGAATCCCAGTACTCACCAACAGCAAAGTAAGGTTCACTAGCATCCAAGTAGTCTTTGACATAGCCACCCCAAAAGCCTCTAACAAAATCGAGCCTCCATCCATCATACCCAATTTCGCTCCTGAAAATGGCATGGCACCAACATAATTGCCATAGTAAGACCTTTAATATATTATCATCGCAGAAACAGAGTTTTGCATGAGAAGCAAGGCATAAGTGCAACCATATTAAAAGTCAGAAATCATCCGCGGAGGGTAAACTCAAATGTGGAGAGAGGGCACACTTGGAGATACACACTTAGTCAAGAGAAAACAAGGGGAATAAAGCCTCAAAAGTATTAAATAATTCACAATAATAAGGAAGTCAGACACACTGCAACTTAGCTTTACCAGCATTCACAACCAAGAATAATGCAGCATGCACTTGCAGGGGCGTCGGGGAGCAAAGAGGACCCAGCAGCAAAGGCGTCGGGGCTTCTAGCGCCGAGCGGGGACGTTGGTCGCTGGTCTTCGGGCAACGGCATTAGGCGTCGCAACTGCTGGTCGTCGGAGCGAGGCGGAGACAGCAGCAGCAGCGTCGCGGCGGAATGGTGGCTTCGGTGTCTGGTTGCAGCGGCGATGGAGCAGAGGAGGACCCAGCAGCAGGGGCGTCGGGGCATCTGGCGCTAAGTAGAGGCGGTGGGTCACGAGCGAAGACGAGCAAAAATGTGGAGGAAAACCTACCGTCTCGTTGAGCTCGAGAACTCATAGAGCTTGCCCCTCGGGGAGAAGATGATGAGTGCAACCTCGGCGTCGTAGAGGACGGAGAGCTCGAAGGCCTTCTTCAGCAGCCCGTTCTGCGCTTTGAGAATGTCACCTGCATGCTCGTGTCATTCTCTATCCTCTTCATCTGCGTCTTCCCCCTCACCATTCCCCCCCTCCCTCTCTCTCTCTCTCTCTCTCTCTCTCTCTCTCTCTCTCTCTCTCTCTCTCTCAAGCCACAAAAAACAAGAAAGAGATAAGAAGAAGAAGAGCGGAAACTAATCGACGGCGACGAGCGCTCGATTGAAGCTCCGAATCGGAGTGGCCGCGGAACGGAGGGCGTCGCGCGGATCAGGTCCCGGAAAGCAGGAGATCGGAGACGGCGCCGGGAGGAGGCACTCGTTGAGAAAGAAACGGAGGATTCTAGAGAGAGAGAGAAAGAGCAATCCAGAAACCCTAGGCGATTCAGAACCGGAACCGGAAAGAGAAGAGAGGGAGAGAGAAGAAAGGAAAAAAGTTGGGGGGGGCAAGAAGTGACGTGAGGAGGGAAAAGGGGAGAAAAGAAAGAGAGAGAAAAAGAAATGAGAAGTGGGGAAGAATCCGCAAAGGGGGAAATTTGTGGGGGAAGTCAGGATTTTTTTTTTTTTGAATTATATGGCCGGTTCCCCATTAAAGGGGAACCAGAACCGGAATCGGTCCCTTTGGAACCGGGAACCGAACCGTACCCTCCGGTGCGATTCTCCGGTTCCCGGTTCTACCCGAGAACCGTGCTCACCCCTACCCCAACTACAAGATTTTTCAAGGAAACCTTAAGAAAACCGTGAATCCCACTCAATGGGATTCTCTAGATTAAAAAATAAATTAAATAAAATAGAAAATAGAAAATTTTTAAGGAATTATTTTTTTTTCCAAATCTTAAGGAATGGAAAAGAGTTTTATTAAAAGCATTATCAACATGAAATATCTTACATTCCATATAGAAAGATCAATTCAAACATTTTTAATATAAGACAGATGAATTTTTTTATTTCTATTGACAACATTATTATGTGAAACATTTTTCACACTTATAGTCATGAAAAAAAAAAAAAGTATTTATCATTTAGCAAAATGAATACAATTACCAAAATTAACATCCGACTCTTTATTTATACAACTTAAAATATCGATAAATTCAACTTGAGTCAAATCAATCCAAGTTAACTCAAAAACCAAAATTATGATCATTTTGTAACTATCCAAATTGAAATATATTTAAAAATCTATAGTATATTGAATTTGTTTGATTAAATTTTTCGCCTCACTTCCCTTTTTTATATTTTGTATAGCCCAATTTTTCACCATGCTAGTGAAATTTTAATTTAATGCATCCTAACTAGATACGTATATATCGTGTCTCTACAAATACCACAACAAGACTCATTGTAGTGTACAAAATTTTTCACTTGTTCGATAATGTTTTGAAATCTCATTCAATTAATGAAACGCACGTGTGGGTTACTAATATGACTTTCTTTATATCAATAATATGAAAATATTGTCGCAAGTACAATATGAAAAAATTGCGTTTTACATTTAGATAATTATTCAAAGTTGTTTAAAAAGTGACAAAATTGGTCGGGGAAGAGACAAAATAGGAAGTTCTAGGAGGCGGCCATGTGGAGAGGGTGCCGGTTTTGCGTGAGGCCGAGCTTCCGTGGGTCTTCTTCTTTCTCTCTTGATTATCTTGATGGGCCGCGAAATTAGGTTTAACAGGCTCGAATTGGGCCGAAAGGTCCGATTGGATTTACATGTTGCAATGCTGTAATATCCTCTACATATCTTTTTACTGTGCTTACGCACGGGCTAAGAAGCTAAGACACAAGTGTCAACGTCATCTGTGTTGGCCTATAAAGCTCATGGAGAAATGTATTTGATTTCTAATGCAAAAAGGAATTAATAAAACAACTATTTTTTTTTTTTGCTTATGGTCTTGTCTCAGAAGCTGAATAAATGGCTGACTTGTTTAGATAGTATGAGGAGATACTGCCAAGTCTAGTAAAAGTTTTAACTTTTGGATGGAAGCTTATCGCTCGACAATTGCAAGCATGCATCTGTTTTGTGCACTCAATATGCTTCCAATTGCATCAAGATCCCTTGAATTCCATGGTTTAGATAGATGTTTCTGGACGTCATGCCTCGGCCACTAGCCGAACCTTCCCGTTCCAATCCCCCTTTCTATAAACAGAGAGAGGCTGTAGCTGCACACTTTGCACAAACAGAGTTTGAGCTACAAACACCTAGAATCACTTGAAACACATAGCTAGCTAGCTGAACCAGCTCTCATTTCATTGAATTCGATGATACTTTTTTGATATAAATCTTGCCTATTCCTGTTTGAATGGTTTTTCTTCAGTAGACTGGACTTCCGGTATTCCACATTGCCAAAACCGGTGTGGAGAAGGTTTGGCCATGGGATCAATTCCTGATATAAAGAATTTCAAGAGTTGGTTTTCATACTCTATTTTGATAAACCTATGAATTAATTATATGATGTAATACTTCTTTGTGTTAACTTGATTTTAGTATTAAATTGTTGGACTTTAGACATTATCCTAAGAAATTTCTTTGTGTTTCCGAATAATTCTCTATTTATATTTATTAGGATATCTTTAGAAATTTTGGGTTATTTATATTTGTATTATTCTCGTTTGCAACAAGCTTTTGCGCCTCCGTAAGCTTTCCGTGTATACTGCACGTGCTTAGTATTTTTTAGGTTATATTTAGAATTTTTGTGTTTCATTTGTTTTTATGATGAAATGACTCAAAAACCAAATCAAGTAATTATGGGAATGCTATATGACAATTGGAGCCAACTGTACATTTGCTGCTCTCGATGATGGTCTTTGGCGCACAGAATTGTAAACTACTAAGCACATGCAAAAGATGCAAATGTTCATCGAATTACGGAATATACTATCAGCATCAAAATGAAATGGAGTATAAAAACCAAATACATATATGCAAGATATCTCCTCAAAACAGTTTGAGAAATCTCGGTGAAATAATATAGCAGTGTAGACTAATAGTCAACATGATAAGTGGACCGCAATGCCTTATGAATAGTTTGCATAACTCATTCGACCTCTAAATTGTCAGTCCACAAAAGCAAATTGAAAATAAAAATAGCACCCATAAGACAGCTATAGAAATTAATTAATATATACTTAGTGAACAAAACCCTCTTTTGTATATATAAATTTACATATGTATGTATAATTGTATATGAGATCATATATCATAGGTGTACATCGAATAAATTTATAGGTAAATTGATAGCTTGAGAGAGAGAGAGAGAGAGAGAGAGAGAGAGTAGATGTTACTTTGCACAATTCTTTAGAGAGAGAGAGAGAAGATATTACCCTGCACAATTCTTTTGACTCTTATTTTTTATTATAACTAGTAGCATTATATATCAATAATATAAAAGAGAAAAATAGATAAAATCATTAATTGCTGAGTTTAGATTTATATCATTATTACATCCGAATTAATAAGGCACACCAATACTGATATATTCTCCCGGAAACATTATAATAAATTGAATGAGAAGATTCAATTAATTAATGCAAAGGTATGCATCTAAGTAATGTTAAGGAAAGTGAAAGGGTATGGAACTTTGTGATGATGAAATACAATTACAAAATTTCATTCTGCCAAACTGTGCTATTATTTATAGATATAATCGAGGAGAGCTAATCACAAAGCATTTTGGATACACAAAATTAATTGGAGACCACTGATTCTCACAACTGACAGGCAGGCTAGTTAAATCGAAACAACAGCAAGTAATGTGACTTAGAACGAGCTAATGGTAGGAATATCGGTACATAATTAGCGAGAAGATAATATAGATTCAAGACTGGAACAGACGCCATCTTTCTGTAACATGTAGGCTTAAATCATCTGTTCAAGTGGGGGCGGTGGCGTCAGATGTAGCTGCAGGCCCCGTAGTCCCACTCCCTGCAGTGCGTCCCCCTACTAGTCGAAGAAAGCAAATAAGCAGTTGGTCGGCGAAGCGACCAATGAGAGGAAGTTTGTACCCAAGCAGCACAACCATATGAAACATGAAGATACTCCAGAAGATGAAGAGGGGGACGCATCCCAAGAGCAAGACAAACATAGAAAGCCAAACGAGTTTGGATACGGTCACATAGACGCCCGCCATAAATGCCGGAGGCATCGTGGCACAAGTTACGAGGAGTGGGACATTTGATACGACAAAGGCAAATGGCGCCAGGTGAGGATCAGGAACATAGGAGAAGAGGAGGATCCCGATTGACGTGATGGAGCTGTACTGGCGAGGGAGTTGTTAATCACAAAGACATTATACATGGCTTTGTGGAGTAATATGGGGAGACCAGCATCTCTTTCGGCGCCAATATATCCTCCTGGAACGGAAAAACCAGATGTGTATGTGACAGAAGCCACAAGCGCCATCATGACTGCGTGAGAATCTGCTAGGCTCGTATATTTCTCCCAGACCCTCACCGCTACAGGTCGTTTCAGTGGACTCCCACCGGTTGACTTGCAGATAGCTAAATCTTCACTTCTCAGTGCTCCAGCACATTGCATAGTTATCCCCGTATGTATATAACTGCAAGCGGCGAGTCAAAGTAAAAAAAAAAAAAAAAAAGAGAGAGAGAGAGAGAGAGAGAAATAAAAAAAAATATTATGATTTTGGCAACTAAATCACAGATCTCACCAAATGACATGCCTCACTAATTTATGATCTAGTTATGTCCCTAATTGGCATTACAAATAATTAGCTGTGAGAAAAGTGTAAAAGGTCGTACCCTGTTGAACCTTGCGGAAACGTGGTTCAAATATAATTCACAAAATATAACTTTCACTATTACAATAATTTCTCACACCACATACAATACTTGCACAACTCTAACACAATTCCTCTCACTCACATGCATACATAGCACACTCTACTCAACACACTCTCAAGACCCCTACACATACACCCACACACCCCCTTGGACTTCTTACTCACACACTCTCTTAGTTGGACACTCAAATGAGGAGCAAGTTGCTCCTATTTATAGGGTGGAAAGTCGGTGACTTTCTTAACTTTCTACACTATTCTAGAAGTATTATTTTATTATAGCCTGACAACTAGATTTCTATGGAGAAGTCTAAAAGTGGCGCAGCTTATGGATTTTGCTAGAAAATTCTAGAGAAGGGAGAGTTCTAGAGAAATCAGGAGGAGTGAGATATGGAGAACTCTAGAGAAAGTTCTAGAGAACTCTAGGAGAGAGAGAGAGAGAGGCGGTGATCTTCAACACTCCCCCTCACCGACTACTCTCCCTCGATATAGTAGCCGTGCTGAAATTGCTTTTGGACTCTTCAACTGTCTTCCTCCATTCAGCATATTGCGAAGCTTCCTCAGATGTGGATGGCTCTATGGCTTTATCTTCAATTGCTTCTCTTGCTGCGACTTTCCATTGAGTCTTGTGATTCTTGAATTTTTGTAATGCCAATTCATTCTGTCCTTTAGTCTCCTTTTCCTTCTTACTCAATTTGGTCTTCGTATTCAGCATATCTCCTCTAAGAATTTTGAGATTGGAACTCACCTGATCAACCCTCTCATTCATGGCTTTCATTTCGTGCTTCAACCAATTCAGGTCCATCCGAAGCACTTCAATGTAGACCTCTTGATCCTTTTTCTCATAAACTTTCTTCTTCTCGATCTTATTCCACCTATCCTTGCACCATGGGATGTAGGGTGAAGATGGCCTCCTTTCCTCAAAGAAAACTTTATTTTTCTCCTTCATTTGTTCGTTGTCTCTTCTGATATGATTAATTCGGAACATCATAGTGGGCTTGAGATCCTGAAGCTTCTGCAACTTCTTGAACTCACATCGGAACTTCTCTAGCTCCCTTTCTTTTGCCTTGAGCTCTCCATCCTTCTGCCTTATCATCTCATCCCTTTTCTTCAACATATTCTCAATCTTTGCCTTCTCAACTTTTAGCTTCTTTATCATCTCTTGCATCTCTTGTGGTTTCTTTTCATGACTGCTTGTTGGTGTTGTTAGTTGCTTTTTCGAGTTCTCCCTTGGCTTTCTCTTATTCGGGGTCGTGATAGAACCTGTCGAATTATCCAACTCAACTATACAAGCTGTTGCAAGCTCTTCTCGTTCCTTTATTGCAACAGGCACTTGAAAGTCCCATTCTTCTTCGCTTTCAATCTCCTTTTTGCAGGAAGTGACGACATTTCCTTCTTCCTGCCTGTACCAACAGAATCTGGCAATATGTCCTACCTTGCCACAAAAGTAGCATTGTTTGCTACGACTTTTGTTGCTCTTGTCTTCATCATCGTCGTTGTTGCAATCTTGACGAGCTCCCCCTGACCGATAACCCTTCTTGTCTGGTTGCCTCCACCAATCTCCATGATTTTTCCATGGTTTGCCATCTCTTGCACCTGCTCTATTTCTATTCTGGTCCTTGAACCCTCTTTTATTACTGAAGAGGGCACTTTCATCCTCTTTAATTGAGACCTTAGGGATTTGTTTATCTAAGGCCTCTTGGTTGGCCAATATATTCTCCAACTCTGTTAGAGTTGGCTCATTTGCCCATCCACGGGTGGCCGTAACAATACCGTTATACTCTGGCCTTAACCCATGAATTATTATTCTTCTCATTCTTGTCTCAGAGATGGCATTCTCGGGATCTAATTTTGAAATTTCTTCGCAAATAGATTTAACTTTAGAAAAGTATTGACTTACCGTCATATTTTGTTGCGAGATTGAGAGGAGCTCGTTCTCTAGGCATTGTAACTTGGCATCGTTTGTCCTTGCAAACAGCGTCGCCAAGTTATCCCAGGCCTCCTTCGGGGTCTTCGCACTCTTTATGTGTTGCAATAATTCATCATTAATAGTCACGGCAAGAACGTAAAGAGCCTTACCTAACTTGACGTTCCACTTTCTTAAATCACTATCATTTGTGGGTGGTGTGGTGTTGTTGCCGCCAACAATATCCCATAAATCTTGTCCAAGCAAATAATACCGCATGCGGGTACTCCAATTATTATAATTAAAATCATTGAGCTTCTCCATCCCATTCACTGGACTCAAGAAATCCACCATGGTGACTTGAGTACAATGCCCCGCACTATACCAAGTAAGCCTGGTCCCAGACCAACCGACTTCACAATCTTAGATTGTGCACTGGTAGAACTCCGACGTCCTTCACTTCTTCGCTTCTTGGCTTGATGATCCCTGACCACCTTGCTCACCTACAATGGTCCCTGACCACTGTCTTCTCACGGCCTCCGACGACCTGCTCTGATACCACTTGTTGAACCTTGCGGAAACGTGGTTCAAATATAATTCACAAAATATAACTTTCACTATTACAATAATTTCTCACACCACATACAATACTCGCACAACTCTAACACAATTCCTCTCACTCACATGCATACATAGCACACTCTACTCAACACACTCTCAAGACCCCTACACATACACCCACACACCCCCTTGGACTTCTTACTCACACACTCTCTTAGTTGGACACTCAAATGAGGAGCAAGTTGCTCCTATTTATAGGGTGGAAAGTCGGTGACTTTCTTAACTTTCTACACTATTCTAGAAGTATTATTTTATTATAGCCTGACAACTAGATTTCTATGGAGAAGTCTAGAAGTGGCGCAGCTTATGGATTTTGCTAGAAGATTCTAGAGAAGGGAGAGTTCTAGAGAAATCAGGAGGAGTGAGATATGGAGAACTCTAGAGAAAGTTCTAGAGAACTCTAGGAGAGAGAGAGAGAGGCGGTGATCTTCAACATACCCTCCCAACAGAAAATGCGTCTTGCGCTACTACGTCGAGAGCCGCCATGTTATTGTTATTGACCAGCTTAAGATCAACTCTCCGGTCTCGTGCAAGAAGCACGACCGAAGGTTGGTAGTGCAACGCAGCCAAATGTAGTGGGGTATTCCCGTTGAAATCTCTTGCATTTATGAGGTGAGCAAATTCGGGACTTTTCAGTATGTATTTGACAATTTTAATGCTTCCGAACCTCGCTGACACGTGAAGAATATTTTGTCCTAGCTCAGTTGGAAACTCTGCGGGGTCTGGCCACTGCTGAAGTAGCTCCTTGACGATCCTAACGTTACCTTCTTTGTAGGCGACATGGATAGGGAGATAGCCCATGTTGTCTTGCTCGAAGACACTTGTTGGGAACTTCTCGATCAAGAACTTGACTCCATCGAGATAATTTTTGGATGCTGCGAAGTGGAGGGGAGTTCCATCCCACGCATCTCTCAATTGAAATAGCCATGGCTTTTTTTCCCGCATCTTGATCAGCATATCTAAATACAACATAGGTAGTTAATCATTGGGATGAATAAAATGTCTGTAATTCTTTAATCAAAGTTGATCCCGTTTAAGACGATCCAAAGTATCGGGAGTTGATTCACAATTTTACCCCGTAGGATAGCAAGCTATCATACCATAGTGTAGACTTTTGCTTGTGACGCTTCATCTTTCCACCACCAGTGGAAACCAAAATGAAGAACGCAAGAGAGTGACCAAGAAGATCAAAGAATAAGCGAGAGCACAAAAGTAGGATTTACCCTTTTCCGTATGTAAAATGGCCACATGAACAGGTGGCATGCGGAAGATCCTTTCGCCCTTTGATCTCCTCCAGTCTTCGCCATTGTTTGGCGCTTCCAACAAGAGCGTGAGAACCTCCAAGTCTTCTGTTTCGATTGCTATGCACAATGGAGACCTGCTTTCGTTATTTTCACAATACAGCAGGCTGGGTTCTTCTCTCACCAGCTGACCGATCACCTTGCGATGGCGATTCCTCACGGCCTCATGCAGAGCAGAGTTGCCGCAGCGGTCAGGGTCTATCAGCACCCCTTGGCGAACGAGAAGCTCAACCGCAACAGCTTTCCCGGCTCTAGCTGCAATGTGAAGCGGCGTCTCTCCTCTGGAGTTCGCACAGTAGGTCAAGTGCTCAGGGAAGAAATGGATGACCGCTCTAACATTATCATCAGTCTCTGTATTCCATTCATGTCAGGTTAATTTGGGCGCGAAAGATACAAGAATTTTGAAATGGATAGTCGCACCCTTTTTAATATACCTGCCGCAGCGTGAAGCAATGTGCTCTCGGAGGGGCTGCGTCGCTCGAGAAGGACGTGCAAAGACACTTTTTCCTTGGCGCAATGATCCTCCAGGGCTTTGATGAACTTGTCGACGTCCGGTTCCTTCGCGGCCAAGAATAGCAGGGGATCTATGAACTTGTTAGGTTGTGCAGGATCGTCCTGTCGCTGGCTCGGATCGGCCCCCGTTAACGCTTCCAGTTTATGCCTTCTCCGCTCCCAAATCTTGTCCTGGTCACCTACAGACAGCTTCACATCCATCTCTCTACTTTGCGTGAATTGCCCTGGTGTCCTAGGGACTCGAATTTACCATATTTATAGCCACGAGTGATTGGCTTTGCTGAACCTCCTCTCAGACCCCCACTTTAGCGTCGGGTTAAGTTGGGTCTCCTGTTCACGTATTCATCTCTGTTTTTCTTCTTTTTGGATGGATACACCACAACTGATGGTCCCGCCATGTCCTTCAACGGCGACGGGTCCACCTTCTGCCGTAATTATATTTCCTAGGACGATCACTAATAAGAAACCAAAATAATAATAATAATAATAATAATAATAATAATAATAATAATAATAATAATAATAATAATAAAGAAATATTTTTTCCCAAGAAGTGATCGAATATAGTTAAAGAGATTAGGAACAAGTACGCTATTGACATGGTGAATTATTACATCCGTGTTGGTCATCTTCCAATTGAGAATAAGGTTACTTTCGCCCACTTTCTCAAAAGTTTCCAATATATTTTCAAAAATGAAAAGAAAAAATTAGATAAAAAAGTTGTCATTGTAGGTATCAATATTCGTATATCTTGAAAGGTTTTAGCTATTTCATAATGAATAAAAATCAAATTAGATATTTCACAATGAGTAAAAATCAAATTGCAAAGCAATAAAAAGAGTAAAAGAACCAGAGTTTTTCACCCAAACGATCGATTCCCTCATTAAACTCTTGAAAAGAAAAACCTTGAAGCAGCGGTCCGTTCATGCTTCTTTGTCTTTTTTACAACGCGAAACGTCCCTTAAGGCTTAAGCCTATATCTAGGGAAAAACCGTTACATAACCGTATGGACTTGTTTGTTAGAATTACGTTTTTGTAAAAAAAAAAAAATAATAGTAATAAAATTTTACTTCTCTGTACAATTTTAACACAGTAGAAAAAGGTACCAAAAATATATGCAAACTTACGTCTCAACCTTCGCATATTGTGAAAGTTTCTAATGTTTAAAATTTTGAAAACACGTCAAATTGCAACATTCAAATTAAGCAAAAAGCAAAAGTTTATTTAGACATAGACACATCCAAAATCTAAACCACTAAAAGTTGTAGACTCTATATTTCGCATCGAATCTTATGGTTCAAATTTTTATTGATGGATGTATTAGGTTTGACAGGATAATTTCTAAGGGGTCAAACCTTAACATCTACCCCCAAAGATGGTTTTTAACATAGTTGTAGAAAGGGGGCGTTATAGCATTTAAAAGAAGTTGAAGCAAGTTCTTATGGGCATGTTTTTACTTCA
Source organism: Eucalyptus leucophloia subsp. euroa (assembly GCA_017140325.1). NCBI lineage: Eukaryota > Viridiplantae > Streptophyta > Magnoliopsida > Myrtales > Myrtaceae > Eucalyptus > Eucalyptus leucophloia. The sequence continues at coordinate 5,319,183 of CM029478.1, read as the reverse complement.
TATCATATCTTTCTCTAGTATCATATTTTTGTCTTTTTAAGTGGACCCCGCATGCCAATAGGCACGCGACCCTACCGGTAAAGGGATTGAAGGGGTGGGGTCAGAGAGCACTAGGTCTAAGGTTCAATTCCCATAAGCACCGCACACACATGTAGATAAAAGAATGAAGTGAGATTGAGATTGTCCAAGGTGATGAAGCTTGACATAGGTCTCAACTTATGAATCACTTGACAAATCTTGACAAATCTTTTGTAATTCAATGTGAGATTTGAGGTGTAATAGGATTCCTCATTTAAAGTAGTTATGACATGTTTGGTATAAAGGATAGATTCCCTACTTAGAGTAGCAGTAGCATGTTTGGTATGAAAAAAAAAAAAAAAATCCATTATCCTTTTGTCTCGCATTCAATGTGAGACTTGAGGTGTTATAGGATTCCTCATTTAAAGTAGTTATGACATGTTTGGTACAAAGGATAGATCCCCTATTTAGAGTATTAGTGGCATGTTTGGTATGAAAAAAAAAAAATCCACTATCCTTTTGTCTTGCATCACTCTTTTTTATTTTTTTTTCAAAGATTCTCCGAGGTGATGCAACTTCATGTAGGTCTCAACTTATGAATCACTTACCAATTTTTTTTCTGCTCTAATGAGACTTTAGGTGTTATAGGATTCCTCATTTAAAAGTAGTTATGACATGTTTAGTACAAAGGATAGATACCTTACTTAGAGCAGTAACTGCATGTTTGGTGCGGATAAATCAGTCCATTCTCCTTTTGTGTTGTCACTTGCATCATCGTCGCCTTCCGCAAAGCAAGGCAATTAGGGAGGTAATGGAAAAAGAGACAGAGAGGGTGGGAGGATGAGCAAAGGATCGCAAATTATAAGCAATAGCTGGAGAAGAAAACAGAACTATTCAAAAGCCAAAAAAGGGCAAAGCAGGTCCTAGCCGTTCTCTAGATGTCTACTAGAGACCAATTGCGAGAGGCGATTTTTTGGGGTGCGGGGTGGGGGGTGAAGAGGACACAGAGGTGTTATTGGATTCCTCATTTAAAGTAGTTATGACTGGTAGGAAGGATAGATCCTTACTAAAAGAAGTAATGGCATGTTTGGTACGAAAAAAAAATCAGTTCATATCATTTTGTCTTGCCACTTGCGTCATCATCGCCTTCCGCAAAGCAAGGCAATTAGGGAGGTAATGGAAAAGAGACAGAGAGGGTGGGAGGATGAGCAAAGGATCGCAAATCATAAGCAATAGCTGGAGAAAAAACAGAACTATTCAAAGGCCCAAAATGTGCAAAGCGGGTCCTAGTTGTTCTCTAGATGTCAACTGTCTACTGGAGACCAATGCGAGGGGGGAGGATGTGGGGTGGAGGGTGAAGAGGAGAGAGAGAGAGAGAGTCTGTAACCTGAACATGTAACATTTAGTCAACATGTTAATTCCTCCATGGAGACTTAGAGAGGGTAAAAAGCAGATGGTTCAGTCCTACTCAAGCCACAATCGCAGCTTTTGTTCAATGGTTATTGTCTCGTAAAGAACTTACATTGAATGAAAGCTAGCATAAGCAAAGCCCTGGGTGGGTCCTTTCTCGTTTTGGCTTTGCAACATTTCAGAAAGCCATCTTCAAAGATTAATGAATTTTTTTCAGTTGCCTTTCTTGCCCTTAGAACTTACTAAAATTTCACTTTTACTCTTGAACTACGTTAGGTGGTTTGGATTTGAGTCCAGATAGGATATTAATTAATGTTATATGCCATTTGATGGCGTTCTCTGGATCGGATACATTCGGATAAAATGCAGGATAAAAAATCCAACCTAAGGTGGGATAAACCTAAATTGGATATGGAATTCTAAAAACTGACTTAACAATTCCCACGCACTGCAAAACCTCGCCTCAGACAAGACTCACCATTTGTGGCATTTCTCATCGGCGGCAACCCACCACAACTTCGATAGCCGTCCACCATGATGGTTTCTTACTCCGACATCCTTGAGTATCCTCGCTAATGTCCTTGCTCACGGCTCACTTGGAAGGCTAGAGCTCACCATCATGGCTCCCTCTCCTTCTCAGCCGATTTTCCAGCTTTGCCATCATCACCTAATCATCTCTCAGTTCCTCTCTTTATTTGACCTTTGATTACTCATTCTCGGCCTCCATTGTTCAGGATCTCTCTCTTGGTCAACTCTGAAATAGGCGTTCATCAAGTATTTGATGAAATGCCAGAGAGAGATCCTCCTCACCTTCAATTCACTATCTTGCTTAATGGAAGGGGTCATGTTTGTAGAAAGTCGTCAAGCTTCCGAGTTCGATTTCCCAGAAATTGCTTGTTGACAACAGTGGTCGAGAGGGTTTGTGACTTGAGATATTCAAAGATTTTGAAAGATTTTCCACAAGAAGGATTTTAAAAGATTCTCAATTTTATGTTACAATACATTTTCAAACATTTCAAAATCTATGTTAAGCTGCACCGAATATTTGATAAGATATTTCTACAATCCAAAGAATATTTGAAGGATTTCAAACAACATTTTATCTTATTCTATCCCAATCCAAATCTTAACAAGCAAATACAACTTTTGGGTACTGCAAACTCAAACAGTCACATGTGACCTCATACCAATGGCCAACATCGCTGTGACCACCCAAATGGCCGTCAACTTAGCTGCCAAAGTCGTTGAGGGTTGCTTTGTGTAGCCGCTAAGGAGGTGAGAGAGTGACCGAGTATTTAGAGCATGCTCACAACTCTTTGTAAATCCAGCTTCCATTTCAAGTTATCCACCCTCTTTTAGCATATACACTTACCCACGATATTCATGGATTACAGTTTCACGTTGGACACGTGCAGTATATTAAAGTAGCAATTATAATCTTCAAACTTATGCGTTAATTCATTGGATGAAGGATATTGCGTCCATTATTAATTTTGTTATCGAATTTTTTCACATGTCAATAATTCAACGGCAAGTGAAATTAATAATAGTTCATTAAGGATTATTTATCAAGATGCAGGTTCACGTTCTTTGACTCTGATGTGGTGCATATGAGTCCATCCAATTTGACCACGGCCGAAAGAAGGGAGTCGAATTCAGCAAGTCCTATTTCAAGAATTAATTGTTCACGGCACCACTGTTGTTGGGTTGTAATTATCGTCATAAGTCATGTTACCTGATTAAGTTCCTACTTAGTACTTGTTAAGAAAGGTTATTGAGGTATTGAGGTGTCATTCATCGTTATCGTCCTCATGCATCAAGTCATTGGCATAATTATTCAAAAAATCCTAAACTTACTGTACAGCCGTTAATTCAATCTTAATTTTTTAGATTTAGCCTGCAAATGGTCAAGAGATTAAGATTAAATTGACCAAATTTAAAAGCTTAAAACTAAATTAACTGCCATATTATATATTTAGGACTTTTTGGACAATTTTCTCTCAACCAATTTATAATCAAATATGAGTTTAATATGATCAGATTGGGTTTGCTTAATGTGACTTTTCTCATTTACTTAACACAGTCAGAGCGAGAATATGTCATTGTGCTATAAATCAAAATTAACATGGATGATGTTTAGATGTCCTTATTGTAGCATGTTATAATGCTGTTGTCCTTTAGATGTCCTTTTATCGGTACTTGCTAGCTGTAAAGCCGAGAGACATCAAGTATCAACGTCATCTTCATACTCCTTTAAAGTTACATGGAGAAATGTATTTGATTATTAATGCAGTAGTGTCGCCTCGAGGCGAGTGACGGTTTCCACGTAAATGCGGACGATTCCTCATACAAGGTACTTAGTTTATGTTCTCCCAAACCCTACCGCTGAGGACGTTGGTGGATTTGGTTTTGTAAATATTTTCTTCTTTCTTTAAGTTGTAGATCGATTAGAAGTCGAGTGAAACGCTGAAAATCGTTTCATTTCTGGGAACGAATATGCAGGAATGAGAATTGATACCCTGACCACTTTGATCCTGTGTATCCAAGAAATACAAGGCTCACTGGCCCGAGCAATGCCAATGATGATTTTTTGAGCTTTGTAGGCCCCTTGCCCTAGTATGGTGACTCAGTCCCCTCGTGCCCCCTTTTGTCTAATGTCAGGTCCAATCTCGTTGTTTCATAAACGTTTGGTCATGCAATCTTGACGTTTTTTAATTCTTAGGCACATCCATCTAGGTAAACATGCATGGCGAATTTGCAGAAATTGTATCTATAAACCATGTAATAACATAACAAAATAACTATCCAACGTCAAACAAAAGAAGGTAGATGAAGTGTGTAAAATAAACAATTGGAGAATCGTCGGGCAACATTAGACAAGGCCTTATCAATGTGCCTTGGATAAGACTCCCATAAATGATACCCGAAACTAAACATGAAAATACTTAAACTAAATAATCCAAATTTCCTAACTAACTGATGACAATGACACAATAATCAAGCATGAACTAAATCTAGCCTAATATAAGATTTGGATTACAATGTGAATTTGAAAAGATGGAGGTTTAAGAAATCGCATTGTTATCATCTCAATCAATTTTTGCAATATCAATCTGTTTTTAGTTTATCTTCTACGATCGCGACTCATCTAAATAAAATACACGAGCTTTCACAAAATTTACTGGTCAAAAGTTGAGGTGAAGTTACTTTTGGATTGATATTAGTTAGCGGGAGATTAATTAGTGAGAATTTGAGAGCAGAAAGGTACCAGCTTTTGGCATGTGCAAGTCCACCAACCTATATAGAATGACATTAGCATAAAATCGGCTAGCTTTTTTCATTCCTATTTGTCGACACCCGAGTTTGCTCACGAGTCTATCAACTATCTCAGGGATGAAACTTGCCGGCAATGTCGGAATCCAACCCTAAATCGAAGACGGTCATCATTTCACCGTCTTGCACTCATTTTTTTTACCACCGAGTTTCTTCTCCATGTTGCGACTAAGGAACATTGTAGTTTCAGGACCTCTAGGACTCTATCCGATCCATGCGGTGAAAGCTATTTTTGGCGGAACAAACTCAAATCGAAATATATTTTCCGATACAAGAGATGGGCGCCGAAGCTCGGTATGAACTGTCCTCTATGATAGCCGCTAGCTTCCTTGCTCTCCTGAGGGTCGCTCTTCTCTTATAGGCTTCTCTGGAGGCCCGACCAGAATTTGGACCTTTTGGCCCAATTCGAGCCCTTTAAGCTGAAATTTTCGGCCCATCAAGCTTTTGAACCTAATCCTCTGCCCGTCGCGTTCTCTCTTCATAACCGGCGTCTCCTCATTCAACTTCCGGTCGTTCTTCCACTCGGCTGCTGCTGAGCCTTGCCAGTCGCCACCTCGCCTCCTGCTCGCTCTCGTCGTTCCTTCCTCCATCCCTGCCATCTCCATTTCGGCCCCTCACCATTAGCTCAAGCCGCTGCTCTAGCTGGTTCATCATCGCCACCTCCAGCTCGTCCTCACCAGCCCAGCATCCTCCTCCCGTCACTCGCCAACCCATGGCCACCACCTCCTTCCAGTCGCTGCGCCACAACCTCTCAGCTCCACCATCTCGCTGGTACGTCCTCATCGCTTTTTCCATCTCTCCATCCTCACAGCCAGCTCTCTCTACGCCCTCCTCACCGCAACTCCCTCCTTCGACTCCATCTCCAACTCACACTATACTGTAGCTGCTCGCTCTATCATTCTCATCTCCGCCGCTGCTCACTTTCTTGAGCGCTCACGCTCACGAAACCATAGTCTCTGGTCTCGTCATCTCGGTCATTCGCCATCTCCATGTTGTCACCATACTCTCTCGGTCACTCACTCTCCAAATCCGTCGTTCCCTCATCTCCTCTACCCTCGGTTTCTTGCTCCCTCTCGGTCTCTGTTGCACATCATCGCTCACGGCAATCTTGCTCCCTGAAGGTTCCGCCACATTTTATTATGTTCGAGGTCAAAATTGTATTCCCAGACGTCGTTATGTTCTCATTTTTGTAATTGCGGTTTACTTGTGGTTAATTAGCATGTTTATAGTGAGTTGAGTGTTTAATCACATTTTCTTTAGAATAGAGATGAAAATGACCAAAAAATTGGAATTAATTATGAAGTATAAAAAGTTAGTACTTTAATAACCAAGTGACATTTTAGTGATAGAATGACATTTTAGTAGTATTTAGGTAGAATAGAAGTTAGTTCATGTTTCAACTAAAAGACAAAAAAAGTGATAAATGAAAAGTGGAATTGTTTTAAGCTTAGAATTGTCCTTATTTTGTAATTTTTAATTAAAGTAATAAATCCCAAATATTTAGGTGCCATTTGCTCACATTTATTTTTGTATCCATTTATGACCACTAAAATCACGTAACTAGTTTTGGTTTATTTTAAGCAATTCGATGCTCAAAATAATGCTTGGTTACCGTCAGCACTTAATGTTTATTTAGTATGATTACACTGAAGATGCTTGTCGCGTCTAAATAATGATTATGCATTTTATTTATTTCGCGACTCTATAACATCGAAATATAAATAGTCAAAATAAATTTCAATTAGTTAAAGCTAATAAAAGTTATAACATTAAAGGAACTGCTGTCAATTTGAAAATGATTTCGTCATTGTTTATCAGAGGAAATAAAATCTTACTTATTAAAAGACGAAAAAAGAAATTCGAATATGCTAAAAGCTCTTATGACATCATACGAGGGGGATCGCTATTGAAGGTAATGACATACAGCTGCTATTAAATTTGTAATTTCATCCCTTATCGATTTTGTGGCGAAGAAGAAGAACAGAGGCATTCATAGTTGACTATTAAGAAAACACATGGTCCCTCATTTCTCATTGTATAAAAAGAATGGGAAATCTACCGAAAAAGCTATAAATATGTTATACTGTATCAATTCATTCATAAACTTTTTAATTTAGTCAATTTAATTATGAACTTTTTGATGATTTATCAATGTAATCATTTTAGTCAATTTGCATCTTCTATTGTTGATGTAGATGTTGGCCATCTCATATGGCACTATAAGCATTGACATAGACAATTATTGCATTTTTTTACAAAAAATTCTGAAATTTTTTGACATTTTTTATTTTTTGCTTTTCTTTCCAATGTAGGCCTGGGACCCCATTGGACTTTAAGGGCCTATTTGGCAATGTTCTATTTTTGTGTTCATGAATACAATTGCTATTTTTTTGTTTCAGGGAACAACAAAGGAACAAACGCGTTTGTTTGCGTTTTTGTTCCAAATTTATTTTTTTATTCCCAAGAACAAATTTGGAAATAAACAAGAAATAAGAAAAATTTATTTTTTGTTTCGGAACACTTCCAAGAAACAATTTTCTTCTCTCCTATTCTTTTCTTCTCTTTCTTTTCTTCTTCTTTTTTCTTTGGCCGATCGCTGGCCTCAGCCATGGCCGGTGACCAGCCGTCGAGGGCCGGCGACCTCATCGGAGAGTCGCTAGCCCCTAGCGAGCCTTGTCATGGCTAGGCGAGGCCGCTGGCCCCTCGTCGACCGGTCGCCGGCCATGCCTAAGGCCAGCCGACCGGCCAAAAGGAAGAAAAAATAAAAAATAAAGTAAGAATATTAAAAAATTAAAAGAAATAAAAAAATTTACAAGTTTACCAAACATATTTATGTTCTTTTTCTATTCCGGGAACAACTTTATCAAACACATTCTTTTGTTCAAAAATTATTCCCTAGAACAGAAATAATTTTTTCTATTTTTGTTTCCTAGAACAATTTTTTAATAGAACGCACCCTAAGTGAAAAGTAAAAGTAAAAGAAATAAAAATTTTAAAATAAAAAATTGAAAAAACCTTTTAAAATACCGCATAACTTGTCCATGCCATATGCTATATTTGTTAGCCGTTCATGTCGCGACCTCTTTTTTTTTCCGGCGCCCGCGGTCGGGTGCGAGCGCCTAAGGAGGCTAATGGCTCGGCTGAAATTAGTTAAGCCCGGACTCTCCCAAGTCCACCAATTCACGACTTTAATAGTCTAAATTTTTAACCTGTAAATCAATTTTTAAAATGGAGTCGCCACTAATCGATTTGGGGTGGGTTGATTAGAAACCCAAGTGAAGTATCGGGAGAAATACTCACTCTGCAAACTGAGAGAAATTAGGATCGGGGACTTGATTACACTAGTTAATCACTAATGCCCTTTCGGTACCTAATCTTGTTTAAACCCTGAGGTTTTTGGATGTTCGAGGGATTTTCCATGCATTTTGGATGAAAACATTTTTTGGGTCTTTTTCTATTTTTTTTTTTGGACATGAAAGGGATTTTTTAGACCTTTTTTGGTATTTTTGGAAAAATACAAGTCTTTTTGGCTTTTTCATGAAATTTTGACTTTTTTTGGATTTTTGGCATTTTTTGGAAAATATGAAATATTTTTGATTTTTTGATTTTTCGGAAAATAAAATATTTTTTTATATTTTTTTAATATTTTTTGAAATAAAATATTTATTATTTATTTAAAATATTATTTTATATTAAACTAATGAAACAAAATAAAACCGACCGGGTCGGTGATCCGAATGAGGATGGGCCCGCAACGCGGGCCCGACTCGGATTTTTTGGGAAATAAAATATTTTTTATTATTTTTTAAATATTATTTTATATAATAATATTTAAAAACGAACCGGGTCGGATCCCGAGTTGGGGTCCGACCCGGCGAAGACCCAACGCGGACGGGCCGCGTTGCGGGCCCGACTCGGCTCTTTTTTTTTTTTTCCCACTTTTAAAAAAAAAAGCCCAAATCGCTCTTGGCACTGCTTTATAAAAACTCCAATTCAACATGTACCCAGCCCACGCGCACAACCCGGCTGTCTCAGCGGAAACCCTACCCGGTTTAGACCCACGCCCGACCCGCTCTCTGACCCGGCTTGCAGCCGCGACCCGATTCCTAAAACCCTACCCGGATTCGTGACCCGTGAGATCTCGCCGACCCGACCTGCGTGTAACCCTAGAGATTCGGCGATCCGCGGCGCCGAGGCTGGGACGTCATTGGCGGTGACTCGACGACGACAACGCGACGGACGGCGACTAGGGTTTTGGCGACGAGCGGCTCTTTGGATTCGCAAGAGGCGGCGACGATGGCGGGCAGCTGTTGGGTTCTCGGGGAGAAGGTGAGGCGACAGTGACGATGTGGGCGAGCACGGCCTTTACCGTTCGCGACGAGGGTACGGCGGGGCGGGCGTGGGGACGTTGCTGGTCGGCGTTGGGGCTGAGATGGCTCGGTGAAGCGGCGTCGGGCTCCCGGATCGATTAGATCGATCCTTCCGCCGACCCTCGCCCTCGGATCTTTAGATCTAGACCTCGTCTCTCGGGCTCTTCTCGCGGGTCCGGGACTCCTTCGCCTCCTTCGACCTCACCCTCTCTCACTCCGGTCAGATCCGAGCCTCCACCGGCCGGATTTGACCTTCTCGAAGTCACTGCCGCCGGCCCTCCCGAAGTCTCTCGGTGGAAGGTGGGCTAAGCTCGCGACTCGAGCTCTCTCCTCGCTCGCCCTTCAATCCCTCCCGATGTCTCTCGGTGAAGGATCTCAAAGCTTGCGATGGTCCCTCGTCGACGGAGGTGCTCCTCTATTTATAGGCGAGGAGCAGCAGGCCGGTCGACGGAGGTTCGGCCGTCGGCTCTTGCACGCCGACCGGAACCTCTCGGCTGAACCGATGTCTCTTCTCAGCATTAAAGGCCCGCATTGAAGGCGCATGTGCGTCGCCCTCCCCTTCGGCGGCCTACCTCCGTGCCTCTCTACCGTAGGCTACCCTTGAGCGCGTCGCCGGCCGCCGCGCGTGATGCACGAGGCGGATGAGGAAGAAGAAGATAGGAGGAAGAAGAAGAGGGAAGAAGAAAGAGAAAAAGGGGGGGCGGATCGTGCGAAGGGAGAGAGAAAGAAAAGGGGGCTGGTTGCTTTGCTTTTTGCTTTTCTTGTTTTTATTTGTTTTTTTCTTGTTTTCTTTTTGTCATCTATTTATCCGGAAAGACTAAATTAAAAACTTAATTAATAAAACTAATTAAAAATGAGGCGTCAACAGCTGCCCCTCTTTGAAGGTGAGCTCGCAGAGGTTGCATTCAAAGACAGACTGATGCCTCAATTTTATCCATGCATGCGCAATAGATTATATTTTATTTAGGACCTATTACTCTATGCGGAAAAGAGCAATATAACATTACATATTCTAAGACAGATAAGAAGATACCTGTAGTTACTTACCGGGAGTGAGTGAGATAGGGTGTGAGCCCCGAGTTTGGCAAGTATCAAGGCGTCATCCTACCTGGTGATATGAGAAGATTGCTTTTCCAGGGCTCGAACCATTCTTCGGTCGCTGTTAAAACAATCAACTAGTTTGTCTAGGACCCGAACCTTTCTTCGGTCGCCTTGACTGGAAATTGCTTTTCCAGGACCCGAACCTTTCTTCGGTCGCCTGTTAGAGCAATAAGCTGCTTGTCTAGGACCCGAACCTTTCTTCGGTCGCCTTGACGAGGAATTGCCTTCCCAGGACCCGAACCTTTCTTCGGTCGCCTGTTAGAGCAATAAGTTGGTTTGTCTCGGACCGGAATCATTCTTCGGTCGCCGTGACAGGAGATGCGTCGACCTTTCTCAGGGCATCTACTTGTGGGTGCCTGATATGTATCGAAGACACCAGTTGGTACTCGACCTTTATCGGGAGATGCGCCGACCTTTCTCAGGGCATCGTATTTGTGGGGTGTCTGACTCCTGTCGAAGACACTGGTAGGAACCCGACCTTTCTCGGGAGGATGCGCCGACCTTTCTCAAGGCATCGATTTGCGGGGTGTTTGTCTTCTGTCGAAGACACCAGTTGGAACCCGACCTTTCTCGGGAGGATGCACCGACCTTTCTCAGGGCATCGATTTGTTGGGGGTGCTTGGACATTCACAAGCATTGAAAGAGTACCTGGATATTCACAAGTACTAACCTGAAGGATATTTAGGCCTTTGCAGGCATCGACGAGGTACTTGGATGATCGCAAGTACAAACTCTTGAAGGATACCTGGATAATCACAAGTATTGAAGGGGTACCTGAACAATCACAGGTACAAACTCTTGGGGGATACTTGGATGATCACAAGTATCGAAGGGGTACTGACGATCACAGGTACAAACTCTTGGGGGATACTTGGATGATCACAAGTATCGAAGGGGTACCTGGACGATCACAGGTACAAACTCTTGGGGGATACTTGGATGATCACAAGTATCGAAGGGGTACCTGGACGATCACAGGTACAAACTCTTGGGGGATACTTGGATGATCACAAGTATCGAAGGGGTACCTGGACGATCATAGGTACAAACTCTTTGGAGATACCTGGATGATCACAAGTATCGAAGGGGTACCTGGACGATTACAGGTACAAACTCTTTGGAGAGAATCAAGGGCATACCTGGGATATTCGTGTGGAAATATCGAGGATGGGTCTCGCATATACGTGAAGGTCTCTCACCTCTTGGAATTTGGAATATCGAGGACGTACCTTGGATATTCATGAAGGTCTCTCACCTCCTCCTGGTAGTTGAGAATATCGAGGACGTGCCCCTCATATTCGTGAAGGTCTCTCACCTCCTGGTAGTTGGGAATATCGAGGATGTACCTGGGATATTCGTGAAGGTCTCTCACCTCCTGGTAAAGGGGAATATCGAGGATGTGCCCCGAATATTCATGAAGGTCTCTCACCTCCTGGTAGTTGAGAATATCGAGGACGTGCCCCGCATATTCATGAAGGTCTCTCACCTCCTGGTAGTTGGGAATATCGAGGGCGTGCCCCGCATATTCGTGAAGGTCTCTCACCTCCTGGTAGTTGAGAATATCGAGGACGTGCCCCTCATATTCGTGAAGGTCTCTCACCTCCTGGTAGTTGGGAATATCGAGGATGTACCTGGGATATTCGTGAAGGTCTCTCACCTCCTGGTAAAGGGGAATATCGAGGACGTACCTTGGATATTCGTGAAGGTCTCTCACCTTCTGGTAGTTGAGAATATCGAGGACATGCCCCGCATATTCGTGAAGGTCTCTCACCTCCTGGTAGTTGGGAATATCGAGGATGTACCTGGGATATTCGTGAAGGTCTCTCACCTCCTGGTAATGGGGAATATCGAGGACGTACCTTGGATATTCATGAAGGTCTCCCACCTTCTGGCAACATAAACTTGAATATAGCGCAAGGTTTACCTGGATGACCGCAGGCACATAAAGGGGTGGAACACCTGGATAGCCACAGGTATACAAAGTACTAGAATACTTGGACGAACACAAGTATTTAATGATATGATCTGGGACCACCCAAGCAATTCCAAGTGTAAGAAAGCATACATGGATAACCACAGGTGCACAACGCGATGGAATACTTGAATGGCTACTAGTATTCAATGATACAATTTTGAGGACAACTCGGACATGTCAAGTGTCACGGAAAGGAAGTACCTAGACAATGGTGGGTACTTGACGATATGGGGATACCTAGACAGCAGTAGGTACTCCAAGAGATACTTGGTCAGTCACAAGTATTAATACTCTAGGGACAACTCGAACAGGTCGAGTGTCAGGAAAATGGAGTATCCGAACAGTGGCCGGTACTCAAAGACAAGAGGGATACCTAGACAGCAGCAGGTATTCAACGATAAAGGGGATACTTGGTCAGTCACAAGTATCAATACTGGGGGACAACTCGAACAGTCGAGTGTCGGAAAGGAGTATCCGAACAAAGGGCCGGTACTCAAAGACAATAGGGATACCTAGACAGCAGCAGGTATTCAACGATAAAGGGATACTTGGTCAGTCACAAGTATCAATACTCTGGGGACAACTCGAACAGGTCGAGTGTCAGGAAAAGGGAGTATCCGAACAGTGGCCGGTACTCAAAAAACAATGGGGATACCTAGACAACAGTAGGTTCCCAAACTCAAAGGACAACTCGAATAGGTCGAGTGTCAAGAAAAGAATACCTGGACAGTGGTAGGTTCTTTAAGACAAATGGGGATAGAGATATGCTTACCTAGCAATATCTCTGATCTCTGAGAGTATGTCCGCTATTTGCACAATATGCACACATGATTGTATATACTGTAAATTCATGAGTTCAAATGAGATTCATGCATGACAATTTTGTCAGTTTTGCATCATTTGAGTTCCACTGGGGAAGATTTTGAAAGACAACCTTTATTTGGAATATAGATGTCTTGAGCATGCCAAATAAGGGACTTTCAGTCTGAAAGGACTTTCCGCTCACTCTCATGGAAAAGGCTATCCTGACCATTGGTACAGGATTTATAAGGACCACACTATCTCACCGTCATCATGTCGCCAGGGGTCCGAGTATTCTCGCAAACAAGTGCGACTTTACCAATGTGAGAGGTCTTTGTTGAAATTGTGATGAAGTCTTGGTCAGCGACTCATCAGAGGGGACCATCAAGGTCGAAGCCGATGGACGAAAATGTTGCACGATCATCTCCGGGTTTACAAGTCAAGAACCCTGTGAAAAGAGATAAAGTCATCTTGCTCGTACTTCTTCGAGCGATGCTTATGCACATATGAAATCCTACATTAATTGAAGTGCCCCTAGTCTGAAGAGACTTTTATAATGGGATGCAATGTTGGCTTGACTCATGTGTAAAAGGGCGAGAGCTGGTGATTGCCTTGGCATTTGTCACCGGTCTTTCTTCTCACTGTCAGATGGAGGCTCTATCAATTGAACCACAACAACAACTTTTTTTTTTTTTGGCTGTATTTTTGACTGGAGGGCATTGGCCTTGCTTTTACCAGGCACACTGCTTTTCATGCTCCTATTTTTTATTCCAGTTCTTCATTTATGGGCATTGACCTTGCTTTTACCAGGTACACTGCTTTTTTATGCCCCTAGTTTTTTGTTTTGTTGCTTGAGGAACTGATCTAGGCAAGTTCAATCGAAGCACCATTATTTAGACTCTTGAATCTTCTTCTTCAGCTGGCGCTTTGGGCTATGGCAATAACTTCTGCTTTGCCTCAATGTGAGGGTAAAATTACAGACTCACTTGGGTTGTACAATGCATATAAGTGCATAGAGAAGGAATTGCTCTTCGTCATTCTAAGGCACTTAAATTAACGTGAGTGTTCATATGCAATAAAGACACCCAAAGATTGATGCAAGTGCAAGCAAGAAAATTTCTATTTCTCTTCTCATCTTGTGATGCTGCTTCACCTCCGATCTGCCCCAATGTGGGGTGGTTCTTTGTCGGGAGCATAGTAGAAATTTGTCGTGTATGGGGCTCAATGGGGTGAGCGATGGAATGCCTCTCACTATTTTGGTTATCGTACCATTCGCGAGAGAATTCTTTACCCTGCAGCCATGGAATCTTCTGCACTCATCTCACAAGTGTATAGATGGGGGACTGTGTGTAGGATATGGCTTGCCTTTCATCATTCTGACGCACCTCATCCAGCATGCTCAATTTAATCTTGTATTCTTCACTTAGCTGTCTATTTTAATAATCCTCAGTGGAATCAGTGACTTAGATAGGCAAAATCATCATGCAGAATTCATCTGGAAATGACATGCAACATTTCGAATATGATGGAGTTTGAATTCTTCAAAACAAGTGAATGGTTTTGACTCAAAAAAGTCCCTATTGACAACTTTAGGGGCTAACATAATGGTGTTTCCAAATATGTTAAATTTTGAACATCAAAAGGGTTATTTGCAAATGGGTGTCGATGGTTGTCCTTATTAAGTAGGGACATGACATAAGAAGGATCAGCCAGGGTTGGGGATCTGATCATGGATTTGATGGGCCTTTCTGCTTTTGCCCCTGCAGAAGGGAAGATGTACAAGTAGATCAATTAGTCTGGCCAAAATCAGATGTGAGTTGAGGCCTGAAGGATCTCTGTCATTTGCTTTGGTAATTACTCAGGACGCTATCTCGCTTAGGAGAGTTTGTCATGCCTCTCATTGATTTATTATCTTTGTTTTTGACAATCGATCCTGCAACAAACAAGAGGGAATGTGTTAGTCATGAACTCTTTTAAGAGTCGAATAATTGGAAGCGATACAACTCTACCCTTCACTGGATTGGATGGACCTGAAGTGCAAGTGGGACACGAAGTCCTACGTCTTTTGCTTTGTTAGGTCACCTGCTCTCTCATAATTTGCAAGTGCAAGAGAAAAAAAAATTTATTATTTTTTACCAAGCGGCTAACTGCCGCGTTGGGGATTCGAACCCTCGACTTCGGACCTTTTTGCTTCTTCCCGGATACCACTCGGCTAGAGGCGCCGACAGTGTCCGTAGGACGCTTCTTTTTTCATTTAACCGAACCGGCTCCTGGACGATACGTCCTTTCATACCAAGCTAGGTAAATCGATATGGGTTATTTGATTTGCCCAAATTAACCATTAAGCTTGCTTTTTGAATCATATGCTTCCTGTCAATAGGAGAAAATATGTCAAAAGTGAGTTCAGATACTGGGAGTATTGGAAACGATACCAAATTACTCTTCTCCAAAGTTTGTATTTGCTGACTCCTAGGGATATTGGAATGTCGATGTTGGCCCTTTTATCTTGGCATAGTTCAATGTTTCCTTCAGTTGGCCTTCCATGTATGCATGATTGTTGGTCGTTGATTCATCTTCAACGCCTTCCTTCTATGGAATTTCTTCTTCTGTCTTTAACTATAGCATCATTAGCAGCATTGAGCAAAGTCATGTACCTCAAGCTTCTATGGAATCTGAGATTAAAATCTCAAGCTTTGTGATGGCAATTTCTCCTTGGAAGAACATGTGTCTGGAGTACGAAGTGAGATTTCTAGGCCCTAAGTCACAATTTGAGATAAGGGGTTAGAGACTGCCTCAACTGACTAGATTTTCTCCCGTTGACGAGTAGCCAATTCGAGAGGAGAAATTCATTTTCTGTACTTCTTGGCTTGTCAAAGCTGGAACTGTGACATCTAGCTGTTTGGGCGTGTCGTGTGACAAGATAGTCCTTTGGCTCAAGATGGAGCCGGGCAGGAGTGAGGCATGTCATGGATGCTTCGATCTCAACTCTATGCCTATATCTATTATGTTTCATCTTTTGTATCCTGTGAATAGAAGAGAGAGGACATTATTTCCAAATTATATTCAGAGAATAAGACTTACCCTCTTTTGGTGTAGGATGATTCTTTCTATTTGCCCATGTTTTCTTGGCAGGGTGTCTTTGAATTTGGCGAGTTCACCTGATGCGCTTGCTTCAAATGCCCCCTGTCACACTAAGTCGAAGGGGATGGGAATGATCTTCTGAGACATGAAGTGAATGAGTCAGAAAGACAAACATGGTTAAATTTATCATCTTGTTTTAACAAAATCTTTTGGGTGATGAAATATTTTTTATTTTCAAAATACGTCTTTGGGGAAGAAAAAGCATGAGGAAGCCCGGCCCTCGATATTCTCCTTGGATGATATTTTCTTTTCATGGTTGGATAACATCACCGGGCTGGTTTGGATTACCGCCTCATGCTCTTAAAACAAAATATTATAACTGTACAATAGAGTACTGAAATGGAAAATACAACAGTAGCACACTAGACATGATAAGAAACATGAAATTATAAAAACAAGCAACACCCATGAAATCTCCTATGAAAAGGAGCACTTTGATAGTGCTGGTTTTGAAATCAAGCGCCTTTGAGTTCCTCGTCTCCAGTAGACTCGAAGTATTCGCATGAGAGGACCACTTCATTGAAGCTACGGAAATGCAACCCATGCAACCAACAGCGATGCTTGCGAGGTAAAGCCCCTATGAACAGCTTTATCATTTCTTCTTCAGCCAGTTGAGGGTAAGTTTGCATCATAAAAGCCTCCCACCTCCTCGCATATACTCGAAAATCCTCCATTGGTCTTCTTCTGAAGTGAACCAAGTTCTGACAAGGCACTTCAGTCCCAATTTGGCTTTGATACTGAAGCAGAAATGCAGAAGACAGCTCATTCCAATCTCTCATAAGGTAGATATCTGTTGTGATGAACCATTGTAATGCAGATCCCGTAAGACTCTCTTGGAAGGCCTGAGTTGTGAATGACATTGGGCCATAGTACCGACTCATTTCAACATGGAGGTACTGCAAGTGGGCCACGGGGCAAGTCATGCCGTTATATTTGCGGAGGTTAGGTATCCACGTCTCTCCAGGGGTCATGATCCTATGAGCGCAAGACAGGCTTGATGTATCCTGGTTAGGCCACTGGTTTTCCCACTGCATATTCGTTGTAGTGGTGAATTTTTCTATTTCAGGAGAGTTGGACTCTACCGAGATTACCCCATTGCTTTCTTCTTGGTCAAAATTTCCAAATGAGGATGAAGTATTGAAGCTATCCTCATGGTTAGAGGACGAGTTTAATACTTCGTTAGGATCATAGCGGATAAAGACGTATGCTTCCTCTTCTGACGGACCTTCATCCCCGGATGAGAGTAGGAAACAGTTATACGATGAATCGTCAGTTTCATTGTCAAAATAACGCTGGAAGTCCTTGGGATTGTATTCTAGGGCCGGGAGGTCTTCAGGGTTGTACTCTAGAGGATGGTGGCCTTCAAAGCTGTATTCTTGGGAATGCTGGAAGCTTTGGTGTGGTGGCTCGTCGGTAGATGCTGAGTCAATCTGCTTAGGCTTTCTTTTCTTGGCTTCTGGTCCAGACCTTTTGAGTAAGGCCCTTCGTTTTGCTAACTTGATTCTGTCAAGGGAAGTGAGAGACATTAGAGTTTCATCGTCTGATTCACTTTCCAGGTTGATAGGGGTTGGTATTCTTTGGACCCTAGCTCTTGGAGTAAGCTTGGGGAGTCATCCAGTCATGCCCCGGTCTTGAACATGCTTTGTGTCTTTGATCTCATACAAAGGCTCCTTGCCTTTCCTAGTGGGAAATTTTCCAATAACAAGATGTTGCTTAGCTGCCCATTTATCATGCAAGGCTTCATTGACATGCTCTTCTCCTATCTTAGCGACTAATGGCTCCTCGTGCTCCGCGATCATCGGCTCTTCGTAGGGTAAGGTGATGTCAGGGGTGATGTCAATATTGTACTCTTGGTGAAAAACATGAATTAGTTCCCTCCAGGTTTTAAGGGGACTAATCTTCCTGACAATGTACCATCGCAAGGCAGGGCCAGTCAAGTTCGATTGGTACGATTGAATCATCTTTCGGACCAGGTAGGCCTGCAAGTAGGTCTCTGGGCGTGAGGTATTAGCATACCTTTCGCACTCAGGTGCTTTGAGTTTTTCAGGGATCTCAATGCCGGCGTAATTGGACAGGTCCAGGGGATTCTGCTCCTGCAGCTGGCTTAACCTTTTCATGATCCTTTCAAACTGTCTATGGTACTGACTATTTTCTGGCAAATTTGCAGGCGTCATGACGGTGTTTGAGGCAACTATAGAGTTGGGCTCAGCTTGAGTGGATTTCATTTGTCTCGAGAGTTGTTGAAGGACAATGGACATCTGTCCTACACCGTCTTCAATGTTAATGAGATGATTTTGTATATCATTCTGATCGGGTCCTATTGCATGAGGCCAATTACGGACGATTGGTGGCCAGCGATTCATAATTACCTGTTTGTTGTGAAAACAATGAATGAGCACGAAAGTAAACAAAAATTGACCCATGGCAATGGTCTAACTGCTTTTTTTATTTATCAAAAGAGGATTTATAGACTACCAACTCCTAACATCTAAAACTTGAAATTGAAATGACAGAATGAAATACTAGATATTAAACAAAAGTCCCTAAACAATGGGACGAAACTTTCACACTATTAATACTAAGGGGCACATGATTGCCAATTTATATGCGACGGGAGCCTTGTTCTTGCGAGAATGGTTGCTTCCTTGAGCTGGCTCTGAGGTGTGCATCCAGTCCATTCCCAAATCCCTCTCCATGAGCTCTGCTTGCTCGTGCTGGCTTCTCTCGTTGATTGAGTGAGGGACTGATGGCTTCCATTTTTTCGGGATGCGATGGTTGTGGATGTAGGACATGGAGGCGTGGTGGGCTTTTTCTTCTCCCTCAAGCCCTTCAGGTACCACGATCCTTTTGCGATGGCATTTGTCCCAAGTTTCCTGAGCGGTAGAAACTTCGAATTCGTAGTCACGGCTTGTATTGAAAAGAACTGAAGAGACCTTCCTGATGGAAGACGATGGGATCTCCTGAAGGGCTCCATATTGTCGTGCCACCCGATAAGGGTGATAGAGAATGGCGCCGGTGCGGCCAAGCAATGGAATTGGGAGATCACGCTTATAAGCGAAGCGAGCTCTTTTTTCATGGAACCAACCAGCACACCATTGGAATGCCTCAGGAGCTGGGTCTCTTAGGAAGTTTACCCAATTTAAACAGCTTTGATTGGGAATATACGGTCCTAAAACCATAAACTTTTGTAATGGGTTTTCAAAAGCATTCGTTTCGATGATCGCATGAAGTCTCGAAATTCGCTTAGGTGAGAAAAGAACCAGACTTGTAAAATTTCAGGAGAGGCTCGCATGATTTCCTCTGAGTTGTCTTTAAAACGATTAAAGGATAAGAATGTTTCAGTTAAAATCATGTTGACATAATTCCCCCCTCTTAAAATCTGATCAACTATCCATGCCATCTTGGGAGTTATGGCATTTCTTTGATGGGGAAGATGATGAGCCCGAAAAAGGCCAAGAGGAAAATTTCACTTTTCTCGGGTCATAGGCTGATTTTGGAAACATGCATTCATAAATTCCAGTGGGCAGGTTTTATG
Organism: Eucalyptus leucophloia subsp. euroa; assembly: GCA_017140325.1. Lineage (NCBI taxonomy): Eukaryota > Viridiplantae > Streptophyta > Magnoliopsida > Myrtales > Myrtaceae > Eucalyptus > Eucalyptus leucophloia. The sequence continues at coordinate 5,299,499 of CM029478.1, read as the reverse complement.
GTTATCTTCAAGAATTTGTATCATAGTATGGACTTCGGTTCTTAAAAGCCGTGCTAACCCACGTATCGGGATGAGGCTGTTGATGGTTTGACGAGCTTTTTCTCAAGAGGCATGTTAGCTCAAACCTACCGAATATAAAAGTAACCGTCTTCGGGCACCAGAAATGTGCTATGGCTTGTATGACTTCAGGACGAACAGTGATTTGGATCAACGATAGGAGATGACCGATTTTGGCCTTCACACACTCTTGGGCAACCGATCTAACCGGCCCCACCATCCGAAGAGCTCCGCCTTAGGAGTAGGAATGAACTGGATATCGTCTTTCCCCATCGCATATAACCGGGACTTGAAAAGCTTATCCTAAATTGCCATGGGCCAAATAAAAGACTGAGTAAAAGTAAAGAAATCACTTTGCTTTTAAAGAAAAATGGCAAGCACAAAGACATGCGCATGGGACGTGTGGTTCGATTTCTAACTCGAAAGCTTGATGAAATTAAAAAGGTATCCGCCCATCGCAGTCTCGCGTTAGCAGCATACCCCCTTAACCTCGGCTAAGAAATTCAGGGAAAAGAAAGGCAACCTCTACATCGCAGTCTCGCGTTCGAGGTCGTATCTTTCTTAACACCATCCTAAAAATCCTATGGCGGCCCAGGTCCGGCGGCCGGGTTGTGTGTGCCATGTGTAGTGTTAAAACAATAAAGCATGCACAGGAGTTTATAATCACAAGATAATCTATTTTAAACAAAATTAAAATAAACTTCTAAACTACTGACCTGCATAAAGAAAAAAAAACAAGTCAGTAAAGAATTTAAACAAGACAAAAATGGCGTAAGTCCTCACAGTCCCCAGCGGAGTCGCCAAGCTGTCGCGACCTCTTTTTTTCCGGCGCCCGCGGTCGGGTGCGAGCGCCTAGGGAGGCTAATGGCTCGGCTGAAATTAGTTAAGCCCGGACTCTCCCAAGTCCACCAATTCACGACTTTAATAGTTTAAATTTTTAACATATAAATCAATTTTTAAAATGGAGTCGCCACTAATCGATTTGGGGTGGGTTGATTAGAAACCCAAGTGAAGTATCGGGAGAAATACTCACTCTGCAAACAACCAGAGAAATTAGGATCGGGGACTTGATTACACTAGTTAATCACTAATGCCCTTTCGGTACCTAATCTTGTTTAAACCCTGAGGTTTTTTGGATGTTCGAGGATTTTCCATGCATTTTGGATGAAAACATTTTTTGGGTCTTTTTCTATTTTTTTTTTGGACATGAAAGGGATTTTTTAGACCTTTTTTGGTATTTTTGGAAAAATACAAGTCTTTTTTGGCTTTTTCATGAAATTTTGACTTTTTTTGGATTTTTGGCATTTTTTGGAAAATATGAAATATTTTTGATTTTTTGATTTTTCGGAAAATAAAATATTTTTTTATATCTTTTTAATATTTTTTGAAATAAAATATTTATTATTTATTTAAAATACTATTTTATATTAAACTAATGAAACAAAATAAAACCGACCGGGTCGGTGATCCGAATGAGGATGGGCCGCAACGCGGGCTCGACTTTCGGTTTTTTTGGGAAATAAAATATTTTTTATTATTTTTTAAATATTATTTTATATAATAATATTTAAAAACGAACCGGGTCGGATCCCGAGTTGGGTCCGACCCGGTCCCAAGACCCAACGCGGACGGGCCCGCGTTGCGGGCCCGACTCATCTCTTTTTTTTTTTTTCTTCCCACTTTTTAAAAAAAAGCCCAAATCGCTCTTGGCCTGCTTTATAAAAACTCCAATTCAACATGTACCCAGCCCACGCGCACAACCCGGCCTGTCTCAGGCGGAAACCCTACCCGGTTTAGACCCACGCCCGACCCGCTCTCGACCCGGCTTGCGGCCGCGACCCGATTCCTAAAACCCTACCCGGATTCGTGACCGTGAGATCTCGCCGACCCGACCTGCGTGTAACCCTAGAGATTCGGCGATCCGCGGCGCCGAGGCTGGGACGTCACTGGCGGTGACTCGACGGCGACAACGCGACGGACGGCGACTAGGGTTTTGGCGACGAGAGGCTACTGGATTCGCAAGAGGCGGCGACGATGGCGGGCAGCTGTTGGGTTCTCGGGGAGAAGGTGAGCGACAAAGGACGATGTGGGCGAGCACGGCCTTTACCGTTCGCGACGGGGTACGGCGGGGCGGCTGTGGGGACGTTGCTGGTCGGCGTTGGGGCTGAGATGGCTCGGTGAAGCGGCGTCGGGCTCCCGGATCTGATTAGATCGGTCCTTCCGCCGACCCTCGCCCTCGGATCTTTAGATCTAGACCTCGTCTCTCCGGCTCTTCTCGCGGGTCGGGACTCCTTCGCCTCCTTCGACCTCACCCTCTCTCACTCCGGTCGATCCGAGCCTCCACCGGCCGGATTTGACCTTCTCGAAGTCACTCGCCGCCGGCCCTCCCCGAAGTCTCTCGGTGGAAGGTGGGCTAAGCTCGCGACTCGAGCTCTCTCCCTCGCTCGCCCTTCAATCCCTCCCGATGTCTCTCGGTGAAGGATCTCAAAGCTTGCGATGGTCCCTCGTCGACGGAGGTGCTCCTCTATTTATAGGCGAGGAGCAGGCCGGTCGACGGAGGTTCGGCCGTCGGCTCTTGCACGCCGACCGGAACCTCTCGGCTGAACCGATGTCTCTTCTCAGCATTAAAGGCCCGCATTGAAGGCACATGTGCGTCGCCCTCCCCTTCGGCGGCCTACCTCCGTGCCTCTCTACCGTAGGCTACCCTTGAGCGCGTCGCCGGCCGCCGCGCGTGATGCACGGAGGCGGATGAGGAAGAAGAAGATAGGAGGAAGAAGAAGAGGGAAGAAGAAAGAGAAAAAGGGGGGGGGCAGATCGTGCGAAGGGAGAGAGAAAGAAAAGGGGCTGGTTGCTTTGCTTTTTGCTTTTCTTGTTTTTATTTGTTTTTTTCTTGTTTTCTTTTTGTCATCTATTTATCCGGAAAGACTAAATTAAAAACTTAATTAATAAAACTAATTAAAAATGAGGCGTCAACAGTTCACAATAATGATTTTTGGCCAAAATTGACCAAAACACTACATTAACAAATCGTCAAAAAGTTTTAAACTAAATTTGTCAAATCGAAAAGTTTAGAACTGAATTGATATCTATATAATAAGTCTAGGAATCTAGGACCTGAACATGTCCTTAAAAGGTTCCCTCCTGAATTGGAAATCCCGGGAGGACTCCCCTCACTAGCCAATTACAGGCAAAGTGAGAGGGGTAAATGGGATAGGTTCCCCATTGGGTTTCCCGGCCAATCCCCCGAAAGGGGTAGGGACCCACACCTGATCCCCGTGAAGCCTTCCCCAGGTAACCAATCCTGGGCGCGGTTCAGGGAAATGACGGTGCCTCTCCCTGGGAACGGTATATTTGTTAGCGGTTCACAATAATGATTTTTGGCCAAAATTGACCAAAACACTACATTAACAAATCGTCAAAAAGTTTTAAACTAAATTTGTCAAATCGAAAAGTTTAGAACTGAATTGATATCTATATAATAAGTCTAGGAATCTGTTTTTATAATTATCCCTAAAAAGAACCCTTAAATATCGTGACCGACTTCATCTACCATGCTAGATATTTAATATTTCCCTAGACGAAAAAGGTTTTGAAAAGGTGCACCTCCACGAGTCCGATCCACGCAATCAAAAGCCAATTCAATGCTCTCTCCTCGTCGCCTCAGCCAAAAAGTGCATGTTCACAGGCTGTTATAAAGGATTCCTGATACTCCTCTCCTCTGCCAATTTTTACTGGGTCGGCCAAAAAAAAAAAAACCCTCTTCTCATCTCCAGCTTTTCGGGTTGAGAGAGATTTCTTGCAGATTTACTCCAGTGATCTTTCCTTCTTTCGTTTTTGTACATCGTTCGTTCGTATAGATCATGGACAAGAAGGTTCTTGATTACAAGTTGGTCCCCTCGGGTGGTCCCCTCGGGCCTGTTCATCATGATGGCCTACCACGCATGGCTCCTTCATCGGATCGTGAAGCAGCCCGAGAAGACCGTCGTCGGCGTCACTGCCATTAATCGCCGATTCTGGGTTCGAGCTATGATGGAGGTAATGTAAGTTTGTCTCCCTACCTTTTCTTTTTGTCCCCCGGAAATGCTTTTCGACCCTTTGCTTTCGTGGCGTCCGGCTCGGGTGGCAGGATGTCTCCAAGAACGGCGTCCTCGCGGTGCAAACGCTGAGAAACAACATAATGGCATCAACCCTGTTGGCCTCGACGGCGATCACCCTCAGCTCCCTCATCGCCGTCCTCATGACCAGCGGGTACGGCAACCAGTCCTCGCTCTTCATCATCGGAGACCGGAGCAAGTTCGGCTTCTCCGTGAAGTTCTTCGCCATCCTCGTGTGCTTCTTGGTGGCTTTCCTCCTGAACGTCCAGTCCATAAGGTACTACAGCCACGCGAGCATCCTGATCAACGTGCCATACACGAAGATCTCGCAGCATCAGCAACAGCACCGGGCGATGGCGGAGTACGTGGCCAAGACGGTGAACCGAGGGAGCTACTTCTGGTCGTTGGGGTTGCGGGGGTTTTACTTCTCTTTCCCTCTTTTCCTGTGGATCTTCGGTCCGATTCCCATGTTCTTGAGTTGCTTCGCGCTGGTTTTCATGCTGTATTTCTTGGATGTGTCGTTTGAGTCCGGGTGGGCTATGGAGGCTTCTGATGATGATGATGATGATGATGATGATGAGAGGAAAGATGAGGAGCTGGGAAGTGCAATGACGATGAGCGTTGGTGGTTTAAACAACTGATATTAAACTTTACCTGAGCTTCACGTGTTGACTCTTATATAAGTTTTGCCGTATACTAAGATCTTGAAGGACTAAATTGTTTCTTTATCAAGTGCGTATTATAATATTCATTGAAGGAGGTTTATCTAATAAGCAATCGCCGCATGTTAACGCGTCTCCCGTTCAATTAGACACTTTAGAAGATCCTTTGATTCCACCAAGAGTAAGCATCACTTGCATCGGCAAGTCATCTGCCTATCTTTGGAATTTCCTGTCTTTGGAATTTCAATTCGATAGATAGATAGGGTGGTTCGTGTTATCTGTTGTCTGTTAACCTGCTTCCTTATGCAGATTTGACAACCCAACAAGTCAACAAATGGTAGATCAGAAGTGGTGACTAGAGATACACAAGAAAAGAAGTTTTCCATCCTTTGAAAAGCAAAGACAGAAAGCGGAAAATTTTACCAAAACAATATAAGTCCACAATTTCAATCATCTCTTGAAGTGTGATGGAATGAAGTTTGCGCAGGACAGGCTCGTCTCCGGGCCCATCTCTCGTCTGAGGTGATTCAGCAGATGCACAACTGCCAAGAAAAGATTAAAATTTCGGAGCATTGGGAGCTTTGCACTTGTACAGTGTACACACCTTTGGCTGGTATGATCTTGTGCAATTTTTCTTTTCTTTTTTCCATTTATATGATCTTTCAAGTTTCAATGCAGTAGCATGTAATTTAAGCCCCTGAGCTGAATCTCAAAATGGTGCATATGTTGGCCGTTGGCAAGAAGCTTGTCGTTGTTTCTTTGGAGTGCTTATAAATGTCTTGAATTATTACTGGACAGCACGTGCATTTGGTATTCCAAATTAAAATAGGGTGACTGAGGTTTCCAAAGCAGTTGAATTTGGTATTTCCACTCCTTACAAAACCTGCTGATTGGCAACAGAAATCTATCTGTATGCGTATGTATGATGTCTCATAAATATTTTATATATGACTCTTCTCAATGCATCATTTGTTCGTTGATCTTACTATATCTTCTAGCCTATATGTCTAATCTGACCTTGATGTCACCGTCTTTGCAGGACTACTGAAGCAGGGCAAGTGGGAAACCCTTTTCAACTTTCACCTTAGGGATCATGACTTTTCTTCCCAAGCCTCCTGAGCCCTCTTCTTACTGGAGTTGATATTCCGTATATCAGACACGCTGGGCGAGCTTCATTGCTCCTACTGCCGTGACTTGATATACACGCTTACACCTCATCTCGTCCGTGGGTTAAATCCCCATTGCTGAAAGTGGCTGATGTGGCGAGATAATCATATAGGTTTGGTCGATTAATTTCATCAGATCTACACCGAGGTTCAAGATGCAATGCAGAATATGAAGCCGAAAGAATATTGTTTGAGCGCAAGTACAAAAGAATTGCTGGTACTGGCTACGTTTCTTGCAGGCTGTGTGCAGTGGTCTTGACTTTGAGTCTGATTGCCCTCTACTCCATGGGATAATTTTGGGGTATCTTCAAACAACCATCATGTTCTTGTTTTTATTTATGTATTTATTTCCTCTATTTTTTTAATTTGTTTGGGCAGTTCGTGTTCTCTAACTTCGACATGTTGTATGCGAGTCTGTTGATTTGGCCCCCAGAAAAATGGAATCAAATTTCGGCAAGGTCTATATTAAGTATTAATTTTGTATAATATCACCATGCCTGTGTGATAATTATCATCATAATTCCCGATACTAAAAAAGGTCGTATCTATAAAAGAAAGTTTATAAGGGTGTCATTCATTATTATTGTCCTCATGAGCAAAGTCCTTCATACTCAGATATCGTTAGAGCGAGAATGCTGGTGTCGTTTTGATGTTTTTTGACTGTGCTTACCTCCGAACTATAAAGCTAAGAGATACGCCGAGTGTCAACGCTATCTTTGTACGCCCTTAAAGTTTATGGAGAAATGTATTTGATCTCTAATGCAATAGGAATTAATAAAGCGGCTAATGTATATGCTAATTGTCAAGTCTCATATACTAAATAATGACGATTGCAAGCATGCATCTATTTTGTGCACTCTGGATGCCTCCAAATTGCATCGAGATCCCTTGAATTCGATGGTTTAGATGTTTTTAAATGTAATATCTCTGGCGGCAGCCGAACATTCCCGTCCCAATCCCCCTTTATATAAACTAAGAGAGGCCGTACAAGAACAAAACTTCCTTGCACACATAGTTTGAGCCAAACCACAGGCATCAAGATTCTCTTGAATCGCATACTTAGCTGAAGCAGCTCTCAAAGTAGCGATCCATGATTGGGGCCAATGAAGGGTTTCTCAATGTCACCGTTTATACCATGTCATCTATATCCTCTTTATTTTCTCACTACTAAACTGGCATATAAACCAACCAATCTCTTAGAGATGATAGTCTGTTTTCCATATCAATATAATTCAGTAATAAAGTCATTAGAGTATGTTGTACTGAATTTTCTATTTGTTTCATAGGTTTTTATCAAGTGATGTGACTTAAAACCAAAGCAAGGGAACATGATAATGCTAGAAAGAATTGGTGCCCATTGTACATTTGCTATTCTCAATGATGGTCTTTGATACACGGAATTGTAAACTACTAAGCATGTGCAAAAATGCAGATGTTCCTCAAATTATGGAAAATACTGTCAGCATAAGAATGACAAGGACTATACAAAACAAATACAGAAAATGAAAAGACATCTCCTCAAAATAGGCTGAGAAATCTCACTAAAACTATTTAGTAATGTAGACCAACAGTCATCATGATAACTGGACCACAATACGTAATGAATAGTTCTCATAAGTCATACCTCTCGATTTTCAGTCCACAAAAGCATATGAAAAGTGAAAATAGCACCCGTAAGACAGCTATGGAAATAAATTAATTAATGATCCTCGTTAGTGAACAAAACCCGCTTTCCAATATGTAAATATATATAGATATATATGTTATATGTATATGAGATCACATATGATAGGTGTACATCAATAATTTATAAGTAAATCGATAGCTTGTAAAAATAAAGAGAGTAGATATTACCCTGCACACTCCTCTTAACCCTTATTTTACTATAAATAAGAACATTATATGTCAACAATGTAAATTAGAAAAACATATGAAATCATTAATTGGTGAGTTTAGATTTATTGACCAATACATAATTACATCGTTATTACATCCGAATTAATAAGTAAGGCAAACCAGTTCTAATATATTCTCCTGGAAACATTATATTAAATTGAATGAGACGATTCATTTTCTTTTCTAATTAATCTAAATTTATGTGTCTAACTAATGCTAAGTAAAGGGAAAGGGAGTGGAACTTTGTGATGATGCGATTCAATTACAAAATTCCATTCTGCCAAACTTTGCTGTTATTCAGAGATATCATTGAGTAGCTGATCACAAAGTACTTCTGGATCATGAAAATCGCAGAAATAACTAATTCCGACCACAGGCAAGGAACCTGGCCAATTCGAAACAGCAGCAGCTAACGTAACTAAGGCTAAGAGAGAGCTAAAGGTACGGACATTTGTACATAATTAGCGAGAGATTAATAGATTCAAGAGGAATAGACGCCATCTTTCCGGAACTCTGTCCGCTAGATCATCTATTCAAGCGGGGCAGAGGCTATTGTCACAAGTGCGCCGGGCGGATGTACCTGTCCGTCCCACTGTCCCACTCGCTGCGGTCTATTTCCTCACTATCGAAAGAACCACAACATAATTCTGTAGGTGAAGCCACGGATTAGAGGACGCCAGCACCTAAACGGTAAACTCAGCAAAATGAAGAGACTCAAGGTAATGAAGAGGGCGACGGATCCCAAGAACAAGAGAATTATAGAAAGCCAAGTGAGTTCGCTTATGGTCACGTAGACTCCCGCCATGAATGCCAGAAGCACTGTGGCAAGACTTACCGACATTGGGAGACCTGCTAGCACAATGGCATCAAGCTCCAAGAAAGGATCACCAACACATGACCACAGGAGAATCAGGAGTGCCATGATAGAACTATACATGGCGATGGAGTTGCAAGTCACATAGACATTGTACATGGCTTTGTGGATCAATATGGGGATTCCAGCATCTCCTTCAGAACCATTATATCCTCCAGGAACAGAAAAACCGGAAGTGAAAGTGACAGAGGTCACAAGCGCCGCCACAAGCGCCCAAGTATTTGTTATTTCGCTATATCTTCCTGGTTGCGGCAGCTCCGATTTTCTCTGGGGGTTTTGATTGGTTGGCTCACTGATTGCTAATTCTTCACTTCTTTGTGTTCTGGCAGACATCAGAGCCAGCCGCGTCAACTTCTGCAAGAAGTGAGTCGAAGAATAAAGAAAGAAACCAACACATCATGATTTTCGCAACTAAATTGCAGATGTGGGTGAGAGCACACTAAATGACATGCCTCAATAATTTATGTTATAGTTCTGTCTCTAGTTGGTATAACGAATGATTACCCGTGAGAAACGCACCTTCTTAAATGGAGCATGAAATAATTCCATGTCGTCCTCTACCACGTCAAGAGCCGTCATATTATTGTCATTGACCAGATTAACGTCAACTCTTCTATCTCGTGCAGGAAGTACGACTGAAGGTTGATAGTACAACGCAGCTAGATGAAGAGGTGTATTCCCGATGACATCTCTTGCATTTATGAGGTGATCAAATTTGGGACTTTTCAGTATGTTTTTGACAGTTGCAATACTTCCGTGCCTCGCTGACACGTGAAGAATGTTTTGTCCTAGCCCATTTGGAAACTCTGCCGGATCTGGCCACTGCTGAAGTAGCTCCTCGACAATCCTGACATGATCCATCGCGCAAGCAACGTGGATGGGAAGATAGGCCATGCCATCTTGCTCAAGGGCACTTGTTGGAAACTTCTCGATCAAGAACTTGACCCCATCGAGATAATTTTTGAATGATGCGAAATGGAGTGGAGTGCGGTCTCTCGTATCTCTTAAATGAAATAGCCACGGCTTCTTTTCCCACATCATGGTCAGCATATATAAACATAACGCAAGAAGTTAATCATTAGCATGAACACTGTTGAAAATATGTCTCGATTTGAGCCCGTTGAACGAGAATACGTGAACTCGATCACGTGCAAGTCAGCAGAAAATGTGAATAGGCCGAAATTGTCAGAAGATCGCATGCGGATCTATGAGCCGCAAGCGTGAAGAATGGAGGGAGCGTGCAGCGCGAGAGAGGGGAAGACCATTATTTTATTCAACCTCTTTAATTGCATGCATATGGACGTGCATGCATGGTGAATGGACGTGGAAGCCTAAAGCCAATTGTGGGCTTGTTTTGTCTTCTTCCTTTAACTCCTTGCTTCTTTCCTTTCTTGTTTTATTCATCTGCAGACAACCCAAAGGAAAGAAGGAATAAAATATTACTTGAAGGAGTTGAACGTCGTGGAGATGGTCTTGGAAGACGGCGGCCATCCTTCTTTCGCGCTTGAATTATGGGCGCATGTTTTCTGCCTTATTAAATGCGTCCCATGCATGCATGCGTGCCCGTGAATTTTGGTGGGCGTCAGTGCTGATTGCGGGCGCCTGAATGGCTTCACATTTTCTGTCTTACTTCGTCCTTAAAAGGCAGAGGAGCGAAGGAGAAGAGTGCGCCGAGCTGAGTTACTTCAGTGGCCAGGAGAGAGCTGAAGAGAGAAGTCGTGAGGCTTCAGGAGCTCTCGGCAGAGAGAGATTTTTCTCGTTGAAATTACATCCGAGTGTTTTAGCCCGTTAAATTCTTGTGAGTAGAATTTATTTAATTCCTTGAGTGAGGTTTCACTAGGAATTGTGAGGGGCTAAATACTATGTGTGTTATTTGAGTGTAATTTGAGGTTAGAAAATACTGAGAGTGTGTTTGAGTGCTCGAGTGATTGTAATCTCCGGTGTATCGCTTGTTTCTATAGTGGAATTCCATGCTACTCTTCCCGTGAATGTAGGTTCCGATATTCGGACCGAATCACGTAAATCCGGTATCTAATTTCCTTTCCTTCATTCTGACTATTTTATCCGATTCGCTTGGTCCGTCTATATTTCCGCACGCGCGACAACAATGTCTGTAATTCTTCATTAGGGATTGGTCCTGTTCAAGATGATCCAAAGTATCGGGAGTTGAATCAAAATTTTGCCCCATAGGATAGCAAGCTATATATCTTGTGTTACACGCGCCTCATTAAACTAGACTTTGCTTGTGACGCTTGATTTTTCCACTACCTGTGGAAACCAAAATGAAGAACACAAGAGAGTGACCAAGAAGATCAAACAATAAGCAAAAGCACAAAACTAGGGTTTACCCTTTTCCTTGTGTATAATGGCAACATGAACGGGTGACATGCCAGAGATCCTTTGACTCTCTGATGTCCTCCAGTCTTCGCCATCATTTAGCGCTTCCAACAAGACCTTGAGAACCTCCAAGTCCCTTTTTTCGACTGCTACGCACAATGGAGACTTGCCTTCCTTATTCTGACTATACAGAAGAGTGGGGTTTTTACTCACCAGATGATCGATCACCTTGCGATGGCCATTCCTCACGGCCTCGTGCAAAGCAGAGTTTCTGCAGCGGTCAGGCTCTATCGGCATGCCTTGGCGAAGGAGAAGCTCCACCGCAACAGCTTTCCCAGCTCTAGCTGCAATGTGAAGCGGCGTCTCTCCTTTGGAGTTCTCACAGTAGATCAAGTACTCAGGGGAGAAAGGGATGACCGCTCTGAAATTATCATCACTCTCTGTATTGCATTCATGTCAGTTTAATTTGAGCGCGGAATATACGAAAATTTGAAATGCGTGGTCGCACCCTTGTTAATATACCTGCCACGGCGTGAAGCAATGTGTTCTTGGAGGGGCTGCGTCGCTCGAGAAGGACAGGCAAAGACACTGCTTTGATGAACTTGTCGACATCCCCTTCCTTTGCGACCGAGAATAGCAGGGGATAGGGTTGTGCAGAATCGTGCTGTCGCTGACTCCAGTCGTCCCTGGTTAACGCTTCCAGTTTCCGCCTTCTCTCCATCCAAACCCCCTCCTGCTCATCTATAGACAGCTTGACATCCATCTCTCTCTTTGTGAATATATCTGTGACTTTGAGTGAATTTCCCTGGTGTCCTGCTAGAAGGCAAATTTAGCATATTTATAGCCACAAGTGGAGTTCAACCTTATTGGCCTTAGTGAACCTCCCCTCAAACCCGCATTTTACAGTCGGGCTAAGTTGGGTCTCCAATTCACATATTCGTCTCCGTTTTTCTTCTTTTTCGGATGGATACACCATAACTGATAGTCCCGCCATGTCCTTCAACGGCGACGGGTCCATTTTCGGCCACAAATATTTCCTAGCACGATTGGTAATAAGAAACCAAAAAAACACAAATTAAAGATATACTTTTTCCCCCAGAAGTGATCGAATATAGTAAAAGAGATGTGGAAAAAAAATGTGATTGGCACCATGAATTATTGCATCCGTGTTGGTCACCATCCAATTCAGAATAAGGTTACTCGTCACTTTCTCATCAAAGTTTCCATTCTATTTATTAAAAAAAATTACAAAAATTAGAAGAAAAAGTTGTCATTGTATGCGTCAATATTTATCCGTATATTTTGAAAGGTTTTAGATATTTCACATTGAATAAAAATCAAACAGCGGTCCGTGGATTATTTTTTCTTTGTCTTTTTTACAACGTGAAACGTCCCTTAAGGCTTAAGCCCCAGTGTGGGGAAAAATCCTTACATTACCGTAGTATGGACTTGTTTGTTAGAATTACGTTTTTCTGAAAAAAAAAATAAATTTTTACTTTACTGTACAAATTTAAGAAAGTGTAAAAAAGTTGCCAAAAATACATAGGAACTTATGTCTAAATCTTTATATATTATGGAAGTTTCAAGTGTTTAGAATTTTAAAAACATATCAAACCGCGATGTTCAAATTAAGCAAAAAGCAAAAGTTTATTTAGACATAGACACATCCTAATCTAAACCACTAAAAGTAGTAGATTACCTATAATTCGCATCGAATCTTGTGGTTCAGATTTATCTTAATGGATGCATTAGATTGATAGGACAATTTCTAAGGGGTCACACCTTGATATCTACCCCAAAAGATGGTTTTTCATATAGCTGTAGAAAGGGGGCATTACAGCATTTAAGAGAAGTTGAAACAAGTTCTTAGGAGCATGTTTCAAAGTTCATATCATCTCTTTCGATAGTATCATTTTTTTGTTTTTTTTAAGTGGACGCAGCACGGCAACAGGTATGCCACTTGCCGGTGAAGGGATTGAAGGGGTGGGGTCGGAGAGTATTAGGTCCGGTGTTGGGTCCCCATAAACACCTCACACACATATAGACAAATGAATGAATTGAGACAAAAAAAAAAAAATTAATGGTCTCATCTCTTTCTTTTTTTTTCTTTTTTATTTTTTTTGATCGTTCAAGGTGATGCAACTCAATGTAGGTCTTGACTTATGGATACTTCATATAACTTCTTTGCTCAAATGTGAGACTTTAGGTGTTATAGGATTCCTCATTTAAAGTAGTTATGACATGTTAGGTACAAAAGATAAATACCTTACTTAGAGCAGTAACGGCATGTTTGGTATGAAAAAATCAGTTCAATATCCTCTTGTCTCGCATCTCCTCCCCCCTTTTTTTCTAAAGATTGTCCAAGGTGATGCAACTCAAGGTAGGTCTCAATTTATGAATCACTTCACAAATTTTCTGTGCTCCAATGTGAGACTTTAGGTGTTGTAGGATTCCTCATTTAAAGTAGTTATGACATATTTGGTACGAAAAGTAGATACCTTGCTTAGAGCAGTAACGGTATGTTTAGTATGAAAAAAATCAGTCTATCGTCCTTTCGTCTTGCCACTTGCGTCATCATTGCCTTCCGCAAAGGCAATGCAATTAGGGAGGCAATGGAAAAGAGGCAGAGAGTGTGGGAGGATGAGCAAAGGATCGCAAAATTATAAGCAATAGCTGGAGAAAAACAGAACTATTCAAAGGCCAGAGAGAGAGAGAGAGAGAGAGAGAGAGAGAGAGAGAGAGAGAGAGAGGTGAACATGTAACATTTAGTCAAAATGTTAATTCCTCCATGGAGACTTAGTGAGGGTAAAAAGCAAAGGGTCAGTCCTCCCCAAACCACAATGGCAGCTTTAGTTCAATAGTTAACGTTTCGTAAAGAACTTACGTTGAATGAAAGCTAGCAGAAGCAAAGCATAGTCCTTCCTCGCTTTGGCTTTCAAACATTTTCGGGAAGCCATTTTCGAAGACTAATGAATTTTTTCAGTTGCCTTTCTTGCCCTAAAAACTTACTAATCTTTCACTTTTACCCTTGAATGCCCTTTATTCAGTACTGCAAACTTAAACAGTCGCACGCGACCTCAGACCAATAGCCAACATCGCTGTGACCACCCAATTGGCCGTCAACTTAGCTGCCAAAGTTGAGGAGATTTGCAAAAGATCCAATCGCCAAGGTCAAGATCTGGCGGCAGAGATGTTCAGAGAGAGCTTTCTCAATCTTCTCTTACGTGAAAATATATATATATCCTCGTTGGCACCTTCGTCGTACCAGGAGGCTCCTAAGGACACACTAGACAAGATTACTTTGTATAGCTGATGAGGAGGCGCGAGAGGGACCGATTAATTGGAGGTGCTTATAGGTTCTTTCTAAATCCAGCTTCCATTTCAAATTATCCACCCTCTTTGTGCAGATGCATGTACCCACGATATTCACTAATTATAGTTTCATGTTAGAATTTATCTGGACGTATGCATCATAATAACGTAGCAATTATAATGTTCTAACTTACACGTTCATTCATTAGATAAATGATATTGCATTTTATAGTAATTTTTTCATCAAATTTTTCCACATATCAATCATCTAATGGCAAGTCAGTAGTGATATTAATAACCAGATGGGATTTAATGATTTTTCTCATTTATGCAACACAATCGGAGCGAGAATCTGTTATTGCATAATAAAACCGAAATTAACATGGATGATGGTTTAATACATCTCTTTATTGTGCCATTTTATAATGCTGGTGTCCTTTAGATTTTTTATATTTTTTTAAATCTGTGCTTATGAGCAATGAAGCTAAGAGAAATGTATTTGTTTTTCAATGGAATAAGGTCGTGACCCCCTTCCGAAGGGCGAGGGGCGAACTCTTTAGGCGCGTGTAGCTGAAGGTGAGCAGATGGATTACGAAGTGAGCGAGAACAATTCTTCTTGCGAGGTGGCGCTAGCACTTGGTTCGGGTTCTTCCAAATCTTATTGATAAGACATCGATGGACTCAGTTAACTATAAATATTTTGTTCTTTCTTTAGGAGTCGCCATTAACTATTGGAAGTTAATTAGAAGTCAAGTGAAACACGAGAGATCATTTCATTTCTGTGAACAGATATCCAAAAACAGAGATTTGATTACACTAAAATTCATTTAATGTGAATTTCAATACTTTTTCTTATTGCGTCAAAAACATTTTATCATAAGATCTTGCTTGCTCTTTAGTTCTTAAGCACATCCATCTGAGTGACCATGCATAGCGAATTTGCAAAATCATATCGAACTATTTAACACCAAATGAATGAAGGTAGATAAAGAACAGAAAATAAAGAATCCGAGCCGCGTCGGGCAAAATTAAACAAGGCCATATTAATACTGCCTCGAGGAGGACTTCGTGAGCAGTACCCTAAACATGCAACTACTTGAACTAAATAATGCAAAAGTCCTAACGAAATGATAACAATGAGACATTAATCAAAGCATGAACCAAAACTAGCCTCAACATACAATTCTAAGCTAGAAGCAATTCCTTTTTCTTTTTTTATCTTCATCTTTTAATTGAAATGTGAACCAACATCTATTCTACCTACATATAATAAAATGTCATTCTATCACTAAAATGTCACTTGATTATTAAAGTACTAACTTTTTATACTTTATAATTTTGTCAATGTTTTTGATAATGTGATTAAACACTCAAATGACAATAAACATTCTAATTAATCGCAAGTAAAGTACAATTACACAAATGCAACCATAACGATGTCTGGGAATACGATTTTGACCTCAATGCTTATACTAAGGCAAAAGGGCAACCCAGGACTGCCCCTGGCCACCTCGAGAAGCCCCCTCTACACACCAAACCGGCCATGGTCCGACATGTATGGGCAAAACCGAGAATTCCAAGGATCAATCAAGTTGCAAAATTGCCTATAATGCCAAGGTGATGTCACTACTAGCACTTCTACCATACATTCCTCATTTTTTTTCATCTTTGTTTTTTTTTTTTTTTATATTCGTGATAAGATGATTAAAATCTAATAAATGCTAAGAATGTGCCAATAAAATGAAAAATCAACAACCAAAATGTTTGATAACAATATGATATAAGCATGCAAGAAATGCCCGGGAATGATGTGATAATGCAAAAGGACCACCCCGGGACTCATTAGAGGATCAAGGCGAGGCCGAATCGGCCCCACCTATGGGCTGGATGGTGGCGACCAGCAAGTCCACAGCGGCTCTCACGACACAGAACACGTTAAAATGACGAGAAATCGACCGCAATCAACACTCTAATGAGGTCAAAATCTTCCTAGTTCAAGCTCAACAAGACGTGACCAGCAAGGAATACAAAGTAAACTAGCGAGCAAAGGATGACTAAAGATACGTTTAGAGGCATAAATATAAGCAAATAATCGACTAGATGCAGAGAGATGAACACAAGGAAATAAAACACCAGCAATAATAATAACAATAACAGCGATAACAAGATAAGAATGAACACAATAAAGATAGGCCGAGGTCATCCGAATGTCCGGCCTCAAACGCGACCGAATTTGAGCTGGCGGAAGCGAGAGCCGTTTATTTTCCTACCTCCAACAAAAATAAAATGTGAAGGAGATACCTTCGGCGAGCGAGATTACCGAGAGTGAGATGTGCAGTGGAGACCGAGAGGAACCAAGAAACCGAGAGCTAAGACAGACGAGGGAATGACGGATTTGGAGAGTGAGTGACCGAGAGAGTATGGTGAGAAGACGGAGATGGCGAACGATGGAGATGATGAGACCAAGAGACTGTGGTTGCGTGAGGGTGAGCTAAAGAAAGTGAGCAGCGGTGGAGATGGTAGCGATGGAGTGAGCAGTGACGGTTTGGTGTGAGCTGAAGATGGTGGAGTCGAAGGAGAAAGCTGTGGCGAGAGCAGCGACTTGAGCTAATGACGAGGTGCTGAGATGGGGATGGCAGTGACAGAGGTGAATGAGCGACAAGAGTGAGCAGGAGGCAAGGTGGTGAAGCTCAGCAGCCGAGAGGAAGAGCTAGATGGAAGCAACGGCTGGAAGGGAATGAGGAGGCGTCGGTGATGAAGAGGAAACGCGACGGACAGAGGAGGGGAGATGGTGAGCTGAAGGTGATTGAGATTGAGGTAAGGCCGCGAGAGAGAGAGAGAGAGAGAGAGAGAGCTGATTTCAGAGGGTGTATGTGCTTATGGAGGGAAAAATAGAGCCAGCCATGGGGCAGCTGCTGAATGAGCATCGTGTGTATGTGAATTGTGTATGAGTGGAAGTGAGCGAAAAATGGAAAATTAAGCTTAAAGGCTGGCATTGGACCGTTGTCATCAATTGGTTATATCTATTAAAGAAGGTCACGAAGGTGTTATTCATTTTTATTGTCCTCATGAATCGAGTCATTCAACTTTATAGGCCTAGGTAAGGGTCGGCCTCACTGAGGCTCAACTGGCTAGACCTTGCCTATGGTGGGTGATGGTGATCCTCACCCAAGCAAGGCTAGCCTGCTTGGGCATCACCTATGACCGGTGGCTAGACACTAGCAAAAGGATGAAGGAAGGAAAAAAAATAAAGAAAATCATTAAAAAATAACAATAAATAGTAAATAATATCAAAATATTATTGAAAATTATCTATGTTATTGCCGACTGTGCCATGAATGACAAGCAATATCACATGGGTGATTTCTGATCAAAATTGATCGGAATGACTTAATTAAGAAATGGTAAAAATGTTTAGAATTTAATAATTGAGATTTTGCATTGAATAGGTAAAAATACAATAATTTTAAAAAAAATTGGATAAATTTTCCCCATTATAATGATTTAAAAGCAATAAGATAAACCTTAAGAATTATGGTCTGATAAACCTTAAGAATTATGGTCTGATAGTGATTAAGTAGAATAATATATCTTTGACTTGCAGGAGGATTGGCTATAATCTAATAATTTTTTTTCTTTTGATTTAATTATGCCTAATATTGGATAAATAAATCCTCCGAATGTTATGGATGTGAGGACGCACATCAATCCGTCTGTGGTTATCGATGCGCTTAGTAGAAAATCTTTAGTACTACTATTCGACAACTTTTTGCAGCTGATGATACATAGGTTCTTACTCATATAGAAGGTTTTTGCAGGTATGAATGCATCGAAAATTGATTTCCTGGCTCCTTTCCTGCTTGGCACCCTTACCAATCAAAGGGTATCAACCGGGCTTTAAATGGAAGAGCTAATGGAGTCTGGTTAGGGCCTGTCTCCGGACTTTCCTCGAAGCTAGTAAGACTGATTGAGTTTTCTTTGCCGATTCCAATTTTATCTTTCCGCACACATTCGTAGTACTAAATAACAACTGACGCGACTATCTTAGAGCCTCTTTCATTGCTCACTTTGGAGAGAAACCATCCTTAGATTCGAAGGACTGTGTTTAGTTTAGCTTGAAAAGATTCGTGATCAGGCTTTGGCATTCTCGATCACGAAATCCTTCCGGACCTTTCGTCTTGCTTACTCCAAAGGGCTTCCTCTCCAGCCAAAAATCTGCATATCTTCCGTGTAGTCATCACCGAAAGCTTTTCATAAGAGGAATAAGATTTATCTGGACCGTGTCGATGCCTTTGTTGGTGAAGCTTTTCATGGGAGGAACAAGATACCAACCGCTGTATTTCAATGTGTGCTTTTTTTTTTTTTTTTTTTCTTTTCCGCCTTTTTTTCCTTTCCTTTTTTTATTCTTGTTTTTGTTTTGCATCCTGATTGGGAGAAAATGAAGGGGGGTGGGTGGACTTTTGAACTGTCTCGCCCTATCCTCGGCCTCCACGTGTCGCCGTCCGAGTCGCGAACGCAGGGAAAAGTGCGTCCGGTCAACTGGACTTATTGAACGGAAGCCGAGATGGTCGGTGGGCCTTCGAGGGCTCGCTCGCTAGGGGAAAGTCAGGCCCAAATCTGCTTCATTCGATTGGGCCTTTCTGTAGAGGCCCGATTGCCCATAAAACAAGAGGCGGCGGGCCGGTTCCCGGTTAAAACCGGAACCGGCGTTTTTCTTCCTCTGTTTCTCCCTGTTTCCCATTTCGAAAGAGAAGAGAAGAAAAGACGATTTCATCTGTGATGGCGACGGAGAGAACTGTGGGCGAGGATCAGCAGGATATGGACGGCGAGGTCGGTTTGGTGCGAGAGGTGTTGGAGGGAGTGCGGCCTCGCTTCGTCTCTCGGATCCTTTCAAGGTACTCTTCCTTCTTTATGGGATCCGTCCTATCTTGGAATCAGCTGGTGTCTGGAGGTTGAATTCTCTGTTATTTCGCTACCAAGTTCTGCGATTCGGTTATGGTCAACCCATGTGATTGTGATCCTTCGTGCAGTGAAGTATGTAAATCCCATCACGAAGCTTTGCATCATCAGAGATTCTAGGGAGGAGCACAAGAAGGTTTGGGCTGCAATCACCTTGGTCACGAGCCTCGGAAATTGTCCGGTGCTGTTTAATTTACTCGACTTGAGCGGTGAGTCGAACGAGTGTCTAGCGGGATGTTGAATAGCACAAAAATTCATCCTTTACTTGTTGAATTGAATCATGAAATTTATGCTGCTACTAGTGATTGTATGTAGGTTAGCTTAGCGTGATCAGCTTTTGTAAAAATATCTTGTCTCAATTCTTCTTGACGAGAGAACAATAGCACCTTGATTATCAAACTGTGTTTTTTCAAATGAATCGCATTAACTGAAGCTTGAGTTTTGAAAGCATAGTGGGTGCTGAATTTGCAGTGTTGTTATCGTGATACTGGCATGATTTTCTTGCAGATTGGGAAAATATCATCTGAGGTTATTAGCTCACATTTTTTTCAAGTGGCAGTGGCATCGTGCGTAATTATTTGGTGGAAAGAGTGAGATCTTTTCCTCGAAGCTAATTGAGTGAGATTTCTATTGGTGCCAGGAAGCATCAAGGCCTGTAAAAAAGCTTGCCTTGAGTGTGTTGAGTTGAAATTTGAGCAGTACGAGCTTGTCTGCCAGTCTCGTCTCTCAACTGCCAAGAAAAGATTAAATTTTTGGAGCACTAGGAGCGCTGCACTTGTACAGTGTACACACCTTTGGCTGGTAAGATCTTGAGCAATTTTTGCTTTGTTTTTTCCTTTTATATGATATTTCAAGTTTCAATGCAGTAGCATGTAATTTAAGCCCGAGCTAAATCTCTAAATGGGGTATATGTTTCTGACCGAAAAAAAAAAATGCGGTATATGTTGGCTGTTGGCAAGAATCTTGTCCCTGTTTCTTTGGAGTGCTTATAAATGCCATGAATTATTACTGGACAGCACGTGCATTTGATAGTCCAAATTAAACTATGTTGAATGAGGTTTCAAAAGTTGAATTTGGTAATTCTACTTTATACAGAATCTGCTGATTGGCAACAGAAACCTATCTGTATGCGTATGTATTATGTCTCATAAATTTTGTATATATGAATTCTCGGTGCACCATTTGTTTGTTGATCTTACTATATCTTCGAGGCTTTATGTCTAATTTAGCTTGACGTCACTGTATTTGCAGGTTTACTGAAGCCAGGTTAGTAAGAAACCCTTTTCAACTTTCACCTTAAGGATCAGAACTTTCCTTTTCTTGCCCAAGCCTCCTCAGCCCTCTCCTCACTGGAGTTGATATACGATATATCAGACACACCGGGGCGAGCTTTATGGCGTCTACTGCCGTGACTTGAAATACATGCCTGCACCTCATCTTGTCCACGGGTTAAATCACCATTACCGAAAGTAGCTGATCCCATGGCCGGATGATCAAATGGGTTTGGTCGATTCATGTGATCAGAGTTACACCAAGCTTCAAAATGCAATGTGGAATAG
Source organism: Eucalyptus leucophloia subsp. euroa (assembly GCA_017140325.1). Classification (NCBI taxonomy): domain Eukaryota; kingdom Viridiplantae; phylum Streptophyta; class Magnoliopsida; order Myrtales; family Myrtaceae; genus Eucalyptus; species Eucalyptus leucophloia. The sequence continues at coordinate 5,278,583 of CM029478.1, read as the reverse complement.
GAAGCCGGAAGATTATTGTTTGAGCGCAAGTACAAAAGAATTGCTGGTATTGGTATGTCTTTTGCAGTCAGTGTGCGCCGGTCTTGACTGGAGTCTGATTGCCCTCTACTCCATGGGCCAATTTTGGGTATCTTCAAACAACTATTTTTCTTGCTTTAATTTATGTACTTATTTTCTCCTCTCTTTTTTTAATCCGTTTGGTCGAGTTCGTGTTCTTTAATTTTGATGCGTTGTATGCGAGTCTATTGATTGGGCACTCCAGTCAAATGGAATCAAATTCGGCAAGGACTGTTCAAGTATCAATTTTGTTCAATATCACCGTGCTTGTGTGATTAATATCACCATTATTCATGACACTCGATAAAGATCGTATCTATAAAAGAAAGGTTATAAGAATATCATTTATCTTTAGTGTCTTCGTGAGTCGAGTCATCGATGATCAGATGTAAGTTGATGATAGTCGGATCGGATTTGCTTGATGGATATTTAGAGCGAGAATGCTGTGTCCTTTCTATGTTTTTTGACTGTGCTTACATCCGAACTATAAAGCTAAGGGACACCGAGTGTCAACGTCATCTTTGTACGCCCTTCATGAAGTAATGCATTTGATTTCTAATGCAATAGAATTAATAAAACAGCTAATTTTTATGCTAATTGTCAACTCGCAGATGCTAAATAAATGACAATTGCGAGCCTGCAACTGTTTTGTGCACTCCGAATGCTTCCCAATTGCATCAAGATCCCTTGAATTCGATGGTTTAGATGTTTTTGGACGTCCTGTCTCTGCCGGTAGCCGAACATTCCCATCTTAATCCCTCTTTATATCAACTAGGAGAGGCTTTACAAAGTACACAAATTCCTTGCACACGCAAAGTTCAAACCACACCACAGGCACCATGAATCTCTTGAAACGCACAGCTAGCGAAAGCAGGGAAAGATACCAAAAAAGTTATAAACCTATTACATTGGTATTAATTTAATCCTAAATTTTTTAATTGAACTAATTTAGTCTTAAATTTTTTTCACATCGGTAAATTCAGTCTATCTAGTCAATTTTCGTCGGTCGACCCGACGTGGACATCGATCGGTGGCCAAGTGTTGACATGGACACCGACTTTATTGGCTAAATCGACGTGATAATTTTTTAATATATATATATATATATATATATATATATATATATATTTGCAAAGTCGGCCACTGAAAGTCCAAGAAGGAATAAGGGGGAAAAGAAAAGGAAAAAAAAGAAAAAATATATATTAATAAAAATATTAAAAATTGCCACACCAACGTCTAGCCAGCGTTACGATGTTCAAGTCGTACAAGACTTGGTCAAATTGGCGAATGTACTAAATTAATATCAATGTAAAAAAGGTTTAGAACTAAATTAATCTAATTGAAAAATTTAGGACCGAATTAATATCAATGTAATAGATTCATGATTTTTTTGGTACTTTTCCTAGCGGAAGCAACTCTTTTTTATTGAATTCAATGCAAGTAGCAATCCATGATTGGGGCTAATGAAGGGTTTCTTAGTGTCACTGTTTATACTATGTCATCTATATTCTCCTTACTTTCCAACTACTAAATTGGCATTAGGCAAACTAATCTCTTAGAGCTAAATAGCCTGTCTGCCGTCAGTATCAATAAAAATTCAGTAATAAAAGTCGTTATGGTATGTTGTAATGAATTCCCTATTTGTTTCATTGGTTTTTATGATGTAATGCAACTTGAAACCAAAATCAAGAGAACATGAAAATGATAGAATTCGTACCGATCTTACATTTGCTGCTCTCAATGTTGGTCTTTTGATACACGGTAAGCACATGCGAAAATGCAGTTGTTCCTCAAATTATGGAAAATGCTATCAGCATCAGAATGAAAAGGAGTACAAAAACCAAATACAGAAAATGCAAAGATATCACCTCAAAATAGGTTGAGAAATCTCACTAAAACTATTTAGCAATGCAGACTAATAGTCATCATCATAACTGGACCCAACACGTAATGAATAGTTCTCATAAGTCATTTGACCTCTCGATTTTCAGTCGACAAAAATGAAAATGAAAATAGCACCCAGAAGACAGCTATAGAAATTAATTAATTAATGATCCTTATTTAGTGATGCAAAAAAAAAAAAAAAAAGAACCCCTCTTTCCTACATCCAAATGTATATAAATATATATGTTATCTGTAAATGACATCATATATCATAGATGTGTATCAATGAATATATATGTAAATTGATAGTTTGAAAAAAAGAGACTAGAAATTACCCTGCACAATTTTCTTAAATTCTATTATAACTAGAAGCATTATACGTCAATAATATAAAAGAGAAAAACTGATAAAATTATTTATTGGTGAGCTTAGATTTATGGACCAATGCATTATTATTACATCAACATTAATAAGTAAGGTACACCAATGCTGATATAATCTCCTATAAACATATTAAATTGAATGATTTGATTGATTTTCTAATGTGAATATCTAACTAATGTTAAGGAAAGTGGAAAGGAATGGAACTTTGTGATGATGCGATGCAATTACAAAACTAAATTCCGCCAAACTCTACTATTATTTATAGATATCATTGAGTAGCTGATCACAAAGGAGTTTGGATAACTAAAATTGCAGACATCACTAATTCTGACCGTAGGTATGTGGGCGAGCCAAATCGAAACAGCAGCAGCTAATGTAACTAAGATGGGTGCTAAAGGTACAGACATGGGTACGTAATTAGCAAAAGATTAATAGATTCGAGGCTAGATCAGACGCCATCTTTCTGGAACCTGTATGCTAAATCATCTATTCAAGTTGGGGGGCGGACGTCATCGTCACGAGTGCCCCCGACGGATGTAGCTGCACTTCCCGCGGTCTCACCCCTTGCAGCCTCCCTCCTCGCTCGTACAAGACACAAAGAAACATGTAGGTCCGTAAAGCCACGATTGAGAGGATTTCTGCGCCCATGCGGTATATACAACGAAATGAAGATACTCAAGATAATTAGGAGGGCGAAGGATCCAAAGACCAAGACAAAAATCGAAAGCCCAGAAAGTTCGGTAACGGTCACGTAGACGCCTGCTATGAATGCCAGAGGCATTGCGGCAAGAGTTACAAGCAACGCGTAATTTGATAGGCTATATGCCTGTAACGTCAAGGAAGGATCATCAATATGAGTCCAAAGGAGGGTGACGAGTACCGTGATCGAGCTATACATGGCAATGGAGTTGCTAATCACAAAGACATTGTACGCGGCTTTGTGGAGCAATATTGGGATTCCAGCATCTGGGTCAGAACTATTATATCCTCCAGGAACGGAAAAACCAGAAGTGAAAGTGACAGAGGCTATAAGCCCTGCCACGACCATGCGAGTGTTCACTCGATCCTTATATTCTTTCGTTTCCATTAGTTGCAGTGGTATCGGTGGGCTCCGACCAGTTGGCTTGCAGATAAGTAATTCACTCCTCGGTATTTCAATAGATGCCACAATCGTCTGCGTTATCCTCTGCAAGTGGTGAGTCAAAGAATAAACAATCAAAACATTATGATTTTAGCAACTAAATTACTGATCTGGGTGAGAGAACACTATTTGACCTAACTCACTAATTTATGTTCTAGTTCTGTCTAATTGGCATAACAATTTGCAATGTATGATTGCCTATGAGAAAAAGTGGAAAAGGTCATAGGGTAAAAGGTCATGCCTTTCTAAGTGGAGCATACTGTTCTTTAATGTCCTGCCGTGCCACGTCGAGAGCCGTCATGTTATTCCTATTTACCAGTTTAGGATGAACTCTTCCGTCTCTTGCAAGAAGCAGGACCGTAGGTTGGCAGTGCAACGTAGCCAGATGAAAAGGTGTATTCCCGTCGAAATCTCTTGTATTTATGAGGTGACTGAATTTGGGACTTTTCAATATGTATTTGACAGTTGCAAAGTTTCCGTAACTCGCTGACACGTCAAGAATGTTTTGTCCCAGCCTAGTTAGAAACTCTGCAGGGTCTGGCCATTGCCGAAGTAGCTCCTTGACAATCTTGATGTCATCCATCATGGAGGCAATATGGATAGGAAGATAGCCGTCCGTGCTGTCCTGCTCTAGGCACTCGCTGGGCACTTCTCTATCAAGAACGTAACTCCATCAAGATAATTCGTATATGCTGCCAAGTGGAGTGGAGTACCGTTTCCCGCATCTCTCAATTGAAATAGCCACGGTTTTTTTTCCCACATCTTGCTCAGCATATCTAAATATAACACAAGGAGTTAATCATTAGGATGAACACAATGTCTGTAATTCTTTGTTAGGGGTTGATCCGGTTCAAGACGATTTAATGTATCGGGAGTTGGCTCACAATCTTGCACTTAGGATAGTAAGCTATCATACCATATGCACATGTGCCTCATTAAACTAGACTTTGCTTGTGACACTCGATTTTTCCACCACCGGTGGAAACCAAAACGAAGAACACAAGAGAGTGACGAAGAAGATTAAAGAATAATCGAGAGCACAAAAGTAGGGTTTACCCTTTTCCTTGCGTATAATGGCGACATGAACGGGGGACATGTGGAAGACACCTTCACTCTCTGATCTCCTCCAGTCTTCATCATTGTTTGGCACTTCCAACAAGTGCTTGAGAACCTCCAACTTCCCTGTTTCTACAGCTACGCACAATGGAGACTTGCTTTCGTTATTGTGACAATACAGCAAACTGGGGTCTTTACTCACCAGCTGATCGATCACCTTGAGATGGTGATTCCTCACAGCCTCATGTAGAGCAGAGTTGCCGCAGCGGTCAGGGCCTATCAGCACCCCTTGATGAAGGAGAAGCTGTTAGAATATAATCATATAAAACCTGATGCGGAAATTCATAACAAATCAAGGATCTTTGATCTTCATGATTCTCACAAATAGATGAAGACATACCTTTATCCATAGCGCTACGCTTGAACTTGATCCAAAAGAAGAAATCCGATTTCTCTCCCTTAACCCGCTAAATCTTAATGTATTCAATTGATGGAGCAGAGAATACGTTCTTTCTGTTTTTGTTGTTCATATGTGGGTGGAGAGAGGACCGGACTCTATTTATACTTTCGTTGAAAGGGTGCTATCAAAGCAATATACCCTTTCGTTTTATTAGAGTCGTACCTTCTCGTAACCAATAATTATTTATAGCATTTCAATCATTATTAAACCATATAATAAATCACATAATATGGGCCACAATAATTCTTACATTCTCCCACTTGGCCCATATGATTCTCCTTTCATGGTTGAATGAAGACTATAATGTGCACAATAAGATTATGCTATAAAATTTCATTAAATTGGCAATCACATAATAATCACAATTAAGTAAAGAAAACTAATGCGAGTCATAGCGGTTATATGTCATTAATCGACATAATCCCTTCTATGTACTACAACTATAGCACTTTACTTAACATGATCCATAAATGAGAAGTACAGTAATAGTCCAACCATAATGTTTCTTTAGAAACTATCCTGTTTAACATTCATCTATTTCCATAATGTATACTAAATAGAAAACAGGAAATATCAGAAACATGTAAGTGAGCTCAAAGTGTCAAATACATAAACTTAATACAAACATAATACAAACACTAATGACGTCCAATAATGCCCATCCTTTCAACATGCTCATTAAATGTTTTGGGCGGCAATCCTTTTGTTAAGGGATCTGCTATCATAAGATTGGTGCTAATGTGCTCAATTGACACTCTTTGTTTCTGAACTTCTTCTTTGACAGACAAGTATTTGATCTCCATATGCTTAGCACCCTTAGAATACTTGTCGTTCTTAGAGAAGAAAACTGTTGCAGAGTTATCACAATAAATTTTCAGCGGCTTGGCAATACTCTCGACGATCACAAGTCTTGAAATAAAATTTCGCAGCCATAATCCATGAATTGTGGCCTCAAAGCACGCCACAAATTCAGCTTCCATAGTGGATGCAGCAATAACTGACTGCTTCGCACTCTTCCATGAAATTGCCCCTCCGGCCATAAGAAACAAGTAACCAAATGTTGATTTTCTTGTATCGGCACATTCGGCTAAGTCTGAATCTGAATATCCAATCACCTCAAGATGATTAGATCTTTTATAAGTGAGCATATGATTCTTCGTTCCTTGCAGGTATCTAAGAACCTTCTTTGCAGCTTTCCAATGATCCATTCCAGGATTACTTTGATATCTGCCCAGCATTCCGACAGCAAAACTGATGTCTGGTTTGGTGCAAGTTTGTGCATACATTAAACTCCCCATAACAGATGCATAAGGAATATTTTTCATTTGTTCTCGTTCCAATTCACTTTTCGGACATTGCATAAAGCTAAATTTATCACCTTTCTGAATTGGAACTATTCCCTCCCCGCTGGAGCCGAACATTTACTCATATTAAATCTCTCTAAAATTTTCTCAATGTAGGCTTTCGAGACAATCCTAATAATCCTTGTGATCTATCACGGAATATTTCTATTCCTATCACATATGTTGCCTCTCCCATATCCTTCATTTCAAAATTCTTAAAGCGAAATTTCTTTGTTTCATGTAACAAACCAAGATCATTAGCAGCAAGCAAAATATCATCAACATACAGAACTAGAAAAATAAACTTGCTCCCACTTGATCTTCATATATATACACCGATCAACGGTGTTTTCCTTAAATCCAAATGAAGTTATGGTATCGTTAAACTTAAGATACCATTGTCGGGAAGCTTGTTTAAGTCCATATATTGACTTCTTTAATTTACATACCATGTGTTCCTTTCCTTTAACTGAAAAGCCTTTGGGTTGGTCCATATAAACCTCTTCCTCTAAATTCCCATTAAGAAAAGCAGTTTTAACATCCATTTGGTGTAACTCCAAGTCGTAATGAGCAACCAAAGCCATAATAATTCTAAGTGAGTCCTTCTTAGAGACTGGTGAAAATGTCTCTTTATAGTCAATGCCTTCTTTCTGAGTAAAACCCTTTGCAACAAGTCTGGCTTTATGTCGTTCAATATTGCCTTTTGAGTCACGCTTGGTCTTAAAGACCCATTTACACCCGACCTTCTTACATCCTTTAGGCAATTTAACAATATCCCAAACTTGATTTTGATGCATGGATTTTAACTCTTCTTCCATGGCATTAAACCATTCATTAGAATCTTCACATTCCATGGCTTGAGAAAATGAATATGGATCATTTCCAATTCCTAAGTCAATTTCTGACTCTTGTAGATAAACCATATAGTCATCAGAAATAGCCGACCTCTTTTCTCTTTGAGATCTCCTTAATGCTATTTCTTGTGACTCGGCTATTGGAGGTTCATTATTGACAACTTTAGAAGCTTTGGGTATAGGAACTTCTACCCTTACTTCTTGAATGCAAGCATCACGCATTCTTTCACTCCCACTGATGTCACAATTCTCAATGAACCTAGCATTTCCAAATTCAACAATTCTTGTACTATGATTAGGACAATAAAATTTATATCCTTTGGATTTCTCTGCATAACCAATGAAATAACCACTGGTCGTTCTTGAATCCAATTTCCTTTCATGTGGATTGTAAATTCTTACTTCTCGCTTGACAACCCCAAACATGCGAGGTGTCGTAAACTAGGTTTCCTTCCGTCCCACGGTTCAAAGGGAGTTTTTGGAACTGCCTTACTAGGAACCCTATTTAATAAGTACATAGAAGTCTTTAAAGCATACATTCACAAAGATAAGGGTAAAGATGAATTACTCATCATACTCCTAACCATTTCCATTAAAGTACGGTTACGCCTTTCGCTACACCATTTTGTTGTGGTGTACCGGCATTGTGTATTGGGCACAAATGCCATGTCTTTCAAGGAATTTAGCAAATGGACCTGGACATTGTCCCGATTCATCATACTTTCCATAATATTCACCACCTCTATCAGATCTTACTATTTTCACTTTTCTATCTAATTGCCTCTCAACCTCTTTAATATACACTTCAAGTGCATTCACTGATTGAGACTTATCATGCAATAGATAAATATAACCATAACGTGAAAAATCATCAATAAAGGTTATGAAATAGCTTTCCTTACCAAAAGATGGAACATCAAAAGGACCACATATGTCAGTATGTATAATTTCAAGAAGCTTTGTGCTTCTTGTGGCATCTTTCTTAGTGTGTTTTGTTTGTTTTCCTTTAATACAATCAATACACACTCCAAAATCAGTAAAATCCAAATTTGGAAGAATTTCATTCTTCACTAATCTTTGCATTCTTTCTTTGGATATATGACCCAACCGTTTATGCCACAAGTAAGCAGAATTTTCATTCACCAAACTTCGTTTAGTGCCAACATTATGATGCGGGGTCATTAATGTCTCAACAAAAATATTATCAAGTCTAAATTTGTAAAGACCATCACATAAAGTTCCAATTCCAATAAGAGTATCACTCTTAAATAGACTGAAAGATTCAGATCCAAACTTACAATAAAATCCCGCCACATCAAGTCTTGGCAAAGAAACTAAATTGCGAGAAAATGTAGGTACATAAAGGGTTCGAAACAAATCCAAATAATGCCCAGTATCTAAGATCAAACGATAAGTGCCAATGCCTTCAACTGGAGCTTTGTCTGTTCCCATAATCACATAACTTTCATTTGGTTTTATAGTTTGGATCGTAAGAAATCCTGTATCATATTTGACACATGAGTGGTGGCACCAGAATCAATCCACCAAGTATTATAAGGAACTTCAGTAAAGTTTGATTCAAAACATACTAAAGCACAAGGCTTACCTTTCTTTTCGAACCAAGCCTTACATTTCAGACAATCTTTTTTCAAGTGTCCAATTTTGTTGCAAAAATGACACTTAATAAGATTGTGTTCCTTCTTATGGATTTGAGAAGCCTTTGAAGAGTCATTCAGGACGTGTAGTCCTTTCTTCTTGCTCCTTCCACCTTTCCTCTTAAAATTCTTTCGAACTCCTTGATGACTTGAGAGATGAACAGAATGAGCCTTTTGATTCTTTATCCTTGTTTCCTCTTGAACTAACATACTAGCCAATTCATTAACATTCCACTTATCCTTTATAGTGTTGTAATTCATTTGAAATGGCCCATATTGCTCATGAGGTAAGGAATTAAGTATAAATTGTACTAAAAAGTACTCATCCACATTCATTCCCAAAGTCCTTAACTTTGCTGCTAAATTGGTCATCTCAAGTATATGCTCATGCATAGTACGCGAACCATCATATTTCATAGTGGTCAGTGTGTTCATCAGTGTACCAGCAAGTGACTTATCAACAGTTTGAGAACGCTCTTCCACAAATTTCATAAATTCCTTAGCATTGTTAGTCTTGGGAAGAGAAGTCTTTAAGTTGTTTGCAACTGTCATCCGCATGAACATTAAGCTCGATCGTTCGATCTTTCCCAAGCTTTATGGAAAGACTTTTCATCATTGCTACTTTCATTAGTAATAGTAGCTGGTTTCTCAGCTTGAAGCGCTAAATCAAGATCCAGGACACCTAAGTGAAACTGGACTTGCTCACTCCAATCAGGAAAATTTATCCCATTGAATAGGGGAACAGATGAGGCGTGCGAATGGAGTGAAACAGGTACAGATATTGCAAATGTGCAAGAAAATACTCATACATTAATGCTTTGAGAATATCAACTAATCAGATTCAAACTAAACTACACATGCACATCATAGTTCTCCTTTGGGCGATCCTATGATATACAAAAAATATATAAACCATAATGATGCTAATAACTTTTATTTGATAATTGTAAATATATCTTATTAAAAATTTATTTGTTATCTTTCGATATACAAACAAATTTAACAAGTCATATTAATTATCAACCATCATGTTCACGAATTATAAGAAAATAATTAACCTTTGGGTTAATCCCTAAGTTCTTATAGTAAATGAACTTCAATATACCCATAACTCCAATAATGATATAAAACATATCAATTTCATGTATAGCATCAATTAATCATGGGTAATTGAATAAAATAATTTACAATATTAAAAAATTCAAAATACTTCAAGGTTCGGCCACTTTGGTGACTAACAAACCTTTCATAATATGAATTTTTTTAATATTGTAAAATACAGATATTTTCCAAATTGCACGCAAGGACATAAAATGCAATCATAGCATAAGGGCAAAATCGTAAAATCATAATTCCATAAGGTCAGAATCATAAATTTAAAATCCAGGGGGCAAAATGGTAAATAATCAGCAATGGCAGAACTGTAATTATTAATTAAACAAGGGCATAACAGTAAATAAATTGCGAGAAGGACAAAATGGGAATTTCAAAATTGACAAAGGGGCAAAAACGTAAAAAGGCCGCGCGGGACGTCGGGCGCGTGCCTCGCACGTGCGCGTCCAACGCGGGCGGGTGCGTTGCAGGCACACAACGCGGGAAGCCCCGAGCGCGTGGATCCCACGCGCGCAACCCTTGCGCGTGTGTGAAAGCGCGTGGCGCGTGGGTTCCACGCGCCTGCAACAGCAGCGCGCGTGGAGCCCACGCTCCTTCTTCCTCGCGCACGGACGAGATTCTTCGCCGTTTTTTCACCGTTCCGCCGCGGTTTCGCCGGCCGTTTCTTCTCCGGTAGCCCATCCCAGACACAAATAAATAATGGGTTTTGAAGAGCATGCCGGTACGACCACATGGGTCCAAGTTTCGGAGAAAATGACCAAAAATTGGCCCCAAATCAAACCAAAGTTTCTCGAACACAAAACCTCCACCACCGCCGCTTTCGCCGCTCGATTAGCCTCCGGCGAACACCGATATGCCGGAAAAACTCATGGCTAATGTTCCTCATGATATTGCGACGGTGTGGGTCCGAAATCAAGCGGTGGGTCGCTGGATTTTGCCCGGAATCGAAGAGTTCTACCTTGCCCTCAAAATTCCGAATTCCTCCATTTTTGTCCTTAAAATTCCGAATTACTCCATTTTTGTCCATTTCCACACGTGCACACACAGTAACTTTTCTTCACCATTTTAGTCCATGAAAAACGTTCAATCATTCGGATTTTCTTTAATAGAATCTTCCAAAATATTTCAACAATAACAAATGCTACGAACATGATCATTCAACAAATCATCATGCATAAATCATAATATTTCTTTAAACGGAAAAATCATGAGATCATAAACCAAAAGCTCTGATACCAACTGTTAGAATATAATTCATATAAAACCTGATGCAGAAATTCATAACAAATCAAGGATCTTTGATCTTCATGATTCTCACAAATAGATGAAGATATACCTTTATCCATAGCGCTACGCTTGAACTTGATCCAAAAGAAGAAATCCGATTTCTCTCCCTTAACCCGCTAAATCTTAATGTATTCAATTGATGGAGCAGAGAATACGTTCTTTCTGTTTTTGTTGTTCATATGTGGGTGGAGAGAGGACCGGACTCTATTTATACTTTCGTTGAAAGGGTGCCTTCCATCAAAGCAATATACCCTTTCGTTTTATTAGAGTCGTACCTTCTCGTAACCAATAATTATTTATAGCATTTCAATCATTATTAAACCATATAATAAATCACATAATATGGGCCACAATAATTCTTACAGAAGCTCCACCGCAACAGCTTTCCCTTCTCTAGCTGCAATGTGAAGCGGCGACTCTCCTTTGGCGTTCTCACAGTAGATCAAGTGCTGAGGGAAGAAATGGATGAACGCTCTGACATTATCATCACTCTCTATATTCCATTCATGTTAGGTTAATTTGAGCGCGAAAGATCGAGAATTTTGAAATGCATGATTGTACCCTTGTTAACCTACCTGCCGCAGCGTGAAGCAGTGTGTTCTTGGAGGGGCTGCGTCGCTCGAGAAGCACAGGCAAAGACACTCTTTCCTTGGCGCAATGATCCTCCAGGGCTTTGATGAACTCGTCGACGTCCCCTTTCTTTGCGACCGAGAATAGGTGAGGATCCATAATCTTGTCCAGTTGTGCGAGATCGTGCTGTCGTGAGCTCGGGTCTGCCCCAGTTAACGCTTCCAGTTTCCGCATTCTCTCCTTCCAAACCCGGTCATCTATAGACAGCTCCACATCCATCTGCGTGTGTGTGTGTGTGTGTGACTATGTCTGCGACTCTTGAGTGAATTGCCCTGGCTTCCTAGGAGTCAAATTTAGCATATTTATAGCCACAAGTGAAGCTCAACCTGATTGGCCTTAGTGAACCTTCCCTCAACCGCAGGGTTAAGTTGGGCCTCCAATTCACGGATTCATCTCTGTTTTTCTTCCTTTTTGATGGATACACAACTGATGGTCCCGCCATGTCCTTCAATGGCGACGAGTCCATTTTCTGCTACGAATATTTCCCAGGACGATCAGTAATAAGAAACTCAAAAAAAATATATATATATATATTAAAAAAATATTTTTCCCCTAAAAGTGATCAAATATAGTAGAAGAGATTTGGAACAAAAGTATGATTGACACGATGAATTATTACATCCGTATTGGTCACCATCCAAATTCAGAATAAGGTTACTCATCAAAGTTTTCGATAATTTTTAAAAATTGAAAAAAAAAGTTGTCTTTTTATGCCTTGATGTTTATTCGTATATTTTGAAAGGTTTTAGATATTTCACATTGAACAGAAATCAAATTGCAAAGCAATAAGAAAAAAGTAAAAAGACCGGAGTTTTTTTCACCCCAAACAATCAATTCGCTCATTAAACTCTTAAAAAGAAAATACTTAAAGCTGTGGTCCATTCATTATTGCTTCTTTGTCTTTTTTACAACGCGAAACGTTCCTTAAGGCTTAAGCCCCTGTGTGGGGAAAAACGTCACATAACTATATGGACTTTTTTGTTAGAATTACGTTTTTGTGAAAAATAAATTTTTACTTTTCTCTTCAATTTTAAAACAGTAGAAAAAGTACCAAGAATACATCCGAACTTACGTCTCAACCTTTTTGCATATTGTGAAAATTTCTAGTGCTTAGAATTTTAAAAACATATCAAACCGCAATGTTCAAATTAAGCAAAAAGCAAAAGTTCATTTAGACATGGACACATCCTAAATCTAAACCACTACATAGACACATTCTAAATCTAAACCACTAAAAGTAGATTCCTTATAATTTGCATCGAATCTTATGGTTCAGATTTATCCTAATGGGTGTATTAGGTTGACAGGACAATTTCTAAAGGGTCACACCTTAATATCTACCCCTAAAGATGGTTTTTAATATAGTTATAGAAAGGGAGCGTCATAGCATTTAAGAGAAGTTGAAACAAGTTCCTTATGGGCATGTTTCATACTTTATGTCATATCATTCAGTAGTATCATATTTTTGTCTTTTATGTGGCCTCCACATGCCAATAGGCATGCGACCCTACCGGTAAAGGGATTGAAGGGATGTTACGCGGAGAGTACTGGTTCCCGGTTTCAATTCCCATAGGCACCGACCGCATACACATGTAGATAAAAGAATGAAGTGAGATTAAAAAAAGAAAAGAAAAGAAAAGGTGGTCTCATCTCTCTTTCTTTTTTTTTCTTAAGATTGTCTAGGGTGATGCAGCTTGATGTAAGTCTCAACTTATGAATCACTTTATAAATCTTCCATGCTTCATTGTGGGACTTGAGGTGTTATAGGATTCCTCATTCAAAATAGTTATGACATGTTTGTTAAGAAGGATAAATTTCCTACTTAGAGTAGTAATGGGATGTTTGGTACGAAAAAATCAATCCATTATCCTTTTGTCTCACATCTCTCTTTTTTTTTTAAAAAAAAAAAAATTGTCCTGGGCGATGCAACTCGATGTAGGTCTCAACTTATGAATCACTTCACAAATCTTCTCTACTCTAATGTGAGACTTTAGGCGTTATAGGATTCCTCATTTAAAGTAGTTATGACATGTTTGGCATGAAGAATAGATCCCTTACTTGGAGTAGTAAAAGCATGTTTGGTATGAAAAAATCAGTCCATTATGCTTTTGTGTTGCCACTCGCATCATCATTGCCTTCCTCAAAGCAAGGCGATTCTGGAGGTAAGGGAAAAGAGACAGGGAGTGCGGGAGGATGAGCAAAGATTCGCAAGTTATAAGCAACAGCTGTAAAAAAATAAAAAAAAAAATCAAAGGCGAAAAAAGGGCAAAACAGATCCCAGCTGATCTCTACATATCTACTGGAAACCATTGCGAGAGAGAGAGAGAGAGAGAGAGAGAGAGAGAGAGAGAGAGAGAGAATCTGTAAGCTGAAACATTTAGTCAAAATGTTAATTCCCCCGCAGGAGCTTAGAGGAGCGAAAAAGCAGATGGGTCAGTCCTTCTCAAACCACAACCGGAGCTTTAGTTCAAACGTTATTGTCTTGTAAAGAACTTATGTTGAATGAAAGCTACCATGAGCAAAGCCCAGTGCAGGTCCCAGCGCAGGTCCCAGCGCAGGTCCTTCCTCGCTTTGGCTTAGCAACATTTCCGGAAAGCCATTTTCAAAGATTAATGAATTTTTTTTCAGTTGCCTTTCTTGCCCTTAGAACTTATAAAATTTCACTTTTACCCTGAATGCCCTTCGGCTGCATTTAGTAATCTAGATTTGAGTCCGAATAGGATATTAAATTTTGTTATCTGGTGTTAGGTAATGTTTTCCAAACCAAGTAAATTCATATGCATCCAAATAAAATGCCAGATAAGAAATCCAGCCCAGAGATGGGATAAAGCCAGATTGGATAGAAAATTCGAAAAATTAACTTAACAATTCTCATGTACCAAAAAAACCCCACCTCATACAAGACTCACCATGCTTAGCGTTTCTCACCGGCAGCAACCCACCACCACTCCGATGGGTGTCCACCATGAAAGTTCCTTACTCCAGCATCCTTGAGTATCCTCGCCGATGTCCTTACTCACAGCTTACTTGGGTGGCTAGGGCTCACCACCGTGGCTCCCTCTCTTTGTCGATTGATTTTCCAGCTTTTCCATCATCACCGAATCATCTCTCAGTTCCTCTCTATTTTACCTCTACTTACTCATTCTCAGCCTCCATTGTTCACGATCTCTCTCTTGGTTGACTCCAAAATAGCGCTCATCAAGTATTTGATGAAACGCCAGAGAGAGATCCTCCTCACTTCGGTTCACAATTTTGCTTAATGGAAGAGGTCATGTTTGTAGAAAGTCGTCAAGCTCCTGAAGTTGATTTCCCAAAAATTGCTTGTTGAAGACAGCGGTCGAGAGGATTTGTGTCTTCACGTACATGAAGAGCCCGTCTAAGATGGGATATTCAAAGATTTTCAACAAGAAGGATTTTCGTATATTTTCAATTTTATCTTACATTGCTGATTTTCAAACATCTCAAATTCTATTTTAGATTGCACCAAACATTTGATCAGATATTTCTACAATCTGGAGGATATTGGAAGGATTTCAAATCACTTTTTATCCTATCATATCCCAATTCGAATCCGAACAATCAAATGTAGCATACAGCAAACTCAAACAGTCGCGACCTCAGACCCAATGGCCAACGTCAGTGGCCGTCAACTTAGCTGAGGAAGTTGCCGAGGGTTGCACAAGATCTGGTAGGTTGAGATCTGGTGTGAGAAGGGTCAATCGGCGGAGATATTAAGATAGATAGAGAGAGAGAGAGAGAGAGAGAGAGAGAGAGAGAGAGAGAGAGAGAGAGAGAGAGAGAGGCTCTCTCAAACTCCTCGTCGGTGACGTTGCCGTACCAGGAGATCATACTCTCTCTGTCCTCGTCGGCAACAACGCCATACCAGGAGGCTCCTACGGACACACTAGGGAAGGTTACTAGCTGCTGATGAGGTGCGAGAGTTACGCAGTTTTTAGAGCATGCTCACAACTCTTTGTAAATCCAGCTTCCATTTCAAATTATCCACCCTCTTTTTGCATGAACACTTACACACGATATTCACGGACTGCAGTTTCATGCTGGACACGTGCATTATAATAATGTAGCAATTATGATGTTCAAACTTGCGCGTTAATTCATTGAATGAAGGATATTGTGTTCGGTATTAATTTTGTTATCGAATTTTTTTTCACGTGTCAATAATTCAACGGCAGGTGAAACTAATAATATTTCAGTAATGATTATTTATCAATATACAGGTTCATATTCTTTGACTCCGACGTGATGCATGTGAGTCCATCCAATTTGGCCACGGCCAAAAAAAGGGAGTCGAATTCAGCGAGTTCTATCTCAAGTATTAATTGTTCATAACACCACTATTGTTGGGTTATAATTATCGTCATTAAGTCGTGGCACCTGATTAAGTTCATACTTATTAAGAAAGGTTATTAAGGTGTCATTCATCATTATCATCCTCATGCATCAAGTCATTGGCATAATTTTTTAAAAAGTCCTACAAGTACTATATAATGGTTAATTCAATCTTAAACTTTTTGATTTAGCCCGCAAATCGTTAAAGATTTAGGACTAAATTGATTAAATTGAAAATTTTAGGACTAAATTAACCGCCATACAATATATTTAAGACTTCTTGGACAAATTTCTCTCAAGCCAGTCATAATCAAATATGAGTTAAAAATGATCAGATTGAGTTTGCTTAATGTGACTTTTCTCATTTACTTAACACAATCAGAGGGAGAATCCGTTATTGCAACATAAAACCGAAATTAACATAATGATGGTTTAATACATGTCTTTATCATAGCATGTTATAATGCTGGTGTCCTTTAGATGCTTTTTTATCTGAGCTTACAAGCTATAAAGCCGAGAGACATCAAGTATCAACGTCATCTTCGTACTCCCTTAAAGTTACATGGGGAAATGTATTTGATTATAAATGCAATAGTGTCGCCTCAAGGTGAGTGACGAATTTTAAGTGAATGCAGAGGATTCCTCATACAAGGGCGATAGCACTTGGCTTATGTTCTCTCAAACCCTACCGATGAGGACGTTGGTGGATTTGGTCTTACAAATATTTTCTTCTTTCTTCAAGTGGTAGTACAATTAGAAGTCGAGTGAAACACTGAAGATTGTTTCATTTCTGGGAACGACTATCCAGGAACGAGAGTGGGTGCCTTTTCTCTTTCATAAGCGTTTGGTCATGTGATCTTGATCGTTTCTTAATTATTAGGCACATCCATCTAGGCGACCATGCATGGCGAATTTGCAGAAATTATATGTACAAATCACGTAATCACATAATGACATAACTATCCAATGTCAAAAAAAAGAAGATAGATAAAGTGTGTAAAATAAACAACCCAAGAAGCATCCGGCAAAATCAGACGAGGCCTTGATCAAGCATGAACTAAACCTAGCCGAATATACAATATTAATCTGAAAAAAATCCCACTTTTCATTTATCACTTTTTGATCTTCATCTTTTGAATGAAACATGAACTAACTTCTATTCTACCCAAATACTAATAGAATATCATTCTATCACTAAAATGTCACTTGGTTATTAAAGTACCAACTTTTTATACTTTGTAATTTTATCCAATTTTTTGGTCATTTTCATCTATTCTAAAGACAATGTGATTAAACACTCAACTCACCGTAAACATGCTAACTAACCACAAGTAAACCACAATTACACAAATGCGAACATAACCACGTCTGGGAATCTATATAGCACGGACACTCTTCGGAAGCCTTCATGTCGTGTCCGACACTCCAACACGTATCCGACACGCTC
The DNA here is from genome assembly GCA_017140325.1 of Eucalyptus leucophloia subsp. euroa. Taxonomy (NCBI): domain Eukaryota; kingdom Viridiplantae; phylum Streptophyta; class Magnoliopsida; order Myrtales; family Myrtaceae; genus Eucalyptus; species Eucalyptus leucophloia. Next base: position 5,260,922 of record CM029478.1, on the reverse strand, counting down.
CGACATGTCCCGACACGCTCTGACACTTGGTCAACGAGTGTCGAAAAATCCAACATGTGGTCAACTCTCTTCGACACGCGAGTCCAGAATTCCAACACGCGATTTTGACACGCACAGATCAATTTTAAAAATTTCTAATACTTGAGAGGTCAAGATATAAATATACACAAAAGAAATAATAAAAGAAGTAATAAAATTGCTATAAATATACATGCACGGGTCAATTTTTTTTTTTCAGCTTTGTGTTTTTAGAATTGTTTTATTTTTTAAAAGTCTTTTACTATGAAAGAAGTAATAAAAAATGCTATATATGATAAATAAATAAATTTAAAAATATCATTTCAGCATTTTTCTTTATACAATGTTTTTTTTCCTCTAAGTTTTGTGTATTATTGTAACAAATTAAAATAATGAATAATATTATTTAATATTTTTCGTAAAATTAATTATGGGCTATTTTTATTATTATTTATTTATGTATTTATATATAAAAATATATTTAATATATAACGTGTCAGAACGTGTCGAAATTCTCTATTTTTAAAAAATGACGTGTCGGCGTGTCGTATCGTGTGGTGTCGTGTCGTGTCGTGTCGCGTGTCCATGTCCGTGTCTGTGCTACATAGCTGGAAATATGATTTTAACCTCGAACATACTAAAATGTGAAGGAGATACCTTCAGGGAGCAAGATTGCCGTGAGCGATGATGTGCAACAGAGACCGAGAGGGAGCAAGAAACCGAGGGTAAAGGAAATGAGGGAACGACGGATTTGGAGAGTGAGTGACCGAGAGAGTATGGTGACAAGATGGAGATGGCGAATGACGGAGATGACGAGACCAGAGACTACGGTTTCGTGAGCGTGAGCTCAAGAAAGTGAGCAGCGGTGGAGATGAGAGCGATAGAACGATCAGCTACAGTATAGTGTGAGTTGGAGATGGTGGATTCGAAGGAGGGAGTTGTGGTGAGGAGGGCGTAGAGAGAGCTGGCTGTGAGGATGGAGAGATGGAAAAGGTGATGAGGACGTACCAGCGAGAGGGTGGAGCTGAGAGGTAGTGGCGCAGCGACTGGAAGGAGGTGGTGGCTGTGGGTTGGCGAGTGACGGGAGGAGGATGCTGGGCCGGTGAAGACAAGCTGGAGGTGGCGACGATGAACCAGCGAAAGCAGCGACTTGAGCTAATGGTGAGGAGACGAGATGGAGATGGCGGGGGACGGAGGTGAAGGAGAGACGAGAGCGAGCAGGAGGCGAGGTGGCGAAGCTCAGCAGCAGCCGAGAGGAAGAACGAGATGGAAGCAACGACCGGAAGGGGAATGAGGAGACGCCGGTAATGAAGAGAGAAGATTAGGTTCAAAAGCTTGATGGGCCGAAAATTTCAGCTTAAAGGGCTCGAATTGGGCCAAAAGGTCCAAATTCTGTTCCGGCCTATAGAGAAGCCTATAAGAGAAGAGCGATTATCAGGAGAGCAAGGAAGTTAGCGGCTATCATAAAGGACAGTTCATACCGAGCTTCGGCGCCCATCCCTTGTATCGGAAAGTATATTTCGATTTCATGGATTGGATAGAGTCCTAGAGGTCCTGAAACTACAATGTTCATTAGTCGCAACATGGAGAAGAAACTCGGTGGTTAAAAAAATGAGTGCAAGACGGTGAAATGATGACTGTCTTTGATTTAGGGTTGGATCCAACATTGCCAGCAAGTTTCATCCCTGAGATAGTTGTTAGACTCGCAAGCAAACTTGGGTGTCGACAATTAGGAATGAAAAAGCTAGCCGATTTTATGTTAATGTCATTCTATATAGGATGTCAAATATCGAGTCATGTACCCTCTCCTTCAGCCTTCTGTTGGTAGACTTGCACATGCCAAAAGCGGGTACCTTCCTGCTCTCAAATTCTCACTAATTAATCTCCCACTAACTAATATTAATCCAAAAGTAACTTCGCCTCAACTTTTGACCAATAAATTTTGTGAAAGCTCGTGTATTTTATTTAGATGAATCGCAATTGTACGAGATAAACTAAAGACAGATTGATATTGCAAAAGGGGATTGAGATGATAACAATATGCTTTCTTAAACCTCCGTCTTTTCAAATTCACATTGTAATCCAAATCTTCCTTATTTTGTAATTTTTAATTAAAGTAATAAATCCCAAATGTTTAGGTGCCATTTGCTCACATTTATTTTTGTGTCGATTTAAATCACGTAACTTGTTTTTGTTTATTGTAAGCAATGTTTTTGTTTATTTTAAGCAATTCTATGCTCAAAATAATGCTTGGTTACCGTCAGAACTCAATGTTTATTTAGTATGATTACACTGAAGATGCTTGTCGTGTCTAAATAACGATTATGCATTTTATTTATTTCGCCACTCTATAACATCTTTCATTGATGAAATATAAATAGTCAAAATAAATATCAATTAGTTAAAGCTAATAAAAGTAGCCCATTTGTTCCTTTATAACATTAAAGGAACTGCTGTCAATTTGAAAATGATTTCGTCATTGTTTATCAGACGAAATAAAATCTTACTTATTAAAAGACGAAAAAGGAAATTCGAATATGCTAAAAGCTCTTATGACATCATATGAGGGGGATCGCTATTGAAGGTAATGGCATACAGTTGCTATTAAATTTGTAATTTCATCCCTTATTGATTTTGTGGCGAAGAAGAAGAAGAGAGGCATTCATAGGTGACTATTAAGAAAACACATGGTCCCTCATTTATCATGGTATAAAAAGAACGGGAAAACTATCGAAAAAGTTATAAATATGTTATACTGTATCAATTCATTCATAAACTTTTTAATTTAGTCAATTTAATTCCGAACTTTTTGATGATTTATCAATGTAATCATTTTAGCCAATTTTCATCTTCTATTATTGACATAGACACTGGCCATCTCACATGGCACTATCAGCATTGACATAGACAATTATTGCATTTTTTTTTTTAAAGTTCTGAAATTTTTTTACTTTTTTATTTTTGTTTTTCTTTCCAATGTGGGCCTATGACCCCGTTGGACTTTAAGGGCCTGTTTGGCAATATATTTTTTTTTTTTTGTGTTCATGACCACAATTGCTATTTTTTTTGTTCTAGGGAACAAAAAAAGAACAGGAATGTGTTTGTTTGCGTTTTTGTTTCAAATCTATTTTTTTTATTCCCAGGAACAAATTTGAAATAGAAACAAGTGGAACACTTCCAAGAAACAATTTTTTTCTCTCCTATTTTTTTCTTCTCTTTCTTTTCTTCTTCTTTTTTCTTTGGTGGTCACTAGCCTCGGCCATGGCCAACGACCGGCCATCGAGGGCCGGCGACCTCACCGGAGGGTCACCGGCCCCCACCGAGGCTAAGCGTCGCCGGCCCCCGGTGAGGCTCGGCCTCACCTTGGTTAGGCGAGCTCGAGCTCGCCCAAATCCGACAAGGTCGAGCTCACCCAACCACAAAGGCGAGGCTCCTTGCTTGGCAGGCTACCGCCGTCGGCGTCGCCTAGTGGTGGCCCGACGAGGCCGAGCTCACCCGCCAAGGCGAGGCCAAGCCTCACCCCGCCAAGGCGAGGCCAAGCCTCACCCAGCCACGGTGAGGCTGTTGGCCCTCATCGCCAATCACCAGCCATAGCCGAGGTCGACAACCGGCCAAAAGGAAGAAAAATAAAAGGGAAAAAAGGAAAATAAAATAAAAATATTAAAAAATTAAAAGAAACAAAAAAATTATACAAGTTTATCAAACATGTTTCTGTTCTATTTATGTTCTCTTGAACAATTTTTGAACAGAAACATTACTAAACGTGCCCTAAGTTGAAAGCAAAAGTAAAAGAAATAAAATTTTAAAAAGTAAAAAATTGAAAAAACCTTTGAAAATATTGCATAACTTGTCCATGCCATATGCTATATAGGATAGCCGTTCACAATAATGATCTTCGGCCAAAATTGACCAAAACAAAAGTAAAAAAGGAAAAATAAAATAAAAATATTAAAAAATTAAAAGAAACAAAAAATTATTCAAGTTTATCAAACATCTTTCTCGTTCTTGTTTTATTTCGGAACAAGTTTACCAAACATCTTCTTTTGTTCAAAAATTATTCCCTAGAACAAAACAGTTTTTTTCTATTTCTGTTTTCTTGAACAATTTTTTAACAGTAAACGTTACCAAACGCGCCCTAAGTTGAAAGCAAAAGTAAAAAGAAATAAAATTTTAAAAAATAAAAAATTGAAAAAACCTTTGAAAATACTGCATAACTTGTCCATGCCATATGCTATATAGGATAGCCATTCATAATTATGATTTTCGGCCAAAATTGACCAAAACACTACATTAACAAATCGTCAAAAAGTTTAAGACTAAATTTGTTAAATCGAAAAGTTTATGACTAAATTAATATCTATATAATAAGTCTAGGATTCTCTTTTTATAATTATCCCTAAAAGAACCCTTAAATATCGTGACCGACTTCATCTACCATGCTAGATATTTAATATTTCCCCATACGAAAAAGGTTTTAAAAAGGTGCGCCTCCACGAGTCCGATCCACGCAATCAAAAGCCAATTCAATGTTCTCTCCTCGTCGCCTCAGCCAAAAAGTGCATGTTGACAGGTTGTTATAAAGGATCCCTGATACTCCTCTCCTCTGCCAATTTTTACTGAGTCGGCCAAATAAAAAAACCCTTTTCTTCTCATCTCCAGCTTTTCGGGTTGAGAGAGATTTCTTGCAGATTTACTCCAGTGATCTTTCCTTCTTTCGTTTTGTACATCGTTCATTCGTATAGATCATGGACAAGAAGGTTCTTGATTACACGTTGGTCCCCTCGGGCTTGTTCATCATGATGGCCTACCACGCATGGCTCCTTCATCGGATCGTGAAGCACCCCGACAAGACCGTCGTCGGCGTCACTGCCATTAATCGCCGATTCTGGGTTCGAGCTATGATGGAGGTAATGTTGTAAGACATAAATATTAATATGCGGAAGCGAGGATCAATTGAAGACAAACCTCCAGCCATTGTTCTTGTTCGCGTTCGTCAGAAAAGCTTGAAATCAAGAAGGTAATAGGCGCACTCTACTAACCAAGTTTCCTCAACGTACTGATGGTGTATTCTAAATGTGAGGATTTTGTGTTAGACCTTGATCACCCGTCAGAAATGAACGTACGTCCCTATTTATACATCGTCTCCCATCAAGACGAACGGTTGTCAACGAAAAGGCACGAAGCGTGGAAAACTTCATGTCGAATAGTCGTAACTTTTAGGAGAAAATTTGGGTATAAATATGGGATCACTAAAAATAAATAACAAATGTAAGTTTGTCTCCCTACCTTTTCTTTTTGTCCCCGGAAATGCTTTTCGACCCTTTGCTTTCGTGGCGTCCGGCTCGAGTGGCAGGATGTTTCCAAGAACGGCGTCCTCGCGGTGCAAACGCTGAGAAACAACATAATGGCATCGACCCTGTTGGCCTCGACGGCGATCACCCTCAGCTCCCTCATCGCCGTCCTCATGACCAGCGGGTACGGTAACCAGTCCTCGCTCTTCATCATCGGAGACCGGAGCAAATTCAGCTTCTCCATGAAGTTCTTCGCCATCCTCGTGTGCTTCTTGGTGGCTTTCCTCCTGAACGTTCAGTCCATAAGGTACTACAGCCACGCGAGCATCCTGATCAACGTGCCATACACGAAGATCTCGCAGCATCAGCAACAGCACCGGGCGATGGCGGAGTACGTGGCCCAGACAGTGAACCGAGGGAGCTACTTTTGGTCGTTGGGGTTGCGGGGGTTTTACTTCTCTTTCCCTCTTTTCCTGTGGATCGTCGGTCCGATTCCCATGTTCTTGAGTTGCTTCGCGCTGGTTTTCCTGCTGTATTTCTTGGATGTGTCGTTTGAGTCCGGTGGGGCTGTGGAGGCTTCTGATGATGATGATGACGATGATGAGAGGAAAGATGAGGAGCTGGGAAGTGCAATGATGATAAGCATTGGTGGTTTGAACAACTGATATTAAACTTTACCTGAGCTTCACATGTTAACTCTTATATAAGTTTTGCCGTATACAAATATATTGAAATATTAAATTGTTTCTTTTATCAAGTGCGTATTATAATATTCATTGAAGGAGGTTTATCTAATAAGCAATCGCCGCATGTTAACGCATCTCCCGTTCAATTAGACACTTTGGAAGATCCTTTGATTCCACCAAGGGTGAGCATCACTTGCATCGGCAAGTCATCTGCCTATCTTTGGAATTTCCTGTCTTTGGGATCTCAACTCGATAGATAGATAGGGTGTTTCGTGTTATCTGTTGTCTGTTAACCTGCTTCCTTATGCAGATTTGACAATCCAACAAGTCAACAAATGGTAGATCAGAAGTGGTGACTAGAGATCACAAGAAAAGAAGCTTTCCATCCTTTGAAAAAGCAAAGACAGAAAGCGGAAAATTTTATCAAAACATATAAGTCCACAATTTCGATCATCTCTTGCAAGCATCATCGTATAGCCAAAGCATCAAAACTCGCAGCTTAGCACGCAGGACATGCTGGGAGGAAACACTCGCAACTGAGTCCATCTATTGAGAAATGGAAGTGATGAAACATCTTCCGCCTTGTCATGTGTGTGTGAATGCGTGCATCGATTTTTGGCCGCAGAGAGCGGTGCATATGTCTACCCCAATTTGTGTGCATATTTGCTGTATAAAGTAAAGAAAGAGAATATGCTCACGTAAACAAAGAGAATATGCTCAGGTCTCTCTGCTCCGGGAAGGTGGATGCCTGTTAACGCTTTATTATAGAGGAGCTCTAACAAGCCTTGAAGTGTATAGGATAGGGGTGCAAAGATGCAGAAGGTCAAAAACCTTGTGTTTTACCCTAAAGAGGAGTAATCTGGTGCAAGTGTGTAGGCGAATGCAAAAGCTTCTTCTTTCGTCTACCAAGGTTCGCAAAGCAAGGGGAACAATAGATGTGCTATCTAGGAAATTCCTATCAACAAGGAACCTGGAAAATTAGGTTCAGGGACCTAGATGCCCACCTATAAAGTAATGGATTAGAACCATTGATCACAGATTGTCTGAGAATTTGCAAAGTGCACAATTCAACGACTTGTTGCAATAACTCAAACTTTGTGTAGTTGGACTGATTCTAAACAATGCGACTTATCTCTAGAGAAGCCTCTTCTGCAAAGACTTGAGAATGTCGTCTCCTGGGTGATTCAACCAAATCTTGACACGGCAGTTGTTCTGATGCAAACATAAATAGTCCAAAACCTCCTGCAAAATGGGTGTTATAAAAGTATTAGAATATAGTCGAGATGTCTATAAATAATTACAGGGTGATTATGAATTTAATGTTTTCAGATACAACATAATTGTGACATCCCGATTTTCCAATTCCGGTTTCAATTAAATAAGTCGGGCATTTCATCTTCGCGTCTATAGCTTTCTTCTCTGAGTTGGCCACTCACGAGATAACTAGTCTATCAGGTGAAGCCGTTAAGGAATCTAAACGCAATAGACTTGAGAATTCGACCAGGAACCGACTGCTCGACCGTGCTAATCTGCAAGGGTCATTATGGTACAGATTGATTAGAGACCGGAGATAGGTCGATTCAACAGAACAATGTAATTCAGTGTGGGTGATTCCACCTAATTGCACAATTCTTGTTGATCGGCACTAGACCGATTTCTCTATCGTTTTGGTACCCTGTGTCCGTATTTGAAACCTTGAGATTCCTATGACAATCGAGAGTCGCCAATGTGTCGAAGATGCACTTTGTGGCTTGAAAATAATCAACCACAGGTCAATTGCACAGAAAATTCCTAAAAGTTACCTGGTAGGTTAGGACGCGCTAAAGTCGTGCCAGATTGAATTTAACCGTGAAATTGAACCCGATTACATAAATTGGAAGTTCTGTCAAGTCACAATTCATTTTAGGAATGTCGACTCATCTCCAGAAGATTTTTCTACAAACCGAGATTTTTGGCGGAAAAGCAAAGTAAGGCCGTTTATGTTCGGGATTGTCAGAGGGACGTTTTTAATCGAATCTTCAGGATGCAAGTTGGATCATTTGATGGGGAAATGTCATGAGAAGGCCGAGGACACATGGGTTGATTTAATTGAGCTTCAATTGGATGGAATTGAGTGAGAATTGATTGAATTTGATGTACAAATGTATGAAATTCGTATACCATGGGGGGAGAGCTATTTTGCACCTATTGGCAAGGTTTTGGAGGAAGATTGAGGAGAGAGAGTGGATGATGTCATGTGATGTCATGGTGGGGGCAAAGCAAATGAGGTTTTGACAAGTGTTGCAAGCTAGAGAGCCACCAAGGAGCCCCCCTCTTCAGCTGCTTCTTCTTCCCCATTTCTTGGCTTTCTCCATTGTTGTTGAAGGAGAGAAGCTCAGCAAAAACCAGAGGAACCGAGCAGCACCAGCCCCTCCATCGTCGCACACCCGGAAGGCCATCGTCGGCCGTTTTCCTCCCTTGTTTTCCCCTCGTTCCAGTTTTTGCTCCAGCAGACCTTTCGCCAAAGATTCGAGTAAAAAGTTAACCTCCTGGTCGAATCAGCGAACGAGCCACCCATCTCTCGTGAAGACGACATCCAGCCCGTTCCAGCATCTCGCCACTCGCGGAACAATTCTCCGGCCGTCCCACGGCCGCCCGCTCCGCCGCTCGCGGACCGTCTCGGACTCGTCCGGTCCCGCCTATTTCGGGTTTTCTTACTGTTTCGCCCCATTCCGACCATTCCTTTGCCTATCCCAACCTCCTACAAGATCCCCAAGACCCCTGGGATCCGCTGGTTGCCAACCACCCGCTTGTCGAAGCTCCGATCGGCCCGTTTTTGCCGTTGAAGTTCTTTGGTTTCTTCTCTGCAGTTCAGCCCCGATCGAAGCGTAAGACAGCAAGAAGTTCCAGACTTCGAGGCCCGTTTTCAGTGTCTTCCCAGCCTCCATTGGTGTCGCCGCTTTGGGGTTTATCGATCGTCTTGGTGTCGTGGTCGCATGAACTCACCGGCGCGCAAACCCTGGTGAGTTTATCCTCTAATTCTTGCTTAGTGAGTTAATGACGCTTAAGGGGTGTTTAGATTAGTCTAATTAGATTTATGTGATTAAATTAGATTATTTTAATGTAAATTAGATTAGTTGTATGATTAGTTTAATGGATGTTTAATTATGGTTAATTATATGATTAAATCAGTGTAATCTTGTTTAAGCCCTAATTAATTATTTTTAATTAATTAATTATTTCGAATTTATAAATATTATTTTATTAAATTATATTATTATAAAATAATATTTAATTATTTAATTTTCGGAATTAAATTTAATTATTTAATAATTTCGAAAATTATGCCTGGGTGGCCTATTGTTAGAATTTCGCGCTGATCGCAAAGATCCTAAGGTCAGGTCTTTGTGTTAATTGTATGTTTAAATTGAGAAATTGAGTTATTGATTATTATGGTTAATTATTCCAAAAGTGTGGAATTGAGTGATATTGATGAAGTTGTGGTATCTAACTTGAAAATACCCGGTGTTGGCTTTTAGCACCGTAATTGCTTTGTATGACTAGGTTGAATCGTTGGTTGTTATTGGATTGAATATCCAGTTCTATGGTTTATTATTGAATGACCAGCTTTGGCGAGCATTGGTTTATATATATGTATCCGCTTAGGCGAGCAATTATGATATACATATATATATGGCAGCTTCTGGTGAGCTAAGATCGTTTTATCAGCTTGTGCAAGCACGATCTATCTATACAGCTTGTGCGAGCTATGTATCAGTTACAGCTTTGGTGAGCTATGTATCTATACAGTTTGTGCAAGCTATGTATCAGTTACAGCTTTGGTGAGCTATCTATCTATACAGCTTGTGCGAGCTATCTATCAGTTACAGCTTTGGTGAGTTATCTATCTATACAGCTTGTGCGAGCTATCTATCAGTTACAGCTTTGGTGAGCCATCTATCTATACAGCTTGTGCGAGCTATCTATCAGTTACAGCTTTGGTGAGCTATCTATCTATACAGCTTGTGTGAGCTATTGTCTATATATTACAGCTTTGGAGAGCATGTGTCGTATTAACGACTGGTTTGATAGACGATATTGAATGATAGATAGTAATGGTTGATAGATAGTACGAATTGAAATGGAAAGATATATAATATGATGGAATTGAATCATTGCGAATGATTGGATTGATTGAATTGATAGACCGATGGGTGTGTCGATAGTTTCAGCTTGTGCGAGCATTGTTTGAATATGAATTGTACTGACGTGCAGGAAAGGGACTGAGGCGAGGTAAGCCTTCTATCCTAGTTGTGTGGCTAGAGCGCCCTGAGGTGTATTTTCTTCCTAATTGAGTTTTAGAGGGTAGGACTCACTGAGACGTAGTCTCATCCCGGTTGTGGGATAATATTTCAGGTCCCTAGATAACGGTTGTGGAGGACCGAAAGTCCTGGAGTTCGGAAGGTGGAGGCTAAAGAATCGGCGAACGTGTCTGACAAGTTGGTCATAGGACAGTTCCCTTTTTGTTGAGCTTGTCTATTTTGTAGACATCCAGTGTTGTATATAAACCTGTGTTTATAAGAAAGCTTGATTGGTTGTGATTGATTGCCTGCTTTTCTATCCCAAGTTAAATGTTGTCAGGGGATTTGTTTCGTTTCCGCATGTGCAATAAAAATTGAATGGGTCGGCGACGTGTCCTGGGAAGTCGCATTTGTATCGACTAGAGTGGGATGTGCGCGCGCTCGAGATTCGGGGCGTGACAATAATTGTCAGCCAGCAGATCTATAAGAGTGCTCAAAGCTTATAGCTGTTCTTTTAAGACATAAAATCCAAAGAGAAACAGCAATTCACCTATTAAAAGCCTGAACCACCCAATCTTGTCAACTGATAACCGTTTTTCCTTCATGAATAGATCAGCATTGAATGGAAGCCGGAGATGCTCAACAAGCATTGAGCCACAACCATATAACCTACGGACCCATAGAACATTTGCAGTGAGATTCCCATGACTCCTCACTGCGTTAAAACTCCAGTTGACCCCAGTCCACAACCATATCTTTAATTCACTGCTGACTTTCCCAGTCTTCCTATTCATCATTAATAAAGAAGAAGTTTTCTCTGGTTACAGTGGAAATCTGGCAAGGGAGTTTACACGATGTGAGAGTAGCGCAGTCATTTGAACCTTTCAGCCTTTTTCATCGCATTCTTCAACTTATAGCTTTGATATCTTTGTCCTACATCCTACCCATTCACGATGATGAAGAGTTGATGGGAACCTGCATAAAACAAGTTGCTCATGCATAAGATAATCTTTTCTGAGTTCATGCAGAGTAAAGAAGGGACACATACAGATATAGAAGAGACAATTAGATAGAGAAACTCCGGTAACAGGATTTTATAATAGTTCTGTTTATTCACATTTCATGAAGATTGGAAAAAGTTCGTCAGAATTTCAATCGTTAGCCAATAGCACCCATAAGTCAAAATGTTAATTCTCTCTAAGTACTTTCAAGAGATCATTTTCATCCACCTTTTTTCCTATGCACCAATCGATGTCTTGGGGGCACTGAAATTCATTCCAGATTACTCGGTAGAATAGCAAGTCTAGACCACACCGGGAGACTATGGGCTTGAACTTCACATCATATCCGAAACTCATCCAATTTTAATTTCATCTTCATATTGCCAGCTTGAACTACTATCTCTTTCTTAGAGCAGTCCAACTGCTGGAAGCTCAGATTTTTTCTCTGCACTATAGAAGGGAAAAGACTGTTTATAGATGGACCTTTTCCATTTGAACAAGACTAGAGATAGGACTCTTGCTGAAAGAGAGTCCTCACCATATTCCCTCAATGGCAATTACTTATGCTGTTTTCTAAATAAAATAAACATGGCAGATTTTCTTAAGCAGTACCAGAAGATGATTGATTGAGAGCTTTAGACGGGATTGTGCTTTTCCTTTGCACAAGATCTTTGCTGTCTTTATCTAAACTTTGTTGGAGCCAGCAGCCAATGACTTCGCGCTTGTTCCTACTCTAATTGGCTGGTGCTGCACTTGGGATGCACGAAACTCCCGCACTCTCTTATGGAGCATTGAACGTGCCGCCGCAGCAACCTCTGATATTTCTCTAAACACCTTATTCTTTTGAGTTACACGTTGTTCCTCAATCCTCCTCCGGGCAGCCAACAGTTTTCTGTGAAGGTCCCTCGCAAGCCTAGAACAAAAACAGGAAGATGCTAGATAAACACAAGTTTCATTTCACATGATGCCTTGCTAGCAGAAAGACCCACTTCTTATAAAGGAAATAATTCTTTTCATAAATTTATACACTTATTGCAGGATGAAATTCATCAGCCACTTTCAAAGTGCACTGACTTGAGTATGTCAAACAGGAGAAACCTAAGTAGAGAGTAATCGAATACACTTTCATGAAGACTTCAACTTATCCTTTTAACAACATATAAGTTTAATAATATTTTGGGTATTTACACAAGCAAGAGTAGGCATTCATCCACATAGGAGTATGAAACAAACACAAAGGATACCTAAAGAAATAATGGGTAGATGCTCCCTAACTCGGACAAAGGAGAACATATAGTTCCATTCAGTACTTCTACGATTCAGCAGTTAATAGCTATTTATGACTCAGCAAAAAACAAAAAGGAAAGTGATTGCTTATGAAAGAGGCCAATTCCAAGAAGCCAACGATTCTCACATTAGGTAAGATTGTGAATTGTTGTTAAATCGGCGTCGTAGCGGAAACGGATCGCGTATTTTGCAATTATGTCGGGAGCTATAGAAATCGATCGCAATAAAACGAGGAACGATAAAAGAAAAGGACACCAAAATTTACGTGGTTCGGTCCGAATGTCGGAACCTACGTCCACGGGGAGAGCCAGTAAATCAATCCACTATAAATCGGAGAATTACAGTATTACAATCACATATGCACTCAAGTGTTTCCCAGCCTTATTTCATACGCGATACCCACGGTGTTTAACAACTCAACTCACTGGACTCAACTCAGCACAAACCCTCTCTGAGCTCAAGCCTCTCACTCTCTTTAGAGCTCTTTGCTCTCTCTCACTCTCGGGCTCTTTTCTTTTTGCTCTCTGTCTCGCATCTTCAGACGTCTTCTCCTCATATAGAGAGAACGGCAGAGGACAAGACAAACAAATGAAAATAAATGGCCTCATTAAATGCTGCAGCTCAGACGCCCACAAGACAAGCTGCAATCGGCACCGAACGCCCACCATATTCAAAAGCATGCATGTGGATCGTGCATGTGCATGGAAAGCATTTAATGAGGCAGAGGAGAGTCAACAATGGTGTGCCTTCAATCCGTGAAATGAGGTGAGCCAAAGTCTTCAAATTTCTTGTTCTCTGAAAGAAGCAAACGTAAAGGAGTCTTCTTCATGCATCTTCATCATGAACTTGCAGCAGGTGGTGGGTCCTTCATTTAATGCAGAAGATTGTGGACTTCCTCTTTCGGCAAAAGACAATTTCTTTTTTATGACTTTGCTTGCATGCTTGAAGAATAAAACCCCATGCGGCTTTTGGCTTCTTCCTTCTACGCATATGCACAAAGAGATGGGATTAATGCCGGAACAAGAAAAAAAATTTGAAGACATCACAAAGTTTCCCCTGAACTTTGTTTAGTTGGCCAAACTTATGCGTATTAATCTAGCGGGCTCAAACATGAGACACAATATAACAATTCTCCACCTTGGCTCAATGTTTGAAGCCAAGTTATAGTGATTATTTTCCATGCTCGGCTCTCCCAACGCCCCGATGGGCGTTCATACTCTACAACGCCAATCGAGCTCATACGAGCTCGAGCTTTGCTTGAAGGAACATGCTTCGTCATCATATCCGCTGGGTTCTCCGATGTTGCTATTTTCTTGACAACAATTTTACCCTTCGCTATGACATCTCGGATGAAATGGTACCTGATGTCGATATGTTTTGTTCGCTCGTGATATATTGGATTGTAAGCCAAATATATCGCACCTTGATTGTCACAGTGTATGGTGACACTTTTCTGCTCTAGTCCAAGGTCCGAGAGCAAACCTCTTAACCATATTGACTCCTTTGCAACAAAAGTTAGTGCCATGTACTCCGCCTCAGTCGAAGACAATGCAACATCATCTTGTAAAGACGCTTTCCAACTAATTGCACCACTTGCTAGTGTAAACACGTACCCTGCTAACGATCTGCGATCATCCAAGTTACCGGCGTGATCTAAATCCACATACCCTGTGGTCTCATTGCCATTGATGTTCCTCCGACACATAATGCCAACGTCTACTGTCCCCTTTAGATATCTAAGGATCCATTTCACGACTTCCCAATATGTCTTACTTGGGTGCTTCATGTAACGGCTGACAACACTTACGGCCTGTGAAATGTCAGGTCTAGTACATACCATGGCATACATAATACTACCAACTGCACTAGAATATGGAACATGGGACATATTTTCCTCCTCCTCCTCGGTTGCGGTGATAACCAATCGTCGAAAGTTTAAAATGTGCGGCTAAAGGGGTACTTACAGATTTTGCTGACTGCATATTGAAACGTGCCACGATCTTCTCAATATATTTCTTTTGAGACAAACGCAACGTTCCTGCAACTTTGTCACGCAAAATTTCCATACCCAATATTTTCTTAGCAGCACCTAATTCTTTCATTTCAAACTCAGCACTCAACTGCCGCTTCAACACATCAATATCAGACATATGTTTAGCTGCTATTAACATATCATCAACATATAATAGCAAATAAATCAAAGACCCATCCTCCAATCTCCTAAAATAAACACAACTATCAAATTGACTTTTCGAATAATCTTGACTAGTCATGAAAGCATCAAAACGCTTATACCATTGTCTAGGAGATTGTTTCAATCCATACAAGGATTTCTTCAGTAAGCAAACATGGTCTTCCTTACCTGAAATAGCAAATCCCTCAGGTTGCTTCATGTAAATTGTTCCTCTAATTCACCATGAAGAAATGCCGTTTTCACATCTAGCTGCTCCAGCTCAAGATCTTATGCAGTAACTAAGGCAAGTAATATACGAATAGAGGTATGCCTTACCACAAGAGAGAACACTTCATTGTAGTCGATGCCCTCTCGTTGAGTATACCCCCTCGCAACAAGTCTCGCCTTGAACCCGGCTGCCTCTACACCGGAATGCCTTCTTTCCGTTTGTAGACCCATTTGCATCCGACAATTTTCTGACTTTTGGGTACTTTGACCAACTCCCATGTCTGATTTCGATAGAGTGATTCTATTTCTTCACTCATAGCCTCTAGCCACTGTGATGACTCAGCACTAGCCATTGCCTCAGAATAGGATGAAGGCTCATCCATCTCCACCTCATCACCTACAGTTAATGCATAGGCAATATCGAATAACCATAACGTATCGGTGGTTTAATTTGTCTCCTTTGCCCGCCCGTGGCTATGTTGTGTTGTGGCTCGCTGGTTGTTCAATATCACCGTCTTCGGAATTGTGGTCTCATCAGCAATCTCTTCATCTCGTTACCTCGAGGTCTTTGGAGACTCCGCCTGAATCTCCACCTCACTTCGACACCATGATCCGTTTGCTCTGCTGGTTGAGTCTCAAGATTCTTCTTTTGAAGCATTGCGCTCGTCAAAGATCACGTCTCTGCGATTATAAAACCGGGTGATCTCGGGATCGGTGCACCACAGCCCGGTAGCCTTTCACCCTTGTGCATAACCCAGAAATATGCACTTCTTCGCCCTCGGCTCAAGCTTACCATCTCTCACATGAGCATACGCAGACATCCGAATATTCGTAATCCGGAGTAATCAATAGGTTTCCCCGACCATACTTCTTCGGGAGTCTTCCACTTGATAGCGAGAAGATGGAGATCGATTAACCAGGTAACACGCCATATTTATTGCTTCGGCCCAAAATTCCTTGCTCAATCCTGCATGCGAAAGCATGCACCGAGCTCGCTCGAGTAGAGTTTTGTTCTTCCGTTCTGCTACGCCATTCTGCTGTGGTGTCCCGGGAACTGTGCGGTGTCTCACAATCCCTTCCTTTTGGCAAAACTCGGTAAAGTCCTTACCACAGAACTCCATGCCATTATCAGTTCTCAGGCACTTGATTTGTTTACTCGACTGCTTCTCAATCAGTGCCTTAAATTTCTTGAATTGATCAAATACCTCAGATTTGTGCTTCAGGAAGTACACCCATACCTTCCTTGAGTAATTGTCGATGAACGTTAGCATATATCTAGCACCTCCTTTCAATGGAACTGGAGACGATCCCCAAACATTTGAATGAATGTATTCTACTGGTTGCTTGGTTGAATGTAGAGCTGTATCGAATTTAACACGACGCTGCTTCCCGAAGATGCAGTGCTCACACCGGTCCAGCTTTCCTGTCTTCTGACCTTTCAGCAACCCCTTCTCACTCAGCATTGTCATACCCGCCTCACTCATGTGTCCCAATCGCATATGCCATAACCGAGTCAAATTTGAGTCGACTCACCTGATGAAATTGCAGCAACTCCAATCACGGTTTCTCCCAGTAAATTATAGAGGGAATTCGCCTTCTTCCCTTTCATTACTGTCAGGGCACCTCGAGAGATTTTCAGCACTCCACCTTCAGCTGTGTATTTGCACCCAAGGTCATCGAGTGTTCCCAAAGAAATAAGGCTCTTTTGAGCTTCGGTACATGCCTTACATCTCGTCAATGTCCGTTCTACGCCATCATGCATTCGGATCCGAACTGTTCTTATCCCTACAACCTCACAGGCTGCATTATTCCCCAAAAGAACTCTACCACCATCTGCAGTCTGGTAGGTAGTGAACCAGTTCTTGTGAGGAGTCATGTGATAGGAACATCCAGAATCTAGCACCCATTCGTCTCCTGACGAACTCGTAGATACACAAAGGACAGCCTCGGCATCACTGGTACTCTCCTCGGCAACATTCGCCACACTACTTGTGGCATTTTGCCAAACGCCTTTATTTCTTAGCTTTGGACAATTTCTCCTTATGTGCCCCTCCTCGTGACATTCGAAGCACTTCACGCGACCTTTTGATTTTCTATGTTGCGACTTCGACCTGCTCTTGCTTTGGCTTCTGTTGTTGGGCCTTCGATGTTGGTCTCTACCTCGAATCACCAGTCCACGCGCTACATCTTGTGCTAGACTGTCATCACGCAACCTTCTCTGCCACTCTTTTGAAAACAGGGCAGATTTTACCTCCTCTGAGGTAATCATAGTACGCTCCTGTAACAAGGAGTCGATAAAGTGCTCCCATGTCTTCGGTAGAGACGCCAACAACATCTTGCTTTGTTCTTCATCATCTAAAATCTTGCTAACATTCTTCAAGTCTATCATGAGTTTATTAAACTCATCTAAGTGGGATCTAATGGACGTACCTTCAGTATATCGAAACTGGAACATTCTTTTCAGCATATATAAGCGGTTGTTCAAACCCTTCTTTACATAGAGAGTCTGGAGTTTAGCCCATAACGCTGCGGCATCCTCCTCCTCGGCCACCTCTATTAGCACTTCATCCGATAAGTTCAACAGGATGATACTCATGGCCTTCTCCATTAGCTCGTCCTTTTCAGCATCTCACATGGTTTCGGGCAACTGAGCCTTGCCCTCCAATGCCTTGGCTAATCCTTGAGTTGTTAATAGCGCCTTCATCTTGACGCTCCACAACCCGAAGTTGTTCCTCCCGTTAAATTTCTCAATTTCTACTTTTGCTCCAGACATAATTGCAAAGCAAAGCTTTGATACCAATTGTTGTTAAATCGGCGTCGTAGCGGAAACGGATCGTGATTTTGCAATTATGTCGGGAGCTATAGAAATCGATCGAAATAAAACGAGGAACTATAAAAGAAAAGGACACCAAAATTTACGTGGTTCGGTCCGAATGTCGGAACCTACGTCCACGGGGAGAGCCAGCAAATCAATCCACTATAAATCGGAGAATTATAGGATTACAATCACACATGCACTCAAGTGTTTTCCAGTCCTATTTCATACGCGATACCCACGGTGTTTAACAACTCAACTCACTGGACTCAACTCAGCACAAACCCTCTCTGAGCTCAAGCCTCTCACTTTCTTTAGAGCTCTTTGCTCTCTCTCACTCTCGGGCTCTTTTCTTTTTGCTCTCTATCTCGCATCTTCAGACGTCTTCTCCTCATATAGAGAGAACGGCAGAGGACAAGACAAACAAATGAAAATAAATGGCCTCATTAAATGCTGCAGCGCAGGCGCCCATAAAACAAGCTGCAATCGGCACCGAACGCCCACCATATTCAAAAGCATGCATGTGGATCGTGCATGTGCATGGGAAAGCATTTAATGAGGCAGAGGAGAGTCAACAATGGTGTGCCTTCAATCCGTGAAATGAGGTGAGCCAAAGTCTTCAAATTTCTTGTTCTCTGAAAGAAGCAAACGTAAAGGAGTCTTCTTCATGCGTCTTCATCATGAACTTGCAGCAGGTGGTGGGTCCTTTATTTAATGCTGAAGATTGTGGTCTTCCTCTTTCGGCAGAAGACAATTTCTCTTTTCTGACTTTGCTTGCATGCTTGAAGAATAAAACCCCATGCAGCTTTTGGCTTCTTCCTTCTACGCATATGCACAAAGAGATGGGATTAATGCCGGAACAAGAAAAAATTCGAAGACATCACAAAGTCTCCCCTGAACTTTGTTTAGTTGGCCAAACTTATGCGTATTAATCTAGCGGGCTCAAACTTGAGACACAATATAACATGAATCACGATGCAGCTCACGGAATTCCTGCTTGTATTTTTCCATATCAGTAATGAGCTGCAAGCGAATACAAAGATATGTCAGCAGTAATGGCTCCTCAAATGCCACTAAAAGAAAAGGGAACAAAACCAATCTCCATAAATGCAAGTGAATATAAAATTAGTCAACTGAAATTGCGGATCGCGCTCCCAATAATGCAAACTTCCATAATCTTCACATTCACTAGGCACATGATGACAAAAAGCCTCACGTAGACCCCAAACCATGGACTGAGATTATAAAAAAGCATATCCATGTTCTTACAGTATTGGTATAGACCATGATGGAGTGTCGAGCAATAAAAACTGAACGCATATGCTACAGGAAAAGGAGTGCCAAATGTATGATATGCTACAACACATAAACCTTTCATAGAAGTTGCTCATCTTACTATCAAGATTTTGTAAGACACCCAGAACAGTTCTATGCTAACACTAGTTACCTCATTTGTCTCCGCACTTGCTGAACCATACAGTTCTCGAGCATCATTGACAATTGTGCCAGGCAATCCCAATCTTTCAGCTATACTGATGGCATTTGAACGCCCTATAAGATAAAACGAATGTCAAGTCATATCCACTTTTGACAGATAAAGAACAGCAAATGACAGCATAAGCTATTATTAAACTTTGCACAACCACTGCAGGACATAACAAAGGCAGTCATCTAAGAAAGAATGAAAAACCTGGAATTCCCCAGAGAATCTTGTAAGTAGGCTTCAAATTTACTTCATCAAACTCCATACAAGCATTTTCGAAGCCAGCAGTGCTGCCAATCATTGAGAATATGTAAGAGCCCAGGAGAACAAAGGGAGCATCAGATCTAGTAGGTTTTGGCAAATGTCAAAAGCAGATAGGTCCTTACTGATTTCAACTAGACTAAACAAGCTAAACCACTGCCACCAGCGACAGATCTAGAATTATAAACTTAAGGGGTCCAAGTTTGATGTGAAAATTTTATTTTCGTTTTTCAATAACTGCGTGATCCAAAATAAAATATTGATTAACGTGGGGGTGGAAAGCCAAGGGAAATTACCCCTACATACCGATCAAGCACTGGGAAAGAAAAAGTTCAAAGGATGAAAATGTATCTGCAATGGACCTTCAAAATTCAAGTTAAAAAACTACCTGTATTTCAGGGTTTTCAGTTCACCATGATGGGTTGTAGCTATTGTCAAAAGAGCACCATTGGCAAAAGATTCCAGCAGTGACATTCCCAGAGCCACTCCTTCTAGAGGGTTTGTTCCCGCACCAACCTATCATTATCACATACCAATATAATATTTCATTTTAATCTAGGGAAGCACAAGAAGAGCCGTAATTGCATAACAGGTCACTCAAAGGAGTCACGTCAAACAATTATGGAGAGGCAAAAGAAAGACCGATAATAACATACTTCGTCTAGAAGCACTAACGACTGCTTTGTTGATTTTGATTGAATGTCCTGCAAATATATCATATAAGAAAATATCAACTATAAATAATATGATTAGTGGCATGATTACATGATGGCATGCTAACAAGAAAACACCATATGTGATGGCATGCTAACGAGAAAACACCATACATTTTAGTGATCAAGATAACACAAATCCATGTCCTTTAAACTTAATTTCATTTCCTAAAACTTCAAATCATATTTTCTCATCTTCTATTGATTCTCCTTCGAGTGTGTGCCATTTTTGGTAGTTATTCTAGAATTTTCCAGTGTTTATAGAGAAAAGGTTAAATATGAGTCTATATAACTCCCAGGGTTACAAACTAATCCAAGGAACCCTACAACAGAAATATCCGAGAAGGCAATGCTCACACTGATTTGTTTCAAGTGTCCAGAGAAGGTAGATAAAGATTGCGACAAAGACTGTTCATCACTAATATCAGCAAAGACAGAATCAAACCAAGGGATCCGCACAGATTCAGCTGACAAGATATATAGGCCTGCAATAACAAACTTCCCTGGTGAGATACTTTAAACATTACACGAAATACATGTGCTCAGATTGTCTACAGTTACTACGAATAACTGTGTTTTAATTGGAATGCTGTTAATAGATAGATCTGGCTTGGAATAGCAGACATTTATCACTAGAGAGACAGAGATAGCGGAAAAGTGAATTTACAACAGCAAAAAAAAAAAAAAAAAAAAAAAAAAATGCCACAGGCAACCATTGGCCTGTCTCAGAAAAGGCACCACAAAGGAAAGACAATTATTAAACCTGATTTTTCCATCAAAGCTGCCAAGCCAATTGTTTTTAGGCATACAGTTTTGCCACCAGTATTAGGGCCAGTTATGACCAAAACCTTAGTCTCAGTGGAAATGAAAAAATCAACTGCGACTGGCTTAGCTTGTTCGAGGACTGCAACCTGAATTAACAGTAAATGTGTCAAAATATAGAATTAAGTACTATGCTCAAATTGCTAACCATTGACATTTCAAACTAACCCGCTCTTTCAGGGTTACAAGATCAATCTCTGACTCTCCTTTATTTGACATTCCTGCTTGCAGTTTCCTCCTTCCTATTTCCTGAGCCATCATATTATGCAGTGAGCACCAACCCCTATATAGCATCTAGATGTTTAATGAGCGTGTGCAAGAGCAGATAGCACATCATGAAGTTTAAAGAGTTATCATAAGCAGAAAATTAATGAAAACGTTTAATTACAAGACATTCCATGACTCACTCAGCAGCACTACTGAGATCCTTTCGGGCCTTGCGCAGATTTAGTCTATGCTGCTGGACCAACAAGGGATGATAAGCTTTAGGCAAAAACAACGTCCATTCCATGGAGTTTGATGATTTCGAAATTTTGTGCTCTGACAAGGATGTTTCAGCGTTGAGTATTCTACTCTTCTCCTCTAGTAGAAGCAGATCAGGACATGTGCCTCCATATGAAAGACTATATGTAGCTCGAGCACTTATCTGCATATTAGCGCCCAAATAATAAGAAGAGCACCTTCAATTATTATATAAAACTCAATCTACAGCGTTATCACCACAACTGGTCTCGCAGTTCTATGACTGACTTTAATAAGAATCATCAACAGTAGCTTTTAGAATATAAGTTCTGTTGGAATTTCTCCAACGAAAGAGAGTTTGCCACAAGTCTGCCTATGAGATTGTGGCTAATAGATATCCTGAGGATCACACAAAGACTGATCTTAAATATAGAAAACTGATACAACCCTAGAATTAAGCATTTTGGCAAAGTCTCCATAATAGCATAGCTCTAGATGAAGTCCTTGTGGCATGCCCAGAACATTTGTTCAGTATGTGGGCAAGCCCTGAATCTGCAGATCATTTATTTTTATTTGGCCCCATGGCTGGAGAGTTTTGGAGGGACCTGGCTATTCCTAACAGCCTGGCAGGGTCTTTCATCAAGGTTACCCGGGAGTGGATTGAAGACAATGTTAAAAGCAAGTTTTGGTAACAAAGACACCAAATTCCGTGGGGAATTGTTTTTTCTATGGATCTTTGGTGTGACATCCAGATTTTTGGGTTTTAATTTGACTGGATAAATAGGATCCTGTCCCATCGCTCGTCAATTTATTGACGGTCCGAAATTTCAATAAAGAAATTATCGGAGGAAAAATTGAAGACCAAAAAGAAAATTGAAAGAAAAAGGAAAAGAGAAAAGGAAAATTGAAATAAAGAAATATGCATTTCCTTTTTTCTTTTTCTCTCTCTCCCTCTCTTTTCTTTTCTTTCTTTTCTTTTTCTCTCCTCTCCCTTTTCCCCTCCCCCTCGTGCGATTCCCCACTGCCCATTCCCTCTCTCTCTCTTTCTTTGACTAGTCAATGCATATCTCTCTCTCTCTCTCTCTCTCTCTCTCTCTCTCTCTCTCTCTCTCATTCTCTTTCTTCTTCTTCTTCTTCCTTCCTCCGCACGTCCGAGCAAGCGAAACCCGAAGCGGAACCGAACCAGCTCGCCCCTCGCCGCTCGCCGCTCGTCCCCGCCGCCCGCCGCCCGCGCCCGCGCCCGCGCCGTGCCCGTGCGCTCGCCGCCGTCCCGCCGTCCGCGCGCGCCCGGCCGCGATCCAGCTCGGCCCAGCCCTTTTTCGCCTGTTTTCCGCACCGACCAGCCACCTCCGGCCACCGCCTAGACCCGCGACCACCCCCGCGACCCCCTCGCCCTCCGCCGGCTTCCCCTCGCCGCCCTAGCCGCCGGAGCAGCCCCGATCTGCTCCGTTCAGCCGCGACCAGCAAACCCACGGAGTGGGTATCCAGCTGTTCGTGGGCCGTTTTGGGCCGTTTCCGGGCCCCGAACCCGAGGCCCGCTTTGGGAAGAATTGTTCCTCGCATCGCCGCCGTCGGATTGATCCGATTTGCGCGCGATTTGGTGACTAATCTCACTAATCCCGGATTAGTTGGCTAATTATGCTTTAGGTTGGTTTAGTTTTAATTAATTATGTTTAGGTTGTTAGATTAGAAGTAATTAGCAATTCTTAGTCAATTGTGATGCAATTTAGATAAATTGATTGTGCAATTAACAAGTAGACGTGGTCTACTATTTATTGGGAGTGTCTCGGGAATTTTCGGACCCCTAATCAAGCTTCAATTTGATGATTCAGGCCTAAGTGAGATTTTTGGCATTTAAATATTAATTTTCGGAATTAAATTAAATAATTATTTATTTCCTGAAAATTCAACTGGGATGGCCCGTGACCGGAAAATTATGCTGATGACCGTGGTGAAGTCCGTTTATTTAATTGGACCTTATTTTGAGCTAAACAGAATTTTTAATATTAAATAATTAATTTTCGAAATTAATTAATTATTTATTTATTTTTCGGAAATTAAGTTTGAGATGGCCGACGACCGAAATCTCGTGCTGATTGTCGTGTCATGCAGTCCGTTTATTCATTTGAGCTTTGAATTGTGCCAAATTGATTTAATTGTGGATATTTAGGATGTGTTCCTAAATTGATTATTTGGGTGAATTGAGTACGAATTAAGGTTGTGGATAATTACTTTTAAACGGGATGAATCATCATGAAAGGCACGGGGCTTGATGATTAGATATATCACCTGGGAGAATGCACATGGCTCGGTGACGAAGTATGTCGCCTCGGAGAATGCATGTGGCTCGGTGATTAAGTTTGGCATCTAAAAGGACATATGGGCTCGGTAATTTGATGCATTACCTCGAAGAATGCACGTGGTCCCAATGAGTACATTTGGCATCTAAAAGGACATGTGGGCTTGGTAATTTGATGCATTACCTCGGAGAATGCACGTGGTCTCAATGAGTACATTTGGCATCTAAAAGGACACGTGGGCTCGGTAATTTGATGCATTACCTCGGAGAATGCACGTGGTCCCAATGAGTACATTTGTCATCTTGAAGAGACACGTGGGCTCGGTGACTTGATGCATCGCCTCGGAGAATGCACGTGGGCTCGCTGATTCAATGGCATTTTAAAGGGCACGTGGGCTCGGTAAATTAATGCATTACCTTGGAGAATGCACGTGGCTCGGTAATTGGTTTTATTAATTAAGACTGTGTAGCAATAGCTTGAATGACCGGGAAATGGTCAGGCTGATATGTAATCGACTTGGTCAATTGATCATTGATTTGATTTGATGTCGTGGATTGATTGACTGATTAGAAATGACCGTGAGTGGTCTTGTTAGCAATTAATCGACTAGGTCGATTTGATCGATGCTTCGATCAGTGATATGATTGCTTGGGTGCCTATTATGAATTGTACTAACTTGCAGGTGGGATACGAGGCCAAGGTATGTCTTCTGCCCTATGCGTGTATAGGCAGCCTATAGTATAATAGTTTACTAATTGGGCTTAGTGGGGTAGAACTCGTTAAGACGTAGTCTCATCCCAGTTTGGGGAAAAACATTTCAGGACCTCATTGAGAAGCTGAGGAGGAATCTGAGAAGGAGAACTCGGAGGTGAAACCTGAGTAGAAGGACTTTTGGAAGAAGAAGATAATACCGAGAGAGATTTTGAGTATGACCTGAAGGGATTGAGATTTCATCTTCTTTTGTGAACTCCAATTGATGTGAATAGTTATGAAGTTCTCTAGTTGATGTCATGCACAAAAGTTTGGTTATAAATTTCAATATGAAAAATATGGCCCTGCTTTTCTATCCCATTGTTTTATTGTCTGGGGATTTTAACTGCTTCCGCATGTGCTCAAAAATGAAAGGGTCGGCGATACATTGTCCTGGGATATCGCATTATAAAATCGACCAACTGAGACGGATGTGTGCATGCCTGAGGATCGGGGCGTGACATCCAGTTTAAGTGGTATCAGAGCGAAGTTGAAGATTGGAGTGATAAGGAGTGTTGACCATGGGATAGTTAGTAGGAAAGGCCTTTAAATTCATGCTGGTGCATGTTTGTGTTAGCTGGATGCTAGAATTGATTGTCGTGTGAGGATCGCTCATCTTCTAATCCAGTGTGGATGTGGAAGACGGGTTTCAGTGTAAAGACTGAACCATGAGCAAGCAGGAGCTGAGAACTCCTAGTAAGAGGACAATGTCCTCTGTGACTCGGGATAATGCACTGACAAAGGTCGGTACCCGAGGTGGTTGTGGCAGAGTGTCGGCTTTGGCCAGCTCGAGTGTAAGAGTACCACTGCAGATTGGTACTAGTGTAGCAGCGTCGAATGATCCTAAGTTCGATAGGATCGTTCTGATGCAAGTATTTCTTGGGAACTGGATGAGCCAGTAAGCTTAGGATCAAGCCGCTATCGTTGTCGCTATCATTACCGCCGTTAGTGTTGCAATCGCCGTTGTTGCTTCACCTGTTGAGATCCAGAGTGGGGATATGATCTGGGATCAACCCATCGCTTCCAAGTCAAGGTACAGATCCAGTTCAGGCAGAAATGGAAATCGGTCAGAGGAAAGACCGAGGTCGAGAGAAAAGTATTCTATTCCACCCAATAGGAAGGGCGGCATAGTCAAGTCAGTACTCAGACAAATGGAACGTGTTGTTCTATGGAAGATATGTTACATGGAAGATGGTATGGATCAGTCTCATGTATTTTGAGTACAGGAGGTAGAAGACTCATTAGGTGAGTGCCGAAAGTATGGAAGGAATGCATGGATTAATCCTGTGTTCGAGAATGACTAGAACATGCTTTGATGGTAGTGAGCATGGCCATCAAGTGAGGGACTATCGGTTGGGGTTTAAGAAGAACACCAACACTGTTACTACCGTTGGAACGCCAGCAAGATGGCAAAAGGAACAGGAACGGAACCGACTATGCCTTATTCGATGAAAGAATGTTTTGAGGTGATTTTATCAGAATAGTGCCAAAGAATGTTGGGATTACAAGTGTGGAATTTCAGTTGTTTGTTAAGGCTGTAGGAAAAGAACCATTGACTAGAGTTATACTTGATTGGTTGTTGGTGTATGACTTATTCATCAAGTGTAGGAAGAATTGGTTCTTCAGCATTTTATGGTGATGAATTGTTATGGTAGAGTAACCCAGCTTATTCCAGGAGCATGTAGAAGTACCGAGTTTTACTGAGAGTTGAGAAGGGTTCTTGACTTCTTTAACCTTGTCACTTGAGGCAATCCGTTTGTTAGACGGAGGTTGCCTAGGTTACTTGACAATTGTAAAAAATAAGACAGATTGAAGAATTGAAAATTGAGAACTCCTCAGTAGTCCAAGAATTCTTGGAAGTGTTGCCAGAAAAGTGGTCAGACCGTTGCCAGAGAAAGAGATAGAATTACGATCGAGTTAACATCTGGAACAGAACCATTCTCTAAAAGTTCTTACCGGTTGTTGTTGTTTGAATTGATAGAACCAATGGTGCAGATGTGAGGATTGATGAATGAGGAATTCATGCATATCAGTACATCACTTTAAGGATCATTAGTTTTGTGAAAAGAGAAAGAAAGATGGTTCGTTGCAATTATGCATCAACTATAGTCGACCCAATCAAGTGACGATCAAGGATAAGTGTTCATTGTCAAAGATCGACGAATTGGGTGACTTGTTATAAAGAGTGTGGATGTCTTCAAGGATCGACTTGAGGACAGGTTATTGTCATATGAGAACCAGGAAGGAGGTTAAACTGAAGACGGCATTTCGCACTTGATTTTGTCCTTGTGAGAATAATGTAAAGCCATTTGATTTGACGAACGCTCTAGCCGTTGTCATAGATTTGACAAATCGAGTGTTCAAAGAATATCTAGATCAATGGTGATCGTGTGGCGTAGCGACATTATAGGGTGTTCATTAAGTGTTGAGAATCACGAGATGCCCTTGAGAATGGTCGTGTGATTATAGGTAAAGGAATCTTCATGGACTCAGCCAAGATCGAATCAGTTGTTAATGGACCGAGACCGACATCTATGTCAGAGATCTACGGAAGGTTTGTGAAAGAATTTTCAACATCAGTATCATCATGGGCTTGACCTCTTGAGAAAGAAGAGAAATTTATTGGCATAGACAAGTACGGGGATAGTTTCCAGAGCTTCAGTAAGATCAGGCTACCGCACTTGTGCTAAACTTTTCATTTGGCTCCGGAAAGCATGAAACCATTAGTGATGTGTCTTGCCAACGACTGGGCATGTATTGATACAACATGAGAAGATTGTTGTCTAACTGTCCCGCCAGTTGAGACCCAATAAGTTGAACATGCAACAGTGTAGTGAATCAGAATTTTGGCAGAACTATAATGATGTTATTTGGTATTATCTTGGGAGAATGAAAGAAGTAATTTATGTGTTGAGCCGAGAGTCTTCGATTATACATAGGCTGGCTAAAGTATAAACTTTACTTAAAAAAGGGTTCGAAATTTGGTTTTCAAATTTGAGGTAGGCTACCTTTTAAATTTTATAGCCACCCTAAAAATTGAACCAAATGTTCAAGTTAGAATCGGCGCCTAGTTGACAGACAGAAATGTTCAGAAGATCTTATAAGAGGATACTGGCAAGAAAGAATCTAACTTTGAAACTTCTGAGGATGGAAAGTTTGGGTTCCATGAGTGATTGAGTGCACTTGACAGTGTAACACTTAGGGAAAAGATCTTGTCAGAATTTCACTATAGTATCACAGTTTTGACCGGATGGTGCAAGTAAATCAGAATCGGCATTAGCTAGATTAGTAAGCTGATATGAAGATAAATACAGCTGAGCAGGTTGAAAGCGTCAGAGGTGTCAGTAAGTGGAAGCTCAGTAATGCGAACTAATAGAATTTTTACCATCACTTAAGAGTCCCAAGCGGGAATGGAAATATATCACAATGAAACATTGTGATAGGCTTACTAAGATTCAGGGGATTACCGATACCATTTGAGAATAGTGGTTGATCGATAGATGGAGTTGGTCCACTTTGGTACAAGCATTTATAGATCTTGTTTTGAGTATGTAACATCCAGATTTTGGGCTCTGATTTCGATTAGATAAATTGGGCATTTCATCGATGCGATTACAGTGTTTTTCTCTGAGTTGGCCACTCATGAGATAACTAGACTAGCTGGGTGAGTTATTAAGGACCTTAAGGCAAATAGACTTGAGAATTCGACCATGGATCGACTTCTCGACCGTGCTTATCTTTAGAGATCATTGCAGCACAGTATAAAATCGATTTGAAATCAGAAATAGATAGCCTCGATTGAGATGAATGACCGATCGTGGGTGACTCCACTAAATTGGAAAATTCTCATCGACCGGAACTAATTTGATGTTTCTATCGTTTTGGTACCCTGTGTCCGTATTTGAATCTTTGAGATTTTCACGACAATTGAGAGTTGCCAATGGGTTGAGTGGGTTTATTATGGCTCGAAGAAAATTGACCACGAGTCATTTGTCCTATAAAGCTCTGAACACTACCCAGTAGCCTAGGTCACATTAAAAGCGTGTCGGAGTGAAATTAACCGCCAATCTAAGTTCGATTTCAGAAATTGAAGATTCTATCTTGTCACAAAATGGATATACCGAAGTGTGTGTGCATTAGATAATTCGCCGGCATGGAGTGTCAAGGATGAATTATATTTCGAATCTATATCAGAGATTATAAATTTGGCAAAGTTTTAGAGAATTCTTTATTAAGCAGCGTATAGCAGAGGGTACAGTATTTCAGTAGTAAAAAGAAAGTGAAGAAGATTTCAGGCCAAAGACAAAGACAAAGAGCCGGTGATTGCGATTGCCAAGATCGTGCTCGAGTTATATCGATTTTGACCGAGAGGTTCCCAGTTTAAAGAGATCGGTTAGATAGTTTCTTTTTAATCGGTGCAAAGCGAGTGTACAGGATTTCAGTCGGTTGAGATGAGATCAGAAATTAGAAAATCGCAAGTCCAGTGTTAGCTCAGTAATCAGTGTTTGCAGTTGTCAGATCAGTGTCAGAGTAAAGATTGCTTAGAATTGTAAGAAATTTTGAATCGTCGAGGTTCCAAGGTTTATTAGGGAGTCGAGAAAAAGAAATCAGATGTGGATGACAGAATGTCTTATGTGAGAAGCTCAGTTCAGTTGTTGGTTCAGAAAGAGCAGATTTTGTGTACAAAGATGATCTCCTTGGTCAAAGTGGTTAGACAACGCCACGAGACCGAATGATCAACATGGAAAAGTGAGACTCGATGAGACGGCAATACCCCCACCTTTCGTTTATGGATTGGTAAAGGTTTAAATTTCGAGGACGAAATTTTTATAAGAGGGGAAGAGTTGTGACATCCAGATTTTGGGTTTTAATTTGACCGGATAAATAGGATCCTTGTCTCATCGCTCGTCAATTTATTGACGGGTCCGAAATTTCAATAAAGAAATTATCGGAGGAAAATTGAAGGCCAAAAAGAAAATTTAAAGGAAAAGGAAAAGAGAAAAGGAAAATTGAAATAAAGAAATATGTATTTCTTTTTTTTCTTTTTCTCTCTCTCCCTCTCTTTTCTTTTTTCTTTTCTTTTTTTTCTCTCCTCTCCCTTTTCCCCTTCCCCTCGTGCGATTCCCCCACCGCCCATTCCCTCTCTCTCTCTTTCTTTGACCGGTCAATGCATATCTCTCTCTCTCTCTCTCTCTCTCTCTCTCTCTCTCTCTCTCTCTCTCTCTCTCTCTCTTCTCTTTCTTCTTCTTCTTCTTCCTCCGCACGTCCGAACCGAAACCCCCTCCCGAACCAGCGCCCCTCGGCCCCTCCCCGCCGCCCCGGCCCGCCGCCCACCGCCGCACCGCTCGTGCGCTCGCCGTCGTCCCGCCGTCCGCGCACGCCCGGGCCGCGCAATCCAGCTCGGCCCAGCCCCGCTCGCCCTCTGTTCCTTCCGCACCGACCAACCACCTCCGGCCACCGCTTAGACCCGGGACCACCCCCGCGACCCCTTGCCCTCCGCGGCTTCCCCACGCCACCCTAGCCGCCGGAGCAGCCCTCTCTGCTCCGTTCAGCCGCGACCAACAAACCCACGAAGTGGGTATCCAGCTGTTCGGGCCGTTTTGGGCCGTTTCCGGCCCCGAACCCGAGCCGTGCTTTGGGAAGAATTGTTCCTCGCGTCGCCGCCGTCGGATTGATCCGATTTGCACGCGATTTGGTGAGTAATCTCACTAATCCCGGATTAGTTGGCTAATTATGCTTTAGGTTGGTTTAGTTTTAATTAATTATGTTTAGGTTGTTAGATTAGAAGTAATTAGCAATTATTAGTCAATTGTGATGCAATTTAGATAAATTGATTGTGCAATTAACAAGTAGACGTGGTCTACTATTTATTGGGAGTGTCTCGGGAATTTTCGGACCCCTAATCGGGCTTCAATTTGATGATTCAGGCCTAAGTGAGATTTTTGGCATTTAAATATTAATTTTCGAAATTAAATTAAATAATTATTTATTTCCTGAAAATTCAAGGGAGATGGTCTGGGATATTATGCTGATGATCGTGGTGACCGGAAAATTAAATTGAATTTTTAATATTAATTATTTAATTTTCAAATTAATTAAATAATTATTTATTTCCTGAAAATTCACCTAGGATGGTGAAGTCCGTTTATTTAATTGGACCTTATTTTGAGCTAAACAGAATTTTTAATATTAAATAATTAATTTTCGAAATTAATTAATTATTTATTTATTTTTCGGAAATTAAGTTTGAGATGGCCGACGACCGAAATCTCGTGCTGATTGTCGTGCCGCAGTCCGTTTATTCATTTGAGCTTTGAATTGTGCCAAATTGATTTAATTGTGGATATTTAGGATGTGTTCCTAAATTGATTATTTGGGTGAATTGAGTACGAATTAAGGTTGTGGATAATTACTTTTGAAACGGGATGAATCATCATGAAAGGCACGGGGCTTGATGATTAGATATATCACCTCGAGAATGCACATGGCTCGGTGACGAAGTATGTCGCATTGGAGAATGCATGTGGCTCGGTGATTAAGTTTGGCATCTAAAAGGACACGTGGGCTCGGTAATTTGATGCATTACCTCGGAGAATGCACGTGGTCCCAATGAGTACATTTGGCATCTAAAAGGACATGTGGGCTCGGTAATTTGATGCATTACCTCGGAGAATGCACATGGTCTCAATGAAATTTTTGGCATCTAAAAGGACACGTGGGCTCGGTAATTTGATGCATTACCTCGGAGAATGCACGTGGTCCTAATGAGTACATTTGGCATCTTGAAGAGACACGTGGGCTTTGACTTGATGCATCGCCTTCGAAGAATGCACGTGGGCTCGCCGATTCAATGGCATTTTAAAGGGCACGTGGGCTCGGTAAATTAATGCATTACCTTGGAGAATGCACGTGGCTCGGTAATTGGTTTTATTAATTAAGACTGTGCAGCAATAGCTTGAATGACCGGGAAATGGTCAGGCTGATATGTAATCGATTAGGTCGATTGATCATTGATTTGATTTGATGTCGTGGATTGATTGATTGATTAGAAATGACCGTGAGTGGTCTTGTTGGCAATTAATCGACTAGGTCGATTTGATCGATGCTTCGATCAGTGATATGATTGCTTGGGTGCCTATTATGAATTGTACTAACTTGCAGGTGGGATACGAGGCCAAGGTATGTCTTCTACCCTATGCGTGTATAGGCAGCCTATAGTATAATAGTTTACTAATTGGGCTTAGTGGGGTAGAACTCGTTAAGACGTAGTCTCATCCCAGGTTGGGGAAAAACATTTCAGGACCTCGATGAGAGAAGCCGAGGAGGAATCGAGAAGGAGAACTCGGAGGTGAAACCTGAGTAGAAGGACTTTTGGAAGAAGAAGATAATACCGAGAGAGATTTTGAGTATGACCTGAAGGGATTGAGATTTCATCTTCTTTTGTGAACTCCAATTGATGTGAATAGTTATGAAGTTCTCTAGTTGATGTCATGCACAAAAGTTTGGTTATAAATTTCAATATGAAAAATATGGCCCCGCTTTTTATCCCATTGTTTTATTGTCTCGGGGATTTTAATCGCTTTCCGCATGTGCTCAAAAATGAAAGGGTCGGCGATACATTGTCTGGGATATCGCATTATAAAATCGACCAACCGAGACGGATGTGTGCATGCTCGAGGATCGGGCGTGACATTTGGGTTCTTTGAAAAAATAGAAATAATATTTGTTTAAGAATCAGCAAATTTGCCTAAACTCACTTCTTTTTGTTTGACTAAAGCAGGAGAATCTTATGCTACCATGAAGAATTATGGGTGTGGAAGGAGAAGATTAAGGCAGGGAACGAAACAAAGGAAACCTGGACAAAGGTGGATTAAGGTTAAGTCAGATGGAGCAATGTCTATGTAAAACAGAGAAGCAGAAGCAGGAGTTCTTTTGAGAGATTACCAAGAAACTGGAAAGCTGGCTTCTCACATAACATAGGTAGAAGAATGCTTTCATAGCCGAGATTTGGATGCCAAGAAACACAATCAGACTTGCTCTTACGAATAACGTTAATCATTTGCACGTTGAAAAGGATGCTTTAGCAGTTATTCATGTTCTTGAAAGGAAAATCTCGCAATCTCTCATAGAACCTCTCCTTTTTTGAGTGCAGGAACTTGCTGGAAGGAGTACAGCATACTTGCATCAAGCATATATACAGAAAAGCAAAAGAATGCGCAGACACTCGGTTAGGTTGGAAAAGGAACAGCATATGGAGTTTATTATATTCACCGGTATTCCGGATTTTACTAAGGATATTTTTTATAGGGAAGCACTTGACAGTAGGGGTGTAAACGGGTCGGGTCGAGTCGGGGCTTGATGTTACCCGACCCGACCCGAAACATACAGGTCACATACTGTGACCCGACCCAACCCGACCCGACCCAAAACACGTTAAACTCGAACTCGCATAGGAAATTCGGGTCGGGTCGGGTCGGGTTTCCTTTTTTTTTTTTTTGGGTGAGAGTCGAACGGGCATCGGGCCGCAAATGAATGTATCTTCTACAAATGAGCACAAGCATAATTTAGTGCCACATTGATGTAGAATGTCAAATAATGGACACCCACATGCCCTAGTAATCCCTCCTTCATCCATAAAACTTGAACGGTAAACCTGCCCCAATAGCTAGTTCTAAGCATAATCGGAAGAAGACACTATATATCCTAAAATTGCAGGAACACAACCGAAGCAATGTAAAATGCAATCTAAATGGATGATTGCAACTTTGATCGTCTTAGCAAAATCACACGAACGGCGCATTGCTTCAAAGGACCTGCACTCTTACCCGAACGATAGGAAGCTTGCACTCCAATTTTATCTTTATAGGTCTCACTCTGGTCATACCTAGATCAATCTGCATTGTAATGAAGGATAAGGACTACATATCATAAGAACCAAACGCTAACCAGCACTCATTTCTAATGCAAACACTAACCAGCACTGCCCACTATCCAGGAATACCAGAAAATTAATCTCATTCTCAGCCTTCCTCACACAAGGGAGAGTCCAACTCAGCCCTTAGTCATTCTCCGAAGTGTCGGTTTCACCTTACTTTTTCCCTGCTGCTACTCCAGCTGCTGCACCACATGTTATTAAATCCCACCTATCCCGATCATTCTTGAAGTATCTGAGCCACCTCCAAGTCAAACGATACTGCTGTTGTATGACAAAAGTATTTATCTAAGAGCTCAGCAGTTGGAAAATGGAATATGCATAGGAGGTCATATTCGTGATCTAATAGAACGCAATATTGATCCCTGAATGACTATTGATCATCCCAAAACAAGTAGAGTTTCTCTGGTTTAAACCAAATTTATCTAGCTGTCCTCTAAATATACCCCCAAGTTACTTATAGTAAAGAAGACAGACTAAGAAAACTAATGAGAGATTCTGCTGAAAGTGATGATTTCTCTAGATAATGAGATATTCTGGTTAAGGGATGATTTAATTTTAGAAATCAGGTAAACTGGGTACATAAAATGGTCAGTTTATGGCATCTCATTGAATTGTACGCCATAGATGCATGTCCCTAGAAAGTTTGGCCATCGTCGGAATTATTAGGCACCAAGCATGAAATTTAGCAAACAAAAAGATCTTAATACTCTAAGATGCAAACAGAACTCCTAAAATATACGGGAGACCCAATATAGTTAACCCATACAGCCCCAACATTCTGACGTGGAACCAGAGAAGAGAAAAGAAGAGGCCCGTTCAGGTATTATTATCACCTCAAAACATTTTATTTAATTTAAGATGGATGCAATCGATGAGAGCAATTTCAAGCTAATATAAGAACAAAGAGCAGCACCAATATCTGCAGGATGAAAGCATGATGACAAGCAAGAACATCAGAATGCCCAGAAGGCATCATAATTCTATTCTATATTGAGACACGTTCTGGCATTTTTTGTTTGTTTTTTTTTTTTCTTTTTTTTCATAAGAAGGGGAGGAGGAGGAGGAGGAGGAGGAGAAAAAAGAGGGGGGGTGGAAGAGAGGAAGAGGAGCTACTTGCTGCTAACCTTTACAAAAAGGGTACTAGGAGCCAGTATAGTATGAGCATCTATGCCATTGAGGTATGCTTTCAAACACGGATGACAAAGAGGGCATTCCTAAATCAAACTGACCCACTGTGATGGAGGATGGATGCGAAATGAATGTGACAATGAGAGACAAGGCACGACAAAGTGAGAGTCCATCGGAACTCTTCATTTTGCATTTCATCACATTCACCACCGCAAAACTTTGCGCCCTCACAAATGACCTCTGTTTTTAACACTACGAAACCAGCAGCGAACATTGATTTTGATTGCCATAAATTAATCTTCGTATTCCTCGCTCTGCAGTGGAGAGCAAACTTTCTAACACCACACATATGAAGAGACCAAAAGATCCACAGGAAAACAAATATACGTTACTCTATCCTCCAGAATTTGTCAATCCATAATTGAGAATCTCAAATGCAATTATCACGAACCACAAATGCCATAATTCTCCAGAAACTTCCATCTGTAAGTATTCCAGCTAGCCGTTTTTCAGAAGTACAAAAATAGTTTCTAAGAGCAAAACTGTTCCAGGCCCAAAATCAAGGCTAATATGAGATACTGAAACACTGAAGCTTGATAAAAGGTGAAAGACATTGCCTACAGCCTTCTTCCTCTTCTACCGCCCATTCACACTCCAACCAACCATTCATTTTAACAGTTTTGCTCGAACAAGAAAGACCCATCAATCAATTTTAAAGAACTTTACCTCCTGTTCATGATGTTGTTCAGAAAGCACATACTGCTCACTCGCTCAGCTAGCTGCTTCAGCTTAACTTTTAACCTGAACCCAAAGAATTTCATAGACAACTAAATGCATCAGACAAGCAATTTCCTTAATAGAAGAATCTAAAAATTCAAGCGCACAGAAACACAATCGCCGAATCAAATCGCCCCACAACGAAGAGCAACAGACAATCATCAACAATCGCCCGAGCGAAAAGCAGCGACTTTGCGAAACGCAAAATTGCCGATCTCCACAGCCAATGTTGAGCGCCATCGAGCAGAAATTCGGGACGGCATTTGACGAGCGGCGAGAGGGGGAAGGCGCATGGATCTGGAGGGGGGGCTCCTCACCTGCCGGGACTTGGAAACGAGGCGAGAAACGAGCGCCATGATCGCCGAGCGAACCCAATTCCCAAGCTGTCGACGATGGTCGGCCGCACGCGGCAGCAAGGGTTTCGGCGTCGGCGAGGCGGAGGCGAGGGGTGGCGACGGCGATGGCGAGGCGGAGGCGCGTCGATCGGAGGGCGGCAGCGAACTCCACGAGAAGGCGCACTCGTCGGAGAAGAAGGCGGAGCCGACGAGGTATGTGCTTCAGCCTTCAGTGCTTGAGTTGTGTTCGACTCGACTGTTCGAGTTTTTGGGGCTAAAGCGTTTGTGTTTTTGGGTTTTGGCGTGTTTGGACTTTAGAAAACTTGTTTCGGGTCGAACAATGTTCGAACCCTGACCCAACCCGAAACACAATTGTTTTGCTTGTTTTATATTTGTTACCCGAACATGACCCAAACACGAAACATGTATTAACGTGTTTCGTGTTCGGGTCGTGTTCGGGTCGGGTCGGTTCAGGTCGGGTCGGACCTTTTTGACACCCCTACTTGACAGTAGTTCAACTATGAATGAAGTAACTTGACTGGTTTAACTTCTGAATGAAAATCTTTGTTGCAACAAAAAACCATATTCAATTACTTGTGAGTTGTTGAAAAAGGTAATTCAAACTGTATGAGGTCTAATTTACATTTCCTACAGGCTTCACATAAAAAGGATAACACTCAGGAAACTTGGAAACTGTACCCAAAAGACCACTCTGCAGAAAAAACCAGAGAGAGAGAGAAAGAGAGAGGGAGACTTCAGTAGCAGTAGGAACTTACCATATCCAGTTGGATTATGCTGTTTAGCAAAATTTCAGTTTCATCAAGATCCATTTGCATCTGCTTGAGAAATGACAATTAGAGAATAGAAAAGTAAGAACAAGCCGGTGACAAGAAAAAATATGAACTGGAAAATATGCAACCTTCTTTGTTAACATTAAAAGCACATCTTCCTCTGCCTTTGCCACCAATCCTCTTGCTCGTTGCAGCTCATCATTTAAAGGAACGGCAGCAAGTGGCTCTATGACATTACCATTTCCTGAACCACTACATCATGACAGATTCAGGAGAGAATGCATGACCTTGTACCAAAGGAATCCCAAAAACACTCCTCATCAAAAGTTGACTACTTCAGTGAGAGCATTCATCATGCAAATTGTCCATCATCCTGCCTTCTAAAACAAAAGCCTTCTAGTTTGAGTTACCAAAGAAGGCAAGCAAAATTTCCTTCTAGAGTAAAAGTTAAAGTTCACTATAAATTATAAATAACTTCACCATTGCCATGTAAGCAAAACAATTACCAAATCCCCCAAAGTACTCAATGGTACTTCTTTTTTTTTTTAAAATGCTCATTACACAACCGAGCTCATCTAAATACCTGTCCAAGAACCAAATGTGCTCTACTAGAAGTTTAGAAGTGACTACATGGCTTAATAACTACATTATGTTTTCAAAATTGATAGCAAAACTGTAGACCGAAGATCTACATAACAGTTCAACTGTCTTATGGCACAAAGTAACAGAAAGTCCCAGCTATGAGCTAAGATGAAAAAAGCGAAAAGCTCTGGATAATGTTGGTTGACTACAATCACTTACAGCCACTCAAAAGCTTTTTTTAGTGCAAAAAGAAAAGGAAAAGAAAGAAAAATGGAAGGATGTAATATATTTTAGCACCTGGATATCAGTAGACCATTCAAAGGATAGATAAACACATAATCTAGGGATCACATTTATCAGAAAGAAAAAGTAAATGAAAGAAAAGATTAAAATTTTGGAGCACTAGGAGCGCTGCCCTTGTATAGTGTACACACCTTTGGCTGGTATGATCTGTGCAATTGTTGTATTCTTTTTTCCTTTTATATGATCTTTCAAGTTTCAATGCGGTAGCGTGTAATTCAAGCGCCTGAGCTGAATCTCTAAGCGGTGTATATGTTGGCTGTTGGCAAGAATCTTGTCCTTGTTTCTTTGGAGTGGTTATAAATGTCATGAATTATCACTGGACAGCACACACACTTGATATTCCAAATTAAACTACGGTATGGTGACTGAGGTTTCAAAAGCAGTTGAATTTGGTATTCCCACTTCTTACAGAATCTGCTGATTGGCAACAGAAATCTAGCTGTATGCGTATGTATTATGTCTCATAAATTTTTTATATACGACTCTTCTCAGTGCATCTTTTGCTTGTCGATGTTACTATATCTTCTAGGCTTTATGTCTAATTTGATCTTGACGTCACGGTCTTTGCAGGTCTACCAAAGCAGGGCAATTGAGAAACCCTTTTCAACTTTCACCTTAAGGATCATAACTTTCCTCTTCTTTCCCAAGCCCCCTCAACCATCTTCTCACTGGAGTTGATATCCTGTATATCAGACATGCCAGGTGATCTTTACGGCTTCAACTGCCATGACTTGAAATGCATGCCTACATGCCTACTCTTGTCCGTGGGTTAAATCTCCATTACTGAATGTAATTGATCCCATAGCCAGATGATCATATGGGTTTGGTCGATTCATATGATTAGATTTACACCAAGGTTCAAGATGCAATGTGGAATATGAAGCTGAGAGAATATAGTTTGAGCGCAAGTACAAAAAAATTGCCGGTACAGTTTATGCCCTTTGCAGGCAGTGTGCACCAGAGTCTGATTGCGCTCCACTGCATGGGACAATTTTGGGGTATCTTCAAACAACCATCTTTTTCTTGTTTTTATTTATGTCTTTATTTCCTCTTTTTTTGATTTGTTTGGGTGCCTCCGCGTTTTCTAACTTTGACATGTTGTATGCGAGTCTATTGATGTGGCACTTCAGAAAAATGGGGTCAAATTTGGCAAGGTCTATTTCAAGTATTAATTTCATATAATATCACCATGCTCGTGTGGTAAATATCATCATAATTCATGACAATGGATAAAGACGGTATTTATTAAGAAATTTTTTTTTTTGGTAACCAAAGATCCGCCGAAGTCCCCTTTCGCTTACACTAATCGGGGTCACACCACCCTCCAATCGTGGATGGCATAGAGGACGTCATGCCAAGCACTATTTAGACGTCAGCTGCTCAAGGGATTAGCCATGGACCCCAACACTAGGGCCCTCCACTTAAGACACTTTAGCAACGAGAGAGTTCAAACTCTCGACCTTGGCGATAAGGGAGAGAACGCACACCAACTATGCTGCCCGTGGTTGGGTTCTATTAAGAAAAGTTTATAAAGGTGTCATTCATATTTATCGTCCTCATGAGTTGAGTCATTCATAAACAGGTGTGAGTTGATGATAGTCAGATTGGCTTTGGTTAATGTGATCTTAATGGCGAGAATGCCGGTACCCTTAAATGTTTTTTTATTGTGCTTGCGTCTGAACTGTAAAGCTAAGAGACACCGAGTGTCAATGACATGTTTGTACGCCTTTAATGTCCACGGAGAAATATATTTGATTTCTAATGCAATAGGAACTAATGAAGGAGCTAATTTCTATGTTAATTGTGAATCTCAGAATCTAAATAAATGACGTTTGCAAGCCTTCATCTGTTTTGGGCACTCCAGACGCTTCCCAATTGCATTGAGATCCCTTGAATCCAATGGTTTAGATGTTACAAGACACAACTTCCTTTGCACACACAAGGGTTGAGCCACACCACAGGCAACAAGAATTTCTTGAAACGCATAGCTAGCTGAAGCGGCTCTCTTTTCATTGAAAACAATCCAAGTAACGATCCATGATTGGGGCTAATGAAGGGTTTCTTAGTGTCATTGTTTATACCATGTCATCGAAATTTCTTCTTGCGTTTCAACTACTGAACTGGCATAGGTGAACTAATCTTTTAGAGCTGAATAGTCCGTTGTCTATATCGATATGATTCAGTAATAGAAGTCAGAACGTGAAAATGCTAGAAAGAGTTCATGCTGGTCGTACATCTGCTGCTCTCAATGACGGCCTTGGATGCACGGAGTTGCAAACTACTAAGCACGCGCAAAAAATGCAGTCGTTCCTTGAATTATGGAAAAGACTATCAGCATCAGAAAGGAAAAAGGAGTATAAAAACCAAATACAAAAAAATGCAAGATATCTCCTCAAAACAGTTTTGAGAAATCTCAGTGAAACTATATAGTAATGTTGACCATAGTCATCATGATAACAGGACCACAGCACGTTATGAAAACTTCTCGTAACCGATTTGACCCCTCAGTTTTCAGTCCACAAAAGCAAATTAAAAGTACAAATAGCACCTATAAGACAGCTATAGAAATGAACTAATTAATGATCCTCATTTAGTGAACAAAACCCTCTTTCCTATATGAAAATGTATATAAATACATATGTTATATGTATATGACATCATATATCATAGGTGTACATCGATAAATTTATAGGTGAATTGATAGCTTGAGGAAAGAAAAAAAAAAAAGAGAGTAGATATTACCTTACACAATTCTCTTAAACCGCATTTTTTTTATAACTAGAAGCAACATACATCCATAAAGAGAGAAATAGATAAAATCATTAATTGGTGAGTTTACATTTATTGACCAATACATCATTATTACATCCGAATTAACAAGTAAGGCAAACTGATGAGGATATATTCTCCCAGAAACACTATATTAAATTGAATGAGATGATTCAATTTTCTTTTCTAATTACTGTAAAGGTATGTGCCTAACTAATGCTAAGGAAAGTGAAAGGAAATGGAACTTTGTGATGATGCAATTTAACTACAAAACTCCATTCTGCCAAACTTTGCTATTATTTATAGATATAATTGAGTAGCTGATTACAAAGTATTTTTGGATCACACTAAAATCGCAGACAACACTAATTCTGACTGCAGACAGGTGGGCAAGCCAAATTGAAACAGCAGCAGCTAATGTAACTAAAAGGGCACTAAAGATACGGACATCGTTACACAATTAGCGAGAGATTAATAGATTCAAGGCTAGATCAGGCGCCATCTTTCTAGAATCTTGGCGCTAAATTATCTATTCAAGTTGCGGCGGGAGGGTATCGCCCCGAGTGGCCCGGACGGATGCAGCCTCGCTGCCTGCAATCTCACTCCCTGCAGTATTTTTCTTCGCTATCGCAAGACCCATAATAAGTATTTGGTCGGTGAAGAGACGAATGAGAGGATTTGTGCTCCGAAATGGAAGATAAACCAAAATGAGGAGACTCCAGATACCGAAGAGGGCGACGGATCCCAAGACCAGGAGAAAAATAGAGAACCAAGCAACTTTGGTTACGGTCACGTAGACGCCCGCCATGAATGCCAGAGGCATTGTGATAATAGTTACCGTCAACGGGAGAAATGATAGGGCAATCATAAGTCTCCTCGCATAAGGATCATTAATATGTGACCATAAGAGGAGGACGAGTGCCATGATTGAGCTATACAGGGCGATGGCGTTGCAAGTCACAAAGACTTTGTACATGGCTTTGTGAAGCAATACGGGGATTGCAGCGTCTCCATCAGAACCATTATATCATCCGGTAATGGATAAACCAGAAGTGAAAGTGACAGAGGCCACAAGCGCCATTATGACTGAGCAAGTATTCACTTGGTCCCTAGATCTTTCAAATTCCGGCGGTTCCAATTGTTTCGGTGGATTTCGACCGGTTGGCTTGCAGATAGCTAATTCTTCACTTCTCGGTGTTCCGGCACGTGCCACAGCTATCCACGTTACCCACTGCAAGTAGTGAGTCGAAGAATAAACAAAGAAATGAACATATTATGATTTTGGCAACTAAATTGCAGATGTGGGT
The DNA here is from genome assembly GCA_017140325.1 of Eucalyptus leucophloia subsp. euroa. NCBI lineage: Eukaryota > Viridiplantae > Streptophyta > Magnoliopsida > Myrtales > Myrtaceae > Eucalyptus > Eucalyptus leucophloia. The sequence continues at coordinate 5,219,425 of CM029478.1, read as the reverse complement.
GAGAGCACACTAAATGACATGCCTCCCTATTTTATGTTCTAGTTCCGCCCCTGGATGGTATAACAAATGATTACCTATGAGAAAAGTGTAAAATGTCATACCTTCCCAAGTGGAGTCGAAACTGTTTTAATTTCCTGCTCTACCACATCATGAGCGGTCATGTTATTCTTATTGACCAACTTAAGATTAACTCTTCCGTCTCGTGCAAGAAGCAAGACCGAAGGTTGGCAATGCAATGCAGCAAGATGCAGAGATGTATTCCCATCAAAATCTTTTGCATTTATGAGGTGACCGAATTTGGGATTTTCTAGTATGTATTTGACAGTGGCAGTGCATCCGTGCCTCGTTGACACGTGAAGAATTGTCCCAGCCTAGTTAAGAACTCTGCAGGGTCTTGCCATTGACTTTGACTAAGCAACTCCTTGACAATCCTGACTCTATTCATCATGCAGGCGACATAGATAGGGAGATAGCCCATGCTGTCTTGCTCCAAGGCGGTTGTTGGGCACTTCTCCATCAAGAACTTGACTCCGTTGAGATAATCACCATACGCTGCCAAGTGGAGTGGAGTACCGTATCCCGCATCTCTCAATTGAAATAGCCATGACTTCTTTTTCCACATCTCGATCAGCATATCTAAATATAACGTGAGAAGTTATCTATTGGGATGAATATGATATCCGTAATTCTTTAATAGGAGTTTATCCTATTCAAGACGATTCGAAGTATTGAGAGTTGACTCACAATTTTGTCCCCTAGGATAGCAAGCTATCATACCATATGTTCCACGTGCCCCATTAATCTATACTTTGCTTGCGACACTCGATTTTTCCACCTCCAGTGGAAATCAAAATGAAGAACACGATAGTGACCAAGAAGATCAAAGAATAAGCAAGAGCACAAAAGCAGGGTTTACCCATTTTCGAGTGTATAAGGGCGACATGAACGGGTGACATGCCGAAGATACTTTGACTCTCTGATTGACTCTCTAATCTCCTCCAGTCTTCACTATCATTTAGGGCATCCAACAAGAGCTTGACAACCTCCAAGTCCCCTGTTTCGACTGCTACGCACAATGGAGACTTGCTTTCATTATTCTGACAATATAGCAGGCCGGGGTCTTCTCTCACAAGATGACGGATCACCTCACAATGGCAATTCCTCACAGCCTCATGCAGAGCAGAGTTGCCATAACAGTCACTGTCTCTCGGTGTCCCTTGGAGAAGGAGAAGCTTCACTGCACCAATTTTCCCGGCTCTAGTCGCAATGTGCAACGGCGTCTCTCCTCTGGAGTTCTTACAAAAGATCAACTGCTGAGGGACGAAATCAACGATCGCTTTGACATTATCATCACTCTCTGTATTCCATTTATGCCAGGTTAGTTTGAGCGAGAAAGATACGAGAATTTTGAAATGCATGGCCGCACCCTTTTTAATATACCTGCCGCGGCGTGAAGTAGTGTACTCTTGGAGGGGCTGCGTCGCCCGAGAAGGACGCGTAATGACACTTTTTCCTCGCGCAATGACGCTCCAAGGCTTCGATGAAATAGTCGACGTCCTTTGTCTTGGCGATCTCGAACAGCTGGGGATTCATAATCTTGGTGGGTTGTCCAAGATGTTGCTGGCTCGGATCGGCCCCCATTAACGCTTCCAGTTTTTGCCTTCTCGGCTCCCAATTCTCCTGGTGGTCATACAGCTGCGCAGCCATCTCTTTACCTCGAGTGAATTGGCCGGGGTGTCCTAGGGACTCCAATTTACTCTATTTATTGCCACGGGTCGAGTTCACCTAATCGGCTTTGCTGAACCTTCCCTCAAACCCACATTTTACCGTTGGGTTAAATTGGGTCTCCAAATCACGTATTCATCTCTGTTTTTCTTCATTTTTGGATGGATACACCACAACTGATGGTCTCGCCATGTCCTTCGACAGCAACGGGTCCACTTTCTGCCACAAATATTTCCTAGGACGATCAGTAATAAGAAACCAAAAAAATTAAATTAAATTAAAGAAATATATTTTCCCCTAGAAAAGATCCAACATAGTAAAAGAGATTCAGAGTAGAAAGGCGATTGACGTGATGAATTGTTACATCCGTGTTGGTCACCATCCAATTCAGATTAAGGTTACTTTTCCACTTTCTCGTCAAAATTTTCAATATATTTTCAATAAAAAAAAAAAGTGGTCATCATATATGAATGGTTTTAGATTAAAAAAATCAAATTGCAAAGTGTTAAAGTAATTAAATATTAAACCACGTTTTTCACTTAAAAACTTAAGATTTTAGAACAATTGCAGGTGATTTCCTAAAATCTATACATGATATTAAACTTGGAGGTCCTAAGTTTGAATCCTCTCATGCCTCATTTTTCTCTTTAATTAATTATGCAAAAAGATCAGATTAAGTGTGAGAGAGAATGTTAGAGTAATTAAATATTAAATCATGCTTTCATCTAAAAGTTTAAATTTTTAGAAAATAGTGATTTTAAAAAATTTCACACAAAACAATAAAGAAAAGCAAGAAGGCCGGAGTTTTTTCACCCAAACAATCGATTTCCTCATTAAACTATTAAAAAGAAAAAGCTTAAAGCAGCGGTCCGTTCATCATTTCTTCTTTGTCTTTTTTCACAACATCAAACGTCCCTTAAGGCTTAAGCCCCAGTGGTGGAAAAATCGTTACGAAACCCTAGTATGGACTTCTTTGTTGGAATTACGTTTTTTGTGAAAAAATAAATTTTTACTTTTCTGTAAAAATTTAAAACAGTAGACAAAAATACCAAAATTTCATACGAACTTACGTCTCAGCCTTTACGTCTCAGCCAATACGTCACAATAGGTAAGATTTAAGATTTAAGATTTTTTGTAGCTTTTTTTTTATTTTTTTAATATTCAATTACCTTTCCTCACGTCACAATAGGTAAGAAAGTTTCTAGTGTTTAGAATTTGAAAAACATATCAAATTGCAACATTCAAATTAAGTATGGAAATTTTTGTGTTAGAAATTTTTTTTTGGAATCAATGTGTTACATAAGCATTAGTATAGGACTTTTGATATCATAAAAAATAAATTAGAGTAAATACGTCACAATAGGTAAGATTTAAGATTTTTTGTAGCTTTTTTTATTTTTTTAATATTCAATTACCTTTCCTCACACTTAATCTTATTTTTTTTTTATTTAGAATGAAGCGTCGAAATATTTAATTGAAAAGACAAATGAAATACCATTTGAAATTTTATGAAATTTAAAGAAAACGTGACTTATTATTTAAATTTCCTATTATACTCAGGACCATTGCGTGCGTGAGAGACCCTGTAAGCTGAACATATAACATGTAGACTCAGAGAGGCTAAAATGCAGATATGCCATTCCTCCTCAAACCCCAATCGCAGCTTCAGTTTTCTTTTTCCTTTTCTTTGGGTCGGAATCTCAGCTTCAGAGACGCCGGTCATTTCTCCGCTAGATCTTCACTACCAGGAGCATGCAACTGAAAGAACAGAATCATTCCATGGCAAATGATGCCCAGCACGGACAAGATATACGACAAACGTAAAGACCTTCACGCAAACAAGACCAGAACCAACAAATTCTACAGCTGAACTACATCACCACGACACAAAAAATAAAAAACCATAAATAGCATGGAAAGCAGATTGATCAAACCAAAACAAAAAGCCACTCACCAGCTCGTCGAGCCACGGAACGCTCCGGCCTCTCCTAGGAACCAACACAAATCCTCTCTCTCTCTACGCTCGCTCTCTCTGACTTGAAAGCAAGGCCAAGAAGGAAGCGGAGGTGGGGAGGGCCAACGGGCTCGTTCTTCTTTTTCTTCTCGCGACGTTGACGAAGAAGTGAGAGAGAGAGAGAGAGAGAGAGAGGAGTAATAAGTAGGAGACGGGTAGATAGAAATGAACGGAGTGAAATTCGTCCGAAATGAATAATTGATGACATTGACTGGGTTAGGACTTAGGGGTTAGAATACTGATGGTGCGCAAACACCGACAAGTGAATCCCACGTGGGATTCTTTAGATTAAAAAAATAAACTAAATAAAATAGAAAATAGAAAAATCTTAGGGTATTGAAAAGAGTTTTATTGAAAGTATTATCAACATGAAATATTAACATTCCATGTAGAAAGACCAATAATATAAGCCAAATAAATTTATGATTTCTATTGACAACATCGCTCTGTGAAACATTTTTCACACTTGTAGCCATGGAAAAAATATAATCATCATTTAGTAGAATGAATACAATCACAAAAATTAACACCCGAATCTTTATTCATACAACTTAAAGCATCAATAAATTCAACTTGAGCCAAAGCAATCCAAGTTAACTCAAAAACAAAAATCATGATCATTTTATAACTATCCAAAAGTGAAATTTATTCAAAAATTTATAGTATATTGAATTTGTTTGATTAATTTTTTTGCCTCACTTCCCTTTTTAATATTTTGGATAGCCCAACTTTTTCACCGTGCTAGCCAAATTTCATTGTAACATATCTTAACTAGATAAGTATATATTGTGTCTCACTTCTACAAATGCCACAACAAGACTCATTGTAGTGTATGGAATTTTTCCCTTGTTCAACAATGTTTTGAAATTTCATTAAATTAGTGAAATAAGTTACTAATATGACTTTCTTTATATCAATAATTTGAAAATATTATCTCAAGTACACTATGAAAAAATTGAGTTCTACATTTAACTAGTTATTTAAAGTTGTTTTAAAAACTTCACAAGCATCAAGTATATTTCCTTTTTGTTAATTTCATTGTTTATTTGAAAAAAAAAAAGAATATTGGTTAAAATCCGGGAAATTTTGTCAAGATTCTTTCTAAAATTTGCTACATGTCCATTTCATGCTTCTGGTTGCCAATATCTCTTCAATGGCCATTCGTGGTTGAAAAGGCACTGTTGTTCATGGATAGTGCCGTTAGCAAGCTATAGCTGAGGTCGCCTTCACTTGTGGCAAGGCCATGGCAAGGCTAGCCTCGCCTAATTCAGGGCAAAGCCACCTTGGCTTTGGCTCCAAGTGAGGCTAGGCGAGGCCCAAGACTTTTGCTTGCCACTGTAGGGAGAAGAAGCCCAAGGAGGAAGAAGAGAAAAGAGAAAAGGAAAAGGGAAAGGAAAAAGAAAAAGAAAAAATTCAAAAAAAAATATCTAAAAGTTATCACGTTAGCTTTGGTCAAATGGTCAAACGTAAATGGATGAACTAAATGGATATCGATGTGAAAAGTTTAGAATTAAATTATTCTAATTAAAATATTTATAATTAAATTAATATCAATATAATGCATTCATGATTTTTTTGATAATTTTTCCAATAATTATAGACAGGGAGAGGGCTCACAGCTTGTCCCTCTTCTCGTTGATGTTGACGAAGAAGTGAGAGAGAGGAGTAAGACAGGCAGAGGGCCCACGGGCTCGTCCTTCTCTCTCTTCTTGTTGACGTTGACGAAGAAGAGAGAGAGAGAGAGAGAGAGGGGAGAAAATATTTGGTGGTCGCAAGCGCCGCCTGAGTTGGCGCGCTTTTTATCCATGTCCAATAATAGGTTGATACATGTCTGTTAAGTGGAATAAAATAAATAAATAAATATTTGATTTTTATCTTCTTCTTCCTCCGCACTACCTCTCTGGCCACGGTCTCCGCTGCTTCCAGCGTCCCTTGCGGTCGGCCCAGGCTACACTTCCATCATTGCTCACGTTCAGCTCCAATGTTGCCCATCCAGATCTGGGCAAGGCCATGGCTTCTCGAGCTCATGGCCAGGGTAGAGCTCGAGCGGCCATGGCTCCGGATCTATCACAGCCGCACTTCGCGGAAGGGAGCTCGCTAGAGGAACTCGAGGGGAGGACGCCGGAAGGGAACAATAGAGAGAGAGAGAGAGAGAGAGAGAGAGAGAGAGACTCCACGACCGTTTGAGGCGGAGAAAGGGACTTGCTGCGGCAGCCATGGTGGGGAGGTGGGCGTTGAACGTGGAGGTTACGTTTGACATGGCCGAAGTTGGGCGGTGGATTGGCCGGAGAGATGGTAGCTATGATGGAGAATTTTTGTTTTTTTTTAATGGAGATGAGGAGAGAGAAAATCTGTATCTTCAATTTTTTTTATCAGGACACGTGTCAAGTTTTAATTGCACCAACTCAAAAAAGGATTCATTCAGCATAACCTTAAAAAAGGTAAAGAAATATATATGTCCAGTCAGTGCAATTTTGGTCCCCAATCCGCAGTACTCGGATATAACCGTTCGTTACCCTCTAGATGACTCGTGAATTTCCTCATCTACGGAAACAGCACTGACACGCGTCTCATTTTGATGCAATTTGCCTCACTCTCAGTTCCCATGACAGAATAAGATTGTCTATTGTGACAAAAATGACACTATTGATACTTGTTTTCTTGATCATCAGTACAGTTGAATGGTACAATCGGGGTAACCCTTAATTCTGGAATTGTATTCGTAACATTGTTTATCTTTCTTTCTATATACTTTCCATCTCTGTGTAATGTTCTTTGTCATTTCCTTGGAATACAAATTTCAATTCCAATGAAATTTACTTTTCCTCGCACTTTGATCGTAGTTTCATCACTCCATCAATCCTCCTTTCGCATTTTTTGTGGTTGAGTGTGTAATAGCGAAACGATGTTGATCATTCCCCAATATGTCTAATATTATTCTCTCAATTGGGCTAGCATTTTTCTCCATATGTCGATCCCTCTGTACAAGGTGGAGAATGTGTGAAATTTTTGTGAAATTTTTACTTGATTTGTAGTTCTTTAATAGAAAAAGAATCCAAAAACACACTTCGTCGAGGTGTAAGAGGAAGAATAAAGTATTGTGAATAAGTGGGATAATTGTCCCAAAAGTTTGAGTATATTATAAATAGATTTATTTACTCATAAACTTTTCAATTTGACTAATTTAATCATAAAAATTTTAATGACTTGTTAATGTAGTCATTCCAGTCAAAGTTAATCGGAAAATTGCCAAAATTGACAATTTAAGCAATTTTAAAAATAATGTTTTGAATTTTTAATACAATTTTTAATTATTTTCTTTTTATTCTAGTTTTTTCACTGTTCTTCTTCCCTACCAGCCCTTAGGGAAGAGGAATAGTGAAATAATAATAATAATACTAATAATAAAATTTTATTAAAAAAATCATTAATGTTTGAAAAATTGCAAAAATTGTCCCCATGCCATGTAGGAATATTTATTATCATTGAAACTTGACCGAAAGGAGTGAAGTAACAAATTGCCAAAAAATTTAGACTTAAATTGGACAAATTAAAAAGTTTATAATTGAATTGGCCCTTATACAATAGATTTAAGGCTTTTTGGACAATTTTGTAATGAATAAGTAGTGTTTACATGCCATTTTGATTATTAAGGACATTGATGACTAAGAAGATCTCTCTTTTACAATTATTACATGATTAATCAATGAACTCAACTAAGAACAAAGTAAATGTGAAGATCGGATGATTACCCAATAACTTAACATGCAATGTCCTTGTCATGGACTTATGAGGACCATGCATGTTGGGAGATTTTGTAGAATCAGTGGTTTAATATTTAATTATTCAATCAATCCCTTTCATGCTTTGTCTAATATTTAATTGGGGAGGATGCAAATGAGACTTAGTAATATTTGAATTTAGAATATTTAATTTTGATATTATGTGAGATTTTATAAGACATTAGTTAACTTTTCTAAAAGCTTAAGTTATTGGATCGGAAAAGTCCTTGGGAGATATGTGTATGAGAGAGCAAGAGAAGTTGGAGATCAATGCTTAAATATAGAGGGGATTGAATCAAGACCGGAGAAATTTTGAGGAAGACAACGACGAAGACGAAAGAGAGTGTTGGGAATAACGGATCCCCGAAAACCGGATTCGACACCGAATCGAACCCCTAAATCAATGCGGAAGACGAAGCCCGGGAAAACACGCATCACCGATCATAAAGCACACCACGGATTCGAGCGTATCTTGTTAGCCACAGATTAAACACCAATGCCGAAGAAGAGGAAGAAATTCTGGCCCCGTTCGATCCGATGACGACTTGAAGGGAAGGAAAGCGCGCCGTATGCTTACTGCATTTTCCTTTTGGGAGAGAGAGAGCAAGGGAAGAGAAAAGACGTACGTTCTTTTCTAAAACGTTTTCTTCTCTCTCTCTCTCATCCCTTTTATACCTTCCCCCTCCACGGGCCCTATTCCCGTGGGCTGGGCCCTTTTGGGCCCAACTTGAGTGGATGGGCCTTGAGCCCATCTTATAAATCCATCATCTCCCACTCGCACATGGTGGTGCAAAACCAACATGGGCGGACGAGCCCTACTCAGCCCCATCGAGAAAAAATCCAGCATAGACTCTCACTTAACATGGTAGGCCGAACATAATCCTCTTTTCCTCTCTTCAACATTCATACCGGTGAATAATCCGTGCGACCAGCATACTTTGAGAGCTCGTTGCCATACATCTGTTAGGAATATATAGCAGCTCATAATGGGCATCACATCCTGAGTAGATTTAGTATGCAGTATCCTAGATCGATCGATCACATTTTACATCTCTCTTGATCTCTTTTAAACAATGATATATATATATATATATATATATATATATATATATATTGTATTCACAATTATGATTATCACAAAGACAGTCATAATTGGTTAACCGAGTGAATACAAAACTATAATGTGATTCTCCAAAATCGATCTTCCTCTTTCCTTCAAACTCTCAATTTCAATCCAGCTTGCTTTTCTAGAAATGCCCCATTAGATCGAATCAAACTCATGACCATTGGCAACATTCTAAGATAGCAAACACTAAATAGAAATCTTGAGATTAAGTAAGAGTCATGAGGGGACTAAGAAATTGATGAACTCTCTTCCTCAAGAGTCTCACACGACATAAAAGTTGGGATCAAACTTTTGCCACTCTTATTGGTCGTCTCATGCATACGTAGTATGAAATACGTATTACGGTATTAACTCCTTTCCCATGGAGTGTATGTCTACACCTTTCAATACCGTACAGATGATAGTTCAGACATACCCAATGTCTAACTTGAGTTCACGTATCTACTCATTCACAAAATTCATTAGAACTCACATCTGGCATCTTAGACAGATAAAGTAAAACATGTGGGGTATTTTTACTTTCGGACATAGTAAGTATTATGTCCTCATCTTAACACTCAGTTAAGGCGACATACGTGTTTTAAGCTTGAGCTCTCAATTATCACCTAGATAATAAGCTTTAAAAACAGTCTCATCTCTATTTATCACACAGTAAACAGAGGTGATTACCCGTGTGAGTGGGCTAATCTTATATTTGTCCGACATACTTCTCAACTTAAAGTAATGCACTAAGCATTAAGATGCATAAAGATCAAATAAAGATTCATAGGCATTAATGATGAAAACACAAATTCATTAAATTGTGAACACTTAGGGAAAATACAATATTTAGTACATCAGCCTCTACGCAATCCTAGAGATTTCATATGACCATAAAACACATCTCTAGGTATTGGCTTTGTCATAGGATCTGCTACCATTCCATGCGTAGTATGTACTCTAAGTTCACATCTTTTCGTGCAACCATATCCTTGACAGGATTATACTTGGTATCTATATGTTTGGTCTTGCCATGATATTTTGGATCTTTGGTATACGCTTTTTGCTGCTTGGCTACCACAGTTAACCAACAATAAATTTGCAGCACTTCTAATAACACCTAAATGATCCAAAAATCTCTTAAGCCAAACACTCTCTTACACTTATTCTTGATAATGCCACGAACTCAACTTACATCGTGGACAAGGCTATACACTTTTGTTTTTTACTGCTCCAACATATGGTGCCATTATTCGGTAAGAAAACAAACCCAGAGATAGATTTTCTTTCATCTAAATCTCCTCTCCAATCAGTATTAGAATAGCCTTAGAGTCGCAGATCCTTTTCCTTAATAACTTAACGTATAATCAGCAGTTCCCTTTAGATACCTCAGTATTCTCTTAACGGCTTTCCAATGTGCTTGACCTGGATCGGATTGGTAACTACTCACCATTCCAACTGCAAAACATATGTCAGGTCTTGTACACATCATAGCGTACATAAAGCTTCTAACAGCACTAGCATAAGGAACATGTTTCATTTGTTCCTTCTATTGTGGAATCCTTGGACACAGACTATGGCTCAACCCTTCACCTTTTGTAATAGGAGTGTCTATGGGCTTACAATTTTGAAATTTTAATTCCAAGAATGTATGCAACATCACCCATGTCTTTCACCTCAAAGTTGGAAGACAACAAATTCTTCACGGTATTAACAAACTCCATATTACTTCCGACAATTAGTATATCATCAACATATAATGATATGATCACAAATTGATCATTGGATCTTTTGATATATACACAATGATCATCGTCAATCATTGTAAAATCATATGCCACTATGGCATTATGAAAATGTATATACCTTTGTCTCGATGACTGCTTAAGGCCATATATCGACCCCCAAAGTCAACATACCTTTTCTTCTTGGCCTTTCATTATGAAACCAGCAGGCTGTTCCATATATGTTTCTTCCTCTAATTCTCCATTGAGGAAAGCAGTCTTTATATCCATTTGATGTAATTCAAGATCCATACTAGTCACTATTGCCAGAATCATGCAAATCAAGGTAAATCTCACTACAGGAAAAAGATGTATTTTCATCATCAATTCCTTCATGTTGATTATACCCCTTCGCCACAAGGCGAGCCTTATGCCTTTCTATTGAGCCATTAGCCTTTCGCTTTATTTTGAGAACCCACTTGTTCCTAATAGCTCTGCGTCCCTTTTGGAAGATCAACCAGTTCACAGACTTAGTTTGACTTCATTGACTCCATTTCCTCTTTCATTGCATGAATCCATTTTTCCTTATTAGGGCAATTTAGAGCCTTCATTAATATTTCTTGGCTCATCCTCATCTTGTGGAGCAACTATAAAAGTTTCCCTTTCAATGTCAAAATATCGATGGGGAATACTTTGGCGACTTTTTCACCGTATGGGAGATTGTACACTTAGCACATCATTCCCCATCATGCTCCCACTTGGATTAGGTAATGATGATGTCGTCACATCAGGTGGTTGCAATTGAGAATGAGTTGAATTCAATTCATTACATCTCATATTACTCTCACTTGAACAAACTCTACTAACATCATTATCTTAATCCAAGGTTTCAAATAGGGAGTTATTTTCCCTTATTTCGCCCCTCTTAGAAAATTCATCCCCTAAGGATGTGACATCCCGTGATTCAAATTCAGTTATACTCCCACTTTCCTGCTCACTTATGAACACATACCTTTTTGAGTGTTCGCAGTATCTCATGAAAATACTCTTATTTTCTTTGGGACCCAATTTCCCAAAACTTGTGAGAGGACTTATGAGTATAGACAGAACAACCCATGGCTTAAGAAAACTTAAGTCTAGTTTTCTAATTGTTCATAACTCATATAAAGTAGAAATAACTGATTTGGAAGGCATCCGGTTAAGTATATTGGCAACAGTTAACAACGCATCACTCTAAAAAGTGATAGGTAAGTTAGCATGCGCTATCTTAGACCTAACCATTCCAGTAGGATTCTGTTTATTCTCTCTGCAACACCATTTTGTTGAAGAGTGTATGTAATAGACAACTATCTTTCTATTCCTTTTTTCATCACATAATTTTCTGAACTTACAAGATAAATATTCTCAAACTCGATCGAATCTAAATACCTTTATTTTCCTGTCTAATTGATTTTCTGCCAGATTCATAAACCTTCTAAAACAACTTATGCTTCAGATTTATGAGAAATCAAATAGACATATCCGAATCAAGTAGAATCATCTATAAAAGTGATGAAACAAACAGCCCCTTGCCTTCCTCTCACATTCATTGAACTACAGATGTCCAAATGGATTAAATGCCGAGGAAATTCAGCTCTTTTATCTTTTCCAAATGGTTTCCTTGTCATTTTCCCTACTAGGCAATGCTCACATATGGACAAATCAACTTTTTCAATATTGCCCAACAAGCCCTTTTTGGCTAGTCTTTTCATATGTTGTTGGCCCATATGACCAAGTCAAGCATGCCATCATATTCACATCATTATCATATAAGATAGAAGACGTGAAATAAGGGGATAACATATTGACATCATCACAATCAATAATTAGTACAATAAAACCATCTAGAAAGTAACTGCAACCATAGTAGTTTGCATCTAAACACAAATCTACACATTTATTATGGAAGTTCATACCAAAACCAAGCTTAACCAACACTAAAACAGACACAAAATTTCGACGAATCTCCGGAGCGTATAGAACATTAAAGATCGTCCACCTCTCATGTTCTATTGGTCGATGCAAATTCCTTTACATCAGCTCTAGAGTTGTTTCCAACATAGATCCACTTAGTTCCAGTTGGTACTCGTCGAATTCCACGAAGGATTCTCTATCCTTCCCTTTATGGTCTATCGCTTCTGAATCTACAGTCCACAAAGGATTGGATTCAGCCAATAATGCAGAACTTGACACATAAGCAAAGTTCCCAAATGTACAAGAGGTGCATTCCTGCTTTGGCTCACGACAGTCGCGAGCATAGTGACCTTCTCTTGTCACAATGGTAACATCACACCCTTGACATTTTCTTCACTTGAGGATGCTTTCCTCTCTCTTGTTGGTTAATTCTTGATTTCTTGCAATGAGGACTTGATCCTTTGCATTTCCACATATTGAACGAATCAATATGCTTGCGCTTAGAGCACAAAGCCCTTTCTGAGCTAGAACCAGCATAGCAAATGTCTATTTTCGGTTCAAATACCATTAGGCGGTCCTCTACTAGCTCAAGGTGGTGCATGGCATCCTTAAGATCTTCCATAACATGGTTAAGAGCTTTTAATGCTTCTTGCTTTTTCAGCACATATTGAATCTTCATATTCAATATTTCACAATTATTGCCGTTCATATCAGCAATTACATTCTTAATTACTGAACCCATCGATCTGAACACATCAGACATATATGCATGAATAATTAATGCCTATCATTTATGCATCCCTATTTGCATAGACCCATCATATTAATATATAATTTCAAGTAAGGCTTCAGAATCAAAAGGTCACTATGTTTCCAATCATCCTCCAAAAATCCTAACTTAAAATTATTATTAATATAATTATCTTATGCAAATAAATTCTATGAAATTACAAAAACTTCTATTACTACCCACTAATTACCCACAGCAACCAGCAATAGCGAAAGCAGATAAAAATCTTAACATTCAATAAAATAACAATGCTTTCACATGATACAACTAATATATCGGTTGCTACATCAACAACAATCGGGTAGTAATCATTACATAATCAATCAAAGAAATAAATAGGGAATGTCCATTCTAATCTATCACCAAATCATCTCGAAAAAAAATTGAAGGCACATTTGTCAACCATGGAAAAACTTTTGGAGAGTTTTCATGTCGCCTCCAAGGCGCATTCACTCGCGCCATGTTGCGCTCAATCTAAGGGTTGAAGTTTTGGCCAACTCAATCCTATTGTGCTCTCTTACAAAAGCTTCCACCAGCCTTCTATAATCCGGGACCACGTTGACCTCCCATAACCGATCCAACACTGCTTGCCATTCAGGTGGAAGAGTGTTCACCAAAACCGGCACTTTCTCAAAATCCGGCATAAGATAACCATTCCGGATGATTTCTGTATCATCGATTGACCTTGATCACATGTGATACTAAATCACCGTCATGCCACCGATAATCGCTAACTCTGTCATCAGCCTCTTAAGTCTTGCATTTCCCTCGTCGTTGTCGGGATTGCGGTATCCTTGCATAACGCATCATAGTTCACCCGCAACAAATGCGAGAACTAAAAAATGGATCACTTATAATCCATAATAAATATAAGGAAAATACATAATTTTCCAAAATTCATGCAACAAATGCAAAATTAAAAATGGATTACTTATAACCCACATAGGCATGACTGAAAAAGAAAACAAATTCCTTTTTCTTTTTTTTTTTTTTTTTCCGGTCAACGGTCAACGGTCAAAGTCAACGGTCAACGGTCGGTCAACGGTCATCGGTCAACGGGTCCACGGGTCGGTCAACGGGTGCGCGGGTCGGACCGGACGGACCGGTCGGACCGCTCGTGCGGACCGACCGCCGTGCCTCGCGCGTGCGGGGATGACGTCACGCGGGCGTCATCCGGCACGTCGGGACGCGTGCCTCGTTCCGGTGAGTCGTCGGGTCGCCCGGTCGGGTCGTTTCGCTGGCCGGTGACCGTCCGGCAAAAACGTCGTCGGTGATGACGTCATCGGTGGCGTCATCCGAACGGTTCCGACCGTTGGATGACGTCACGGCGCGTCATCCGCGGACGCCCGACGCACGCGTCCGCGGACCGACCGTGCCGGTCGTCCGCCGGCGGCGTGCGCACGCGCCGGTTCGCCGACCGGCGCGTGCGCCCTACCTGCTTGGCGAAGCCAGCGCTTCCCGGCCGCGTCGCGCCCACGCGCAGCACCTTCCGGCCACGCGTGTGGGCGCGTCCGGCGTCTCCCGGCGGCAGTCGACATGTCGCCGGACTCGTCTCGACGTCGCGCTTCTCTCAATGCCTTCAGAATTTGATTTCGACTTATGAAAACTCAGAAAAAAGGCCGAAAAGCGCTGGGTGTCGGGATTTTCGCCCGGTTCCGTACGGCGGAAGTGATTTCGCGAAAAATCAATCAAAAACATCAGAATTGATCTGGAAAAACGTGAACTAGGGCTCTGATACCAATGTTGGGAATAATGGATCCCCGAAAACCGGATTCGACACCGAATCGAACCCCTAAATCAATGCGGAAGACGAAGCCCGGGAAAACACGCATCACCGATCATAAAGCACACCACGGATTCGAGCGTACCTTGTTAGCCACAGATTAAACACCAATGCCGAAGAAAAGGAAGAAATTCTGGCCCCGTTCGATCCGATGACGACTTGAAGGGAAGGAAAGCGTGCCGTATGCTTACTGCATTTTCCTTTTGGGAGAGAGAGAGCAAGGGAAGAGAAAAGACGTACGTTCTTTTCTAAAACGTTTTCTTCTCTCTCTCTCTCATCCCTTTTATACCTTCCCCCTCCACAGGCCCTATTCCCGTGGGCCGGGCCCTTTTGGGCCCAACTTGAGCGGATGGGCCTTGAGCCCATCTTATAAATCCATCAGAGAGGATTGCATGTGGATTAATCAAATGGTTTTGAGAGATTTGACAAATCACTTTGGGGGATTTGAAAGCGTATTTTCGCCTTAAGGATGATAACTTTCCTTTTCTTCCTCAAGCCCTTTCAGCCCTCTTCTTACTGGAGTTGATATCCCGTATATCAGGCACGCCGGGGCGAGCTTTACGGCTTCTATTGCCGTGACTTGAAATACACGCACACGCCCCATCTCGTCCATGCGTTAAATCTCCATTCACGAAAGTAGGCGATACCATGGCCGGATGATCATAGTGCAATATAAAAAGATGGAAAAAAAGATGAGACAATCCTTGTTTGATTGGAGACACTAGGTGCCTTGTAATGTAGAGAAGTCCAAGTCGATCGGCGTAACGGATGCGACAAGTCAAGAAATTAAAAGAGGTGCACCCAAACGTATGTTCCATTAGTAGAAGGACCGGCCCCAGCCATCCCCTTGAGGGTTCCTTCTCCACTTTGCTTCCACTTTCCCCACGTGATTGTCACGGTCCACGTCCCATCAACAAACAAGTTCACTTTATTCTGATGGCCCATGTCATCATGGGCGATGGTGCCAGATTCCTCAATAACCGATGCGTTTTCATCTATCACAGCCCAATAATACGCGCTCATTTTAGATATTTTGGACAATAAGTCCGAGGAGTATGCTCCGTGATCCATAAACGAGAAAGCAGCAAGTCCTGAGCACTTCACAAAGATCAGTGACTTACTAGAAACATGGTAACCGTCACGACTAAAGTTAGAGTTCGTCAATGAATAAGTAGAGAGGGGAGAGCAATTATTCTTGCAATTCCACCTCAGGACATCACCGAAATTGATAGTATCAGTACTTCGTTAGATGGATTTAACAATAGAGTTTGTGGGATTGTTTTCACATATTAACTCAAGTCTTGAGTCACCCTAGCCTTTCGAGTCACTTTTCAATCGAAAGGCTAGGGTGACTCTAGGTCTTAATAACTCTCCTTATTGAAAAGTTAATTAACCTGATGATTGACTGGGCACAATACTTTTATTCATCAGCCAATCTAATTTGATTGGTGGAATAATTAATAGATTATACATAGAATTGGTCATTATAGAAGTCTAGAATAGTGCCATTATCTTTATGAGCTAGTTCATATTTTGACTCACTACATCCTTTGGGGTCAATTCTTTAGTAGAAACAAATAACTTATATTACAAATATCACCACAAGATGAAGCAACGCACCGTGAATTATTCAGTCCGACATTGCTAGTGACCGCTTGCAATAGAACAATAATGAGGAGCAACACTTGACAGATATTCGTGGAGCTGGCAGCATTAATCATGTCTCTGTTTGTCTTTGACAAATTGGTAAAGAAGTGCTCGTTGTGTGTGGAGGCAAAACCATGCAAGAAGATGTAGGGAAGATTAGTTGAGCCTTGTTTGACTGGAGACTTAAAGTGGCCTTATCCTATAGAAAAATCCATATGAGGTACCTGACAAATTCATGCAAGTCAAGAAATTAAAGGTGGTGGACCAAACTGAAGTTCCATTTCATTATAAGGGGAGTCGTGTCCAACCATTCTCAATTATTGGCCGCCTTTTTGGACCTACATATATAGCACATCTCGGAAATTCCCACCATTGAAAATTTAAAAGATTTTGCTTCATATGAGATCTTTCTTTCTCCGTGTTTCTTCCACTCTCTCCACATGATTATTGTTATTAGGACCTGAGCAAGTCCTTGAAAGGTTTAAGGAGAAAACATGTGGAAGATCCGCTCTGGGGTGAGGACCTCGTGCTGTCCTCTGTATTCAGTTTCTATCGAGAAGACAAAGATAAATGGGTCCGGATACAAACAGAGGCACCGAAAAATTTTGAGAGGGAATTATTCGCACACTATGAACAGTGATCGTACTGTGAACAGTACCTTCCCCTAGCTTAGTGCTATAGTAAAAGTGAACAGTGACTTGCTACAGTGAAATTGTACGGGCTCAGCGCACTCGTCCGTCACGAGCATTGTAGTCATAGTCAGAGTTATCTGAGCTGTGTACTGTCGCTAAGCAGTGTTCATCATACTTTTGTTCAAGTGCTTCAATGTCTTCTGGTGATAGAATCTGGTTCAGCTGACGGGATGTGGATGCAGAGGCTTCATAAGCCCAGTGAGATGCTTCTTCTTTTGCCTAGTTTGTGTTGTTAGTTTCTTTAGTGTCGGCAGGAATGCTAGGTTGAGGCCAATTGGATGCTTGTGCATAAAAGAATGTGTCCATGCTTTGGGATAAGGACGAGGGTCCTTGTTCGTAGGGATCCTGGGACAGAGGTCCTCCAAAGCGTGCATAGGAGTCCTTGGTGGATTGGACAATGTCATCTGCTCCTGTCATTTCATGATCTTGAGATGATGTAGCTTGTCTGTATTGCTTGAGTGCTTCCTTAGCTTTTGGTGCTAGGTCATAATGATCCCACGTAGTGGGTACATTATTCCATACATTTTCGGGAATGGTTTTGTTTTCCTGGCACAAGATTCTCTGGAGTTCTCTATACTGGTGTTCAGAATATCTAATAGATCTGGGATAAGATTTGTGAATTCGAGCTTCTCGGCTGTCTAAGTGAGGTTTATAGGATGTGGTTCCTATTTCCTGTGGGGCATTAATGATGTGACCATTATTTATGAAAAAATACCATGGTCGTTGAAAGAACAAGATGGTATGAACTTCAGAATTTGGTGTTGTGGTTTTCAATTCTTTTTCCAAGAGGTATTTCCAGTGGGTAGGGGGATAGAACCAATTGAGAAAGTCTAAGAGATTTTTATCACATTCTCTTTCAACATTACCTCTATTGAGTAAGAATATCCTTGTGAGATTGGCAATGAATCTTCTGGTTGGAATTTCAATAGCTATTAAGTACTTATTAGTTAAGTATCGTAATAACGTCTTGAGTTGATCCGGAAAATCATCTTCCTTCCAAATAAGAGGATGAATGAATGGATAATCCGAATTTAATCCAAAATGATAAAGAATCGAACCTCTATTGAATCTGAATAGATCTGTGTAGCATTGCCACATAAGATTCTCCAAGTTCTCAGCGAGGCTGTCATTTTGGATTTGCTGAATAATCTCCTAGGGATATTTCCAACTTGGCAAATCTTTGATTTTCTCAAATCTTGTATTTCACGCCATGATTGAGCATATGGAAAGCAGGTCTCTTGATGTACATGTTGATTTCGGCTAGTGCTTTTGGCCTTGACAAAAAGTCAACAAGCACATTCTTCTTTCCAGGAATATGTTTGGTTTCAAAAGAGTATTTCGAAAACCATTCAACCCATCGAAGCAGTTGAGAATTTGGAATTTGTTTCTATTTAAACTTGGTTATTTGGGGGAAAGATGACATGTCTAATTCTACCAAGAAGTGATGGCCGATGAGATGAAACTCAAACTTTTTTTATTCCATTTTTTACTACTAAGATTTCTTTGAAAGTGGAATGGTAATGCATTTCAGTTGGAGAAAACTTTCCACTTTTATGAGCACAAATATGTCTCTTACCATCAATTTCTTTGAACAGGATGGCTACCCAGTGTTCATCACTGGCGTCAGTTTGAAGAATTTTTTTTCCTGTTGATGGTATTTGCAACAGTAGGAGATTTTGCATAATCTCTTTAAGCTCAGCGACTGCTTTGGTCTGAGTTTTTCCCCAAGGTAGGGGATTCTTCTTCAGCATGGATTGTAAAGGAATCAGGAGCTTTGCAATATTTGGGACAAAATCCCTGAGATAATTGATTATCCTAAGAAATTGCTGAACTTATTTTGTAATGAAGTTATCTTCAGGAAACTTCAATAATTCTTGAGCAATATATGGCCTTGGGTAGTACGTACCTTTGTTGAGGTGCATACCAAGAAATTCAATTTCTGTTTGGGCAATATTCATTTTCCTTTGAGAAAGCATAATGCCATACTTTTTGACGATTTCTGCGAATTGCTCAAGGAGTTAACAGTGTGACTGCTCGTCAGGACTGTAGAGTAGAATGCCGTCAATGTATACCGCTACACTTGACAAGATTGGTTGGAAAATACAACACATGGCCTTTTGGAAAAGGGATGGTGCTACCTTTAGGCCAAAATGAAGAACTTCCCATTGGAAGTACTGGTTTGGGATACAGAATCATGTCTTGGATCTGTCTTCAGGATGGATGCCTAATTGCCAAAATCCAGCTTTGAGGTCGAATTTGGAATAGATATGGGCCTTGGTTAGACCAACAAAGAGAGAGTTTTTGGATGGTAAAAAGGAATTTATCATCTTGGAGAAAAAGGTTGAGAGATTGATAGTTGATTACCGGTCTCATTTTTCCCCTATTTTGCTCGGCACGTTTATTGACATAAAAGGCTTTGCAAGCCCATTGAGAATCAGAGATTTCAATAAGGCCTTGTTACAATAGTATTGAGTATTCTCTTTGAGCTAAAGCCAGATGTTCTGGCTTCATTCCCATTTGACTCGCCTTGGTTGGATTTATATCTTCATTCTTCTTGAAAGAAAGGCGAACAAAGAACTCTGGATTTTTCCATAAAGGATGGGAACACTTCTAAGCAAATTCCGAATGGGATTCCAAACAAGATTCTAACAACTTTTGCATGATTGGATCTAATAGACTCATCTGAATGGAAAAGAGTCTCTGAATATTGACGAACTCAAAGAATTTGTCTTTATACCTAAGACCTTTTCCAGGAATGATACGAAGCTGAGAGATTTGAGTCATGATGTCCCACCTAATTATCAGGTCTTTATTGGGGAGACTTGATCCAAAAATCTTTGTGGTTATGGAACACTGAGGAAAGAACTGGACAGTTATTGTAGTGGTCCTGACATTTGTGGAGAAAGTGTCTCCCGAAGCAGAATTGAAATATCGGACATAAGGAGTCCAATATTCTTCAGGAAGAACTTTGGTGTCCAATATTGAACAACTTGCTCCGGTATCAATGAGAGCAATAACAGTGATTGGTTTGACAAACTTTGAAGTGAAGAGTTTTACAGGGAAATAGGGACAGTGAGTTTGACTTGAAAATATGTCAATGCTTGGTTCTGGAGATGTGGGGGATATGTAAAAGATGTCTTCAGACTCTGAGTCTAACTTAGTCTCACTGGAAGTTTGGTAAGAGGGAATAACACAAAGAGTTTGTTCAGATGGCTCTCATCAGCAGAGAATAAGGATTCAATATCATCATTTTCAAGAGAAATACCTGTTTCATTCTCAATGTGATGGATTAGACGATTCTGACATTTTCTCGCTTGAGGATATTTTTTGGCACAATGTCCTTTCTGATTGCAGATGAAGCAACGGTTTGATTTCTTATGGCCTGTGCGATCCTTCCTTTTGCATAGGTATCACTATTTCTTCTTTTTTCGAAAGTTCTTGGGGTCATGTTTGGACTTCTTTATCCAGAACTTCTTGAAGTGTTTCTTCTTCCGAGAAAACTTACCACAAGTACCATCACAGTCTTGTTTTGAACATTTGATTTTTAACTTTTGGTGAGAGCAGGCTGTCATGAGACTTCTGTCATCGTGATATAGGTACGGACCATCGGCGCTTTAAGCACGGTTCTTCAAGGCATAGATGGATTTCTTATTGTATTTCTCCCAATGGAATATCTTGTATTCTCCTTTGTCTTCCAAAGAAAGATTTTTCGACCATCTGGGATAATTCTTTAGGGATGGAAGTCAGGAGAACATGTTTCAGATTTGGATCAGCTCTAATTTGATAAAAAAGTTGAAGCATTATTCGATAATGCTTGTCAAGATATTTCTTCTGGAAGGAGCAACATTTTTTTTCAAAAAATTCTCTTCTTTTCATTTCTATGAGGTCAGTGGGTTTTCCCACAAAGACATGATATAAGATGGTGATGGCATGGCTGAAATCAGGTGACATTAGAAAGTGAATTTGATCTTGTTCTGAAACTATTTTCCACCAAGGTTTGAGGCTTCCTGAAAACCTCATAACAAAGTTGTAAATGACATCATTCATATCATGGTTGGTGATGGACTGAGTATTCAACCAAGTATGACATTCTTCAAGTCTTTTTGGCCATTTGTGATAAGGAATATCATCAATGGTTAAAACTTGTTTTGATGCCATGGACACATGTCTTCCGGGATTGTCTGTCTGAGCATTTTCTGGCTCAGAGTAGTTTGATTCCATCTCATGATCTGGAGGATCAGCCATGAATATCGATGAAGTGATTGGCTCAATAGGGAGGGAATCAATACTAGGAATCGAGAAGGATGAAAAGGACGAAAGGGATACTGAATCTGATTCGTATTAAAGATGCTAGGAGAAGTTTGTTCAGTTAGGAACAGAATCTGATTTTCTAGAATGGCAGGATCAGGCTGTTGGATAACAAGGTTAGGTTCTTGAGTACCCAAATCCTTTAGAAAAGATTCTAATTGATTGGATAACATCATCTGATCTGGCTTTTCTCTATAACAACTGAACTTAATTTTGTAGGCATCTTTTCTTTTCCTTTGTCTTTTTGCAACTTTTTGATATGATCTCGTAATTCTGCCATATATGGTTCTTTTCTGAAAGAATCTTCTGGGATGGCAGCAAAGATGGACGTCTAGGGTGGTGGAGGCAAATACCCAATTATGATAGGAGTTGCAAAAGGATCAAAAGGTCTGAACCTTCCTTCTTCAAGGATCTGAATTTGCCTCTTGAGTTTCTCTACCTCTAGTTTTGGGCTATCTAGATGATGATACCCTAGATGTTGTCCTGATTCCAAGGCATTTAGCCTATTCTGGAATTCAGAAATCATCTTCTTGGTGGTTTCATCATACTTTCGGAGATCTTGTTGCACATTTTTAATCTTGGAATCAATTGCCTTGAAGGCATTGTTTTGTGCTAACAGAGTCTCTAATTGCTAATTTAGAACAGCTTCAGCAGCAGGAGTTCTTTTCTGTCTTCTATGCTCATCCACATCAATGGGGGCAGCTATCTTAGGAATATGGCGATATCTACCTTGTGGATCAATGAATTCTTCTGAGGTGGGAAACAAGAGTTTAGAACTTTCTCGGACAAGAGGGGGGAAGTCAGTGTGATGGAGCATGGCAATGGAAGAAGTAGGTGGTGTTTCTGCTGGGGCTTCGAGTGGGTAAGAATGCTTCTTAGCCCATTTTAAGATTGGCTTATAAAACGGGGAGAGAGCTTGTTTTTTCTGGGGAGGAGATGGCGGAGGTGATCTTGGTGGATCTGGTGAAGCTTGGGATGTAGTACTATACTCTGGTGGTGGAGGTGGTGCATAAGAAACCATGAACTGGTATTTATCACACTCACCAAGAGTATCAACGGAGGGATCTCCGTTTAAGTACCTTTGGTACACCTTATCCTTTGGCCTTTTCCTTCAAGGTGAAGGTTTTGCAAAAGGATCTACCTCGTCAGGGGAATTTGTACAATAAGAACATTGGCAAAAAGGATCCCAAAAATAATTACCATAGTTGTCTTTGTAGTAATAGACATGATGTCCATCACTGTTGAAGTGTCGAACAAGCTTTTTTGGATCTGGCTTGGAAATTGATTGAGGAACACATGGTTCGATCATGAAGAGGGCCTGGAAGATAGAAGGACTTTCTTCCTTTTCCTTGCCAAATTTGATGGAAACAATTCCATCTTTTTTCCGGATGAACTCAGAGTCCGTGGACTGAAAAGGCTTGTTATGCTGATGCAGCTTTTCGTAATTGGTAATTCAAGTCTTTGGAAGGAGCTTGGCCAATGTATCCTCCGGGATCTGTCTAGGAACATGGATACATGATGCCTGGTCATTCTGCATAGAGATAAACAAAGCCTCTTCATTACCATTATTGAAGTTGAGATCAAGAGCATGGTTTTGCACTCAATAAACCATTTGGTAATATAGTGTTGCAGCTACAGAGTTAGCAGTTTGAGGAGCTCCAGTGAGCTGGACTTGAACTTTTAAAAAAGAGAGTAGCTGGGGGTCTGAAAGAGTAGTGTTGAAGTTTGGATACAGAGTCACAAAGACTGTTCCAGCATGCAAAGTAGTTTGGACAGTACTGATGCAGGCATGTTGGTATTGTAAAAACCTAGTATCTAACAATGCTATTCTTGCCATAATTGGCAAACCTTTTCGACCATGAAAGGTGAGAGCAAGACGAACAGCGTCATAATAGACATGAGTATATCCTTGTTGAGCCCATTGTTTGGGAACTCTGGAGGGATTTGAAGAGTAACAAAATACTCTTTTTTCAGTAACAGGAATGGGATGTTGGTCGAATTTGGAGGACTGGACGTACTCCTTTACTTACTTTGGGGTTTGATGAATAAGTTGACGGATGGAGCGGATAGGTGAAAATGATGAGTTGGGTTTGGCAAAAGCTGAGTAAGGGTTCACGAGAGGAAGTTGAGTTTCAGAAATCTTGGTTTCATCGCTAAGAGAGATTTCATAAAGATAATCTATCTTAGAAGCATTGGAAACACGAGGCTCCTAGGTGGGGAGGGTAGACTCCACCGCACCTCGCTAAATAGAGGTGTCTGAAAAACTAGTAGGCTAGTATAGTAGCCACCCGCGTCAGTGAAGGTGGGAGGTGGGTGAAATACACACTACTCAACAAGGAAATCCACCTTTATGGACCTACATATTCATCTTTCTTTCTTATTTTCTTCTTCGTTTTTTTTCATTCTCCCTTCTTGTTCTCCATATTCTTTCATCACCTCATGAGTCACGATCATAAGAAAATTCGTATGTAATTTCGAGGAACAATATCAAAAAAGAAAAATGCATCCAAACTTCTTCTCCATATCACAATATAGTACATCAATTTTGACGTGATATCATTAAGCCATGTTATATAAGTCCATTGGTCTAATCTTTCGAATGGAACAATAATTCCATTGACTATTAGATAAGTCCTAGTATTTGTTCTTGTGTGCAATGATTTCTTATATATTTTGGACACTCACAATAAAATAATTGCATAAATATAACTATCGGAAAGTGAAATACAATGAGAATTCATATACAGTTAGAATAGAAAATAGGCTAGCGTAAGGAATCACTAAAAATAGTAGAAGATAGGTGGCCAATGAGTAGGCGATAGCGGGTGATGAGCGTGAGCGATTAGAAGAGTCTTTCTTTTTTTTTTCTTTTTTTTTTCTATTTCCATTTTAGAAATCAAAAAGTAGAAAACTTCTACTCCTCATTTCTATCCAAAACCAAATTCTTGACTAAAATTTTATTTCGGAAATGAAAAAAAAAATGGAATTGCGTTTCCAAAAGAGCTTCTATTTCAAACTCGTTCCCATAAAAAAAAAAAAAAAAACTAAACAAAATGGTTATCATGCATGACCTTTGCCTGCTAAAAAATACAACTCCGTAGGGGATTCACATCCAACATTATTTTTGGGTGTTTTTTTTTTTTTTCCCTCGAGTTATGAAAGACGACTTAAAGAGAAAGGAAACTTGATTTTTTTTTATTAGAACCTTACAGAAATTTGACAAGTTAGCGCATTTGCTTTTATGTTCCCGTCAAAGGTTGAAGTACCACTCGAATTATTTAAGAAAAATTATGAAATGATTATATGCAAAATTACATGTTAATGTTGGTATATGATGAAAATTTCAGGTATTTAGACTTATAAAAATGAAACCTGTGCACGCCGCAAAATCAGATTGAGTAAAATGTAAAAAGTGTAATAGTAATCTTCCGATTGTAATTATCTTATGGCCAAACAAAGGAAGCACAAGCCAGATGCTTTCTTCTGCAATACAGGTTGTGAGTAGCTGACGAAAACATCGTTTGCCATCGCGTTGCGGAGTTGCCCGTATGGTGAAAGCATACGATCAAAACATGACCGTGTCATCATGGGCGATGGTGCCAGATTCCTCAATAACCGATGCGTTCTCGTCTATAACAGCCCATTAATACCCACTCATTTGAGATATTTTGGACAATAAGTCCGAGGAGTATGCTCTGTGATTCATAAACGAGAAAGCAGCAAGTCCTGAGCACTTCGCAAAGATCAGTGATTTACTAGAAACATGATAACCTTCGCGACTAAAGTTAGAGTTCGTCAATGAATAACTAGAGAGGGGAGAGCAATTATTCTTGCAATTCCACCTCAGGATATCACCGAAATTTATAGTATCACTACTTCATTAGATGGATTTAACAATATATTTTGTGGGATTGTTTTCACATATTAACTCAAGTCTTGAGTCACCATAGCCTTTCGAGTCACTTTTCAATCGAAAGAGATAGCTTATCTTGTGAACTTCACCACAAGACGGTTATTCATTTTAGGCATTGTGTGTCCCTAGTAGCACAAGAAGACAGACTACTGACACGAGGTACACAGATATGGAATTGCGAGGAAAAGTGGTGTCACTCTCAACTTGTGAGCAATGGAAAATTGGGGCTTGATATGTGGTGGAGTGGAGGATCAACAAGAATAGAAAATGTACATGTAATGATGGCGAATGAGAGAGATCAAACTTGGGGTCATCTATTAAAAACCCAAATCAACTAACAAAACAAATCGAGTTGAGAATGTTATAGGAGTAGGGAGTAAGACCCAACGTCACTTCATTTCTTTCTTCTTGCAAGAGAACATCACAATTGATAATCCATATATTTAGCTGTCCAACCATACCATTTCGCATTTTTGGAGAACTTTCTTAGATAAGTTATTTCAAATTCCTGGAGATATTTATGTTGTTAATGAGTTTTCTATTTCTTAGATAAGTAAGTTATTTCAAATTTCTGAAGATATTTATGTTGTTAACGAGTTTTCTATTTTTAAATATGACAAGAAAGTCGTCAAAAGATTTTATTGCAGTATTTGGATCGAAGATAATCCATGTTAGTTAAGAATCGAAGGCATCTTTTTTTTTTTGGTGAAAGGTAATAAAGAATCGAAGGCATCTTGATAATTAAGGATTGCATAAATTTAGTTCAAAGATTTTAAAAAGAAAAAATTGTTAAGAAGTTGAAAGACTTATCGACTTTATTCTATTTTCATTGAAGAAAATTCTCTGGTAGTCATTAGAGTGAAATAGTTGAACTTTATAGTTCCCGCACTATCTTTGCAGATAATCTTATAGCGTCCTTAGCAATTTGGCATAATCGGAAGACTTCAAAGTCACCAATAACAAAAGGTACTGGGGTTCTTCGAGAAAAATACAAGTTCAATGTTTTTTTTACTCGAGAATTATGAATAAAGTGGTGTATATTAGTCATTAATAAGTTTGATAAATGCAAGTTCAATTCAAAATTTTGTAGATTTTGTTCTTGATTCTTTATAGTAACCTAAATAATATTTAGTACTGGGACAAGAGTATACTTGATGACTGTTAAAATTATGTCAAATCTTAAAATTTATTTTTTAGCTGGGACTTTTCCACAATAATTAAGATTGGGCTTCATCCATATTAAGTTTTTCTAAAAGATATAACTAAACAATAAGAATTAAGAAACCAAGGTTGAGTACAGATCACCTCCAAGAGACAAAAAACTCTCAAGCCTCTGAATTCACTTAAGAATTAAGAAACCTTACCGGTAAGTCCATTCCCTTCGAGATAAAGCATTTGCAAAGAACTACAGTGTCGGATCTCAGCAGAAATGGGCTCCATTAAGAAACCTCATGCTTAGGTCCTTCAGTCTATGGGTTCCGAGCGAGGCTATTCCTTTAAGGCGTATCATCAAACAGTGACCGTGCACTATTCATTTGGCCCTATTGGATCAATAGCTAAGAAAGCTTCCTTATACCTCATAACAGAGAGAACAAAAACAATGTCTCCCGCTGAAGGAGGCATATAGATTCCTATTACTCGTGGTACATAGACGTATCCTGATTCGATCAGTAGTGCGATGAAGCCTTTGAAGCCGCGCACGATGACGATTCCGCAATCAAACATGTCAGGACGAGTAGTTTCGACTTCGTTGATGAAAGATCCTTTTGGTTTTGGTTGTGTGCGATGAGTGTAAGCCGTGGATCATCAATTCCTAGTATTGAGCTTGAAAGCTTCGTCTATGGAGATTGAGCTTGCTCAGAAGAAGGTGACTCCATCAAAAACGAAACTTTCAGTCCTGTAACTGGAATCCAGCGATGGAGAGAGAGCCTGAGTTGAAGATGGTGGGGGCACTGGATTGTCGTCGTGTCTGGGCGACTCTGCTTGATGGGCTTAAAGGAATTGGATTGCACCAATTTGAGGTGATGGGCTGGATTGCCTTAAGCCCAAATGGAATGAACGTGGCCGGACTTCATAGATGGATCTTTCATTGATCATTTTTTTTATTCTCTATTCTATATTTTTTATTAATTTTTTTAAATAAAAAAATGCCTGTTCGATTAGTCCGTAAAAATTCAGGTGTTGGCGCCTACTATCGGTACATGAAATGCAATACTTATTTCAACGAAGTTGTCAAAAGAGTGTCTCTTCAATTATTAGTCAAGTGACTAATTAAGGAACTAATTTATGAACATTAGAAAATCTATACTCTATGTCTATGCTGACAAAAAAGTAGTCATGTGGCAGTTCACGCGACGGTCCCCTTATTTATTTATTTATTTTTTTGACCTTTTTACATTTGGAGTTCTAGCCCTTCTATGGAAAAGAGACAGTCTATGCACGCCTATATCTACAGTTGATAATGATACTGTTTGGGAGTGATTTCAACTGTCCTTTTTTTTTTTTTCTCTCCCTAGGAATCTTGCAAGTCCTACGATTTGGTTTCCATATGCAATGCAAAGCTCCTAAAAGCTTTCAAACACACAAATATTGACGTGCATTAACATGTACAACTTGTCATTATTTTCATGGATTTAAAATATTTCTCTCATTTTTAAGTTTTGAAAATAAAGTAGCTAGTGAAAGTTGTGCATAGAATCATGCAAAATTGCGGTTAAGTATCATTGCTAACCGATGCTTACTGCCCACATTGCACTGGGATTTGAAAACCTGGCATCCAGAGATCCTACTGAAATCACTGGAGGCATAGTATCTTAAGTAGTCATATGAATCATAGTAGCAAAAGAAAATTGTCTTCCATGAAGTACTATCATAGATATGAGTCAACCCAGATGTCGTGCCCCAAACAATTAATTCAAAATCCACGTGATTGCATCATGTGTGTTAAATCTTAAGAACGATTCCCAAATTAAATTTTCACATTGGGATGTGGAAGAAAACACGGAATGAAGTCAACAGAGTTTTTAGTTCAATCTTGATTTCACCATAGTAACAAGCCAGCACATGATTGCTCGGGTATAGAAGTGGCTCAGGAGACGTTCTTAGCTTAACGGAAGGACTCATGCACAATGAAGTTGCAAGTTTAAAGACCTAGAAGAACAAAATGGAAGTTTTAAGATTCAAATGCATTATTTTAACAAGTCGTAGGACTTTTCCATGCAACTGTCCCATTTTCTTTCCATCGTTTAAATTATAGCTAATGTAACTTTCAAGACCATATGATTGTCCCATCAGTATTTTCTGAAGAATTTGATCATTTTCGATCAAAGTAATGAATTGCAAAGCAAATAAATTTTTGTTGCAATCGGTGAATAAAGAATTTGAATTTTGGCGAGCCAAATGCTAAGCGACTTCTTAACGAGTTATCTCGAGTCAAAAGAGGATACTAGCCCACTGGCAAGTATACGTAAGATGGGCATGTTTTGCATCCGTCTTTGGTGACTATTCTACAAAAAATGAATGATTTGATCATAGATGATTAACTGGATTAGCTAAAAATCGCATTGGATGAACATATAGAATACGCTTCCCAAACAAGGTTATAAACCTAAACATACGTTGCATTTAGGAGATTGTATGGATCACAAATGGTGAAACTATATATGAAGTACAATGATACTCCGACCATAAAAGAAAAAAAGTACAATAATACAACAGTAACCTAAAGATAAAATGTAATCACTGGCAAACTAAACTAGCTCACCTCCTACCCAATATAATACTATATTGTGGGGAACAAAGCTTTTCCAATTATTTTTCCAATTACACTGTGCATGGTTCTAAACATCATTGCTATCTCCAAATAGAAAACTAGTGAAAATTATGTGAGCGCTTGATGAAATTGAGAATATTTCTAATTCCAATTTGGCTTTGTCTTCATCAATTGGCTCATCTAGTAGGTAGATAAGAAGTTTTGGAGGCATTTGAATATTACTAATATCTCCTTCAAGCATTTCTAAGGCTTTGCTCATTGGAGGCCGATGGTTAGGGATTAACCATATACACCAAAGTGCAACAATTATCATTTTTTTTTTATCATCCTTTCCTCTTCTACAACTTCTTCCATTTCAACACCTTTTCCTCCATTGACTTGGTCATACACCCAATGCAGAAAATAAATTTGGCTTGAGTGGTCTACATTGGCATTTACACTTCTCCTTTTACCTGTCATTTCCATAAGCAACATCCCAAAGTTATAGACATCTGCTTTAAAAGATATACCACTGTTATTTTTGTAGAATAAATCATACGTCATGTATCCCCAAGCTCTTCTTGTAGCAATCATTGAAACTGTGTTGTAAACAATGGGATATAGTTTTGTGAGTCCAAAATCGGAAATTTTTGGAGTGAAATTCTTATCTAAAGGAATGTTGTGAGGTTTAATATCAAAGTGTAGTATTTGCATGTCACACTCTCGATGTAGATATTCAATCCCCCTCGCCACCCCAACAGCAATCTCATATATTTTCTTGTAATCTAGAAACTTGTCACCTTTCTTAGTGAAAATGAGCTTATTAAAAGATCCATTTGACATGAGAAGATACACAAGAGCTTGTTTCGAGCCTTCAAAGCAAAAACCAAGGAGTTGCACTATATTCACATGGTGAACTATTCCAATAGTAGTCACTTCACTGATAAAATCTTGGCCATGGGCCTTGCATTGCTTTAAAATCTTGATAGCCACTTCTTTTCTACTTTTGAGCGTTCCTTTGTACATAGATACATACCCTCATTCACCTAGTTTTTGTTTAAAAATTTTAGTAATCTTCTTGATATTCGAGTAAGAATACCTTATGGGCAAAAGTTGTAATGAGCCTACAAGAATTCTTAATGTTCTTGTCTATTGCTAAGTGCCTTTTTCTATACTTGTAGATTAAAAAAATGTCGTGACAAATGGCATGAAGATTATAAATTTCACTACAGAGAAAAGCATTGAAGAAAATTTTAATACATTAGAGTAAGATTTTCTTTTCCATAACTATAGGAAGAATAAATCACCATGGCTTACCTAAAAGTATAGTCATGTCCCAAGTTGTCCAAAATGCAATATCATCTAGGACAGGAATGAATGATGTGAAATGGAATTGAAGAAAAAGAAGTTTGGAAAGCAAAACTCACGAGGAAAAGAGTAATAGCAATTTTTTTGTATTAACCGACAAATAAAAAATTACTTTGTATTAAATCTAGTCCAAAAGAATATGGGAAGTGGGATGTGTACATTTGCAAATAAGTGGAAATAATAAGCTTCATTTTCCACGTAGATGATAGACAACGAAAGTCCATTCGCTTTGTTAGCGGTCAACGTATCTAGAGAAACAATAGTTCTCATTTTTAATGTATAATATTGTTCCTCCTATCGATGCAGGACTACAATTTTTTAAGGATTGTTAACGAGTGTCTCTTGGATTATTAGTAAAGTGACTGATTAAGAAATTTAGGCTTCCATTTATCTTACGGAAAATATGATATTCTTATAAGATATTTTCTAGGATGTCATTTTTCAAAAGTAATCATTGATATTTGGCTAAAACCTCAAAATGAGATGAAAAATATTTTCTATGGCTTGGAAGGAAAATATTTTCTCGCCCTCATCCATTTGCAGCTTCGGCTTGAGCCGGGAAATTGGGTGCAGCGTGTATTGCACCCCTCCGTGAGACAGTTAGAGGACAAGCAGAAAAAGATCGACTTTGATCTCTAATAATTCAGTTGTTCAAGCGCAGAGAGAGATGCCTGAGGAGGGCGAAAGAGCCGAGTCGGGTTCGGAGCTGACCTGACCCGTGCAGCGATCCAGCGAATCTATTGTATAGAGATTGTACGGAGCCACCACCCTCTCCTCCTCCCTGCAAAGTCACAATCGAATCCGTAAAAATATGATTTTTCAGCGTCCATTATTGAATTTTAAACGACCCGATCGTGCCACAAAATCTAACTGAAGTTTCACTCATGATCACAATTTACGATCAATTGGAATCCTCTGTGATCACAATCCAAAATTTATTTTTCGTGAAAACAGAGCAAAAACAAGTCAAAAGAGGAAGCGAACCTACTTGACCCAAACCATCGACGACGTCGTGGGGCATCAGCAACATCTGGTGCTAGTGCATCATCGTCGTCGCCTTCGAGCCACCATCGCCAATCTAGTGGTGCCCCTGCTTGGAGGCCAGGATTGCCGCCGGCTCATTGAAGTGGTGGAACCCTACACAGGCGGCCTCATGCCTGGACAGCGTCGACTCAGTAGGCAAGTCGATGGGGTTGTTTGCGTTTGCTGGAGTGAGGTCGGGCCACAAAGGGAAGGCAGTCGAGAACATCATTTGGTCGAAAGAAGTCATCGCTGGTGGCAGAGGTGGAGGCGGTGGTGTGGAGGTAGTAGAATCAAGGGGACATTTGGAAATGAAAAGAAGTCCTGGCATAAGAAAGATTAAGAAGTTACGGGGAAAAGAGATCATTTTCCCCAAATTTTAGAAGAGTTTTCTCAACTGATTGGAAAATATTTTGTTTGACTATTTATTTTTCATGCCCCAAACACTAGAAATTTTGGAAAAGTCTTCTTGGAAAACAGTCTACTTGAACATGTAAATTATAACTCCGTGCCAACACAAACTAGTCATGTGATTGCTCGCGCAAGCATCCTCTTTCTTATTATTTTTATCTATGTCCAGCTGACGTCGGTCTGTCCAGAGGTCGCTTTCATTATCACTTTTTCTTTTATTTTTTCTTTTTTCGTGAATCTTCCAATCCTTCAACTTGACATTCATGATTAATGTGAAGCTCCCGAAACCTTTCAAAGACACAATGTCATAATACGCTATCATGTATATTTTTTTCATTTTTCTTGGATAATAGATATTTCTTTCATTTTCCAGTTTTGAGGAGAAAGTAGCAAGTGAAAGAGTGTATAGAATCATGCACAACTATGGTAAAATTTCATTGTGCGCGAAGAAGAGAGAGGAGGGAGTGAGATTTTGAGAGAGATTGTTTGGCCAGATCTGAAGATGATAGAAAAAAAAAAAGCCCCCTATAGTTTTTGGAGGGAAAAACCTTATATATTCTTAATTTAAAATCAAATCTCGATCGTCGGTTCGATCCGATAGTTAGAACTTGATCAAATGGCCTAATTAAGCTTGTTAGAGGTTAATCCTAATCAAAGCATATCGCATGATTGTTCAAATGGTATTAGTGTGCAAAACTCGAGAGCTTGAACTCAAACTACGAATGAAGTCTAATTAGGGGTAATTTTGTAATTTCATGAAATTCGGCGGTATTTTCACAAAATCAGAAAAATTGAGGGATGAAGGGACAAGATACACACGATGAGGACTCCATGGGTGGTTGCTGGCCTCCAAGAACTGGTCAGCAGAGGGCCAAACCGGCCTCCTCTGTCGGCAGCGGATTGGATCGATTGAACTGGTTCAAGTTGGTTAAAGCGATTCTCGAGTGGTTTGGGCTGGCCGGTCCTTGGGGGGCTAAATTTTATGCAACTTAGTCCCGTAAGGACTAAATTAGAATGAAAACTTACTCAATTTGAGGAAAAACAGTCGAATTCTAAAGAGATTGGCTAATTAAACCATATAAATGCGATCTAGTGATTTTTATTGGCCTAATTACTTGATTAACATACAAAATAATGACTTCACATCATGGGTATATGCAATTGGACTTTATAGGCTAAATTGGACAATTTCACATAATTTATTGATCAAAATCAATATTTAATTAAAATTGAATTTAATTAATATTGCGAGAAATCTATTCGGCTAATTGCTAGTGCTTAGGATAACATATCACATCCAAATTGACTTTGAATGGATATCATGACTCTTATACTAAAAATGAATTGAGGTTTAATAGTGAAATTGAACCTTGATCCGCGAAATTAAACTTTAGTTTTAAATAGGTCAACTTGAATGTCTTTTAATTGAAGCTCATTAATTTGGTTTTTCTATACTCAAGAAGGTTGAATTCCTCAAACTAGAAAGTTCTCGAATGAATCTCTTAAAATGGACCTTGAATTAGACTTATTTAAAGAAAATGAGTGGAATGGAAGTGTCTATTCGTAAATCATGAAAAATTGATTTAGAACCCCTAACTAGGAGTAAAAGTGGCAATTAACATTTCACACGACGGTTCTCAAAACTGAATAAATGAGTGAATAAAAAATGGTCTATAGGTTAAATGTCGTACAAGAAACTAAGCCTAATTATGACTAGAATAAAATTAATTTTATTTTTTGTCAATTTTTAACATAAAACCGAAATATTTGGAAAATAAGGTTCTTAAAATTGATTTTTGCAAAAAATTTTATGCTAAAGTCAAATTGAAACTAAAATAAAATGTTCTGTAGATTTTTCCTTTTTTTTTTCAATTTTTTGTAAAAAATTTGATCAAAAATCAACCATTTAGTTAACTTTTTTTAAAATATTGATTTTTGTGTCAAATATTTGATATTTTTTGAAAATTAACTTGACTAAAATAAAGTTAAGACCGTTTCTTTTCTTTTTTTTTTATAAAAAGCCAACTTTTTACATGGGGCTAACTACTGAGTCCCATATTGCTTGGTAGAAACCAAGTTCCTCTATTTAAAGACGCGAAGCTATCCTCCACTCGCGAGAGTTCTTTCAGGGATATGAGAAACTCAAAGTTCTTATTAGCATGGTTCATTCTTCGTACCATTTCTTTCAGCAGTCTCATAGGTAGCCTTCTAAGTGGACCACACATCTGTTTTGGTACGAGGGATAGATCCCAGCGTGTTTGGTACGAAGGAATCAGCCCATTATCCTTTTGTCTTGCCACTTGCATAGTCATCGCCTTCCGCAAAGCAAGGCAATTGGGGAGGTAATGGAAAAGAGACGAGATTGGGAGGATGAGCGAAGGATCGCAGATTTTAAGCAATAGCCGGAGAAAAACAGAAGTATTTTCAAAGGCCAAAAAAGGCAAACACAGGTCCCAGCTGCTCCCTTCATTTATTATACTGGAGATAATTGGCGAGAGAGAGAGAGAGACGTAAGCTGAACACACGACAATTAGCCAAAACATTAGTTCCTCCATAGAGACTTAAAAAGGGTAAAAAGCACAGATGGGTCAGTCCTCAAACCACAATCTTAGCTTTAGTTCAGTAGTTAAAGTGCGAATGGTAACGTTTACGTTCTTTTTTGTTCTGGAACAGAAACAAAAAAAGTATTTATGTTTCGGGGAATAATTTTTGAACAAAAGAACGCGCGTTTAGGTAACGTTTGTTCCGGAAATAAAAAAATGAATAGAAACACGTTTGGTAAATTTTATTATTTTATTATTTCTTTTAATTTTTTTAAAATTTTTATTTTATTTTTCATTTTTCCTTTCTTTTTTATTCTTTCTTTTTCGGTTGGTCACCGGCCTCCGGCGACGGCCAACGGGCCGGCGGCTCGCCCAACCAAGGCGAGGCTCGGCCTCGCCCGCGTGGGCGAGGCCGAGCCTCGCTTGGTTGGGCGAGCTCGGCTCGCCCGGATCTGGCGAGGCCGAGCCTCGCCGAGGGCCGGCGACGCTCCGGCGAGGTCGTCGACCCTTGAGAGCGTCGCCGACTCTCGACGGCCGGTCGCCGGCCATGGCCGAGGCCGGCGACCGGCCATAGAAAAAAGAAGAAAAAAAGAAGAAGAAAAGAAAAGAAAAGAGAAGAGAAGCATTTACGAAGAAGTGTTTCTTTTCTCCAGAAATAACTATTTTGTGTTTTTTTTTTTGCTCCAATTTTGTTCCGGAACAAAAAAAAAAGAACAGAAACACAACCAAACGTGTTTCGTTCTTTTTTGTTCCCAGAACAAAATCCGTATGAAGTGTTCCAGAAACGTTTCTTTGGAACGTTTACATGCACGCCCTAAAATGTCTACTAAAGAACTTACGTTGAATGAAAGCTGTCATAAGCAAAGCCCAAGACAATCCTTCCTTGCTTTGGCTTTGCAACATTTTTGAAAAGCCTTTTCTTGCCCTCATAACTTACCAAAACTCCTCTTTTACCACGAAATGCACCCTAAGAACTACAAATGAAAATAGTCGAGCACAACTTCAGATGAGAAAATTATCTAAAAAATTTTGAATTTATTATTTTTTTATCAATTTAGTCCTAAACATTTTAAATTTACCAATTCTTTTTGTTGGTAATTTTATCAATTGAGTTCTAAATATTCTCACATTTTTCCAATTAATTCCATTCGATCAATTTTGACTAAATATGCTAAGGTGTCAATTGTCTTATTTGGCGAGATTAGCATTAAAATAGACAATTGTTAATAATATTTTATTTTTTTATTAATTACTTATTTTCCTTTATTTTTCTTTTCTACAACTCTAGCCAATGAGGGCCATAACAACCTCGCCCAACCCAAGCGAGAGTTGCTAGAGTTGTGAAAACAATAGTAAAAATTAAAGTAAAGGAAAAATAAAAGAGTTGATAAAAAATTCAAAAAATATTAAAACATTTTTATAAATTATCCACATTAGTACCGGGCATGCCGTGAAAGATGGTCGACGTCCACGTCAATGGTTTTTTTTTTTTATTATCAAAATTGACTAGACTGACTCAAATGGTAAGATATGAAAATGTTTATAATTCAATTGATAAATTTAAAAAGTTCATGATTAAATTTATAATAGTACGATAAATTTAAGACTTTTTGAATAATTACCTGGTCAATGGCCTCAAATCTGGCAGGCGAATTCTTTTTGACCACCCAAGTGGCCGTTGACTTGGCTGCCTTAGTTGCGGAGGGTACCGACAAAAAAAAAAAAAAAGTTGCGGAGGGTCGCACAGGATTTGGCTGCTACGGTTTAGATTTGGTGCAAGGAGGGTCGACTGGCGGAGACGTAGAGCGAGAGAGAGAGAGAGAGAGAGAGAGAGAGAGAGAGGTTAGCTGCTGATGAGGTGCAAGAGTGACCAAATATTTAGAGCATGCTCATAAGTCTTTGTAAATCCAGCTTCCATTTTAAATTATCAACCCTCGTTTTGCATATACACTGACCCACAATATTCACGGATTTTAGACACGTGCATTATAATAATGTAGTGATTATAATGTTCAACTTACACGTTCATAAATATGATGAATGCTATGGAGTTTGGTATTTATTTTTGTAACCGAATTTCTCCGCGTGTTAATAATCCAATCGCAAGTCTGCGGTAAAACTAATAATATTTTATTCATAATTATTTATCGAGATATAGATTCACGTTCCTTGACTCTGACGTGGTGCATGCGAGTCTATCAATTTGCACCCCCCCTTCCCCCCGCCCAAAGAAGGGAGTCGAATTCAGCAAGTTCTATTTTGAGTATTAATTTTTCATAACAGTGCCGTTGTTATGTTATAATTATCGTCATAAGTCATGGGACCCGGTAAAGATCCTATTCATAAAGGATGGATATTAAGTTGTCATTCATCTTTATTGTCCTCATGCGTCAAGTCATTAGCATAATTTTTTAAAAACTCTTAAACCTATTGTACGATGGTTAATCTAAGTCATTCATAATCAAATATAAGTTAATAATGGTCAGATCGGGACTTTTCTCATTTACGCAACACAATCAGTGCAAGAATCTGTCACTATAAAAATCGAAATTAACATGGATCATGGATTAATCTCTTTATTGTGGCATGTTATAATGCTGGTGTCCTTTACATGTAACTTTTTTCATCTATGCTTACAAGCTATAAAGCCCAAGGATATCAAGCATCAACGTCATACTCGTACTTCCTTATGATGCGTTTAATAATCATTCTATTCTCAAGAATAATTTTTAAAAAGAATAATCATTTTATTCTCGATAATAACTTCTAAGCATTTTAAGGTGTTTGATAACTGTCCAAAATTTTTACTCCTGGGATAGAATTATGTTTGTTATTGTTCTCAAAATTTCTAATCCAAATCATTTTCTTTTAATTTTTAAATACTTTTATTACTTTTTTCTTTTTTCTTTTCTTTCTCTTCTTCTTCTTCAAACTTTGGCAGGTCACCAACAAGGGGATAGCCAGTGATTGGCCAGATGAGGGCCAGTGACCTCGCCGGCCCTTGGTGAGGCTGTGCCTCATCCGTCGAGCCTTGCCGGTAGCTGGGCAAGACTCTGCCAAGCCATGACTAGGCAAGCGAGGCCTGAGCGAGGCTCTGCCAAGTCGATAGCTAGGCGAACCTCTAGCGAGCTCGTTGAATATTGCCCAACTAGTCGCCAGCAATTGGTGGTGGTGAACAGCGACGATGACAACGGCTGATGGTGCAACAATGGAAGATGAAGAGAGAGGAAAGAAGAACGAGAAGAAAGAAGAGAAGAAAAAAATGGATTAGCTTTGATTCTAGAATTGTTTGGGATTAAGGAATTGACTTTTTTCGACTCTTTGATTCTGTTCCAAATCTATTTCCATAAACAAATTTACTTTCAAGAACAACAATTTTAGCTAATGGATTTTTGTTCAAAATCTATTTCCAGGAACAAAAAAATAAAAAATTTTACTATTTGGTCAATTGTCAAACGCACCCTTAAAGTTACATGGAGAAATGTATTCGAATTTTTATGCAATGGGGTCCGAACCTCTCTCAAAGGGCAAGAAGCGCAAGCTTTAGAAGCGTGTCACCTTGAGGCAAGCAACGAATTCCAAGTGAATTGGACAATTCCCCTTGCAATGTGGTGCTAGTGCTTGGCTTGTGTTCTCCCAAACCCTAGAGACATTGATGGACTCGGTTAGTGTCACGCCCCGATCCTCGGGCACACGCACATCTTTCATACCTGGTCGATTTTATAATGCGATATCCCAGGACAATGTATCGCCGACCCTTTCATTTTTAAGCACATACGGAAGCAGTTAAAATCCCCAGACAATAAAACGATGGGATAGAAAAGCAGGGCCATATTTTTCATATTGAAATTTATAACCAAACTTTTATACAAACCACAAACCCTTTCAAAACTATTCACATCAAAAAGGAGATCTCAAAAGAAGATAGGATCTCAATCCATCCAGACCGTACTCACGGCTCCTCTCGGGACTATCTTCTTTTTCCAAAAATCCTTCTCTTCAGATCTCACCTCCGAGTTCTCCTCCTCGGATTTCTCCTCCTCAGCTCTTCGGCGGGGTCCCGAAATGGTTTTCCCCAAATCGGGATGAGACTACGTCTCGGCGAGTTCTACCTCACTAAGCCCGATTAGTAAACTATTATACTAAAGGCTGCCTAAACACGCATAGGTCGGAAGACGTACCTTGGCCTCATATCTCACCTCGCAAGTCAAGACAATTCATAATAGACACCCAAGCAATCATATCACTAATCGAAGCATCGATCAAATCGACTTAGTCGATTTCACATTTCAGCAAGACCACTCAAGGTCATTCCCATTCAATCAATCAATTCACAACATCATATCAAAGCAATGATCAATCGATCTAGTCGATTACATGTCATTCGGACCACCTCTCGGTCACATCAACACCATACTTTAAAATCTCCATTCGGTACTCGATCACGAGCCGGATGAATGCTCTCGGCGTCTTTTTCGCCAAGGTGACGTACCAATTAACACTTTACTATGCTCTCGGGCGCCTTTTTTCCAAGGTGATATATTCATCACGTAGACATAAACAATTCACTATGCTCTCGGTGTCTTTTTCGCCAAGGTGATACACTGATCACGAGCCAACATAAACAATTCAATCTGCTCTCGGGCGTCTTTTTTCGCCAAGGTGATACACTGATCACAGAGCCAACATAAACAATTCAATATCAATCAATTCCAATCAATTAGGGTAAATCCCTAAAATATCACAATTTATTCAATTCCATACAACGTGGAGCTCAAATAAATAAACGGACTGCGCCACGACGATCAGCACGAGATTTCGGTCGTCGCCATCAAAATCTTAATTTCCGAAAAATAATTAATTAATTAATTAATTTCCAAAATTAAATATTAAATATTCAATATTCAATTTAGCACAAACTAAAACTCAATTAAACAAACGGACTTCACCACGGTCATCAGCATAATTTTCCGGTTCCAGGCCATCTCAGTTGAATTTTCAGAAAATAAATAATTATTTAATTAATTTCGAAAATTAATTAATATTAAAAATTCAATTTAGCTTAAAATAAAGTCCGATTAAATAAACGGACTTCGCCACGATCATCAGCAAAATTTTCCGGTTCCAGACCATCTCCCTTGAATTTTCGGAAAATAAATAATTATTTAATTTAATTTCGAAAATTAATATTTAAATGCCCAAAAATCTCACTTAGGCCCGAATCATCAAATTAAAGCCCGATTTGTCGTCGAAAAATTCCCGAGATGCTTCCAATAAATAGTAAACCACGTCTACTTGTTAATTGCACAATTAATTTATTTAAATCACATCACAATTGACTAATAATTGCTAATTACTTCTAATCTAACAACATAAACATAATTAATTAAAACTAAACCAACCTAAATCATAATTAGCCAACTAATCATGGATTAGTGAAATTACTCACCAAATCGCGCGCAAATCGGATCAATCCGACGGCGGCGACGCGAGGAACGATTGTTCCCAAAGCGACTCGCGGATCCGGGGCCGGGAAATGGCCCAAAAGCGGGCCCAAAGTGGCTGAAACCCACTTCGTGGGTCTTGCTGGTCGCGGCTGAACGAAGCAGCTCCGGCGGCTAGGGCGGCGGGGGAAGGCCGGCGGAGGGCGAGGGGGTCGCGAGGGTGGTCCGGCGGGGTTGGGCGGTGGCCCACGGTGGCCGGAGGTGGGCTGGTCGATGCTGGAATAGGGGCTGGTCGCGGCTGGATCGCATGGCCTGGGTACGCGGACGGCGGGACGACGGCGGCGGCGGGCGCTGCGCGCGGGCGGGCGGCGGG
Source organism: Eucalyptus leucophloia subsp. euroa (assembly GCA_017140325.1). Classification (NCBI taxonomy): domain Eukaryota; kingdom Viridiplantae; phylum Streptophyta; class Magnoliopsida; order Myrtales; family Myrtaceae; genus Eucalyptus; species Eucalyptus leucophloia. The sequence goes on along the minus strand of CM029478.1, from coordinate 5,179,079 downwards.
GCGGCGCGACGGGCCGAGGGGCGAGCTGGTTCTGGTTCGGGCTCCTGGTTTCCGCGAAGAAGAAAGAAGAAAGGAGGGGTCGGCCGTGTGGGGGAAGAAGGAAGAGAGAGGAGAGAGAAGAGAGAGAGAAAAGAGAGAAAGGATAAGAGTTGACTAGTCAATAAAAGAGAGAGGGAAAGTGAGCGGTGGGGGCAATTCGCACGAGGGGGAGGGAAAGAGGGGAGAGGAGAGAGAAAGAAAAGAGAGAAAAGAAAGAAAAGAAAAGAGAGGGGGAGAGAGGAAAAAGGAAAAAGAGAAAAAGGAAATACCTAATTTTTTCTCTTTTCCTTTGCCTTTCAAATTTCCTTATGGACTTCAAATTTTTCTTCCGATAATTTCTTTATTGAAATTTCAGACTCGTCAATAAATTGACGAACGATGAGACAGGATCCTAAAAATAAGAATTATGACGCGCTTAAAATTCGATTCCCGAAATCGAGTTCAATTTCGTGGTTAAAAATCGATCGGACGTGATTTTAGCTCAATCCAACCAATTAGGTAGCTTTTAGAGATTTTACGGCCGATACATCCCTTTAACGGCTTCACCCAATAGGTTAGTTAACTTGTGAGTGATCAGCTCGTAGAAAAAGGCCATAGGCACGCCGACGAAAAATGCCCATTTCACTTTATCGAAACAGTCGAATTTCGGATGTCACAACTCTTCCTCTTATAAAAATTTCGTCCTCGAAATTTAAACCATTACACTTTGTTCAAAAAGGCGGGGTACAACTGTCTCATCGATTCTTCGCCTCCCAAGTCGCTCCTTCAAGACCGTGGTGTTGCTGCACCACTTTGACCAACGGAATGGTCTTTGTACGCAGAACTTGCTCTTTACGATCGACAATCTGCACCGGGCTTTCAACGTATGACACACGGTCATCCACATCCAATTCCTCGAAATTGAGCACGTGGGTCGGGTCAGGCTCATACTTCCTTAACATCGACACGTGAAAGACGTCATGCACTTGCGCCAATCTTGGCGGCAACGCAAGACGATACGCTAGGTTCCCGATTCTTTCAAGAATCTCAAACGGACCTACGTACCTCGGACTCAGTTTGCCTTTCTTACCAAAGCGCGAAGTTCCCCTCATTGGTGACACTTTCAGAAAAACGTGATCACCAACTTGGAATTCCAAAGACCTTCGACGCTTATCTGCATAACTCTTCTGCTTGCTCTGCGCTGTCTTCAATCTGTCTCGATCACCGCCACGGCATCTACCGATTGCTGAACCAATTCCCGGCTTGTTATCTTCCTTTCTCCGACTTCATCCCAACACACCGGAGTTCTGCATGCTCCGCCATACAACGCTTCAAATGGAGCCATCTTGATGCTCGCGATAACTATTGTTGTAGGCGAATTCCACCAGATGAAGCTGATCCTCCCAGCTTCCTTTGAAGTCTATTACACATGCTCTCGATATCTTCAAGAGTCTCGAATCGTCCTTTCGATTGGCCATCCGTCCGAGGATGATATGCCATATCTGTCAAGCTTTGTACCCAAAGCACTCGTAAGCTCTTCCAAAAAGCAGCGAGAAACCTTGGGTCTCTATCGATGTTATCGTAATCGGCACTCCATGCATACGAACCACCCGACGCACATACAAGTCTCGCGTGTCTATCCGCACTCAGTCCTTTCGAACGCAATGAAGTGAGCCGACTTTGTTAGCTTGTCGATTGCTACCCAAATCGAATCATTTTCCCTTTGACTCCTTGGTAGTCCAAGCACGAAGTCCATCGTGATATGCTCCCATTTTCACTCTGGAATTGCGAGAGGTTGCAGAAATCCTCCCAGCTTGCAATGCTGGGCTTTTACTTGCTGACAAGTCAAACACTTGGCCACATGCTTGGCGATGTCCGCCTTCATACCTGACCACCAATAGTGTTGACGCAAATTCTGATACATCTTAGTGCTTCCAGGATGAACGTTGTAATTGCTACGATGTGCTTCAGATAAAATTTCTTCTCTAAGCTCTACATCGTCAGGTACAACCAAACGTCCACGACACCTCGCACCCCATCATCGAAACTTGAAAATCAGCTTTTCTTTTGTCGATCCTCTTGAAGAATTTTCTGTACGTCTGGATCTGTCGGTTGAAGTTGCTTGATTCTGACCCTGACATCCGGCTCAATTCTGAGGGTGGCCATAAAACTTGAGAGGTGGCCTACCTCAAATTTGAATTCCGAATCTCGAGCTTTCTCGATTAAGTTCCACTCCTTAACCAAGATCTGTGCCACTGAAGACTTCCGACTCAATGCATCGGCGACCTTGTTCGCCTTTCCCGGTGATATAGAATATCACAATCGTAGTCTTTCAGTAATTCCATCCATCGCCGTTGTCTCATGTTCAACTCCTTCGAGAGAACAAATACTTGAGACTCGATGGTCCGTGAAGATCTGAAACTTTTCCCCACACAAGTAGTGCCTCCAAATCTTCAACGCAAATATGATGGCTGCGAGTTCTAAGTCATGCGTCGGATAATTCAATTCATGAGGTCTCAACGCTCGCCGGAAGCATATGCAACAACTCCGCCATGTTGCATCAGCACGCAACCCAATCCCCTAAATGACGCATCACTATAGATCTCGAATCCTCCAGACCGATGGAATCGTCAAAGACACGGTGTAGTCGCTTTTCCTTCAGCTCTTGAAAACTACACTTGCACTTGTCTGTCCACATGAATTTCTCATTTTTCTTCATGAGCTTTGTCAGAGGCGACGCTATCGATGAAAACCTTTCCACAAACCGTCTGTAATAACCTGCTAACCCCGTAAAACTTCGATCTCGCCACGATGTCGGTCTCGGCCACTTGATCACGGCTTCTATCTTGCTCGGGTCGACGGAGATTCCTTCTCCGGAAATCACATGACCTAAGAACGCAACACGAGTCAGCCAAAACTCGCATTTGCTAAACTTAGCATACAACTGATGAGTTCTTAAGGTCTGAAGCACTAATCTCAGATGATTCTCGTGCTCTTCATTACTTCTCGAATAGACCAGGATATCATCTATAAACACGATCACAAATTGATCTAGATATTCCTTGAACACTCTGTTCATCAAATCCATAAAGGCAGCTGGAGCATTTGTCAATCCGAACGGCATCACTGTGAACTCATAATGCCCGTACCGGGTACGAAATGCTGACTTAGGAATATCCTCTTTCCGAATCCTCAACTGATGGTATCCTGTCCTCAAATCGATCTTCGAGAATATTGACGCTCCTTGCAGTTGATCAAACAAATCATCTATCCTCGGCAATGGATACTTGTTCTTGATCGTTACCTGATTGAGCTGCCGATAGTCGATGCACAAACGCAACGAACCATCTTTCTTTTAACAAACGTAACCGGTGCTCCCCAAGGTGATGCACTAGGACGAATAAATCCTTTATCCAGTAACTCTTGCATCTGCACCTTCAGTTCCTTCAACTCAGATAACGACATTCGATAAGGTGCCTTTGAGATCGGTTCTGTCCCTTGTGCTAGCTCAATTACAAATTCAATCTCTCTTTCTGGCGGTAACCCTGGCAATTCTTTTGGAAAGACATCTGGAAACTCCTGTACCACTGCAATATCTTCCATTTTTAACTCTTCAACTGTCGTATCCACGACAGTCGCTAAGTACCCTTGGCAACCCTCGTCTAACAAACGAGTTGCTTCCGGTGACGAGATTAAGGAAATCGAAGGTCCTCCTCGATTCCCGACAAATTCGAAGCTCTTACCCCCAATGGGTCAAACTGAATCGCCTTGCGATAGCAGTCCATTTTAGCTCGTTGATTGGTGAGCCACCCATGCCAATTATCAAATCAAAATCATACATGGCTAGGACTAACAAGTCAATTTTCCCCACTCGCTCACCAATCTCTAACTTGCACCCCGAACATCCCAAAGCAGCAATAACTTTATCTTTTAAGGGTGTAGATATGCAAATTGCCGATTCCAACAATACAGATTCAATCCTAGCATCCTAACATATTGCTCGGCAATGAAACAATGGGTTGCTCCCGAATCAAACAAAGCATAAGCAGTTGGTCGTTGAGCGAGACCGTACTCGTAATCACGCCAGCGCAGCTTTTCCGCCGACCTTGGGTGATCGCGTACACAGTGCCCTGAGCTGGAGGTCTCTGCTGTCCTCCTTGCGGTGCATTCGAGGGGCATACCCTCCTATCTGTCTCATCGGTGGCGGCGGCGGCAACAGGGGTTGTCCTCTTTGCTTCTTAGGACAAAATCGGCCATGTGGCCCCGTTGGCCACATTCAAAACAGGCACCCATCCTAACCGGGCACGGTGCTGTCCCATGTCTTCTCCCACACAAGCGACATGCATCATTCTTAATAGGCCCTGACCTATTAAATCCACTCTTCTTGCTAGGCGGGCTTTGAAACCTATTTCCAAACATCGGCCTCTTTCCTTGGCGGATGTTGTCTCTATGAGAGCTAAACCTCGATCCAGATGAGGCAGCTTTATCATTCTGATCTTTCTCAATCTTCTGAGCTCTTCGATATATTTCATTATAAGTCTTTAGATCCAGAAGGACTAAGGCACTTCTCAAATCTTGCCTGAATCCATCTCTGAACCTCCTCGCTCGATTCACAGGGTTCTCAATTAACTCAGGGGCATATCGCGAAAGTTCGGCAAACTTCGCCTCATACTCATCAACAGATAGAGAACCCTGGCGAAGACGTTGAAATTCAGCCATCTTTACCTCTCTGGCAGTCTCAGAGAAGAACTTATCATTGAAAGCTTCGCGGAAAGTGTTCCAATCCTTAACAGCACCTTCCGGAAAGATCATTTCTCGAGTAGTCATCCACCAAGTGTCGCAACTCCTCCAGTGGTAAGTTGCTAACATTACTTTCTCAGCCTCGTTGCACATCGCAGTGCAAACGCTTTCTCGAGCTTCGAATCCATGAAGAAGCAGCTTCGGGGTCTCCAGACCCGGTAAAAATTGGCGGATTTAACCTTAGGAAATGCTCCACCAACTTATGGATTGGTCTTGCAGCGACCACTATCTCTGGTGGGTTCTCAACATTCACGACGGCTGGAGAACCGGTAGGTGTGACTGCAGGCGCGGCAGCAGGTGCGGCTGCAGGGGCAACTTTGGTGGCGGCGACAGCGGCAGCAGTTGCAGCGGCCTGAGCAGCGGCTTCAACAGCAGCGGCTTGCAGATCCATTCTATTACCCATCGCTTCGAGACGCAAGATCCCATCTACCCCGGGATCATTAGGGGCTGCTACCCCGACATCTACGACGGTGGATTCACTCCACTCGCGCTAGCTCCGTGCTGGCGCTCGACCACGTCCGCCTCGGGTTCCGACACGAGCCGAGCTCCACCCCCGAATAACGGCCCTCGGGTCCTCTTTGCGGGAGTTCTCGGCTCCCGATCGCTCATGGTGTAGCTTTACTCAACTAACACCTGTTTCCAATTCAACACCGAATTAGAAACAGAGTGATCCAAACAACAAACAATTTTAGCACTCGCCTATCACGACATGCACCAGCATGAATTTAAAGGCCATCCTACTAACTATCCCATTAACCATCGCTTCTTATCACTCCAATCTTCAACTTCGCTCTGATACCACTTTAAACCGGATGTCACGCCCCGATCCTCGGGCACGCGCACATCTTTCATACCTGGTCGATTTTATAATGCGATATCCCAGGACAATGTATCGCCGACCCTTTCATTTTTAAGCACATGCGGAAGCGCTTAAAATCCCTGCACAATAAAACGATGGGATAGAAAAGCGAGGCCATATTTTTCATATTGAAATTTATAACCAAACTTTTATACAAACCACAAACCCTTTCAAAACTATTCACATCAAAAAGGAGATCTCAAAAGAAGATAGGATCTCAATCCATCCAGACCGTACTCACGGCTCCTCTCGGGACTATCTTCTTTTTCCAAAATCCTTCTCTTCAGATCTCACCTCCGAAGTTCTCCTCCTCGGATTTCTCCTCCTCAGCTCTTCACGGGGTCCCGAAATGGTTTTCCCCAAACTCGGATGAGACTACGTCTCAGCGAGTTCTACCCCACTAAGCCCGATTAGTAAACTATTATACTAAAGGCTGCCTAAACACGCATAGGTCAGAAGACGTACCTTGGCCTCATATCTCACCTGCAAGTCAGTATAATTCATAATAGACACCCAAGCAATCATATCACTAATCGAAGCATCGATCAAATCGACTTAGTCGATTTCACATTTCAGCAAGACCACTCAAGGTCATTCCCATTCAATCAATCAATTCACAACATCATATCAAAGCAATGATCAATCGATCTAGTCGATTACATGTCATTCGACCACCTCTCGGTCACATCAACACCATACTTTAAAATCTCCATTCGGGTACTCAGTCACAGAGCCGGATGAATGCTCTCGCGCGTCTTTTTCGCCAAGGTGACGTACCAATTAACACTTTACTATGCTCTCGCCTTTTTCGCCAAGGTGATATATTCATCACAAGAAATGACATAAACAATTCACTATGCTCGGCCTTTTTCACCAAGGTGATACACTGATCACGAGCCAACATAAACAATTCAATATGCTCGGCTGCCTTTTTTCGCCAAGGTGATACACTGATCACAGAGCCAACATAAACAATTCAATATCAATCAATTCCAATCAATTAGGGTAAATCCCTAAAATATCACAATTTATTCAATTCCATACAACGTGGAGCTCAAATAAATAAACGGACTGCGCCACGACGATCAGCACGAGATTTCGGTCGTCGGCCATCAAAATCTTAATTTCCAAAAAATAATTAATTAATTAATTAATTTCCAAAATTAAATATTAAATATTCAATATTCAATTTAGCACAAACTAAAACTCAATTAAACAAACGGACTTCACCACGGTCATCAGCATAATTTTCCGGTTCCAGGCCATCTCAGTTGAATTTTCGGAAAATAAATAATTATTTAATTAATTTCGAAAATTAATTAATATTAAAAATTCAATTTAGCTTAAAATAAAGTCCGATTAAATAAACGGACTTCGCCACGATCATCAGCAAAATTTTCCGGTTCCAGACCATCTCCCTTGAATTTTCGGAAAATAAATAATTATTTAATTTAATTTCGAAAATTAATATTTAAATGCCCAAAAATCTCACTTAGGCCCGAATCATCAAATTGAAGCCCGATTTGTCGTCGGAAAATTCTCGAGATGCTTCCAATAAATAGTAGACCACGTCTACTTGTTAATTGCATAATCAATTTATTTAAATCACATCACAATTGACTAATAATTGCTAATTACTTCTAATCTAACAACATAAACATAATTAATTAAAATTAAACCAACCTAAAGCATAATTAGCCAACTAATCATGGATTAGTGAGATTACTCACCAAATCGCGCGCAAATCGGATCAATCCGACGGCGACGACGCGAAGAACGATTGTTCCCAAAGCGACTCACGGATCCGGGGGGGAAACGGCCCAAAAGCGGGCCCAAAGTGGCTGAAACCCACTTCGTGGGTCTTGCTGGTCGCGGCTGAACGAAGCAGCTCCGGCGGCTAGGGCGGCGGGGGAAGGCCGGCGGAGGGCGAGGGGGTCGCGGGGGTGGTCCGGCGGGGTTGGGCGGTGGCCCACGGTGGCCGGAGGTGGGCTGGTCGATGCTGGAACAGGGGCTGGTCGTGGCTGGATCGCGTGGCCTGGGCACGCGGATGGCGGGACGACGGCGAGCGGCGGGCGCTCGGCGCGGCGCGGGCGGCGGTGCGGCGGCGCGACGACCGAGGGGCGAGCTGGTTCTGGTTCGGGCTCCTGGTTTCCGCGAAGAAGAAAGAAGAAAGGAGGGGTCGGCCGTGTGGGGGAAGAAGGAAGAGAGAGGAGAGAGAAGAGAGAGAGAAAGAGAGAGAAAGGATAAGAGTTGACTAGTCAATAAAAGAGAGAGGGAAAGTGAGCGGTGGGGGGCAATTCGCACGAGGGGGAGGGAAAGAGGGAGAGGAGAGAGAAAGAAAAGAGAGAAAAGAAAGAAAAGAAAAGAGAGGGGGAGAGAGAGGAAAAAGGAAAAAGAGAAAAAGGAAATACCTAATTTTTTTCTCTTTTCCTTTGCCTTTCAAATTTCCTTTTGGACTTCAAATTTTTCTTCCGATAATTTCTTTATTGAAATTTTGGACTCACAATAAATTGACGAACGATGAGATAGGATCCTAAAAATAAGAATTATGACGCGCTTAAAATTCGATTCCCGAAATCGAGTTCAATTTCGTGGTTAAAAATCGATCGGACGTGATTTTAGCTCAATCCAACCAATTAGGTAGCTTTTAGGGATTTTACGGCCGATACATCTCTTAACGGCTTCACCCAATAGGTTAGTTAACTCGTGAGTGATCAGCTCAGAGAAAAAAGCCATAGACGCCGACGAAACGCCCATTTCACTTTATCGAAACGGGTCGAATTTCGGGATGTCACAGTTAGTTTTGAATATCTGCTTCCTTTTTTAAGCCGCCACAAATTTATTGAAAGTCGACTAGAAGTCAAGTGAAACGCAGAAAACCATTTCATTTATGAGAACAAAAATCCAAGAACGGGAATTGATACATTTGCTCATTGTTTTGAAAATGTTTGATCAAGCGATCTTGCTTGTTTTTCAATTCTTAGGCACATATGTCTAGGTGACCATGCATTGCGAATTCGTAAAATGATATCTACCAACCACGTAATCTCACAACAACATAACTATTTAGGATCAAACACACAAAAAAAAAAAAAATGTAGATAAAGTGGGTAAAATATCAATTCGAGACACGTCGGGCAAAATTAGACAAGGCCTTATTATTATTACGTCTGGGGACAAGACACGTCAATGATACTCGTAACTAAGCATGAAAATACTTAAACTAAATAACGCGAATTTCCTAACTAAATGATAACAATGAGACATTAATCAAGCATGAACTAAACCTGGCCTTATACAATTCTAAGCTAGAAGCAATTCCACTCTTCTCTGATCACTTTTTATGTTCATCTTTTAATTGAAACATGAACTAACGTCTATTCTACTTAAATACTACTAAAATCTCATTCGATCACTAAATTGTCACTTGATTATTAAGATACTAACTTTTTTTTTGTTTACTTTATAACTTTTTCAAAGTTTTTGATTTTTTTCCACCTCTATTTTGGAGAAAATGTGATTACACATCAAACAATAATAAACATGCTAAGTGCGTGCACAATAATTATTCATTTTCTATTTCATAACAATTTTTCTATTCCAGACTTCTTTTGAAACAAAAATCCATTTGGTGACGTAATTTTATTTTTTTTTATTTCTGGAACAAATTTTTAATTCAGAAATATGTTTGAAATAAAAATGATAAATAAATTTTTTTTAACTTATCTATTTCGAATAGAAATAAGAAATAAAAACTCTTCTCATTGCTCACCTTCTCTTCTAGTCAACCACCCATCTACTGATGCCACCCATTGTCCATTGCCACTATTGCCGCTGCCGCCATCACCGACCGCCATCGGTCACCATCGGTCGTTGGTCATCGGCTGCCACCGCCTGAGATAGAGAAATTTTGTATGAAATTCTATTCTGAAACAAAGATTTTATCATTATTAGACACATATTTTTGCTCAAAAACTCATTTGGAAATAAAAATAAAAATATTTATTTCTATTTCATAAATCAAATTTTTGCTAGAATGATTGTCATTTGTGCCCTAATTGACTAAAAGTAAACCACAATTACACAAATGTGACCGTAACAATGTCTAAAAATACAAGTTCGACATCAGTGTCTATACTAAGGCAAAAGGGCAAGCTAGGGCTCCCTGGCCACCTTGAGAATCCCCCTCTACATACCCGACCGCCCATGGTCCAATATGGATGGGGAAAAATCGAGCAACCAGAGAGATCAACCGAGTTGCAAAATTAATTGCATACACATGCTAATTTCATGTCAGTACTGGCACTTCTACCATACATTCCTCTTTTTTTTTTTTTTTTTTTTTTTTTTTTAATATTCACGATAAGGTGATTACAATCTAATCTATGCTAAGAACGTGCCAATAAATGAAAAATCCCCAACCAACATGTTTGATAACATCTGAAATAAACATGCAAAAAATGCCCCGGAATAATGTGGCAATGCAATAGGACCACCCCGGGACTCATTAGAGGATCAAGGCGAGGCCGAATTGGCACCACCCATGGGCTGGATGGTGGCTACCAGCAAGTCCGCAGCGGCTCGCACGGCATGGAACACATTAAAATTACGAGAAATCAACCGAAACCAACACTCTAGTGAGGTCAAGATCTTCCTAGTTTAAGCTCAACAAGGCATGTTCAAGCTCAACAAGGCATGACCAGCAAGGAATACAAAGTAAACCAGCGAGCAAAGGATGACTACAGATACGTTTAGTGGCATAAAAATAAGCAAATAATCCACTAAATGCAAGGAAATGAGACTAAAGGTTTTTGTTTTTTTAAATGCTTAAGAGGGATCAAACAAGGAAATAAACACCAACAATAATGATAGCAATAACAGCAATAGCAAGATAAGATTGAACACGATAAAGATATGCCGAGGTCATCCGAATGTCCGGCCTCAAACACGACCAGATCGGAACTGGCGAAAGCGAGAGCCGTTTATTTTGCTACATCCAACAAAAATAAAATGAAAAGGAGATACCTTTAGGGAAGAAGATTGCCGAGAGCGATGATGTGCAGCAGAGACCGAGAGAAACTGAGGAACCGAGAGCTAAGACAGACGAGGGAACGACGGATTTGGAGAGTGAGTAATCGAGAGAGTATGGTGAGAAGATGGAGATGGCGAATGATGGAGATGATAAGACCAAGAGACTCTGGTTGCTTGAGGGTAAGCTAAAGAAAGTGAGCAGCGGCGGAGATGGTAGCGACGGAGTGAGTAGCGAGAGTATGGTGTGAGCCGGAGATGGTGGAGTCGGAGTGAGCCGTGGTGAGGAGGGGGTGGCGAGAGCAGCGACTCGAGCTAATGGCGAGGGGCCAAGATGGGGATGGCAGTGACAGAGGTGAAGGAGCGACAAGAGTGAGCAGGAAGCAAGGCGGTGAAGCTCAGCAGCCGAGAGGAAGAGCGAGATGGAAGCAACGGCTGGAAGGCAACCTGTCGCCGCCTGCCCTGCCGATTTGGGCTTTTCTCCAAGACTCTGGTCTCCCTCAACCTCCATTTTTCTCCTCTCTTCTTTTTCTCGGGGCTAAATCCACTGCGTCCTCGCTTCGATTCGCAACACGACCGTTTTCTGCTTTGTCGAAAAATAGGCTCTTTCTTTGTTGTAGCGACTAATTAGGATTTTTAGGATAAATTTTTTCTTTGACCCAGGATAAAATTAACTAATTTGGGTTTTCCTTTTTGTAATAATAAAAATTATAAATAAATAAAAAAAGCTATCGGTCCGGTCCTGTGGATGGCTCCGCACCTGGAACCGGACCGGATCGGACCGATATATACCGGTTCCGGTTCGGTCCGGTTCTTCTTGTTCACAGAACCGTCAAGCGCCCCTCCTTCATCTGCAAAGACTCTCTGCGTAGCTAGGGTTTTGGAACGGTGGAGGTGGCCGTCGCAGTGGGGCTGAAGATCATGGTGGGATTCAAGAACCGGTACATGGTGATGGAGGTTTTCCTGAACCCGAATCGAGAGCTCGGGGTGGATGACCCCATCATACTCACTCAGTTCAACGTATCCAAAGCGATACGAGACAGCATCCTCGTAAACTTCGGGGAGTGCGGGCTCGCTTCGTCTCTCGGATCCTTGAACTCTTGCTTCTTTATGGGATCCCTCGTATCCTGGAATCAGTAGGTTTTGGAGGTTAAATTCTCTTGTTATTTCGCTACCAAGTTCTGCGATTCGGTCATGGTCAACCCATGTAGTTGTGATCTTTCATGCAGTGAAGTATGTAAATCCCATCACGAAGCTTTGCATCATCAGAGCTTCTAGGGAGGAGCACCAGAAAGGGCTGCGATCACCTTGGTCACGAGCGTCGGAAATTGCCCGGTGTTGTTTAATTTACTCGACTTGAGCGATGAGTCGAACAAGTGTCGAGCCGGATGCTGAATGGCACAAAAATTCATCCTTTTTGTTGAATTAAATCGTCAAATTAATGCTGTATTCTGCTAATAGTGATTGTAAGTAGGTTGGCTTAGTGTGATTGGCTTTTGTAAAAATATCTTGTCTCATTTCTTCTTGACAAGAGAACAATAGCACCTGGATTATCGAACTGTGTTTTTTTAAATGAGTCGCATTAACTGAAGCTTAAACTCTGAAAGCATAATAATTTGCAGTGCTGTTATTGTGAAGCTGGCATGATTTTCTAGCAGATTGGGAAAAATTTCATGTGAGGTTATTAGCTCGCTTTTCTTTTTGTCTGACCATGGCATCGTGCGTATAATTCTTTGGTAGAAAGAGTGAGATATTTTTTCTGGAAGCTAATTGAGTGAGATTTCTGTTGTTGCCAGGAAGCATCAAGGCCTGTAAAAAAGCTGCCTTGAAGTGTGATGAGTTGAAATTTGAGCAGTACAAGCTTGTCTCCGGGTCTCGTCTCTCACCTGAGGTGATTCAGCAGATGCACAACTGCCAAGAAAAGATTAAAATTTTGGAGTACTAGGAGCGCTGCACTTGTACAGTGTACACACCTTTGGCTGCTATGATCTAGTGCAATTTTTGTTTTCTTTTTTTCCTTTTATATGATCTTTCAAGTTTCAATGCAGTAGCATGTAATTTGAGCCCCTGAGCTGAATCTCTGAATGGTGTATATGTTGGCTGTTGGCAAGAATCCTTGTTTCTTTGGAGTGCTTATAAATGTCATGAATTATTACTGGACAGCACGTGCATTTGATAGTCCAAATTAAACTATGGTCACTGAGGTTTCAAAAGCAGTTGAATTTGGTAATTCCACTCCTTACAAAACCTGCTGATTGGCAACAGAAATCTATCTCTATGCATATGTATTATGTCTCATAATTTTTATTTATATATATTTCAATGCATCATTTGTTTGTTGATCTTACTATATCTTCTAGCCTTTATGTCTAATTTGATCTTGGTGCCACTGTCTTTGCAGGTCTACTGAAGCAGGGCAAGTGAGAAACCCTTTTCAACTTTCACCTTAAGGATGATATCTTTCCTTTTCTTCCTCAAGCCTCCTCTGCCCTCTTCTCACTGGAGTTGATATCCCATATATCAGATAGGCCAGGTGAGCTTTATGGCTTCTACTGCCGTGACTTGATATACATGCCTGCACCTCATCTTGTCCATGTGTTAATACTGAAAGTGGCTGATCACATGGCGAGATGATCATATGGCTTTGGTCGATTCATTTGATCAGATTTACACCAAGGTTCAAGATGCAATGTGGAATATGAAGCCCAAAGAATATTGTTTGAGCGCAAGTACAAAAGAATTGCTGGTACTGGTTGTGTTTTTTGCAGGCAGTGTGCAGCGGTCTTGACTTGAGTCTGATTGCTCTCTCCTCCATGGGATAATTTTGGGGTATCTTCAAGCAACCATCTTTTTCTTGTTTTTATTTATGTATTTATTATTACTATTTTTTGGGCACGTTCGTGTTCTCTAACTTTGACTTGTTGTATGCTAGTCTATTGATTTGGCACTCCAGAAAAATGGAATCAAGTTTAGCAAGGTCTATTTCAAGTATTAATTTTGTATAATATCACCTTGCTTGTGTGATAAATATCATCATAATTCATGAGACCTGATAAAGATCATATCAATAGAAGAAGGTCCATTCATCTTTGTGGTCTTCATGGGTCGAGCCATTCATAATCAGATGTGAGTTGATGAAAGTCAGATCGGGTTTGCTTAATGTGATTTTTAGAGCGAGAATGCTGGTGGCCTTTAGATGTTTTCTTAACTGGGCTTACATCCGGTCTATAAAGCTAAGAGACACCAAGTGTTAACGTGATCTTTGTACGCCCTTAAAGTTAATGGAGGTATTTGATTTCTAATGCAATAGGAATTAATAAAATTGCTAATTTTTATGCTAATTGTCGAGTCTCATATGCTTAATAAATGATGATTGCAAGCCTGCATCTGTTTTGTGCACTCCGGATGCTTCCAAATTGCATCAAGATCCCTTGAATTCAATTGTTTAGATGTATTTAGATGTCATGTCTCTGCCAGTAGCCGAACATTCCCGTCTCAATCCCCCTTAATATAAACTGAGAGAGACTATACAAGTGCACAACTTCCTTGCATAGGCAAAGTTTGAGCTGCACCACTGGCACCAGGAATATCTTGAAACACATAGCCAGCTAAAGCAGCTCTCTTTTCATTGAATTCAATGAAAGTAGTGATCCATGATTGGGGCTAATGAAGGGTTTCTTAGTGTCACCGTACTGTGTCATCTATATTCTCTTTACGTTTTCACTACTAAACTGGCGTAGACGAACCAATCTCTTAGAGTTGAATAATCTTTTACCCATATCAATATAAGTCAGTAACAGAAGTCATTATGGTATGTTGTAATGAATTCTCTATTTGTTTCATTGGTTTTTGTGATTAACGTGACTTAAAACCAAACCAAGAGAACATGAAAATTCTAGAAAGAATTCGTGCCGATCGACATTTGCTACTCTTAATGATGGTCTTTGATACGCAGAGTTGTAAGCTACTAAGCACGAGCGAAAATGCAGTTCCTTGAATAATGGAAAAGACTATAGGCGTCAGATTGAAAAGAAGTATAAAAACCAAATACAGAAAAATGCAAGATATCGCCTCAAGCAGGTTGAGAATCTCACCAAAACTATTTAGTAATGTAGACTAATAGTCATCATGATAACTGGACCACAGTACGTTATGAATAAGTCTCATAACTCATTTGACCTCTCAATTTTCAGTCCACAAAAGCAAATTAAAAGTGAAAATAGCACCCATGAGACAGCTATGAAAATAAATTATTGATGATCCTCGTTTAGTGAACAAAACCCTCTTTCCTATATCTATATGCACATGAGACCAGGTGTGCATCTATAATTTTATAGGTAAATTGATAGCTTGAAGAAAAAGGAGCAGGTATTACCCTACACATTCGTAACCCTTATTTTGTTATAACCAGAAGCACCATATGTCGATATTATAAAAGAGAAAAGTGAGAGAATAACAATAACAAAAAAGTCTTAAATCTATTGCAATTGTGCAAATTCAATTTCAATTTTTTTTGTGTCAATTTAGTCCTAAACATTTTGCAATTGTGTTAATTCAGCTCATCCAGTCAATTTTGGTATGTTAGTGTCAATGTAGAGATTGGTCGTCCAAATTTCACATTGATTTAGATAATTTTTAATAATATTTTATTTTTTTCGAATTTTTTATTACTATTTTTTCTTTTTTTTCCTTTTCCTTTTTTTTTTTCTTCCTTCTTTCCTTTTTTCCCCACCGGCCACTTTGGGAACAAAAGCAAAGAAGGAAGAAAAGGTAAAAAAAAAAAAAAAAAAAAAATTAATAATTTTTTTGAAAATATAAAATATTATTTAAAATTATCTAGTCAACGTCGCTCGGACCGCATCCATGTTTTTGAATTGGCACAATTGCAAAATATTTAAGAATAATTTGGCAAAAAACAAATTATAGGAATACGTTGGCATAATTACAATAAGATTATGATTTTATTTTATGTGATTTTCTCTAGAAAAAAAGGATAAAATCATTAATTGGTGACTTTAGATTTATTGAAGAATACATCATTATCACATCCAAACTAATAAGACAAATCCATGCTGATATATTCTTCAGGAAACATTCTATTAAATCGAATGATATGATTCATTTTCTGATCTAATTAATGTAAACATATGTGTCTAACTAATCTTAAGGAAAGTGAAAGGGAATGCAACTTTGTGATGATGTAATTCAATTACAGAACTCCATTCTACCAAACTTTGTTATTATTTATAGATATCATTAGGAGTTGATCATGTTCACTAAATTACAAACATCACTAATTCTGACCACAGACAGGTAAGTAGCCTAGCAAATTGAAAGAGCCGCAAAAATTAAGAGTGTATTTATTTTGCAAAAAATAAATGACTTAAAAAATATTTTCCTAAAAATAATTGCTTGTATCACCTACAAAAATGAATAAATAAATAAAATTTTCATCATTCATAGGTATTTAAATATTAATTATTATCGATAATGAAAATATTTTTCATTGACTAATTATGTCAATTAATACAAAAGATTATTTCAGAAAAATAACTTTCAAATCATTTATTTTCTACGAAATAAATATAAACTAACAAGGAGCTGAAGGTATAGATGTTGGTACATGATTGGTGGGAAGATAATAGATTCGAGAAGGGATCACACGCCATCTTTCTGGAACGTATACGCTAAATCTTCTATTCGGTGGGGAGGGGGACGGGGAGGGGTGCTTCCCGTAGTCCCACTCCCTAAAGTCTCCCTCCTCGCTATGGAAAGAACCACTTCAATGAATCTGTCGCGGAGATGATTTCCGAGCCCAAGCGGGAAATACAGCAGAACGAGGATACTCGAGATAATGCAGAGGGCGAGGGATCCTTGGACCAAGACAAGTATCGAGAGCCAATTCAGTTTGGTTACGGTCCCGTAGACGCCTGCCATGAATGCCAGAGGCATTGCGGTAAGAGCTACCAACAGTGGGATAGATGATAGTACAACCACTCCCGTCACGTAAGGATCATTAGCAAGTATCCAGAGGAGCGTCGCGATTGCCATGATCGAGCCATACATGGCTGTGGAGTTGCTAATCACAAAGACATTGTACATGGCTTTGTGGAGCAATGCCGGGAGTCCAGCATTTGTGTCAGAACCATAATATCCTCCGGGAACAGAAAAACCAGAAACGAAAGTGACAGAGGCTATAAGTGTCGCCATGACCAAGAGACAACTCACTTGTTCCTTGAATGCACTCGGATCCAGTAGTCCCAATTGTTTTCGTGGCCTCCGACCGGTTGGTTCGCAGATAGCTAATTCCTTAATTGTCTGTGTTCCAGCAAAACTCAATATTACCAACATTAACCTCTGCAAGCAACGAGTCAAAGAATAAACGAAGAAATCAGAAAATCATGATTTTGGCAACTAAATTATAGATCTGGGTGAGAGCACACTAATTGACATGACTCACTAATTATTTATTCTAGTCCTGTTTCTGATTGGTATAACAATTTGCAATGAATGATTATCTATGAGAAAAATGTAAAAGATCGTACCTTCGAGATTAAATCATCGAATCCTTTAATAGCCCGGTCTACCACGTCAAGAGCCGTCATGTTATTATTATTGACCAAACTACGATCAATTCTTTTGTCTCGTGCAAGAAGCACGACTGAAGGTTGGTAATGCAACGCAACCATATGTAGAGGCGTATTCCCTTCTAAATCTCTTGCATTTAAGAGGTGACAGAAATTGGGATTATTCAGTATGTATCTGACAATTTCAGTGCGTCCATGTTGCGCTGACACGTGAAGAATGTTTTGTCCCAGCTTAGTTAGAAACTCCGCAGGGTCTGACCATCGTCGAAGTAGCTCGTTGACGATCTCGATGTGACCCATCATGCACGCAACATGAATAGGAAGATAACCGTCCGTGCTGTCTTGCTCCAGCGCATCTGTTTGGTAATGTTGCATCAAGAACTTGACTCCTTCAAGATAATCGATGTACGCTGCTAAGTGAAGTGGAGTGCCCCGTCCCGAATCTCTCAATTGAAATAGCCATGGCTTCCTTTCATGCATCTCTTCCAGCATAACTAAATCCAGCACAAAAATTTAATCATACGGGGTGAACGCAAGTTTGTAATTCTTCAATAGGGGTTGATCCCGCTCTAGATTATCACAAGTATCAGGAGTTGTCTCACGATCTTGCCCATTAGAGTAGCCAGCTATCAAACCATATGAACACGTGACTCATCAAACTAGACTTTCTTTGTGAAAATCGTTTTTTTCAGACACTCGAATATCAATACCAACAACTAAGCCACGCTTCCACAATCCAACATGGTATCATAACTCCAAAAATCATCAGGAAACCAAATTAAAAAAACAAAAGAGTGACCAAGTAGATCAAAGAATTAGCAAGAGCACGACAGTAGGGTTTACCCTTATTTTGGTACATATTGGCAAGGTGGACGGGTGACATGCCGAAGACCCCTTTAGTCTCTGATCTCCTCTGGTCTTCACCATCGTTTGGTACTGCCAACAAGATCCTGAGAACATCTATGTCCTTTGTTTCGACCGCTAAGCACCATGGTGACTTGCTTTCCTTATTCTGACGATACAGTGGATTGGGGTCTTCATTCACCAGTTGACGGATCACCACATAATGGCGGTTCCTCACAGCCTCGTGCAGAGCGGAGTTGCCGTTGTGGTCAGTGCACGTTAGGTCGCCCCGATGAAGGAGAAGTTCCACCACATCGACAATCCCGCTCTAGCTGCAATGTGCAGCGGCGTCTCTCCTCTGGAATTCTTACAGGAGATCAAGTGCTTAGGGATAAAATCGATGATTGCTCTGAAATGATCACCATTCTCTGTATTCCAACGGTGTCAGGTTAATTTGAGCGCAAAAGTTCGAGAATCGTAAAATGCACGGCCACAACTTTTCAATATACCTGCTGCAGCATGAAGCAGTGTATTCCCCAAGGGAGCCCGAGAACAATGGGCAACGGCACTCTTTCCCTGATGCGATGACCCTCCAGGGCTCTGATGAACTCATCGACGTCCGGTCCCTTCGCAGCCGAGTATAGCTGGGGATCCAAAATATTGTCGGGTTGTTGCTGGTTCAGGTCGGCCCTGATTAATAATGCTTCCAGTCTCTGCTTTCTCTGCCTCCACGTCTCCTGGTGCAGACGCTCAGCCATCTCTCCGTGGGTGACTATGCCCTGTGACTTTAAGCGAACTGCCCTGGTGTGTCCTAGGAATCAAATTCAGCAGAGTTATAGCGACCAAGTCGAGTTCAGCCGGGTTGGCCTTAATGAACCTCCCAACCAACATTTTACTGGTGTGTTAAATGGTCTCTGTCGCGACCTCTTTTTTTTTTTCGAGCGCCCGTGATCGGGTACGGGCGCCAAAGGAGGCTAATGGCTCGGCTGAATTTAGTTAAGCCCGGACTCTCCAAAGTCCACCAATTCACGACTTAATGGTTCAAGTTTTTAACCCGTAAATCAATTTTTAAAATAGAGTCGCCACTAATCGATTTGGGGTAGGTTGATTAGAAACCCAAGTGAAGTATCGGAGAAATAGTCACTCTGCGCAACCAGAGAAATTAGGATCGGGGACTTGATTACACTAGTTAATCACTAATGCCCTTTCGGTACCTAATCTTGTTTAAACCCCGAGGTTTTTTGGATGTTCGAGAGATTTTCCATGCATTTTTGGGAGGAAAAACATTTTTTGAGTCATTTTCTAATTTTTTTGGACACAAAAGGATTTTTGGGTATTTTTTTTTTGGAAAAATACAAGTCTTTTTGGCCTTTTCTGAATTTTTTTTGGATTTTTCATGAATTTTTGGCCTTTTTTTGGATTTTTGACATTTTTTGGAAAATATGAAATATTTTTGATTTTTTTATTTTTCGAAAAATAAAATATTATTTAAATATTTTCTGACATTTTTGGAAAATAAATTATTTTTTATTTATTTTCGATTTTTTTGCAAAATAAAACATTTTTTAACATTTTTTAAATATTTTTTGAAAATAAAACATTTTTGATTTTTTTATTTTTGAAATAAAATATTATTTATTTATTTATTTATTTAAAAATTTATTTTATATTAAAATAATATAAAAATCGACCCGGGTCGGATCCGCGGGTTGGGTCCGACCCGCCGCCGATCCAATGAGGATGGACTCGTGTTGCGAGCCCGACTTGGATTTTTTATCTTTTTATATATATTTTTTATTAATTAAAACGACGCCGTGGCCGGCGTTTGGGGACACCCGGCCCGGCCCGACTACTCGCCCCACCTTCCTCGCTCCACGACCCGGTTCCTTCGGAACCCTACCCGACCCGGATCCGGACATGACCGGCTCGCGCCCCGGAAATCGCAAACCCTAGGGTTTGCAACCGCGGCGCGAAGGGGGAAAACGGGAGGCTTACGGCGGCAACGGTAGCGGCGGCGACTCACCGCCGCTACGGCGACGACGGCTAGGCGACCGTGACGGGGGCGGTGACGGAGACGGCGACGGCGACCAGGCGGCACATTACCCGTTCGCGGTGATGGCGCGACGAGGGTGGGGATGACAAGTTGCGACCTCCTCCCGCGGATTTCTTCTTCTCCGGCGAGCCCTCGGCCCCCCTGAAGTCTCTCAGTGGGGTGTCCAAGGGTTGCGACT
Organism: Eucalyptus leucophloia subsp. euroa; assembly: GCA_017140325.1. Taxonomy (NCBI): domain Eukaryota; kingdom Viridiplantae; phylum Streptophyta; class Magnoliopsida; order Myrtales; family Myrtaceae; genus Eucalyptus; species Eucalyptus leucophloia. The sequence goes on along the minus strand of CM029478.1, from coordinate 5,158,713 downwards.
CGATCTGGCTCCCTCTCTCCCTCCGCGATCTCGGTGCCCCCTCCATCGTCGTCGGGGAGGTATTTATAGGCGAGGGTGGCCGGTCGACGGAGTTTCGACCGCCGATCGCCACGGCCGTCGCCGGCCGAACCGCCTGTCCCATCCGACACCGCCCGCCCCCGCTCCAGTCCCATCGCCGTCCGTCCATCCTTCCCCTCCGTCGCACCCCTGCGCGTGCCCTGCGGGCAGGCGAGAGGAAGGAAACGACATGGCGAGGCCGGCCGAGGCGGAAATGGGCCGAGGGCCCATGCGGAGGCTGCTTCTTCTTTTCCGTTTTTGCTTTTCTTTTTTTGCTTCGTTTTTTTTTTCATTTATTATCCGAAAATCAAATAAAATAAAGCCAAATTTTAGGCGTCAACAGCTGCCCCTCTTTGAAGGTGAGCTCGCAGAGGTTGCATTCAAAGACAAAGTGATGCCTAAAATTTGGCTATATATGCGTAGTGGATTATATTTTGTTTGAGACTTATTATCCTATGTAAAAAGAGCAATATAACATTATATATTCTAAGACAGACAAGAAGATACCTGTAGTTACTTACCGGAAGTGAGTGAGATAGGGTGTGAGCCCCGAGCTTGGCAAGTATCAAGGCGTCATCTTACCTGGTAATATGAGGAGATTGCTTTTGCAGGGCTCGAACCATTCTTCGATCGCCTGTTAAAACAATCAATGATTTGTCTAGGACCCGAACCTTTCTTCTGGTTGCCTTGACAGAGATTGCTCCTCCGGACCCGAACCATTCTTCGGTCGCCTGCTGGAGTAATCAGTGGTTGCGTCTCGAACCCGAACCATTCTTCGGTCGCCGTAACGAGAAATTGCTTCTCCAGACCCGAACTATTCTTCTACGCCGTTAAAACAATCAATGATTTGTCTAGGACCCGAACCTTTCTTCGGTTGCCTTGACAGAGATTGCTCTTCCCGACCCGAACTATTCTTCGGTCGCCTGTTGGAGTAATCGTGGTTTGTCTCGGACCCGAACCATTCTTCGGTCGCGTGACGAGAAATTGCTTCTCCAGACCCGAACCATTCTTCTGGCCGCCTGTTAAAACAATTAATGATTTGTCTAGGACCCGAACCTTTCTTCGGCGCCTTGACAGAGACTCGCTCCTCCAGACCCGAACCATTCTTCGGTCGCTTGCTAGAGTAATCGTGGTTTGTCTCGGACCCGAACCATTCTTCGGTCGCCATGACGAGAAATTGCTTCTCCAGGACCCGAATCATTCTTCGGTCGCCTGTTAAAACAATCAATGATTTGTCTAGGACCCGAACCTTTCTTCGGTCGCCTTGACAGGAGACTGCTCCTTCAGGACCCGAACCATTCTTCGGTCGCCTGTTGGAGTAATAAGTGGTTTGTCTCGGACCCGAACCATTCTTCGGTCGCCTGTTAAAACAATCAATGATTTGTCTAGAACCCGAACCTTTCTTTGGTCGCCTTGACAGGAGACTGCTCCTCCAGGACCTGAACCATTCTTCGGTCGCCTGCTAGAGTAATTAGTGGTTTGTCTCGGACCCAAACCATTCTTCGGTCGCCGTGACGAGAAATTGCTTCTCCAGACCCGAACCATTCTTCGGTCGCTGTTAAAACAATCAATGATTTGTCTAGGACCCGAACCTTTCTTCGATCGCCTTGACAGAGATCGCTCCTCCAGACCCGAACCATTCTTCGGTCGCCCGTTGGAGTAATCGTGGTTTGTCTCGGACCCGAACCATTCTTCGGTCACCGTGACGAGAAATTGCTTCTCCAGACCCGAACCATTCTTCTGGCCGCTCGTTAAAACAATCAATGATTTGTCTAAGACCCGAACCTTTCTTCGGTCGCCTTGATAGGAGATCGCTCCTCCAGACCCGAACCATTCTTCTGGCCGCCTCGTTGGAGTAATAAGTGGTTTGTCTCGGACCAAACCATTCTTCTGGTCGCTGTTAAAACAATCAATGATTTGTCTAGAACTCGAACCTTTCTTCTGGTCGCCTTGACAGAGATCGCTCCTCCGTGACCCGAACCATTCTTCTGGTCGCCGCTAGAGTAATTAGTGGTTTGTCTCGACCCAAGCCATTCTTCGGTGTTGTGACGAGAAATTGCTTCTCCAAGACCCGAACCATTCTTCTGGTCGCCTCGTTAAAACAATCAATGATATGTCTAGGACCCGAACCTTTCTTCGGTCGCCTTGACAGGAGACTGCTCCTCCAGGACCCGAACCATTCTTCGGCCGCCCGTTGGAGTAATCAATGGTTCGTCTCGGACCCGAACCATTCTTCGGTCGCCGTGACGAGAAATTACTTCTCCAGACCCGAACCATTCTTCGGTCGCTGTTAAAACAATCAATGATTTGTCTAGGACCCGAACCTTTCTTCGGTCGCCTTGACAGAGATCGCTCCAGACCCGAACCATTCTTCGGTCGCTTGTTGGAGTAATCGGTGGTTTGTCTCGGACCCGAACCATTCTTCGGTCCGCCGTGACGGAAATCGCTTCTCCGGGACCCGAACCATTCTTCGGTCACCTGTTAAAACAATCAATGATTTGTCTAGGACCCGAACCTTTCTTCGGTCGCCTTGACAGGAGACTGCTCCTCCAGGACCCGAACCATTCTTCGGTCGCCTGTTGGAGTAATCAATGGTTTGTCTCGGACCCAAACCATTCTTCGGTCGCCGTGACGAGAAATTACTTCTCCAGGACCCGAACCATTCTTCGGTCGCCTGTTAAAACAATCAATGATTTGTCTAAGACCCGAACCTTTCTTCGGTCGCCTTGATGGGAGATGCACCGACCTTTCTCAGGGCATCTCGTTTGTGGGTGCTTGATTTGTATCAAGGACACCAGTTGGTACTCGACCTTTCTCGGGAGATGCGCTGACCTTTCTCAGGGCATTGATTTGTGGGGCGACTGATTTCTGTCGAAGACACCAGTTGGAATCCAACCTTTTTCAGGAGGATGCGCCGACCTTTCTCAGGGCATCGATTCTCGAAGATACCTGGGATATTGGTGAAGGTCTCTCACCTCCTAGTAGTTGGAATATCAAGGACATACCTTGGATATTCATGAAGGTTTTTCACCGACTGATAATTGGGAATATTGAGGACGTGCCTCACATATTCGTGAAGGTCTCTCGCCTCCTGGTAAAGGGGAATATTGAGGACATGCCTCGAATATTCGTGAAGGTCTCTCACCTCCTGAGATATTTGTGAAGGTCTCTCACCTCCTGGTAATTGGGAATATCGAGGGCGTACCTAGGATATTGGTGAAGGTCTCTCACCTCCTGGTAGATGGGAATATCGAGGACGTACCTGAGATATTCGTGAAGGTCTCTCACCTCCTGGTAATGGGAATATCGAGGGCGTACCTGAGATATTCGTGAAGGTCTCTCACCTCCTGGTAGATGGGAATATCGAGGACGTACCTGAGATATTCGTGAAGGTCTCTCACCTTCTAGTAATTGGGAATATCAAGGACGTACCTTGGATATTCGCGAAGGTCTCTCACCTCCTGGTAAATGGGAAATATCGAGGGCATACCTGGGATATTCATGAAGGTCTCTCACCTCCTGTTAAAGGGGAATATTGAGGACATGCCTCGAATATTCGTGAAGGTCTCTCACCTCCTGAGATATTCGTGAAGGTCTCTCACCTCCTGGTAGTTGGGAATATCAAGGACGTGCCTTGGATATTCGTGAAGGTCTCTCACCTCCTGGTAATTGGGAATATCAAGGATGTACCTTGGATATTCGTGAAGGTCTCTCACCTCCTGGTAGATGGGAATATCGAGGACGTACCTGAGATATTCGTGAAGGTCTCTCACCTTCTGGTAATTGGGAATATCAAGGACGTACCTTGGATATTCGTGAAGGTTTCTCACCCCCTGGTAATGGGAATATCGAGGGCGTGCCTCGCATATTCGTGAAGGTCTCTCACCTCCTGGTATTATAAACTTGACTGTGGTATGAGGTTTACTTGAATTGCTGCAGGCATTTAAAAGGGGAGGGACACTTGGATAGCCACAGGTGTACAAAGTACTGGAATGCTTGGATGAACACAAGTATTAATGATATCATCTGGGACCACTCAGGCGGGTCCAAGTGCTAGAAAACATACCCAGACGGTGGTGCCAAATAAAGCAATGGAATGCTTGAACACCTGCTATATTATTTTGGGGACAACTCGGGTAGGTTGAGTGTCATGAAAATGAAGTACTGGACAACGGTGGGTACTTGATGATATAGGGATACCTAAACAGCAGTAGGTATTCAACAATAAAGGGATACTTGGTCAATTACAAGCATTAATACTCTAAGGACGACTCGAACAGGTCGAGTGTTAAGAAAAGGGAGCATTCGAACGATGACTAGTATTCAAAGGCAATGGGATGCTGAGACAGTTGCAAGCATCCAAACTCAAGGGACGACTCGAATAGGCTGAGTGTCAATAGGGGGAGCACCCGGCAAGCGGTGGGTACTAAAAAACAAGGGGGTACTTAGACAGCAATAAGCACCCAAACTCAAGGGACAGCTCGAATAAGTCGAGTGTCAATAAGAGAGTACCTGGACAGTGATAGGTACTTCAAGACAAAGGGGGTACTTGGACAACAGCAAGTATTTAACGATAAATTGATACTTGGTCAGTCACAAGTATGAATACTTTGGGGACAACTCGAACAGGTCGAGTGTTAGGAAAAGGGGGTATCCGAGCGGTGGCCGATACTAAAAAACAAGAGGATACTTGGGCAGTCGCAAATATCAATACTCTGAAGACAACTCGAACGGGGCGAGTGTTAATAAGGGGGAGTACTCAGCAAGTGGTGGGTATTTAAAGACAATGAGATACTTAGATAGTTGTAAGCACCCAAACTCAAGGGACGACTCGAATAGGTCGAGTGTCAAGAAGAGAGTACCTGGACAGTGGTAGGTACTTTAAGACAAATGGGAATTAGAATATGCTTACCTGGCAATATCTCTGATCTTTGAGAGTATGTCTGCTATTTGCACAATATGCACACATGATTGTATATGTATAAATTCATAAATTTAAATGTGATTTATGCATGATAATTTTATCGGTTTGTATCGTTCGAATTCCATTGGGGAAGATTTTGAAAGACAACATTTATTCGGAATATAGATGCTTTGAGCATGCCAGATGAGGGACTTTCAATCTGAAAGGACTGTCCACTCATTCTCATGGAGAAGGCTATCCTGACCATTGATGCAGGATTTATAAGGACCACACTATCTCACCGTCATCATGTCGGCGGGGGTCCGAGTATTCTCACAAACAGTATGACTTTACCAATGTGAGAGGTTTTTGTTGAAATTGTGATGAAAATTTGGTCAACGGCTCATCAAATGGGACCGTCGAGGTCAAAGCCGATGGACAAAAATGCTGCACGATCGTCTCCGAGTTTACAAGTCAAGAACCCTGCGAAAAGAAATAGAGTAATCTTGCTCGTACTTCTTCGAGCGATGTTTATAGACATATGAAATCCTACGTTAATTGAAGTGCCCCTAGTCTGAAGAGACTTTTACAATGGGAACGCAACGTAGACTTGGCTCACATGTAGGAGGGTGAGAGTTGGTGATTGTCTTGGCATTTTTCACCCGTCTTTCTTCTCACGGTCCGATGAAGGTTCTACGGATCAACAACAATTTCTCTTGGGAATACAAATGACTGTGTTTTTTGTTTGGGGCATTGGCCTTGCTTTTACTAGGCACACTGCTTTTTCATGCCCCTACTCCTCTCTTCAATTTTTCATTCATGGGCATTGACCTTGCTTTTACCAAGTACACTGCTTTTTATGCCCATGTTTTTGTTCTTGTTGCTTGAGGAATTGATCTTGGCAAGTTCAAGCAAACGCCTTTGTTAGACTATGGAGTCTTCATCTTTTGTTGGCACTTTTGATTATGCTGCTCAATCGATAGTGGCTTCTGCTTTGCCTCCATGTGAGGGTGAATTTTCAGACTCAATTGAGTTGTACAATGGATACAAGTGCGTAAATAAAGAATTGCTCTTCACGACTCTAGGGCACTTAAATTAATGCGAGTGTTCATATGCAATAAAGACACTCGAAGATTGATGCAAGTGCAAGCAAGAAAATTTCTATCCCCTTTCTCACTTGTGATGTTGATTTGCTTTTGACTTGCCCCAGTGTGGGGTGGTTCTTTGTCGGGAGTATAGTAGAAATTCGTCAGTGTATGGGGCTCAAAGTGAGTGATGGAGTGCCTCTCACTGCTTTGATCATCGTACTATTCGCGAGAGAACTCTTTACCCTGTAGTCATGGAATTTTCTGCACTCATTTCACAAGTGTATAGATGGGGGATTATGTATAGGATATGGCTTGCCTGCCATCATTCTGACGTGCCTCATCCAACATGCTCAATCAATCTTGTATTCTTCAATTAGCTGTCTATTCTAATAATTCTCAATGGAATCAATGATTTAGACAAACAAAATCATCATGCAGAATTCACCTAGAAAAATGCATGCAGTGTATGATGTGATGGAGTTTGTACTCTCAAAATGAATGAATGGCTTTTTACTCAAGAAGAACTTATTAACAGCTATAAGGGTGTTTACTTGGTGGAATGGTATTCACAAATGTGTTGAATTTTGAAAGAGTTATTTACAAAGGGTTATTCACAAATGAGTGTTTATAGATTGCTCCTATTGGTTAGGGACATGACATATGAATGATCAACCAGGGATTGGGAATCTAATCAGGAATTGCTACTCTTGCTTTTTGTAGAGAAGAAGCTGAAAATGGATCAATCAACAGGGCCAAAATTAAAGGTGAATTAAGGCCTGAAGGACCTTTGTCATTTGCTTTTGGTGATACTTGAGACGCCGTTTTGTTTGGGAGAGCTTGTCATGCCTCTCATTGATTTGTTATCTTTGCTTTTGACAGTCAAGTGATCCTGCAACAAACAAGAGGGAATGAGTTAGTCATGAACTCTTTCAAGAGTCGAATAACTGGAAGCGATACAACTTTACCCTTCACTGGTTTGCAGATGATTGGGTGAACCTGAAGTACAAGGAGGACACGAAGTCTCGTGTCTTCCACTTCATCAGGTCAATTATTCTCCTTTATGGATGGCATGTCCCTTTACACGAAGTCAAGTGAATTCGATGCAAGCCATTTCTGTATACTAGCTTGGCCAATATTGATTTGTCAAATCTAAACATTGAGTTTGGTTCTTGAGTTGTGATGCTCCCTATCAAATAGGGAAAATATGTCAAAAGCGGTTCAGTAGTGGGAGCATTGGAAACGATACCAAGTTACCCTTTCCCAGAGTTTGTATTTGTTGATTCCTAAGGATATTTGAATGTCGATGATGGTTTCTCTATCTTAGCATAGTTTAATGTTTCCTTCAATTGGCCTCCCTCATTTATGACCATGTATGCATGATTGCTGGTCGTTAATTCATCTTCAACGCCTTCCTTCTGTGGAATTTCTCCTATATGACCATTAGCAGCATTGAGCAAAGTCATGTACTTCAAGCTTCTATGGAATCTGAGATGGACAATCAAAACCTCCAATTCTCTTTTGGCAATTACTTCTTGCGAGAATATGCGTCTGGAGTGAAGCTTCTAAATTCCAAAGTCATTGTCCAGGGTGTGGGGCTATAGATTGCCTTGACTGTCTAGATTTTCTCCCTATTGACAGTAATCACTTAAAAGGAAGAGGAGGAACTCCTTTCTTATGTTGAAGTTGATACTGTAACATCTAGTCGTTTGGGCGCATCGTGTGACAATATAGTCTTTTAGCTTAGGATGGAGCTGGGCAGGAGTGAGGTATGTCATGGATGCTTCGATCTCAACTCTATGCCTGTACCTATTACGTCTCATCTTTTGTATCTTGTAAATAGAAGAGAGAAGACATCATTTCCAAATTATATTCAGAGGATAAGACTTACCCTCTTTTGGTGTAGGATGATTCTTTCTATTTGCCCTTGTTTTCTTGGCAAGGTGTCTTTGAATTTGGTGAGTTCGCCTGATGCGCTTGCTTCAAATGCCCCACATCATACTAAGTCAAAGGGGATGGGAATGATCTTCTGAGACATGAAGTGAATGAGTAAGAAAGACAAATATGGTTAAATTTATTATCTTGTTTTAACAAGAGCTTTTGGGTGATGAAAATATATATTTTTTTTTTTCAAAATACGTCTTTGGGGGAGAAAAAGCATGAGGAAGCGCAGCCCTCAGTATTCTCTTTGGATGCTATTTTCTTTTCATGGTTAGATAACATCACTGGGCTGGTTTGGAGTACCGCTTCATACTCTTAAATCAAAACATTAGAACTATACAATAGAGTACTTAGAATGGAAAATACAACAGTAGCACACCAGACAAGATAAGAAATATGAAATTACAAAAACGAGTAAAACCCATGAAAACTCTTGTGTAAAGGAGTGCTTTTGATAGTGCTGGTCTTGAAGCTAAGCGTGCTTGAATTCCTCGCCTTCAGTAGACTCGAATTATTCGCATGCGATGACTACCTCGCTGAAGCTATGGAAGTGTAACCCATGCAGCCAACAGCGATGCTTGCAGGACAAACCTTCTATGAACTGCTTCATTAACTCCTCTTTAGCCAGTTGAGGGCAGGTTTGCATCAAGAAAGCTCTCCACCTCCCTGCGTATGCTTGGAAATCCTCCATTGGTCTTCTTGCGAAGTGAGCTAAACTTTCACAAGGCAATTCAGTTCCAATCTGGTTTTGGTATTGATGCAAGAATGTGGAAGTCAGCTCATTCCAATCATTTAAGAGATAAATATTTGCCGTGATGAACCATTGCAACGCAGACCCCGTAAGAGTTTCTTGGAATGCCTGAGTTGTGAATGACATCGGGCCATAGTATCGAATCATTTCTGCATGGAGATATTGCAAGTGGGCCACAGGACAAGTTGTGCCGTTATACTTGCAGAGATCGGGTATACACATTTCTATGGGGGTCATGATCCTACGAGGGCAAGATGAGCCGGGCTTGTCTTGGCTAGGCCGCTGGTTCTCCCACTGCATATTTGTTGTAGTGGTGAATTTTTCTGTTTCAGGGAAGTTGGATTCTGCCGAGATTACTCCATTGCTTTCTTCTTGGTTAAAATTCCCGAATGAGGATGAAGCATTGAAGCTATCCTCATGGTCAGATGATGAGCTTAGTACTTCATTAGGATCATAGCGGATAAAGACGTATGCTTCTTCTTCTGACGGGCCTTCATCTTCGGATGAGAGTAGGAAACAATTATATGATGAATCGTCAGTTTCATTGTTGAAATAACGTTGGAAGTCTTTGTGATTGTATTCTAGGGCCGGGAAGTCTTCAGGATTGTACTCTAGAGGATGGTGGCCCTCAAAGTTGTATTCTTGGGAATGTTCAAAGCTTTGGTGTGATGGCTCGTCGGTAGATGCTGAATCTATCTGCTTGGGCTTTCTTTTCTTGGCTTTTGGTCCAGACCTTTTGAGTAAGGCCCTTCGTTTTGCTAACTTGATTCTGTTAAGGGAAGTGAGAGACATTAGAGTTTCACTGTCTGATTCACTTTCCAGGTTGATAGGGGTCGGTATTCTTTGGACCCTAGCTCTTGGAGCAAGCTTGGGGAGTTGTCCAGTTGTGCCCCACTCTTGAATTGACTCTGTGTCTTTGACCTCATACAAAGGCTCCTTGCCTTTCCTAGTGGGAAATTTTCCAGTAACAGGATGTTGCTCAACTGCCCATTTATCATGCAAGGCTTCATTGACATGCTCCTCTCCTATCTCAGCGGCTAACAGCTCCTTGTGCTCCGCGATCATTGGCTCTTCGTAGGGCAAGGTGATGTCAGGGGTGATGTTAATATCGTATTCTTGATGGAAAACATGAATTAATTCCCTCCAGGTTTTAAGGGGACCAATCTTCTTAACAATGTACCATCGCAAGGCAGGGCCAATCAAGTTCGCTTGGTACGATTGAATCATCCTTCGAACTAGGTAAGCTTGCAAGTAGGTCTCTGGACAGGAGGTATCAAGCATACCTTTCGCATTCGGGTGCTTTGAGTTTTTCAGGGATCTCAATGCTAGCGTAATTGGACAGGTCCATGGGACTTTGCTCCTGCAGCTGGTCTAACTTTTTCATGATCTTTTCAAATTGTCTATGGTACTGGCTATTTCCTGGCGAATTTGCGGGTGTCATGATGGCGTTTAAGGCAACTACAGAGTTGGGTTTGAGTTGAGTGGGTTCCATTTGTCTTGAGAGTTGTTGAAGGACAATGGACATTTGTCCTACGCCGTCTTCAATGTTAATAAGGCGATTTTGTACATCATTCTGATCGGGCCCTAGCGCATGAGGCCATGCACGAGCTACCGGTGGCCGGCGATTCATAATTACCTACCGTTTGTGAAAACAATGAATGAGTATGAAAGTAAACAAAAAATGACCCAGGGCAATGGTCTAACTGCTTTTTTATTCATCAAAAGGGGATTTCATAGACCGCAAACTTCTGATATCTAAAACTTGAAATTGAAATGACAGAATGAAATACTAGACATTAAACAAAAATCCCTAAACAATGGGACAAAACTTTCACACTATTTACACTAAGGGGCACATGATTGCTAATTTATATGTGATGGGGAGCCTTGTTCTTGCGAGGACGCCTACTTCCTTGAACTGGTTCTGAGGTGTGCATCCAGTCCATTCCCAAATCTCTCTCCATGAGCTCTGCTTGCTCGTGCTAGCTGCTCTCACGATCGAGAGTGAGGGACTAATGGCTTCCATCTTGTCGGGATACAATGGTTGTGGATGTAGGACATGGAGGCATGGTGGGCTTTTTCTTCTCCCTCAAGCCCTTCAGGTATCACAATCTTTTTACGATGGCACTTTTCCCAGGTTTCCTCAATAGTAGAAATTTCGAATTCATAGTCATGGCTTGTGTTGAAAAGAACTGGAGGGACCATCATCTTGAAAGGCGATGGGATCTCCTGAAGGGCTCCATATTGTCGTGCTACCCGATATGGGTAGTAGGGAATGGCGCCGGTGAGACCGAGCAACGGAATTGGGCGGGTACGCATGTAAGCAAAGCGGGCCCTTTTTCATGGAACCAACCAGCACACCATTGGAATGCCTCGGGAGCTGGGTTTCTTAGAAAGCTTACCCAATTTAAACAGCTTTGATTGGGAATGTACGGTCCTAAAACCATAAATTTTTGTAATGGATTTTCAAAAGCATTTGTTTCGAGCGATCGCATGAAGTCTCGAAATTCGCTTAGGTGAGAAAAGAACCAGACTTGTAATATTTCAGGAGAGGCTCGCATGATTTTCTCCGAGTTGTCTTTAAAACGATTAAAAGACAAGAATGTTTCGAGTTAAAATCATGTTGACATAATTCCCCCTCTTAAGATCGATCAACTATCCATGCCATCTTGGGAGTTATGGCATTTCTTTGATGGGGGAAGATGATGAGTCCGAAAAAGGCTAGGAGGAAAATCTCACTTTTCTGGGTCATAGGCTGATTTTGGAAATAGGCATTCATAAATTCTAATGGGCATGTATTATGGTTGCCTTCAAGAATTTGTCTCATGACATGGATTTCGTTCCTAAAAGTCGTGCTAACTGCGCCATGGGAGGGCGCCTATCGATGGCTTGACAAGCTTTTTCTCAAGAGGCATTCCGAGTGATGATGTTGTATTCTTCCGGGGTTGGGGTTAGCTCAAACCTACCGAATATAAAAGTAATTGTCTTCGGCGCCAAAAATGTGCCATGGCTTGTATGACTTCGGACGAACAAAGATTTGGATCAACGATAGGAGATGACCAATTTTGGCCTGCACGCGCTCCTAGGCAAACTGATCTAATTGACCCCACCATCTGAAGAGCTCCGCCTTGGGAGCAGGAATGAACTGGATATCGTCTTTCCCCATCACATATAAACTGGGACTTGAAAAGTTTATCCTACATTGCCACGGGCCAAATAAAAAGACTGAGTAAAAGTAAAGGAATCACTTTGCTTTTAAAGAAAAATGGCAAGCACAAAGACATGCGCATGGGACGTGCGGCTCGATTTCTAACTCGAAGGCTTGATGAAATTAAAAAGATATCCGCCCATCGCGGTCTCGCGTTAGCGGTATACCCTTCTAACCTCGGCTAAGAAATTCGGGGAAAAGAAAGGCAACCTCTACATCACAGTCTCGCGTTCAAGGTCGTATCTTTCTTAACACCATCCTAGAAATCCTATGGCGACCCAGGTCCAGCAGCCGGGTTGTGTGTGCCATGTGTAGTGTTTAAAACTGTAAAGCATGCACAGCAATTTATAATCACAAAACATTTTATCTTGACAGAATAAAAAAACTTTAAGCTATTACCCTGCACAAAAGAAAAAAAACCCAAGTTAGCAAAGCGTTTAAACAAAGATTAAATGGCCTAAGTCCTCAAAGTCCCCAGTGGAGTCGCCAAGCTGTCGCGACCTCTTTTTTTTTTTCGAGCGCCCGTGATCGGGTACGGGCGCCAAAGGAGGCTAATGGCTCGGCTGAATTTAGTTAAGCCCGGACTCTCCCAAGTCCACCAATTCACGACTTAATGGTTCAAGTTTTTAACCTGTAAATCAATTTTTAAAATGGAGTCGCCACTAATCGATTTGGGGTAGGTTGATTAGAAACCCAAGTGAAGTATCGGGAGAAATAGTCACTCCTGCGCAACCAGAGAAATTAGGATCGAGGACTTGATTACACTAGTTAATCACTAATGCCCTTTCGGTACCTAATCTTATTTAAACCCTGAGGTTTTTTGGATGTTCGAGGGATTTTCCATGCATTTTTGGGAGGAAAAACATTTTTTGAGTCATTTTCTAATTTTTTTTGGACACAAAAGGATTTTTGGGTATTTTTTTTGGAAAAATACAAGTCTTTTTGGCCTTTTCTGAATTTTTTTTTTGGAATTTTCATGAATTTTTGGCCTTTTTTTTGGATTTTTGACATTTTTTGGAAAATATGAAATATTTTTGATTTTTTTATTTTTCGAAAAATAAAATATTATTTAAATATTTCTGACATTTTTGGAAAATAAATTATTTTTTATTTATTTTCGATTTTTTTGCAAAATAAAACATTTTTTAACATTTTTTAAATATTTTTTGAAAATAAAACATTTTTGATTTTTTTATTTTTGAAATAAAATATTATTTATTTATTTATTTATTTAAAAATTTATTTTATATTAAAATAATATAAAAACTGACCGGGTCGGATCCGCGGGTTGGGTCCGACCCGGCCAAATATCCGAATGAGGACGGGCCCGCGTTGCAGGCCCGACTCGGATTTTTTATCTTTTTATATATATTTTTCTCTTAATTAAAACGACGCCGTGGTCGGGCGTTTGGGGACGCCCGGCCCGGCCCGACTATCCGCCCCACCTTCCTACTCCACGACCCGGTTCCTCGGGAACCCTACCCGACCCGGATCCGGCGCATGACCCGGCTCGCAGACCCGGGAATCGGAAACCCTAGGGTTTGCAAATCCGCGGCGCCGAAGGGGGAAAACGAGAGGCTTACGGCGGCAACGGTAGCGGCGGCGGCTACTGCTGCTACGGTGACGACGGCTACGGCAACGACCGGGATCGGACGGTGATGGAGATGCGATGGCGGCGAGGCGGCACATTACCTGTTCGCGGTGATGGCGCGACGAGGGTGGGGATGACGGTGCGACCTCCTCCCGCGGATTTCTTCTTCTCCGGTGTCTCTCTCTCTCTCTCTCTACTCCTTCCGGCGGGGCTCAGATCTGAGGCCGTGAGCCCTCGACCCCCCTGAAGTCTCTCAGTGGGGTGTCTAAGGGCTGCGACTCGATCTGGCTCCCTCTCTCCCTCCGCGATCTCGGTGCCCCCTCCATCGTCGTCGGGGGGGGAGGTATTTATAGGCGAGGGGCGGCTGGTTGACGGAGTTTCGACCGCCGATCGCCACAGCCGTCGCCGGCCGAACCGGCGTCCCATCCGACACCAGCTGCCCCCTACTCCACGTCCCATCGCCGTCCGTCCGTCCTTCCCCTTCGTCGCGCCCCCTGCGCGTGCTCTGCAGAGGCGAGAGGAAGGAGACGACATGGCGGGGCCGGGCCGAGGCGGAAATGGGCCGAGGGCCCATGCGGAGGCTGCTTCTTCTTTTCCGTTTTTGCTTTTCTTTTTTTTGCTTCTTTTTTTCGTTTATTATCTGAAAATCAAATAAAATAAAGCCTAATTTTAGGCGTCAACAGTCTCCAATGCGCATATTCATTCTTTTTTCTTTATAAGGAACCTCAAAAAAAAAACGAAAAAACGAAATTAAGAATTGGCAAAATACACTTCGCCTGTGTGGAGTTCACACCGAATTAATTTTTCCCCCTAAAAGTGATTGAACAGTAAAAGAGATATGGAAAAAACTAGCGTGTTGGACACAATGACTATCTTACATCTACGTTGGTACTAGGGCTAAATTTGTTTTCTTTTGGACCAAGTTACTTGTCCACCTTCTTGTCAAAATTTTTAAAAAGTATTTGAAAATTTAAAAATTTAGTAAAAAAAATTATATCGTTATATGTGTCATATATATTTTAAAAGTTTTAAGATATTTTACACTAAATAAAATCATACTGCAATGGAACAAATTGAAAAAAAAAAAAAAAAAAAAGTAAGGGAAAATGCCACTAATAATCTTAAAATATGCCCACTTAACACCAACATCCAATTTTTTTTATGCCATCAAAACTCATAAACTTGTATTCCTGTGATGAAAGAGTACCCTTAGCTATCACTAAAAACTCTAAACTCCATCTATTGTGATATTAATACTCCAAATTTTTTATTGTCTCACATATACACAAATTTGTACTAGTATAACGAAAAAAAAAAAGATATTGGTTATGGTTTAAGAGTTTTGACGTCACAAAAAATATTCAGGGAATCGGTGTCACAAATGATGGAGTTTAAGATTTTTTCTGATAATCTTTTTTTTTTAATATATTGGTCGATATCTTAGTAGGGATACTTTAGGATTTAATCCCAAAAGTAAAAACGACTAGAGTTCGTTTATCCCAGCAATCCATTGCCTAATCAAACTATCAAAAGAAAAGGCTCGAAGCAGTGTCCGTTCATTGTTGCTTCTTTTGTCCTTCTCACCTTTACGGGTGACGTCTCTCAAGCCCCCGCGTGGAAAAAAAGTTGTTACATAGCTGTGGTAAAGGATTGTCTGTTCAGAATTACCACTTCGTTAATTTTTTTAAAAAAAAACTTTTTTACTGAAATTGAAATTGAAATTAATTATACAAAAAAATATGTGTGGATCTAGATTTCAATACAAATCGCGTAAGTTTCGAGTACTTAATTTTTTTTAAAAATAAAATATATCAATCACAAGATTTATATTAAACAATTTTTTGTTTTATCTAGATAGATCATAGATTTGAATCACTAAAAATAATAGACACTCCTTCACAACACCAAGCATACAACTGAAATAATAGATGCCCAAAAAGTACCCGCCCAAATAAGTCTCGTCAAAACCAATCCCAAACTCTTGAAACCTAAAATCTATTATATATATTCAAGAACCTGAAACATATCCTATAATAGGTTCCAAGATCTATCCAAATTTCACATGTATTCTTAATTAACCATCATTTATTGTTATAATCCACTTACTATAATTCAAATTTAAACACAAAAAAATGAAATACTAATAAAATAAAAGTCTCAATCATGAATATGCCGAGAAATAGAAGCTAAGATTAATTGTTGCAAATTACACATTCCATGGAACATCTTAGGATTGTGCGAAGCCATAGAATAAGAGAAATACAAAAAAAAAAAATAATAATTAGCTTCTAAGTTCCAAATGTGGAAAGTTATCTATTAGAACCGATTCGAATTTTTGGAACTTAGAACCTCATCAAGTCATATTTAGAAATCTAAAATCGGACCGATGAATGGTTTCGATTCTCTGATTTTTTATTCTATCCCATAATTATAATCTAGAATACACGACAAAAATGAAGACCTTCACGCCAACAAGACCAGAACCAACAAATTCTGCAGCTGAACTGCATCGCCATGACCAGAAAAAACCCGAGAAAATATTGGGTGGGTTTAACCCTCCACGTAGGCGGTGGGTTAAACCACTCAGCGGTCGACGCGTGGCGCCACGTAAGCGAGGGCGTCAGGCGTTCAAAATTCGCGCGGGCCGACCACTCTGACGCTCCCTCTACTCTGCTCTGCTCTGCGACGCCTGCGCATGTCAAAATCGTCCTCTCTCTCCTCTCTCTCTCCCCCGTTCTCCATTCCGTTCCGTTGCGGGGGAGAACAAAACTCTTTACGAAAGCTGCTTCTCTCCCCTCCTTTGCTCTCTCTCTCTCTCTCCATTCTCGCCGACGATCTCTCTCTGTCCATTCTCGACTCCGACGCCCCGCCGACGACCTCGCCTCCTCCTCCGCCTCCGCCCCCAACGCCCTCTCGCGACTCCGACGCCCCCGACTCAAGCCGGTTGCCTCTGACGCCGACGACGCCCCCTCCGCCTCCGCCCCCGACGCCCTCTCGCGACTCCGACGCCCCCGACTCAAGCCGGTTGCCTCCGACGCCTCCGACGCCGCCTCCGCCTCCGCCCCGACGCCCTCTCGCCACTCCGTCGCCCCCGACTCCGATGCCGACACCCACCTTCGCCTCTGCCTCCGCCGACGCCCTTTCCACCTCCGCCGAAGCCTCGACCGATTTGCTCATATCTCACAGCGTCATCGTCAGGTACCGCAGTAGCTTCTTGATCTTTGATTATCTCTGCTCATTGTTATTCGGGCGAATCTGTTCCGGCGACTCGAGCGCGAGCTGACCTTGTGGACTTCTTCGCAGTGTCATCTGCTGCATTGCTGGGGTTCTGGCTCTGCTTTTGCTGCCGATTCTCACCAAGAACACCTACATTCCAGGTGAGTGCCGCTTCCGATTCCTTTCTCCACTCACTCGCTCGTGACCAACCGGCCTGAAAGTGAACGTGCTGTCTCTATACGAACTATACTCTTGCATATGAGTCCAAATATTTGTGGAGATTGGTATGAACTTGTGATGATACAAGCTTTTCCTTTTTTTAATTGCTTGTGATTGCTTGAACAATACCTAGTCCATTAACTGGATAATTACACTGTGAATATTGTAGTTAAATTTTTAGAGCAATTTTATCAATTAAGCATTTCATAGATGGATCTCAACTTCTCTAAGTAAGTGCTAGGCATTTGTGTCCTGGGGATAAAGTGATTGGTCATCTAATCAAAAGTAACTTTAAAATTTGTTGTTGCATTGCGCTGAAGTGTTGTCCACATCACTTGTATAGGGATTTATCATGGCCTATTAGCTTGAGCTTTGGGGTTAGACTTTTGACATGGTTTTAAGAGTCAAGTTTTAATCTGTCCTGCCAGTTTTATGTTTATTTCACATGTAGATCCCTGATCTGCAGTTCCACGTGCATACATATGGTTTCATTCTGATTTGCACGTGAGATGGGGTCTAAATTTTATTCCACCTCACTTGTTTATGGGGTTGGGGTCTATTGCGACCTAATCTGCATGAACCCTCTTTCCTTTCAGTAACTTAAGTTTTTTGACATTGTAATTTCTAGCCTTTTTAAATGGGAATGACGTAGGATTGAGAAAGGAATTGAGTATTTTCATCATCAGCATTAGTATTATGGGGTAGGTGGCATATCGTCTACAATCAGCCTTTTCAGTGCTTAAAATTGAAAGTCTTGAAATTTTGCTACAAATATGGAGGTTAGTTACCAAGGTATTTGTACAGGAGAATAGTGCTTTGTTTTGAATATATATTTAAGATATCTAGATGGTTCAAAAGTTTGCTTGGCAACTTTTTTTGTACTGCTGTCTTGAGAATAGTTTGACTAGTCTGTTTTCAAGTTTTCCTGAATGCTGTTCTCTTCTATTGGCATCTGGCCGTTTCTCAAATTTTAACAAGAGTTATCCAAGATCTATACACTGCTTTGTAGTATTGTCTTCTTAGACTGAAAGTTGAAAAAAGGAAAAGCATGTAACTGTGTGAAAGCTAACTCTAAGTCACTGTCAAATGCATTTTTCTGTCAAGAACAGCCGAAATGTGACTTCATGTTTCTCATATTTGTCATCCATGATCAGAGGAGGTCACTTAGATGCATCCTCTGGGACAGCTGATCAGGTGGAAAAGCATGATGAACAGAAATCTGAGGTCCCAGAGTTCTGCATTGATGCTGGTTCAGCTGGAAACATTGCCAGGTTTATCAATCATAGCTACGAGCCCAATCTATTTGTCCAATGTGTATTAAGTTCCCACCAAGACATTAAGCTGGCTAGGGTGGTTCTATTTGCAGCTGATAACATACCACCATTGCAGGTAATTCATTTTCCTCTTGTGATGCACTCTTCGCTTGGTAGCTATAGACTTAATTAAATATATTCAGCAGCACTATGTCAAGTTGTAGCTCTCTCTGTATGTACTTATGTGTGCGCTTACGAGATATAGGTGCATGCACATAGCTGCTAGTCTGAAAGCCTTGCGTATTCATGAAACTGACTGCTTTTATTTTAGTAAACTTTTGCTGATAGATTTGTTGAAAGTGTGGACCTCTGGTTCTCGCTAATTTTGAGGAACTGACATCTTTTAAGCGGGTTTGTTCTGATTCTTCTCAGCATGACTGACTCCCAGTTATTTCATCTGTAGGAGCTTACGTATGACTATGGCTATGCGCTTGATAGTGTTTTTGGCCCTGATGGAAAGGTGAAAAGAATGCCATGCTACTGTGGTGCAGCTGATTGTAGGAAGCGCTTGTTCTAAAACATTAAAACATTCCAAGTGCTTGTTCCACCTTCTGTGGTTCTTATGCTTTTCTTGGCCAAGCAAATTTTGTGGTAATGTGCTATTGCGTAAGCTTGTCTGTTCCTGTAATCTTGTCTCTGCCGTGACAGGTTTGATACAGTAGGTTAGATTCTATAGCCAGAAACGGAGAGGGAAAGCAAATAGGTTCTGTTGTGAAAATCAAAGAAGTGCACGCCGTTTGTCGGCTAAGGAAGTTTTGTGTATTTAGGATCTGTCATTTTCCCGTGTTACGACACTTTGGGCTTTGATTGCCCACTATATCTGCAAATGAAAATTCAGGGGTGAGAGGGGAAGCAACAAAAAGTGCTTTT
This sequence comes from Eucalyptus leucophloia subsp. euroa, assembly GCA_017140325.1. NCBI lineage: Eukaryota > Viridiplantae > Streptophyta > Magnoliopsida > Myrtales > Myrtaceae > Eucalyptus > Eucalyptus leucophloia. The sequence continues at coordinate 5,139,559 of CM029478.1, read as the reverse complement.
CCCTCACTAAAAAAGACTTGGTTTTGTAGAACCTATGCGGTTGATTTCTTATATTGTGAGCCCTTTGGTTTCCTTTCAAGTCACTCACGCCATGCTGTCACTTCGGAGTGTCAAGTGCCTTGCTGCTTCCATCAAGTGGTCCTGGCTGAATTATCTTTCGGGGAAGACAACTAGGCTTGTGAAATCTCATGCCTGACAGGACAATTTTGCATGACACTTCTGACCTGCATGTCAAGAGAAAACCCAAGGTAATTCTGATGCTTCTAAGAGCAGAGTATTGTCATCACTTTTTGATATAGATTTAGGGTGACCAAAAATGTCATTTTGTTGCAGATTGAAGAAGCCCAGATCGCAAGGGAAGTTGAAGTTAATGAAAACCGAATTCGCAAAGCACTAGAGAAAGAAAATATTTTGAGGAGAAAGGTTTTCATTTATCACTTAAGGATATGTGAACTTTGTGGAGAAAACTTAGGCATTTACTGATATCCTGTATTTTTCTATTGCAGGCTGAGGAACAAATGAGGAAAGAGATGGAAAGATTTGATCGTGAAAGAAGGAAGGAAGAAGAAAGGTTGATGCGTGAACAGCAGAGAGAGGAGGAGAGATTGCTACGTGAGCAAAGGCGAGAATCAGAGCGACGGGAGAAGTATTTACAGAAAGAATCTATTAAGGTAAGTATTTGAGCTTGATATTGCATTTTCACTAGTTATTTCTTTTGCTTTATTTGATCGGTTAAGCAGCACCTCTTCTTTTCTCTTTTCTTTACCAACTTCTTTGGTTTTTTGTTTGGAAGGCGGAGAAAAAGAGGCAAAAGAAGAGCTTCGTCGAGAAAAAGAAGCAGAGAGACGAAAAGCTGCAGTGGAGAAGGCCACTGCTGGTAGAATTGCCAAGGAATCCACGGAGCTTATGGAGGATGAACAGCTAGAGCTGATGGAATTGGCTGCTGCAAGCAAGGGGTTGCCTTCAATCGTTAATCTCGATCATGTCACTATGCAGAACCTTGAGTTGTTCAGAGGTAGGTTTTTTATAGCGATTACTGTTGAGACCAGTTTCACTCCATTGATTCATTGATTGTGTGATATTGTTGTTTTAACTAGGATTCTATGGCAGCTAAAAGAAGCTTTTAAATTCCTATGCTCTGTCTTTATCGTGTACCTTAAATTCAGTAAAAAGGAAATAGGGCCTGATCCTTTCTAGAAAATTTACCGATGTTCCATTGTTGTCAAGAATAATTCTAGATATACTAAAGTTATACAATTACCATCATACTAAATGATGTTAACATTGGATATATGAATGAGTCACCACGAATTCCAAGATTTCCGCGGTCTTTAGATGGTAGTAATAATCACTTGAAAATGAACAAAAACAAGACCACAATTGATTGTGCTTGAGGTGAAAGGAAGCTGTCAGAAGAACATGAAGATGCTGATTCGCGTAGTATGGTGGTTTTCTCGAAGAGTCAGTCAACTCCTACTGATCTGAGGTCCGTCCATGATGTTAATGACATAGCCAAAGGAGAAGAAAGAGTAAAAATACCATTGGTTAAAAAGATTGATGAGCAGTGTCCACCATCCTTTCACTACATAACTCATAGCCTCGCTTTCTCTAGTGCTTCTATCAATTTCTCCCTTTCTGAGATCGGAAATGAGAATTGTTGTTCAAATTGTTATTGTGACTGCCTGCCTTCTCCAGTACCCTGTGCTTATGCATGTGCAAATGGGGGTGAGTTTATATACACTGTGAAAGGTCTTGTAAAGGAAGCTTTTTTGTTGAAGTGTATTTCTGTCAATCGCAACCCTAAAAAGAGCCACCACTTATATTGTCCGGAATGCCCTCTAGAAAAGTCAAAAGATAACAACATTTTAGAACCGTATACGGGCCACCTGAAGAGAAAATTTATCAAACAGTGCTGGAGAAAGTGTGGTTGTGGTAAACATTGTGGCGATCGAGTGGTGCAACGGGGCATAAGTTATAATATGTAGGTGAAGAATTGTTTTCATGTTATTTTAAAGCTTTTGCCTGTTGTAGCTCTACTGTCATATTTGGACCTTGTGGTGGTTATCATTCTTAAAAGTGTTCCAGTTACTACTGCAGTGAGTGACTTTGTTTCGGAACCCTTAAGCTTAAGCCTGTACTCTTTTGTGACTGATTTTGTCCTTTAGGTGTTTATGACGCCTGAAGGAAAAGGGTGGGGTCTGCAAGCACTGGATGAACTGCCTAAAGGTGCATTTGTATGTGAGTACATAGGTGAAATATTAACCATCAAGGAAATGCATGAGCGAAATTTGAAGAAGGGTGACGCTGTGAAACGTACTTATCAGGTGCTCCTTGATTCTGCTTGGAGCTCCATGCGCATGAAGGATGATGAAGCTCTTTGTTTGGATTCAACGACCTTTGGAAACATTGCTCGGTTTATCAACCATAGGTATTTGTTTGTTTTGAGAAGTAGCATTCTTATGTTTATTTGGTTTTTGAGCTCTTAGATTGTTATTGCATCTGCCTTTAAGATGGAAATTCCTCAATACTGGATGGTTTAATTCGTAAACGTAGCTCCTAGCAGAAAGTTCACTTTTTAAGCATAAGTCCTTTGGTCTAAAGCTTTGAGAATCCAACTTTCAGCTGCACATTGCAAGCTTATCTCCTAAAACAACATAAAAATTCAAGACACCTGGAAAGGATTTCCCCTATTCATTCATCGTAGAACTCATGTATTAAACCTGGTGAAACTGAGTAACGAGTACCGTCTCGGAAAGACTTGCTGTTGCATCATTGCTTTTAAAGTAACAAGGAACAATCTAGATGCTTTGAATGTTGATTTGCAAGATTTTTTTGTTCAGCTATACAACCTCATACTTGAATACAGCCCTGGAAGGTTAGCACTTCTATGTTGGGTGCTCAGTACCTTGCTGTCAAGTTTGTTTTTTGAGGTCATGTGCTCATGCACTTTCAGTTACCAGATTTTATTATAAACCATAGCTCTAAATGCAGATGACTTTGTTCGGAGATAAAATAGTGATCTATTTCTCATGACCACAACACTTTTAACTATAATTAATATCTGATGTCTGAAGCAGAGATCATATCCTTGCTGTCAAGCTGGTTTTCTAGACTCATCTGCTCATGCACTTTTGTTCACATGATTTTCTCTATAACTACAGTCCTAGATGTTTGTCTTTCTCCCTTTGTATGATTACTCATTGATATCTGATAGCTCAAGCAGAGATCAGGGTGAGGTGCTAGCTGAAGCTCTAAAGATGATGCTGTGCAATGATAGGCACTCACTTGACATGCAGAAGGCTGCAGCGTTCATAAAGCGTTTAGCCACATTCTTGTTATGCTTTGAGTCTGCAAGGTCCATGGCTAGTACCCTCTTGGTATCCCATGCCAATTATTTATTTCCTTGATACTAAGATTATCATTCTAATTGGTTACTTGTTTGCCCTTACTCGCAGCCTTGGTCACTTTAAAGCATCTCCTATTAAATGCCGGGTTTTGTTGGAAAATGATCCTGGAGGTGGCTCAGTATCAGGTTCTGTTGCAGTAAGCAATTTACTGCTTCCATGCAAAACCTTTAATTGATGCATGATATGTTGGATTTAAAATGGAGATGAAGGAAGTAAGGCTAAAAAGAGAAGTGTCTCCTTTCTCCGTGATGCAATTTTGGGTGCATAAGAGAGATGAACGCATGCTGTCAAGGTTCAGGAAATCTCGTCTCTTGATGTACTTTTAAAGGATGTCATTCATCCCAAGGATATAAACTCCTTTCTCTTTTGCAGGTCCAGAAGGTTCTAAAATTCCACCAATGGAAAAGTCTCAAAATGCTTTAACTATTGGTCCATCATTATGACTTCAAGGATTGTTAGTACCGTTCTTCTCTTTCAAATGACCATCCCTTGGTCAAGAGAATCAAGTTACCTCCATACCTTCACTGAGATATCTCACACATTTTATGCTTTTTAAATTGATTATCAAAAAAGAAAACATTCAGATTTTTGGCCACTGTATGTGTTATTTCGAATTGCATGATCTCTGTGATTTAATTGTATAAAGTACAATTTGAGATGGAAATTACTATTAAAAGTTTTGAAATAGATGAGCGTTGACGTTGCAGAGATGAATTGTAAATGCCCCCAACTGCAATGCATGAGCTTAAAGCTTTGAGTCATAATTATTAAGCATTTTGTTATAGGTCAAAGTTCTCAACAAACTTGCTTCAGCTCGAGCTTCAGGAGCAGGTAGCGGCAGCAGAGTCTTGACAGATTTGGTAGAGGGTCTAGAAGAAGCAGCTGTTGCTGTAGAATTGAGGTTGAAGATCAACCAGAGTCATCCGGACTTAAAGGGAGGGTACGTGGTTTCTTGGTTTCTAGCAATGTTGTTTTCTTTTTCCTTCTCTAAGATCCTGATAGTGTAGAGGTTACAGATCTTTCTGAGACTATGGAGAGGCAGTGTTGAAGCACTTGGAGAACTCTATTGATTTGGACCCAAAGCTTCAGAAATCTCCAGTAAATTATGAAGGAGTAAGTTTTGAATCGATGAAGTTATTCTTAATAGATTGGACCTCATCATTTCAGCAGCTATTTATATTGTGTATTATCGTGTTCGTATGCTGAGGAGACAAGTTAATGCTCTAATTCTCAATTAAAGTACATACGTTCTGAATGCTCCTGGGGATGGGAGCAAGAAGGAGAGTTAAACGTCACAATGGAGTCCATGTTGGTTCTTGATTTGTATCTACAAGAGGAGTCAAAATTATAGTCCACAATGAGTTGAGCAAAATGCTGTGTGCTTACCAAAATAATATCTGAACTAGTGACCTCAGAGGAGTATTTTACTATAAAGTAAATGCAGGCCCATCATGCTATCTAGTTAATTCCTCCCTTCTTTTCTCCCTGAATAGCGCAAGACACTGGGTGAGCTTTGCATTTTGCATGTGATGCTAATCTCTAGTCTGATTGCTGCTTAAACAGGTCCGGGTATCTGAGTTTGGAGGATGGTTCCTTATGAGGCTCTCGCTTTATGATCCTGTTCTTCCTCTTAACATTGAGGTAGAGGAATCTCTTACACAAGCTACCATAAAAATGATTTTATTGGATTAAGAATTCAAACCAAAAGTTCTCCACCGGATACTGCGGCCTGGAGGTTTCTGGGTCCTGTCACGACCACCAGTCAACTACCAAAACCGCTGGCGTGGATGGAACACCACCGTGCAGGAACAGAAGTCAGATTATGACAGACTGCAGAGGCTTCTCACCTAAATGTGCTTCAAGCTATATAACAAGAAGGATGACATCGCCATGTGGCAGAAAACCTAAACAGCAGTTGCTACAATCGCCTTGCGAAACCTGATGCCTACCCACCGAAATGCGATGACAGCCTTGAGCTGGACTCTGCTTGGTATACTCCGCTCCATCCTTGCGTGGTTGTTCCGGATCCAAAGCTCAAGAATATCAGTCTCAAATCCATCCCCAAATGGCCTGAGCGACTGCACGTCACAACTGAGCGCATGTCAGAAATACAAGGAAGAAGCGCGAGTGCTTTCAAGCACGATGATAGTAAGTGGAAGGTGCGGGCAAAGCACTACAAGAAAGTACTACCTGCACTTGGGACTGATAAAATAAGAAATGTCATGGATATGTACAATGTCTATGGAGGTTTTGCAGCTACTCTGATTGATGATCCATTATGGGTTATGAACGTTGTCTTGTCCTATAGGGCCAATACTCTTGCCATCAAGCATTTATGTGTGCCTTATAATTGTGTACTAATATATTTTTTTGAACATTCAAATCTAACATTCTTCATTTTGACTTAGGAGTGTACGTCAAAGCTTAAATTCTAAGCCCAATTATGATTCAATGCGACATTTGTCCATCATTACGACATCATACTATCAAGTAATCAAAGACTAAATTGTGGAGAATGATCAATAAATCTGTGATGTCCTACTCCTTTGGCACTTGAGTTCACTACTAAATATGAGAATTAGATCCAAATATGATATGAATGTGGAAAAAATGTCTGCTCATCTTTTCATGCCCTGCACCTTCACTACTAATTCACATCTTGGTGCTACTCATAAACATTGTTTAAGTAAACATCGGTATGAAAACTTTCTAATGAAAAATAAGTATTGGTGGACGTTGTTATATGAAACTCCATAATCACTGACAAATAAATATTTACGATACATTTTATAAAATTAATTTATTAAAATACAAAATATTATCATCAATTGACTAAATAAGTAAACACTTCCAACCATCAAATAGATTTTTAAGTCCTCCTTGTTCTCTGCAATCTCATTGAACATCTCAATGCACTTCTTGACAAGATTTTTCCTGATGACCTTCAGAATCTTCTTCTCTTGCAGCATCTCACGAGAAATGTTGAGGGACAAGTCATCGGAATCGACAACTCCTTTCACGAATCCAAGATACTCTGGAATGAGCTCCTTGCAGTTGTCCATAATGAAAACCCTCCTAACATAGAGCTTGATGTGGTTCATCTTCTTGCGAGTATCAAAGAGGTCGAACAGAGCATGTTTTGGGACGAACAAAATAGCCTTGAATTCAAGCTGCCCCTCAACAGAGAAGTGCTTCACGGCAAGATGGTCTTCCCAATCATTGGTCAAGCTCTTGTAGAAGGAAGCATACTCCTCCTTGGTGATCTCCTCTGCCTTTCACAGCCAGATGGGTTTCAGTTTGTTGATGAGCTGGCACTCATGAGAAACCTCCTTAATCTTCTTCTTCTTGGACTTCTTTTCTTCATTCTCCTCATTGACGTCCTCAACATCTCCTTCCTCTTCCTTCTTGGGCTCATCGTCTTCATCATCACTGATCTCTTTCTCGGTTGTCTTCTTAGTCCATAGATAGATGGGGTAGCTAATGAACTCGGAGTGCTTCTTCACAAGGTCCTTAATCCTTCTTTCTTCCAGGTACTCCAGCTGAGGAAAACAGAGACGTGACGCTGTTAGCATCACGTATCATCCAAAACCAATGCAAATCTTCTCCACCAATTCATAAAAGCAATCGTAAATGAACTCACCTGGTCCTCCTTAAGGAAGAGGGTGATCTTGGTCCCTCTGCCGAGTTGCTCCCCACTCACATCTCTCGTAACGGTGAAGGAACGACCAGCCTGGGACTCCCAGATGTACTGCTCATCATCATTGTGCTTAGTTGTCAAAATGACTTTCTCAGCCACCAAATAAGCAGAGTAGAAACCGACACCAAATTGACCGATCATGCTCACATCAGCTCCCGCCTGCAATGCCTCCATGAATTCTTTCATCCCTGACCTCGTAATCGTACCTAGGTTGTTCACAAGATCTGTCCAATTCATCTCAGACGTTAATATCTACCAACAGTCTCACAACTTAAATGAACTCAGCGTAACAGTAACCGTTATAGCATAGGAACATAGCCATAGCGAAAAGACGTGAGCAAGAAAATTGATCAATCTCTGTCAGCCAATTACATTACCTCCAATGTACGCATTTATTGAAGGGTCCTGATGCTATTCTTCTTGAAGTCTCTACTTGAAACATACGCTAAAATAGAATAGCCCAGAACCACACATGATATAACGATCTCCGTGTGAGATTTACATGGAGATGTGTATTTTGGGGGCCAGTGATAGGGTGTGGTGGCTTAAGTAAGAGCATATGTGCACATATGTGCATTTACCACGGCGTGCATGCTGTTAAGCATTTAGCTGTCTGTCTGTTGCTTCGTCACGTGTCTGCAGCCTTTCCGCAGTTTGGTAATTTGATCTGACGCTCTGATGAAAAAGAGGAAGTATTTTCATTTCCAAAAGGGCTAACAGATAACATAGCACATGGGAACAACTTCTTTTGGGGGTGTTTTCCCCTTTTCTCTTTGCTTTTTCAGGATGTATAATTAAAAATGAACAGAAGTTACAGGAGGCTCTAACTTAACGTACCTCGAGCAGAGTGATGTAATAGAAATCTTCCATATGTTGCATTAGCGCACTTCCACCTCTAATTGCACGATGTATGTTTATTTCAGTTTCCAATATCTTTTCTATGAGTTCCTTTTCACCTTTCATTTGCAAAAGAAGTTTGAGACCTGTCACGTTGGACTTGTGCACCAGCAATGGGTTTAACTCACCAATTCATTTACAGTTACTATCTCAACATACAGTAGAGTAAATAGACTCTGTCCAAGGTAGTTTAATGTAGACATCTAAATCAAAAATCAAAAAACTGACAAACCAGACAATAAGCAGACATATATATTGGCAAAGTTCATCAAGACTGCTACAATTTTGCATGCATGTGTCACGGGCCGAGAGTTTCCTTGGCCTCGGAACGACCCGCGGGCGCCTAGCGAGCGGAATTCGCCAGGCCAGCCCTTTCTTTAGCTGTTCCACGAACGATACGGTGAATGATTCTTCGTGCGAGATCCTACCACGCCCAGCTTCGCTCGGGCATCTGGTCCATCGAGAAAGGCAGCAGTTCTCTTTAGGGACGACAACTGGTTTCGGCCTGCCATGGCCTCGTCAGGAGAGCGGCATCAGCTCCCGACCAGTTTGTGCACGGGAGGCCTACCCCGTCTTGAGCTCCTAAGTGATATAATCCTTCTATCCTAGAACTCCTAGCACCAACCGTCCCGACGCCACTCCCACGGACCGGTTGTGTTCTACCCTTCGCCTCATACTCTTCACGAGATAATCCCAAACGCCACTCACAAGTGTCACGAGTACGGGAGGATTCACGGACCGTGACATTCTCCCCCACTCAATTCGCAACGCCCTCGTTGCGATCTCTGCTCTGTCGTTTCCTTGCGTAAGTTAACCATTGATGTGCCACTTTTGGGAATTCACATCGAACGATCACGCTCGCCCAACAAAACAGGTTTTGCTCCATTGGTGGCCTCTTTTGATCTCAACCGCTCGGCCCTTCGATCACTGCGCTTTTGGCAAGTGTGGCATTTTTCGCCAACCGCATCTTTTGGCAGCACCATTCCAGCCTAACCAGCATCTTGACCCCAGCAGACCAATGGAGGTTCTTTTCTTGTTGAAAACGTGACAGTAGACCTCTTCTTCGAATTCACCGATCCATCCAAGAACGTTATCCCCATTCAGCAAGGGTTCGGTTCTTCTCTAACTCGCATTCCGCTCGAGAAGCCGACTCGTGCTAGCACCCATCCACTAGGACTTATCTACTTGACCCGCACTTGAGCGAGAAGTCCGATTCTCCGACTTGCTCACTCGCTTACTGGAGGGATTCCTGCTCTGATACCACTTGTCACGGGCCGAGAGTTTCCTTGGCCTCGGAAACGACCCGCGGGCGCCTAGCGAGCGGAATTCGCCAGGCCAGCCCTTTCTTTAGCTGTTCCACGAACGATACGGTGAATGATTCTTCGTGCGAGATCCTACCACGCCCGGCTTCGCTCGGGCATCCGGTCCATCGAGAAAGGCAGCGGTTCTCTTTAGGGACGACAAGCTGGTTTCGGCCTGCCATGGCCTCGTCGGGAGAGCGGCATCAGCTCCCGACCAGTTTGTGCACGGGAGGCCTACCCCGTCTTGAGCTCCTAAGTGATATAATCCTTCTATCCTAGAACTCCTAGCACCAACCGTCCTGACGCCACTCCCACGGACCAGTTGTGTTCTACCCTTCTGCCTCATACTCTTCACCAGATAATCCCAAACGCCACTCACAAGTGTCACGAGTACGGGAGGATTCACGGACCGTGACACATGTCTGTGTGACTTCACCAAGCACGTTTCAGCAGAACAACAGTAAGGTACTCTAAAATGAGATATATAAGAATGTTTTGATATTAAGCGTATGGAAATATCGATTTGTCTATTTAAGGAACTTTCAGTCACCAAGGAAGAAAAGTGAACTTACAAATTCACTAATTAAAACATCTGGCGTGGCTTCACCAACAAAGTCACCTTGGTAACCATCAGCCAAGGACTACACATTTACCTGAACAACATCAACCAATTGTATAAGTAGTTGATCTGGGAAGATCTATACAAGTAAAACTACTGCTTTCTCATATTAGCAACAGAAAAGTAATACGAGTCATGATCCAATTTCCTACTGATGCTTCCCTTGATAAGTCCACAAGTAACAGACTGGAACACTTGAAACCATCAGCTAGTTATTATTAATCCAGAGTATTTCACCATGCAACAGAGTTCTGAGTGGAATAACTACACCAACGTATTCCTCAAGGGAATGGGTTGAAGAGCTTAAATAGATGAAATTTGTTCACTCATTCTGGGTAAGAAGGTTAAAGCTATATAGATACCAAGGCATCCTTAACATCTCCTGCTGCTAGATAGATGGGTTGGGCCACGTGGCAATAACCCATCAGGCGTGGAATTGACGGTATGATATCCCTGTGATTCACAACTCTCCAGCTGTCCTTCACTTTCTGCAAAGCAACAGACAATTGCATCACACATACTACGTGCGGTACTAGAAAAATGCATCAAAAGATTTTCCACTAATAAGGGGAGATCATGCTTAGGCCACCTAAAAGTCTGCTGACATGAATCTATAGAATTATAAGATGCCAAATTTTTAAAGAGATAGCAGCAATCATAGCAGAAGCTCAGTTGGAGGAGACATTGGAGTGTGACCACAACATCTAGAAAAGAAGTCACTTAAATGAACAAGAAAGCCCTCCTTAGTGAGTTGCGTCACTAAAATAAGTTACTGCAATAGGGAGTCAGAATGATCCTCTCAACTTGGAAAAATAAGTACCTTTCAGGAATAAACAAGAGTGTAGTAATCCACAGATAATTCTTGAGAAGATTTATAATGATGAAAGGCATGAGTAAAGAACAGAAGAACTTCATTTTATGACAATCGTTGCTGATGAAAATAGGTATAATTGTACCAGCATTTTGGCATGTGAAGAAATCTTAAGAAAGTTGCTGTTAATACAGGATGGATGCCGAGGTTGTTCATCGAAGAGTAATATGTTTCACGAAATTTTTTGTCTTTATTTTTTTGTTGGCTTATACCGGGCTTCAAACCCGGCAAATGACCCTTGAGTCCATCCCACCCTTGCGAGAGGACTGAATGCGTTTTGGCATGTTTCATGGCAATCAATCCTAACAATATTGACAATAAAGGTAGAGCAGCAACTTCCATGCCACTATGCAAATATGCATGGGCGCAAATATGCATGGGCCTGTTTATATTTGCACACAGAGAAAAGATTGCATAAAGGAATCAGGAAGCGGTAGCCATCACTTAGTTTTCTCAAGGATCTGAGTACAGATGACAGGGCTACGGGGCACATATTTCTCTCACCTCATTATAGAGTTCCGCAAATCTCCTGTTACCAACTCTAGGAGATCCGAAGTTGTACATAGTCACATAAATTGCTCCATGCCTAACATACACAAAATGCGTTAGTCACATGCCATAAGGGAAAAAAAGACTAAAAGCTCTACTCCCATGATTTTAATTTAAATGGCCTAAGACACTTAAGAGTAATAAAAAAGGCCGCTCAAGTTGCTGCTTACAGATAAACTCACGATTGAAGAACTCTAGCTTCTCATGGTGTGACCTACGTTACACATATAGTATCTCATGTCGTCGGCACAATTCAGTTACATAACATGATATGAACTATATTCAAACAGCTTAAGCTTTTGCAGTAAGTCGGTTGTGCACAAAACTATAACATGGTATAACAGCCAAAGATCTTGATTTCGATTCCTCACACCTAGTCTTTCACCCTTTCTAGTTTCCCTTCTTCAGATATCTTGGGTTTCAATAATCTTCGCCCATAAGCCATGTTTATTGAGTGTGCATGCTTCATGCTTTCCCCATCATAGCAGCAGTCTCCATGAGGAGTACTTAGCTATGGAATATAATATTCACCACCATTCCGTCAGTTGAAGTTATCGAAACAAATGGTTACACACATCACTATATAAGGCACCTCGAATCAAATTAGATGAATCTGTGGAATCTCACAAAGAAAATGCAATCTATTGAGACCAGAAAAGTCATGAAAACTATTCCACCGAACTTTATCCATGCCATTCCAAGAACACCAAGAAAATTGGGCAGGTCCTCACAAGTATCGCAGACAAAAATTTGCCCAGAGTCAACACACAAAAATCATTATTTATTAACAATAAAGATCTCGTGATTCAAAGACAGTGGATTTTTCCTTTCCGGATTATGTAATACAAATTATTCAGGTTTTTATCAAGAAAATAACACAATGTTCTTTTATTTAGTCCATCATGTGTTTACCTTTGAGCTACCAGCAAAAATGCTAGTGCTCACATGCTCACGTGCATGGAACAACCCCCCCCCCCCAAAAAAAAAAAAAAAAAAAAAAAAAAAAAACACACGCACACCTCATTCTGCAATTTTGTAAAGTCCGGAGCGGGAACAACTTCTACAGCAAATGTTGACTAAACCCGATTACTTGGCAGGGGGGGTCCTTAGCTAATAGAGAGTCTTCGACGTCACGAGTGGTGCTTTTCCCGGTGTACTTCAATTAGGGCAAACTTACTTTACATGACATCACAATTTGATTAGAGCTAGCTCAACCAGCCCATCCTAACATTTCTTTTCTTCGCTGATTCATTCATTCACTTTTTTGGGTGTTTTTAGAAAGCCAAAAGTATAAACCAGCTGGCACCTCCTCTTGTAAAAAATGTCTCACAGACTCCTAAACTCTACCAAAAAAACTTCTCCACCACCATTTCAGCCCCTTTTATCAGCCTCAAATGCCTGCCGCCCCCAGTGATACTATTGGTCCATTCAATTTAACCATAACTTTTAATCATTGAAGATCACGACATGTGTCAAATACTTAAAAGTATAACTGCAATCAAATGCATGCCAGCATTTTGCAGCTGGACAAATATCTGAGGCAGAAAAGTAAATATAATAGTTATCTTTAGTATGAAAGATGTCACTCACTTTGCTAATTGACTGGATGAAAGCTCAAGAGCATGGAGAGTAGCTAGAGCACCACCTAAACTATGACCAGTAACATAGACATGCCACTTGTCTGTGGCTCACAACCATCGTCCCTGCAAGAAAACATTTCACCATCAATTTATCACAAGACAATCAGCTCTTGGTGATAGCACAGCATGGTAGCCATTTAGTAATGGAGAAAAACTTGTTTGAATGCATGGCCTTGGTATATGACAAAATGAAAGAAACACTAGCAGTTAAGTTCACACTGAAGTAAGATATTGCCTGGGGGCAAACAAACTGTTGAAGAATATCTGTCTACATTGAGACACATATGGTTAGTACACAAGTGTTGGGAATTCTAAATACGGTAGTTAAGGATTTGGGTATTAAGTAGATTGTCTCCCTAGGCTTGGCAAGTGAAGCATCAGTATACTTATAAACATAAAGTCAAGCAGGTATTTTGTGTTCTCTCCTTTTGTATCTTCAGCAATCCCTAAATACTAAACATGGAATCGAGATCCACCAAGAGAGAAAAACCAACAAATATAGGACTTCATTGTTAACTCTCACTCGCTAACACAGCTTCCTTATTGAGTTCTTTGTCATCTCTCATGGGTAGCGACCATGAACAAATGCTACTCATATCCTCTCCCTTGGGGCCAGCACCTCCGTGCATCAAGCCCTCGACTCTTCATCCAATGCTACTTTGTCTGCCCACCTATCTACGCACCTTGACATAGCTTCAAGGAGTCCCTCCTTTGTTGTCCACTTGCCTGTTTTCCGGCTCTCAATATCCTGACTATACCCCCTCTGCGGGGGATTCAACTCACACCAGCCAGGTGAGTCCTAATCCACATGGATTTATTACGGGCTCCTTGGTGTCACTCACAACTTGAGGACCGCTAATCCTCGAGGCTTTGTGACTCCGGACCCACAAAACTTACTGCAAAGAGCACAATGCAGCTCATGCAAGATACCCCTCAACTCCATCACACAGCGATGCTCAAGGAGAATATCAACCAAGTTCATGGGGTCAACGCCTACAACTCTCCGAATTCTTTTGTGGTTTTTTAAGAGGAGCAAGCATGATTAGTTTATAATATTTTTCTAGGAACAGCACTTACACAAAACCAATTGCCATTTTGAGGAGTGATAAAATTCTTATTCTCACTGAATCATATGCACTTAAAAAGCCACTGTGAGCAACAAAAATTTTGTAAGCAAGGAGAAGCATGATGGACGGATTCAGCAAAATACGCATCTCACAATAGTCGACAAAAGAAATCAAGATCTAGAATAGCATTATACTTGAACTTCTTCCTTGAAATCTCGACCAATCCTTTCAGGATTCAAAGTGTAGGAGCACAACAAAATAAACATCAAGAAAAACAAAATTGACAAGTAGTATCAGTGTATTACATTAGCCCAACTTACATAAATATTACAGAGGATAAGCATATTAAACAGCCAAAAGAATCGGTGAATTTGCATAGTTGACACAAGCAACAAGCAACAACCAAAAGAATTAGTGGATTTGAACAATTCAAACAAGCAACAAGCATGGACCTCTTTTCACATAGAAAAGAAGACACCAAAAAGAGCACCGCTCAAAACCTTTCGCAAACACATATGTCAATTGGCATATATCACTCACCAATTCCCGGTATCATAGGATCATTAACTATAAGCCCCGCTCAATGTAACAGAACTGGTTTCAAGCCTAATCATACATTCTAAATTATTGCTTAGCACTGCAAATTATGAGGAGACAAAAGACTAACATCATATCAAACTGGGACAATCTTCAAGCTACAATTCGTTTTTCCTAGTGAGAAACTAAAGAAGGTTGCAAATTTTGATTTTGTACTTGTTAAGGCTAAGATAGAGATGATGATCTGCTCCTACATGACCAACTAACAGGCAAAATAGTAAAATACTTGTAATGGCATATATGTTCAGAGAAGACTATCTAGTGAATTAATTGATTTTTCACATTACCCACTAGGGGCCAGCATCAAATCAGTCCGCAAGTCCTTCCATCTTGACTGGGAATAACAGATAGAAAAAAAAATTAATAAAAAAATATCTACCTCTTAACCACATAAATAAGGTTGCCAAGGGAAAGATAGTGAAGCTGATTACTTGTTCTGTTCCTCTAAATGCAACAACTAATCTTCTCCGTGCGAGAATCACGCCCGATTGCTGCTGCAGTAACCTTACTTCATTCATGCATGATTCCATCCCCAATTAAAAATGTGTGAGAAAAAGTAGATTAGGAAGCAGCTTCTCAATACGGAAGACAATACCGTGTATCGGTGGATGCGTTATCTACGAAGCAAATTTTCTCAAATTCAGACTTAACAAAACTAGGATGACCAAGAGAAGTGGCAAGCAGCGCCCAAGCTTCCATAGCACTTTCTGCACTAGAGAAAAGAGTTTTCATCTCCTCCGACTTCTTTTCATCCAATGATGATACGTCGATGATACTGCAAGATTCTCACTCTTAGAATACACGAATCATCACTTTTCATTTTATTATCATTCTTTTCCATAGAACTCGCTTCCTTATTTAGGCCGAGAAACCTGTCAGATCAAAACCATCAATGCCCCCAAAACAGAATCAGTTTGCTGCAACAAATCTTGTGTCACTTTTTTTATATCCGGAATTGAAGACTGAATTGCACTTCTTAGAAGTGGCCCGCTCTCTGCGGAATCATCAATATCTTGTCTACTCGGCATTGCAAGCCCAGATTCAACGTAAGCTTTTTCTGCAACTTTCCGGGATTGTATGCCAATCTTATTTAGTACATCAAAACCATCCCATTTTACATTCTCAGGGACAAGAAGACCAAGTTTCTGTACAACCTTCGATTGATAACATCTGCAAAGTTCTTCCGAAATGTTTGTCAAAGCTTGTATGGATTCACCAACTAGCATTTTTTCTCCATTAGCATTCTCAAATCCAGTTGAATCGGGGAAGACTCAACAACAATGTTCTCTTCATTCGGGCTCGGTCATTCAGCAATGGAACATCTACGGATGAAGACTTCTCGGTGCAGCGGTGGCATTGACCGATTCCCCTTACTGCTACATATTTACCACTATTTAAAAGCTTATCCTTCCAAGGATATGTCTCATTAAAGGATTTCAACTGCCAAAAGCATATTCAACAAACTGCCGAGCCAGCACACTATCGGACCCAACAATTGATTTCAAAGTAGACTCAAACCCATTTTGCACGAGGAACTCTGCGAAACAAATGGGAGCTTCCACCACTTCTTTCCCTCATCAATTTCATCAAAACTTTTATATCTAACCTGAAACAAACATCACCCGGTGAGCTTGCTCATTTTTCCGACATAACACGCGAAGGACGATAAGCTGGTATCTTAGTAAAGCATGGAAATAAATCCACAATAACAAAACCAAGGTTAGAATTCTCATAAATGGAATTCAGATACTCATCACCAATTTTGCCTGGTTCAGATAGGATTCTCTAATATTCCTACCAAAGTCCAATAGTGGAAATATTTTTTCTCCTCCCAGCATTATTGTCTGATTTCTGAAAGATTGTTATTAAACTTGTTTATTAGTAGTTCTTATTCACACTTCATACATGTGAGACAATATACAAGCACTACGTGTTTGTGTCATATGCATCTCGCAGATACTCGATTTTGACATACAAGATCAAATGGACAAACAACCCCCATGATTGATTCAATGTCTTTGAAACAGATAAGAGGTTTACTTTGTATTTCAATGTCGTCTTTTCCACCAATATAATAAAGCAAGTTTAGCCTATTGGAAAGGGCTGACCTGGAGTGTGTGCGGAGACTTAGATGTCCGGGGTTCATAGCGTATTGGTGTAAACTGGTTCTTCAAGCATCTAAGATTTACCCAGGCGATTCATAATAACAAAAGAGAAACGATGTTACAACATCTTGGAGAAAGCTCTTATACAGTAATTGCCAGGTACTCAAATAAGCAAACGTTAATAAAAAGCTCTTGCTAATGCTCAATGATTCACAGATAGATGCTGGAAGCTATAGGCCTAAACGAAAACTCTACCTTCTAATTGGAACTTCTCTTGAACAATTACAAATCATATATAGATGTTTATTTCAAGAAGTCAAGAGTCTTCAAACAGAAATCCTAATCGTCCTTTTAAGAGAGCTTCCAACTATGTGATTGATATAAAAATGTTTCCACACTTACCTCTAACCGTATCTTCCCTCCACCACCCATTCCTTCTAATTCCACAACCATTTCATGTGAATCTCCTGGAAACAGACATGCTCATCAAGAAAAAGTACAATTTCCATATGATAGTCATTTCATCCATTGCCAAGGTCATAGAGTATCAAATAATGTTTCACGGAGAAAAACTGATCTGGTATATTGCTCATTTATTTGACTTGAACCACCCAACTAAACCACCAGCAGCATTGCACAATAAAGTTCAAAATACAAATCGACAACAAATTCAATGATTCTCACCATCACACGAAGCTCCAAACAGATTCCTGCATTGCCCATTCGCTTGTGTGGAGTTACCAAGTTTGCATCCCAAGCTGCCACCTAGCATCCACACCACAGTGAACAACAAAAAGATCAACAATTATTCAGCTTCAGTTCATGCATTTAAGGATAGCTGTATCCATTTGCTGAGCGCCAAAATCAGCAAGGACTTGTACCCAAAAAAAAAAAATGGTGGAGTTGCTTGCTTCGTGTTATGTTAATGCAAGATATATGGCACAATCAACTTGGGATTGTATCAAATAAGGCAACAAATGAGCAAATCTCCTTAGCATGTAAAAGAGGAGTCCAAAAATCGATGCAGCAGTTGGCCCCCTCAAAATGGCGTTCATTCATTTATTACAAAAGTAGCATAACATATTTTTAGGATAAGTCCTTCCTAAACATGCCAGCAATTCGGTCTCCGTTAGTCCACGAGATGCAAAGTGGAAAGGAAGTAATGGATATCACTCTGGTAGAGGCTTAACCTGGAGGTTTTTAGTCGAAGGGAGCTTAATGTTAAAAGTGAATTCCTCATTCCATGTTGGCTCTTTCTTCTTGTCGGCAAATTTGATTGACAAATAAAGTTGCAATAAGTCTGTAAATCCAGAGTAAACTTAATTTTTCCTCCATATGCATCATATGCTCTCATCTCCTGTATACGTATACAGCGGATAAACTAAATTGCAATTAGCCAATGTAAAAAGAGCTAAAGATTATTGCTTTAGAAGCTTCAGCAAAATTGTTTTGCGAAACGATGGGGAATGCTAATAATATGTCTTGTCATTTAGGTCATCATGCGAGAAGCACAAAAAATAGTTAGTAGCTGATAAATATTGTATTTCTCATTTTAAAAAGTGAAAGCACCCTTTAACATTTTAAGGGAAGGAATTCCATAGCCTGCACCAACTTAATATAACCGCTCCTTGAGTACGGCTTTGTCAACTTGGGAAATTACATGGGCCGTGTGGGGTATTTTAGAGAGGAACTGCTAGCTACGTTTAGTAAAGAAGTGTGGAAATAAGTACTTGTGGTCTATGCGGCTGCTAGAACTGCATAAACTCCCGGAATTTCCGTGGCAATGAAAATGCCGTTTACAAAATTTTTAGTTTTTCCCTTGTATACACAAGTTTCCATGTATGCCAAAATACTCTATAAGGTGGTAGGATAAAGTAAAGGAAGTACCTTGACAATAAGTAGACACCCCATTGGACCCGATTACAGCTCGGATGCCACGAAATATATACAATAGAGCAAAATGAATCTCATAGACAAGGAGACAAAACATAAAGCAAGAGATCCATGACATTTTCCTTGTTTAGTCATATAATTATGAGAAAACATACAGCTAGAGCAGCATCAACTGGTGGAGAAGCAAAAACATCACCACATATTGCAGCTGCTAGCATCCCTTCACCCACGAATCCGAATGAGCTGGCTCATGGCCGCTACCGCCACGACAAAGAAATAGCATAGATCATTGAACTGGAGATTCTTATGCATAAATCATGGCCCGCTTGTTGAAGTCCATCACTTTCCTTCTAAATGATTGAACTGTAAATAAATTAATTGGGTAGATGAAGTAGAAGCTGTGGGGAATGAGGAGTTGCGAACAGATCAACGGTTTCTAAATGAGAGGTAAAAAAAGTGTTTCTCAATATAGAAACATTGGCAGGAACTAAAAGATAACAACCATATCACGCTGATGCCATGGACATCATCGACAAAATAAGAATTCAAGAAATTCAATGTGCACAATTAGATTCTAAAACATTAACATAGAAATGCAGGAAGACAACATTAACCCGATATAACAACGACCTTGTCATACGTAGCAGGCGAAATATCAGCCCGCAACACGACCTTCACCTGCATTTCCACCAATAGGATTGGAATGGTCGTGTGAGTTACCGAATAAATTGTAAGACTAACGAAAGAAGCATAAAAAATAAAAAATAAAAATTACGAAAGGGCGTCGGGGGCGGAGTCGGGGGCGACGGAGGCAACGGCTTGAGGGGCGTCGCGTCGGGGACGACGGAGGCAACTTGCTTGAGGGGCGTTGTAGTCGGGGACGACGGAGGCAAGCTGGCGGACCCGCAACACGACCTTGAGGAGCGGAGGCGGAGGCGGAGGCAGCGTCGTCGACGTCGGAGGCAACCGGCTTGAGGGGTGTCGGAGTCGCGAGAGGGCATCGGGGGCGGAGGCGGAAGTGGAGGCGGCGTCGTCGGCGGGGCGTCGAAGTCGAGAATGGAGAGAGAGAGCGGAGGAGGGGGAGAGAAGCGCTTTCGTAAAGAGTTTTGTTCTCCCCGTAACGGAACGGGAACGGAAGAACGGGGGAGAGAGAGAGGAGAGAGAGGACGATTTTGACAGGCGCAAGCATCGCGAGAGAGCGGAAGCGGAGGGAGCGTCGAGTGGTCGGCCCGCACGAATTTTGAACGCCTGATGCCCTCGCCAACGTGGCGCCACGTGTCGACCGCTGAATGGTTTAACTCATCACCTATATATATATCATTGTTTAAAAGAGATCAAGAGAGATATAGATATGATCGATCGATCTAGGGTACTGCATACTAAATCTACTCGGAGTGTGACGCCCATTATGAGCTGCTATATATTCCTAACAGATGTATAGCAACGAGCTCTCAAAATATGCTGGTCGCACGGATTATTCACCGATATGAATGTTGAAGAGAGGTAAAGGGAATACTATTCGGCCCACCATGTGCGAGTGGGAGATGATGGTTTTATTAATTAAAGGGTTTAAGGCCCGTCCGCCCAAGTTGGGCCCAAAATGCTCGGCCCACGGGAATACGGCCCGTGGATGGGGGGACATATAAAAGGGAGGAGAGAGAGAGAGAGAGAGAAGACACTGGTTGGAAATCATAATCAACGTACGTACGTTACCTTTCCCACGTTCTCTCTCTCAAAGACGAAAGAAGATACAGTAGCATAAGGCATCGTTCTTCTTCCCTTCAAGGCGCCATCGGATCGAACAGGACCAGATTTTCTTCCTCCTCTCGGCGTCGATGCTTAATCTGTGGCTAACAAGGTACGCTCAAATCCGTGGTGTGCTTTACGATCGGTGATACGTGTTTTTTCCCGGGCTTCGTCTTCCGCATTAATTTAGGGGTTCGATTCGGTGTCAAATCCAGTTTTCGGGAATCCGTTATTCCAAACAATTCTAATTCCGTGCCAACAAAAACTAGTCATGTGGTTGCTCGCGCAAGCATCCTCTTTCTTTTATTTTTATCTGTGTCCAGCTGACGTCAGTCTGTTTGGAGGTCGCTTTCACTATCACTTTTTCTTTTATTTTTTCTTTTTTCGTGAATCTTGCAATCCTTCAGCTTGACATTAATGAGTAATGTGAAGCTCCCTAAACCTTTCAAATACACAATGTCATAATATGCTATCAAGCATATTTTTTTCATTTTTCTTGGATAATAGTTATTTCTTTCATTTTCCAGTTTCGAGGAGAAAATAGCAAGTGAAAGAGTGTATAGAATCATGCACAACTATGGTAAAATTTCATTGCTAACTGACACTTACCGCCAAAGTAGGGCTTGAATCCGCAAACCTGACCTCTAGTGATGCTATTTGATAAGTGAAGGGAATAAAAGCGGTTATACAAATGGAAATAGTAATAAAAATCAAAGTAGCAAAAGAAAGTTTTCTCCAATCCAGATGGGTAATATTCGAGAGTAAATCCCTTGGCCACAATGTTATGGATTTGATTGTAGTTGAAGGAGCTATCATTAACCAACCCACGCCCAAAATGATCCGATGCCAACTTCCAACTGCTAATGGTGCAAAAATCCTTGACATTAGATGCCTTTGGATTGACCAAAGCATACAACTTCCAATTCGATGATCTTTCAGAATAGTATGATCTCTTAATGCATGAAGCGGTAGCAAAGTAGAGTGGAGAACGAGCTGGCTTTGAGCAGTTCACAATGACCAATCCACTGACTTGGAGCATGCCATATGGGCTGTTAATATAGGAACGTCTATTGAAGTCATACATCAACCATGAATGATGTGGGAGAGACGAGCAATTATGTTTTTGCAACCGTTCGTCAGCCACCAGAATTAGGTGAGCATCATAATCAATAGACTGCACGTGATATTAGCTACCAATGGCATATACAACAATGTGATCATCTTCACATGTTAACTTGTAAAATGAGTCACCATATCCTTTCGAATCCCTCTTAAGTTGAAACGGGTAACTTATGTTGTGAATAGTACCATAGGATGATGCGGTGCACCGCTGACTACTCTTGACACTGTTGCAACCTGACCTTGGGGCGTGTGGTGGAGAGGCCAAGTTTAGGGTACTTGACCATGGGAGCTCCCTCACGGTGTGTGTCCCGAAAGACATCATAACTTCATATTTCCTTCATCTTTCAGGATTAACCATGTGAGTTCACTCGATCACGATCATGAGCTCTTCCAAGCTTGTACCTCGCATAACAGCGGAAATAGTCGTGATTCCTATCCACACGAATGATGCATTTCGAAAAAAGAGATCAAATATGAATATTGAATTTAGGAGTCTCGTTACTATAGTAGCCATCCCAATAGTACTCTCATCCATAAAGATGGCATCACTTCATCGTTTAGGAGATTTCCACATTGGGTATACTAAATTATGGTGAGTCTCATCAAGACCCCTACACCTCATAACATATTCATTTATTATCTATGAGTTGTTTACGATAATTAAAAAAGAGTTATGAGTTGCCAGTAGTTTCATTTTTGGCGGTCGGCTAGAAAACCCAATCGAGAGTCGAAAGTGGTCCCCTGATATCTACACAACTAGAGATTCTAGGATATGGGAATTTAAGTTACGCTAATATTTCTATTAACGCATTTTCGATACCTAATAGCTTGTCATGTTTCCTGAGGTGTCCATGCATTTTTCTTTTTTAACTTTTTCGTGCCAATATAGCTAATTAGGTGATCATACGTGGATGGTCAATTTAATACAATTCTATTTTTTATTAAAAGAGAAAAGAAAACAATCAATTGAAATTTAAGGACAGTGCAATAAGTAAACACCCGAGAGAGTAGTTTAAGGAAAGCAGTAAATTTAACATGTAATCTTAAACGAAAATTGAATTGAAAGAAAGAAACCCGCAACTCGTTAGGTATTTATACAATACGAAACAACCCGAAATATAAATCGAGGAACAAATGGTACAAAACAAGATCGGATTAGACATCATCGACCATTCATAGTCTTCATCTAAGAAGCACCGACACTTTCCAAAAACCTTCGTGTCATGTCCGACACTCTGACACGTGTCCAACACGCGGTCAACGTGTGTCGAAAAATTCGACACATGGTCAACTCTTCCCGACACGCGAGTTCAAAATTCCGACACGCGATCCCGACACGCACGGGTCAATTTTAAAAATTTTCAATACTTGATGGGTCAAAATGTAAATATATGGAAAAAATAATGAACATAACAAAAATAAGGGGAAAGAAGAAAACTCTTACTCTCAAGTTTCTCACTTATAAGTTCTAATCTTCCCGTGAGTGACGATGTAACGCCCCTCTTCCTGTCGGCGTCGTTCCGTTGCCCCCACATATTTAAAGTTATAATTTTTTTTTTTTTGCTTCTTTCCACCTCTCGCAAGCATCGCTTGCAAGTTATCTCATTTGATCTATGTTATTGGCTTGTGAGTTATCTCTAGCATTTTCCGTGGTGAATTTAGTGATTTCCTTTTCTTTTGGTCATACTTCAAGAGTTCCTGTCTTGGATTTTCATTTTTCTCGAACCTTGTTTTGCAGAGGAGCTCCAAGCTAGTCTATATCATGAACTTCGAACTCTGTCTAGGACTATAAGAAATCTCACTAATCTCCGACAAGTATAAGAAAACAGGACATGTTCCTTCAAGTTGACTCTTTCATGTTTGTATTTTTTGAATTTCTCGTTCAATTCTGTCAAATTAAAACAATGAATGATATTAACAAATGTTGGATTAATACTTTTAGTATAAATTAATTCTATGCTCTTTTTATTATTATGTATTTATTTTTGCATTTATATATAAAAATATATATATTTAATATATAACGTATCAGAACGTGTCAGAATTCTCTATTTTTTTAGAAATGACGTGTTGGCGTATTGTGTCGTATCGAGGGTCGCGTGTCCGTGTCGGTGCTACATAGGTCTTCATATCTTGGGGAGTCTCCACCTCCACGGACCTACTCTAAGCCTAATCTAATACTAAGACTTGGTACATACAAAATGAAAGAAACAATCATCGTTATGAACACACAAAAGAAATCACAATTACAAAACAAATAGGGACAATCAAGCAACTAAGGCAATATACATAATTGATCAAGTTTGGCCTTGGGGTCGACCTTTGTGATTCACGCAATGATCGCTCTAGGATGCCTATCCAATTCATTTTTCATGGCTTATAGCCATTGGTCATTATTTGTGTTCTCATGTGATAACCAATGCTTAAAAAGCCTCTTAAAACAAGTTCTAAATGTAACTCAAAGGGATTCCATGAGTTCAAGCATCACACCTATGCATACATGTAAAAACCACATATATATTTGAAAGCAAACATGTAGGCAGGTCCTCAGGCCTTGGTTTTCAATCAATCAAGCAATTTTAGTAAGCCAACACTAGATCACTTAGGGTGCGTTTGGGAAGACTTTTAGGAAAAGTCCTTAAGAAAATGTAAAGACCTTTGAGCTAAAGGGGTTTTTGGAAATGCCAATTGTGTTTGGTAAATCGTATTTGTGAAAGTCCTTTGTAAAGTATATTTGAGAAAAATAGTGTTTGGACAAATTAACTTTGCAAAATATTTTTGTTATTAAAAAAAAAAGGAAAAAAAGGAGAATTGGTTGGCGAGGGGCAAGCGGTCAGCGAGGGTCGCCGTGACCAAATCGAGCGGCCTCGGCCACCTCCGCACGGAGGTCGCGGCGTGGCGGGTCGCACGACCTTCTGAGTGGTCGCCGCGACCCGAATACCCTGATCGCGACTAGATCGCGGCGACCTCCGATGACCCAAATTTGTGTGTGATTTGTGTCGCTAGAGGTCACGCGGCCCAGATCTAGGTCGCGGCGACCTCTGATGACCCAGATCTACATGTGATTTGTGTCGCCGGAGATCGCGCGGCCCAGATTTGGGTCGCGGCGACCTTCGATGACCTAGATTTGTCGGGGGTCGCAGCGTCGCTGGGGTTGCAGCGGTCGTGCGACCTTGCTGCGACCCAGATCTGGGTGGTTGCCAGGGGTTGCAGCGGTCGTGACAACACAACTCGCAGGGGGTCGTCGAGGTCACGCGACTGGCCGTCGACAATCGCCGTGACACACCGACCTCTTGCCGACCTCTGTCCTGCTCCTCGCCGGCCCCTCGCAGCTTCGCGCAACTTCTTATCGGCCAACATCAATGAAGAATAAGGTGAATAGTGACGAGGACAAAATCGGAAAAACAAAATGTTAATGAGGATTTGGGTGGTCACCGGGGGTTGTAGCAGTCGCAACGACGCAACTCATAGGGGGTTGCCGAGGTCACGTGACTAGCTGCCGATGGTCACCGTGACGCACCGGCCTCTTGCCGACCTCTATCCTGCTCGTTGCCAGCCCCTCGCAGCTCTGCGCAACTTCTCGTTGGCCAACCTCAACAAAGAAAAAGGTGAATGGTGACGAGGACAAAACCAGAAAAACAAAATGTTAATGAGGACATTTGTGGAAGAAATTTTTTTGGCTTGCTCTCCCTCAACCTTCCGAGAAGGCCGAATGCCCATGGCAGCCCCCAACTTGCCTTGGGCTTTTAGCCTTGGGAAGGCTTGCCTTTGGCAAAGGCATGTTAAAAAAAAAATTTGCCAAACATTGAATATTTGGCCCAAAGGCCTTTAGGGGGCTAAAGATCCTTGGCAAAGTGGTTGCCAAACGCAGCCTTATTCAATCAATCAAGCACCAAACATAATCACATGCGTTTAACAAAAGTAAACACGTCAAAAGATAATGGAAGTTCAAATGATGTCCAAAAATTAGTTAAAGAACAAGTAAATAGTGAATCATAAGGAAAGATTGTTAATGGCATAGCAAAGTTGTATCATGGCTATGGAACACATTTAATCATCAAGGCTAACTTGGGTGCATCCTGTGCACAATGATTGAGCTTTACAAACACCCTAAATATGATCTAAACCTAGACAACATCAATGCTAGGTCAAAACATGATTTGGAAATTTGGAACATAAGCACCATGCGTGCTATGAAGGATGGTTGACATCCACGTCAATGATTTTTTTTTTTTTAATCAAAATTGACTAGACTAACTCAAATGGTAAGATGTGAAAAGCTTTATGACTAAATTGATAAAATTAAAAAGTTCATGATTGAATTTATAAAAGTATGATAAATTTAAAACTTTTTGGATAATTTCCCCACCTCGGACCAATGGCCTTAGATCTAGCGAGGCTAATTTGCTGTGACCACCTAAGTGGTCGGTGACTTAAGTGCGAATAATAATCATTCTGACTAGAAATTGATTTTTGGAAGAGAAATAGATTTTTCTATTTATATTCTTGGATGAGTTTCTAAGCAAAAATATCTGTTTGATAACGATACAAAATTTCTTCTCATGAAATATAAATGTGTTTGATAACGACAAAATTTTTTTCATTTTGGACGACAGCGATAGTGACCAACAACAGCGGTAACCGATGATTGGTCAGCAGTGACAAACGATTGCCAACCACTAACGAATGGTGGTCGGTGGTGGGCGGCGGACGGCGAATGGTGGTCGATGGCGACAGATGGACGACTAGCTAGTAGTAAGGACGAACGATAAGAATAATTTTTATTTCTTATTTCTATTCTAGAAATAGAAAAATAAAATTTACTTATGATTTCTATTTCAAACCTATTTCTTGAACAAAAATCTATTTTAGAAATAGAAAAGTGAAATAATTTTATCAAACAAATTTCTCTTCTAGAAACAAGTTTGGAATAGAAAAATAATTATGGAATAGAAATAGAATGGTTATTATGCGCGCGCGCCCGTAGTTGCCAAAGTTGCGGAGGGTCGCACAAGATTTGGCTGGTACAGTTTAGATTTGGTGCAAGGAGGGTCGGTGGAGAGAGAGAGAGAGAGAGAGAGAGAGAGAGAGAGAGAGAGAGAGAGAGAGGAGGGAGGGAGTTACTTTGTTAGCTGCTAAGTGAGGGCTCAAGCCTCACCAGGCATCGCCTTTGCCTAATCGCCGAGGTCCAACGACCAGCTAGAGAACAAGGAGGAGAAGGAATAAGGAAAAAGAAAATAAAAAATATTAAAATATTAAAATATTATTAAAAGTTGTCCATGTTAGTTGGTAAACACCAAATCAGCAAAATTCGGCCAAAATTAACCAAAAAGGACTTAATTGGCACTAAGTAAAAGTGTTTAGGATTAAATTGGCAAAAAAAAATTGTGACTAAATTGGCATAAATACAAAAAGATTTAGGACTTTTTTAACATTTTTTCCCGAAGATTTCCAAGTGAATGCAAATAATTCCTCTTGCAAGGTGGCGCTAGCACTTGATTTGTGCTCTCCCAAATCCCAACCACTACCACAGGGACATTGATGGACTCGATTAGTTTTGAATATTTTCTTCCTTTTTCAGGAGCCGCCACAAATTTATTGGAAGCCTATTAGAAGTCAAGTGAAATGCGGAAAACTGTTTCATTTATGGGAACAAAAATCCAATAACGGGAATTGATACATTTGCTCATTGTTTTGAAAATGTTTGATCATGCGATCTTGCTCATTGTTTTAATTCTTAGGCACATCTATCTAGGTGACCATGCATCATGAATTCGCAAAATTTTATCTACCAACCACATAATCTCATACAAACATAACTATCCAACATCAAAAAAAAAGAAAAAAAAAATGTAGGTAAAGTGAGTAAATATCAAGTCGAGATGTGTTGGGCAACATTAAACAAGGCCTTATTATTATTATGTCTCAGGATAAGACTCCCGTGATTGACACTCGTAACTAAACCTGAAAATACTTAAACTATATAATGCGAATTTCCTAACTAAATGATAACAATGAGACATTAATCAAACATGAACTGAACCTAGCCTAATATACAATTCTAAGCTAAAAGCAATTCCAATCTTTATGTATCACTTTTTCATCTTCATCTTATAATTGAAACATGAACTCACTTCTATTCAAACTAAAAACTACTAAAATGTCATTCGATCACTAAAATGTCACTTTATTATTAAGATTCTAATTTTTTTACTTTTTAAATTTTATCAATTTTTTTTATAAATTTTTTCCATCTCTATTTTAAAGAAAATGTAATTACACATCTAACGACAAAAAGAAATGCTAATCGACCAAAAGTAAACCACAATTACATAACGATGCTTGAAAATACGATTTCAACCATAATGCCTATACTAAGGCAAAAGGGCAACCTGGGGCTGTCCTCGGCCACCTTGAGAATCCCCCTCTACACACCCGACTGGCCATGGTCCAATATGGATGGGGCAAAACCGAGAATTCCAAGAATCAACCATGTTGTGAAATTGCATGCACATGCTAATTTGATGTCGATACTAGCACTTCTACTATACATTCCTCTCTTTTTCATCTTTTTTTTTTTTTTTAATTCACGATAAGATGATTAAACTCTAACCTATGCTAAGAATGTGCCAATAAATGAAAAATCCATAACCAAAATGTTTGATAACATTTGAAATAAACATGCAAAAAGTGTCCGGGAATGATGTGACAATGCAATAGGACTCTACAGAGGACCGAGGCGTGGCCAAATCGGCACCACCCATGGGCTTGATGGTGGCCACCAGCAAGTCCATAGCAGTTCGGAACGACATAAAACACGTTAAAATGGCGAGAAACCGATGGGAATCAACACTCTAATGAGGTCAAGATCTTCCTAGTTCAAGCTCAACAAGGCGTGACCAGCAAGGAATACAAAGTAAACCAGCGAGCAAAGAATGACTACAGATACGTTTAGAGGCATAAAAATAACCAAAAAATCCGCTAGATGCAAAGAAATGAGACTAGAGATTTTTTTAAATGCTAAGAAGGATCAAACAAGGAAATAAACACCAACAATAATGATAGCAATAACAAGATAAGATTGAACACGATAAAGATATGCCGAGGTCATCCGAATGTCCGGCCTCAAACCCGACCAGATCGGAACTGGCGAAAGCGAGAGCCGTTTATTTTCCTACATCCAACAAAAATAAAATGAAAAGGAGATACCTTTAGGGAAGAAGATTGCCGAGAGCGATAATGTGCAGCAGAGACCGAGAGAAACTGAGGAACCGAGAGCTAAGACAGACGAGGGAACGACGGATTTGGAGAGTGAGTGACCGAGAGAGTATGGTGAGAAGATGGAGATGGCGAATGATGGAGATGATAAGACCAAGAGACTGTGGTTGCTTGAGGGTAAGCTAAAGAAAGCGAGCAGCGGCGGAGATGGCAGCGACGGAGTGAGTAGCGAGAGTATGGTGTGAGCCGGAGATGGTGGAGTCGGAGTGAGCTGTGGTGAGGAGGGGGTGGCGAAAGCAGCGACTTGAGCTAATGGCAGGGGCCGAGATGGGGATGGCAGTGACAGAGGTGAACGAGCGACAAGAGTGAGCAGGAAGCAAGGTGGTGAAGCTCAGCAGCCGAGAGGAAGGGCAAGATGGAAGCAACGGCTGGAAGGCAACCTGTCGTCGCCTGCCTTGCCGATTTGGGCTTTTTTCCAAGTCTCTGGTCTCCCTCATCCTCCATTTTTCTCTCTTCTTTTTCTCGGGCTAAATCCACTGCGTCCTCGCTTCGATCCGCAACATGGCCGTCTTCTGCTTTGTCGAAAAATAGGTTGTTTTCTTTGTCGTATCGACTAATTAGGGTTTTTAGGATAAATTTTTTTCTTTGACCCAGGATAAAATTAACTAATTTGGGTTTTCATTTTTGTAATAATTTTCATTATTACAAAAAAAAAAAAAGCTATCGGTCCGGTCCTGTGGATGGCTCCACACCTGGAACCGGACCGGACCGATATATACCGGTTCCGGTTCCGTCCGGTTCTTCTTGTTCACAGAACCGTCAAGCGCCCCTCCTTCATCTGCAAAGACTCTCTGCGTAGCTAGGGTTTTGGAACGGCGGAGGTGGCCGTCGCAGTGGGGCTGAAGATCATGGTGGGATTCAAGAACCGGTACATGGTGATGGAGGTTTTCCTGGACCCGAATTGAGAGCTCGGGGTGGATGACCCCATCATACTCACTCAGTTCAACGTATCCAAAGCGATACGAGACAGCATCTTCGTAAACTTCGGGGAGTGCGGCCTCGCTTCGTCTCTCGGATCCTTGAACTCTTCCTTCTTTATGGGATCCCTCGTATCCTGGAATCAGTAGGTTTTGGAGGTTAAATTCTCTTGTTATTTCGCTACCAAGTTCTGCGATTCGGTCATGGTCAACCCATGTAGTTGTGATCTTTCATGCAGTGCAGCATGTAAATCCCATCACGAAGCTTTGCATCATCAGAGCTTCTAGGGAGGAGCACCAGAAAGGGCTGCGATCACCTTGGTCACGAGCGTCGGAAATTGCCCGGTGCTGTTTAATTTACTCGACTTGAGCGTTGAGTCGAACGAGTGTCGAGCCGGATGCTGAATGGCACAAAAGTTCATCCTTTTTGTTGAATTAAATCGTCAAATTAACGCTGTATTCTGCTACTAGTGATTGTAAGTAGGCTGGCTTAGTGTGATCGGCTTTTGTAAAAATATCTTGTCTCAATTCTTCTTGACAAGAGAACAATAGCACCTGGATTATCGAAGTGTGTTCTTTTAAATGAGTCGCATTAACTGAAGCTTAAACTCTGAAAGCATAATGGGTGATGAATTTGCAGTGCTGTTATTGTGAAGCTGGCATGATTTTCTAGCAGATTGGGAAAAATTTCATGTGAGGTTATTAGCTCGCTTTTCTTTTTGTCTGACCATGGCATCATGCGTATAATTCTTTGGTAGAAAGAGTGAGATCTTTTTTCTGGAAGCTAATTGAGTGAGATTTCTGTTGTTGCCAGGAAGCATCAAGGCCTGTAAAAAAGCTGCCTAGAAGTGTGATGAGTTGAAATTTGAGCAGTACAAGCTTGTCTCCGGGTCTCGTCTCTCACCTGAGGGGATTCAGCAGATGCACAACTGCCAAGAAAAGGTTAAAATTTTGGAGTACTAGGAGCGCTGCACTTGTACAGTGTACACACCTTTGGCTGGTATGATCTAGTGCAATTTTTGTTTTCTTTTTTTCCTTTTATATGATCTTTCAAGTTTCAATGCAGTAGCATGCAATTTAAGCCCCTGAGCTGAATCTCTGAATGGTGTATATGTTGGCTGTTGGCAAGAAGCTTGTCCTTGTTTCTTTGGAGTACTTATAAATGTCATGAATTATTACTGGACAGCACGTGCATTTGATAGTCCAAATTAAACTATGGTCACTGAGGTTTCAAAAGCAGTTGAATTTGGTAATTCCACTCCTTACAAAACCTGCTGATTGGCAACGGAAATCTATCTCTATGCATATGTATTATGTCTCATAATTTTTATTTATAATATATATATATATATATATATATATTTCAATGCATCATTTGTTTGTTGATCTTACTATATCTTCTAGCCTTTATGTCTAATTTGATCTTGGTGCCACTGTCTTGGCAGGTCTACTGAAGCAGGGCAAGTGAGAAACCCTTTTCAACTTTCACCTTAAGGATGATATCTTTCCTTTTCTTCCTCAAGCCTCCTCAGCCCTCTTCTCACTGGAGTTGATATCCCATATATCAGATAGGCCAGGTGAGCTTTATGGCTTCTACTGCCGTGACTTGATATACATGCCTACACCTCATCTTGTCCATGTGTTAATACTGAAAGTGGCTGATCACATGGCGAGATGATCATATGGCTATGGTCGATTCATTTGATCAGATTTACACCAAAGTTCAAGATGCAATGTGGAATATGAAGCCCAAAGAATATTGTTTGAGCGCAAGTAAAAAAGAATTGCTGGTACTGGTTATGTTTTTTGCAGGCAGTGTGCAGCGGTCTTGACTTGAGTCTGATTGCCCTCTCCTCCATGGGATAATTTTGGGGTATCTTCAAGCAACCATCTTTTTCTTGTTTTTATTTATGTATTTATTATTAGTATTTTTTGGGCACGTTCGTGTTCTCTAACTTTGACATGTTGTATGCTAGTCTATTGATTTGGCACTCCAGAAAACTGGAATCAAGTTTAGCAAGGTCTATTTCAAGTATTAATTTCATATAATATCACCTTGCTTGTGTGATAAATATCATCATAATTCATGAGACCCGATAAAGATTGTATCAATAGAAGAAGGTCCATTCATCTTTGTGGTCTTCATGGGTCGAGTCATTCATAATCAGATGTGAGTTGATGAAAGTCAGATCGGGTTTGCTTAATGTGATTTTTAGAGCGAGAATGCTGGTGGCCTTTAGATGTTTTCTTAACTGGGCTTACATCCGATCTATAAAGCTAAGAGACACCAAGTGTTAACGTGATCTTTGTACGCCCTTAATGTTAATGGAGGTATTTGATTTCTAATGCAATGGGAATTAATAGAATTGCTAATTTTTATGCTAATTGTCGAGTCTCAGATGCTTAATAAATGATGATTGCAAGCCTGCATCTGTTTTGTGCACTCCGGATGCTTCCAAATTGCATCGAGATCCAGTGAATTCGATTGTTTAGATGTATTTGGACGTCATGTCTCTGCCAGTAGCCGAACATTCCCGTCTCAATCCTCCTTAATATAAACTGAGAGAGACTGTACAAGTGCACAACTTCCTTGCATAGGCAAAGTTTGAGCCGCACCACTGGCACCAGGAATATGTTGAAACACATAGCCAGCTAAAGCAGCTCTCTTTTCATTGAATTCAATGAAAGTAGTGATCCATGATTGGGGATAATGAAGGGTTTCTTAGTGTCACCGTACCGTGTCATCTATATTCTCTTTACGTTTTCACTACTAAACTGGCGTAGACGAACCAATCTCTTTGAGTGGAATAATCTTTTACCCATATCAATATAAGTCAGTAACGTAAGTCATTATGGTATATTGTAATGAATTCTCTATTTGTTTCATTGGTTTTTGTGATTAACGTGACTTAAAACCAAATCAAGAGAACATGAAAATTCTAGAAAGAATTCGTGCCGATCGACATTTGCTACTCTTAATGATGGTCTTTGATACGCTGAGTTGTAAGCTACTAAGCATGAGCGAAAATGCAGTTCCTTGAATTATGGAAAAGACTATAGGCATCAGACTGAAAAGGAGTATAAAAACCAAATACAGAAAAATGCAAGATATCGCCTCAAACAGGTTGAGAATCTCACCGAAACTATTTAGTAATGTAGACTAATAGTCATCATGATAACTGGACCACAGTATGTTATGAATAAGTCCCATAACTCATTTGACCTCTCAATTTTCAGTCCACAAAAGCAGATTAAAAGTGAAAATAGCACCCATGAGACAGCTATGGAAATAAATTATTGATGATCCTCGTTTAGTGAACAAAACCCTCTTTCCTATATGTATATGCACATGAGACCAGGTGTGCATCTATAATTTTATAGGTAAATTGATAGCTTGAAGAAAAAGGGAGCAGGTATTACCCTACACATTCGTAACCCTTATTTTGTTATAACCAGAAGCACTATATGTCGATATTATAAAAGAGAAAAGTGAGAGAATAACAATAACAAAAAAGTCTTAAATCTATTGCAATTGTGCAAATTTAATTTCAATTTTTTTTTGTCAATTTAGTCCTAAACATTTTACAATTGTGCTAATTCAGCTCATCCAGTCAATTTTGGTCTGTTAGCGTCAATGTAGAGATTTGTCGTTCAGCTCACGCTGATGTAGATAATTTTTAATAATATTTTATTTTTTTCGAATTTTTTATTAATTTTTTTCCTTTTCCTTTTTTCTTTTTTTCCCCACCGGCCACTTTGGGAATAGAAGCAAAGAAGGAAGAAAAGGTAAAAAAACAAAAAAATTAATAAGTTTTTTGAAAATATAAAATATTATTTAAAATTATCTAGTCAACGTCGCTCGGACTGCATCCATGTTTTTGAATTGGCACAATTGCAAAATATTTAAGAATAATTTGGCAAAAAAAATTATAGGAATATGTTGGCACAATTACAATAAGATTATGATTTTATTTTATGTGATTTTCTCTAGAAAAAAAGGATAAAATCATTAATTGGTGACTTTAGATTTATTGAAGAATACATCATTATCACATCCAAACTAATAAGACAAATCCATGCTGATATATTCTTCAGGAAACATTCTATTAAATGATATGATTCATTTTCTGATCTAATTAATGTAAACGTATGTGTCTAACTAATCTTAAGGAAAGTGAAAGGGAATGCAACTTTGTGATGATGTAATTCAATTATAGAACTCCATTCTACCAAACTTTGCTATTATTTATAGATATCATTAGGAGTTGATCACGTTCACTAAATTACAAACATCACTAATTCTGACCACAGACAGGTAAGTAGCCTAGCCAAATTGAAAGAGCCGCAAAAACTAACAGTGTATTTATTTTGCAAAAAAAATAAATGACTTAAAAAATATTTTCCTAAAAATAATTGCTTGTATCACCTACAAAAATAAATAAATAAATAAATAAAATTTTCATCATTCATAGGTATTTAAATATTAATTATTATTGATAATGAACATATTTTTCATTGACTAATTATTTCAATTAATACAAATAATTATTTCAGAAAAATAACTTTCAAATCATTTATTTTCTACGAAATAAATATAACCTAACAAGGAGCTGAAGGTATAGATGTTGGTACATGATTGGTGGGAAGATAATAGATTCGAGAAGGGATCACACGCCATCTTTCTGGAACGTATACGCTAAATCTTCTATTCGGTGGGGAGGGGGGACGGGGGAGGGGTACTTCCCGCAGTCCCACTCCCTAAAGTCTTCCTCCTCGCTATGAAAAGAACCACTTCAATGAATCTGTCGCGGAAATGACTTCCGAGCCCAAGCGGGAAATACACCAGAACGAGGATACTCGAGATAATGCAGAGGGCGAGGGATCCTTGGACCAAGACAAGTATCGAGAGCCAATACAGTTTGGTTACGGTCCCGTAGACGCCTGCCATGAATGCCAGAGGCATTGCGGTAAGAGCTACCAACAGTGGGATAGATGATAGTGTAACAACCACTTCCGTCACGTAAGGATCATTAGCAAGTATCCAGAGGAGCGTCACGATTGCCATGATCGAGCCATACATGGCTGTGGAGTTGCTAATCACAAAGACATTGTACATGGCTTTGTGGAGCAATATGGGGAGTCCAGCACTTGGGTCAGAACCATAATATCCACCGGGAACAGAAAAACCAGAAACGAAAGTGACAGAGGCTATAAGTGTTGCCATGACCAAGAGACAACTCACTTGTTCCTTGAACGCACTCGGATCCAGTGGTCCCAATTGTTTTTGTGGCCTCCGACCGGTTGGTTCGCAGATAGCTAATTCCTTACTTCTCTGTGCTCCAGTAAATCTCAACGTTACCCACATTAACCTCTACAAGCAACGAGTCAAAGAATAAATGAAGAAATCATAACATCATGATTTTGGCAACTAAATTATAGATCTGGGTGAAAGCACACTAATTAACATGACTCACTAATTATTTATTCTAGTCCTATCTCTGATTGGTATAACAATTTGCGATGAATGATTATCTGTGAGAAAAATGTAAAATATCGTACCTTCGAGATTAAATCATCGTATCCTTTAATAGCCCGTTCTACCACGTCAAGAGCCGTCATGTTATTATTATTGACCAAATTAAGATCAATTCTTCTGTCTCGTGCAAGAAGCACGACTGAAAGTTGGCAATGTAATGCAACCATATGCAGAGGCGTATTCCCTTCTAAATCTCTTGCATTTATGAGGTGATAGAAATTGGGATTATTCAGTATGTATTTGACAATTTCAGTGCGTCCGTGTTGCGCTGACACGTGAAGAATGTTTTGTCCCAACTTAGTTAGAAACTCCGCAGGGTCTGACCATCGTCGAAGTAGCTCGTTGACGATCTCGACGTGACCCATCATGCACGCAACATGAATAGGAAGATAACCGTCCGTGCTGTCTTGCTCCAGGGCATCTGTTCGGTAATGTTGCATCAAGAACTTGACTCCTTCAAGATAACCGATGTACACTGCTAAGTGGAGTGGAGTGCCCCGTCCCGAATCTCTCAATTGAAATAGCCACGGCTTCCTTTCGTGCATCTCTTCCAGCATAACTAAATCCAGCACAAAAATTTAATCATACGGGGTGAACGCAAGTTTGTAATTCTTCAATAGGGGTTGATCCTGCTCTAGATTATCCCAAGTATCAGGAGTTGTCTCCCGATCTTGCCCATTAGAGTAGTCAGCTATCAAACCATTTGAACACGTGACTCATCAAACTAGACTTTCTTTGTGAAAATCGTTTTTTTCAGACACTCGAATATCAATACCAACAACTAAGCCACGCTTCCACAATCCAACATGGTATCATAACTCCAAAAATCATCAGGAAACCAAATTAAAAAAACAAAAGAGTGACCAAGTAGATCAAAGAATTAGCAAGAGCACGACAGTAGGGTTTACCCTTATTTTGGTACATAATGGCAAGGTGGACGGGTGACATGCCGAAGACCCCTTTAGTCTCTGATCTCCTCTGGTCTTCACCATCGTTTGGTACTGCCAACAAGATCCTGAGAACATCTATGTCCTTTGTTTCGACCGCTAAGCACCATGGTGACTTGCTTTCCTTATTCTGACGATACAGTAGATTGGGGTCTTCATTCACCAGTTGACGGATCACCACATAATGGCGGTTCCTCACAGCCTCGTGCAGAGCGGAGTTGCCGTTGTGGTCAGTGCACGTTAGGTCGCCCCGATGAAGGAGAAGTTCCACCACGTCGACAATCCCGGCTCTAGCTGCAATGTGCAGCGGCGTCTCTCCTCTGGAATTCTTACAGGAGATCAAGTGCTTAGGGATAAAATCGATGATTGCTCTGAAACGATCACCATTCTCTGTATTCCAACGGTGTCAGGTTAATTTGAGCGCAAAAGTTCGAGAATCGTAAAATGCACGGCCACAACTTTTCAATATACCTGCTGCAGCATGAAGCAGTGTATTCCCCAAGGGGCTGCGTAGCCCGAGAACAATGGGCAACGGCACTCTTTCCCTGATGCAATGACCCTCCAGGGCTCTGATGAACTCATCGACGGCCCGTTCCTTCGCAGCCGAGTATAGCTGGGGATCCAAAATATTGTTGGGTTGTGGAGGATCGTGCTGTTGCTGGTTCAGGTCGGCCCTGATTAATAATGCTTCCAGTCTCTGCTTTCTCTGCCTCCACGTCTCCTGGTGCAGACGCTCAGCCATCTCTCCGTGGGTGACTATGCCCTGTGACTTTAAGCGAACTGCCCTGATGTGTCCTAGGAATCAAATTCAGCAGAGTTATAGCGACCAAGTCGAGTTCAACCGGGTTGGCCTTAATGAACCTCCCAACCCGCATTTTACTGGTGTGTTAAATGGTCTCCAATGCGCATATTCATTCCTTTTTCTTTATAAGAAACCTCAAAAAAAAAAAAAAACGAAAAAACGAAATTAAGAATTGGCAAAATACACTTCGCCTGTGTGGAGTTCACACCGAATTAATTTTTCCCCCTAAAAGTGATTGAACAGTAAAAGAGATCTGGAAAAAACTAGCGTGTTGGACACAATGACTATCTTACATCTACGTTGGTACTGGGGCTAAATTTGTTTTCTTTTGGACCAAGTTACTTGTCCACCTTCTTGTCAAAATTTTTAAAAAGTATTTGAAAATTTAAAAATTTAGTAAAAAAAATTATATCGTTATATGTGTCATATATATTTTAAAAGTTTTAAGATATTTTACACTGAATAAAATCATACTGCAATGGAACAAATTGAAAAAAAAAAAAAAGTAAGGGAAAATGCCACTAATAATCTTAAAATATGCCCACTTAACACCAACATCCATTTTTTTTTTTTTATGCCATCAAAACTCATAAACTTGTATTCCTGTGATGAAAGAGTACCCTTAGCTATCACTAAAAACTCTAAACTCCATCTATTGAGATATTAATACTCCAAATTTTTTATTGTCTCACATATACACAAATTTGTACTAGTATAACGAAAAAAAAAGATATTGGTTATGGTTTAAGAGTTTTGATGTCACAAAAAATATTCAGGGAATCGGTGTCACAAATGATGGAGTTTAAGATTTTTTCTGATAATCTTTTTTTTTAATATATTGGTCGATATCTTAGCAGGGATACTTTAGGATTTAATCCCAAAAGTAAAAACGACTAGAGTTCGTTTATCCCAGCAATCCATTGCCTAATCAAACTATCAAAAGAAAAGGCTCGAAGCAGTGTCCGTTCATTGTTGCTTCTTTTGTCCTTCTCACCTTTACGGGTGACGTCTCTCAAGCCCCCCGCGTGGAAAAAAAGTTGTTACATAGCTGTGGTAAAGGATTGTCTGTTCAGAATTACCACTTCGTTAATTTTTTTTTAAAAAAAAAACTTTTTTACTGAAATTGAAATTGAAATTAATTATACAAAAAAATATGTGTGGATCTAGATTTCAATACAAATCGCGTAAGTTTCGAGTACTTAATTTTTTTTAAAAATAAAATATATCAATCACAAGATTTATATTAAACAATTTTTTGTTTTATCTAGATAGATCATAGATTTGAATCACTAAAAATAATAGACACTCCTTCACAACACCAAGCATACAACTGAAATAATAGATGCCCAAAAAGTACCCGCCCAAATAAGTCTCAAAAAACCAATCCCAAACTCTTGAAACCTAAAATCTATTATATATATTCAAGAACCTGAAACATATCCTATAATAGGTTCCAAGATCTATCCAAATTTCACATGTATTCTTAATTAACCATCATTTATTGTTATAATCCACTTACTATAATTCAAATTTAAACACAAAAAAATGAAATACTAATAAAATAAAAGTCTCAATCATGAATATGCCAGAAATAGAAGCTAAGATTAATTGTTGCAAATTACACATTCCATGGAACATCATAGGATTGTGCGAAGCCATAGAATAAGAGAAATACAAAAAAAAAATAATAATTAGCTTCTAAGTTCCAAATGTGGAAAGTTATCTATTAGAACCGATTCTGAATTTTTGGAACTTAGAACCTACTGTGCATATTTAGAAATCTAAAATCGGACCGATGAATGGTTTCGATTCTCTGATTTTTTATTCTATCCCATAATTATAATCTAGAATACACGACAAAAATGAAGACCTTCACGCCAACAAGACCAGAACCAACAAATTCTGCAGCTGAACTGCGTCGCCATGACCAGAAAAAACCCATCAATCACAAGAAATGCTGATCAAATCAAAACAAAACCACTCACCACCCTCCTCGGAACCAACACAATGCTTCCTCTCCCTCTCTTCCCCTCTCTTTCGCTCTGCAACCTCTCTCTCTCTCTATCCCGATACCCAAGCCGGGAGGAAGGGGAGTATTTATGGACGAGAAGAGGGCCCACGGGCCCGTCGTCCTCTTTCTTCTCGTGATGATGATTGATGACGACGAAGTGACACACTCTGAGAGAGAGAGAGAGAGAGAGAGAGAGAGAGAGAGAGAGAGTGAGAGACGACAAAGGACAAGGAGAGAAGTAGATATAAACGAAGTGGAAGTGAAATTCGCGTGAAATGAAGGGTGGAATTGTCGGATCATATATCTTTAAATTTCAAACGCTTCGCCTTTGCTAAACTCACTTCTTTCTCTACCATAAACTCAAAAACTAATTCATTCGACATAACATCAAAAAAGTTAAGAAATATGTCCGGTTATCGTTTTGATCAGCACCCAATCCCTAGTATTCAGACATAATCGTTTTTCAACCCAAAAAAAAAAACGACATAACTCTTTGTTACACTCCAAATCACTCAGGTTCTTCATTAATGGATGCGGCAGTGATACTCACGCATCTCCATTTTAGAGCAATTTGTCTTGCCCTCGGTTCCCATGATAGAATAGGATTGCCTGATGTGACAAAAATGGCACTTCTTGATACTTGTTTTCTTGATCATCAGTACACTTGAATTGGTAATATCAATATGACCCTGAATTCTGGAATTGTATTCCTAAAATTATTTCCAAATTTTCAACATGGCTCTTTCATACCACAAACTCTTATTGGCATTAAAGGTCGAGCTGTAGATTACCGGTGCTCTTCAAATTCTAGATTCTATAGTGTTGATAATACATCTCAAATTTAAGCCCGTAAAGGAAATATAATCCAAGTGAATTTCCTAATTATTTAATTTTCTTAAAGGGGTATATGATGGAATTTTATTGGGTTATTGCACATTAGAGCAAACATGAGAAGTTTCACAATGTGATTTTTGTTAATTTCCTGAGTGAGTCTTTTGCAAGATATACATTTTTGGGTTGGCTTTGGTATAATCTAGGGTCGCGATGCTGTTAAGCAATAGAGCAATTGTAAAATTTTGTATTCTATAATTTCATTGTGAGTTTTTGACATGTGGCTATCCCCATGGTCTAACGATGACGCTCAGACCAAATCTCATAAATCTCTGATTTCCTTAGATTTCTCTAGTGATTTAATTTTCTCATTTTAGACTTGACTTGCAAAATCTACTAACTTCAACGTAATTTTCACAACAACTGATATAAAAGTTGAAGTTCTAGTTTCTATAGTTGATTTGTAGTTTTGTTATTGTAATTACTATTTGGAAACCTCATGCTTACAATTATGTTCAAAGCAAGAGTTGAAATTGAGAAGTTCAACAGGAGTAACAACTTTGGGTTATGAATCATTAGGATGCATGCATGTTTAGCACAAAGGATCAAACTTAATGTGCATTTGGCAAGGATAAATCCCTTAGGCCGCGTTTGGCAGTCAGGATAAAATTCGGGATAAGATATAATTTATCCTATCCTACGTTTAGTGCTTGCTCATGACATGATAAAGTTGAATATAAGGAAAATATAAGTAGGATAAAATTATCCCATTACGGAGGTGGGATAAAGGTGAATAGAATTTTTAATGTCCATAATAGGAAAATTATTTTTCTCGAATAACAAACTTATTAAGTTAACAAAATTGAAATTATATTTCAATATAAATAATATTTGAATTCTAATTTAAGAAATTAAAAATGAAAAATAGAAATTTATTTTTAATTAATCTTATTTTAATTTATATATTCGACTTTAATTATATCTTATAATAAACATTCAATCTATAAATTAAATATTTATATTTATTATATATTTTAAGTATGTTAGTACACTTTACTATTTGATAAAATTTTATTGAAGAATGATGAAAGGGGAAAAAAAGAAATAATAAAGAAAATAATATAAAAAGGAAAAATAAAATATAAAATAAATTAAGGAATAATGTTACGAAATATTTTCACCATCTCCATTTATGAATATTTAGGTTCATTTATAATGATATGCCATTTATATTTAAAAAAAAAAGTACATGATATGACGTGAATATATCCAATTTTAATATTGCGATTCACCAAATAATAGACAATATAAAAAAAATTCAAGAATTTCATATCATGTCCTATCCAATCCTATCCTAATTAGAAATATAGACGACCAAACGTAGCCTTAATGTACTTATGGCATGGATAAATCCCTTACTTGCCATGTATAGCAAGAAGGATAAATCCCTAACTTAATGTAGTCATGGCATGTCTGGTACGGAGGATTCTCCTTTTATCTTGCCACCTGCATCATCATCGCCATCCGCAAAAGCAAGGCATCTCAGTTTTTTTGTTCATTTACCAAAGAATAATAAGGGCAATGATGGAGGTAATGGAAAAGAGAGAGAGAGAGAGAGAGAGAGAGAGAGAGAGAGAGAGTCTTGCCACCTAAATCATCATCGCCATCCGCAAAAGCAAGGCATCTCAGTTTTTTTGTTCATTTACCAAAGAATAATAAGGGCAATAATGGAGGTAATGGAAGAGAGAGAGGGGGGGGTGAGCATGAGCAGAGAAGGCTCATAGGATCGCACATTATAAGCAATAGCTGGAGAAAACTGAACTATTCAAAGGCCAAACTGAACATGTAAAACATCTAGCCAAAATATTAATATCTCCATGAGACTTAGAGAGGGTAAAAGGCAGATGGGTCAGTCCTCCTCAAGCCACAATCGCAGCTTTACTTCCATAGTTAGTGTCTCATAAAGCAATTAGGCTGCGTTCGGCGCAGCTTTGCGAATGGATTTTGGTCTCTAAAATCTCAAGTTAAAGTTACTATGCTAGATAAAAATCCATTGGACCACTTTGAACGAAAGCTAACATGAGTAAAGCCTAAAATTCAAGGCAGGTCCTCCTTGGTTTCGACTTTGTAACATTTTGAGATAGTCATATTCCAGGATTAATGAATTTTTTTAATTGTCTTATTTGTCCTTAGAAATGTACTAAAAATCCACTTTTGCCCCGAAATGCTCTCTGGTACCGCAAACTCAAGCAATCGCACACGGCATCAGATCAATGGCCTTTATCTCATTGGCAATGTTCCCGTTGTACTTTATTAGTATGTCCATGATGGGGAAGTAATTAAAACGCACTATTCTATCTTGATATGTTATGATGGAGAGACACATTTTTGAAATGGTATGAGAAAAGTCAAATAAATAACTTCAAGAAGAAACTATTCTCTCTTCTTGTCTTCTCTCCATCAAAGAACAAAAGACATTTCATTGACGTGCGGACCCCTCAAGTGCCATAACTTTGCGTAAAGAGACACTTAAGTGCCATAACTTACGAAAGGTACATTTAAGTTGCTAAAATCAGAGTAAAAAGGATCACTTGAGTGCCAATCTAACCAAAGTTCGGCCAAAATGCCGAGTTTGCATTTTTCCAGCAAACCGAGTCTAAAACGACGCCGTTTTGCATGCTGACGTGGCCAAATAATGTAAAAATGGCGTCGTTTTGGGCTAACGTGGTAAAAAAAATAATAAAAAAATTAATTAAATTAAATTAAGTTAAAATATTAAAAATAATAATTTAATTTTTTTAAAATTTTAAAAATATTTTAAAAAAGGGGAATAGGGGGGAGGCTGCTGAGGGATCAACCCTCGGCTGCGTCGCCGGAAGGGCCAACGAGCCCTCACCTTAGATCGAGGTGAGGGTCGGCGGCCCTCGCCCGGTCGAGCCAAGGGTCGTCGCTCGCCGGAGGTTACCCTAGGCGGCGACGACCCTTGGCCGGCTAAGCAAGGGCCGCCGACCCTTCCGGATGCGGGCAAGAGCTGCGAGCCCTCACCGCTAGCCATAGATGCGGGAGGGCCGTGGCCCTCGGCCTGTCGATCGGTCGGCTTCCGGCCCACGGCCAAGGCACAGCAACCCCAGCCGGCCCTCCCCGCCATCGGCGGCCCTTCCGGCAACGGCGGGCGACAATAGCGGCGGCCGAGGACTAATCCTCGCCCGCCCCCGTTCCCTTTCTTTTTTTAAATTTTTTTTTTAAATTTTCTAAATTATTATTTTTTAATATTTTAACTAAATTTATTTTTAAAATTATTATTTTTTAATATTTTAACTAAATTTAATTTTAAAATTATTATTTTTTAATATTTTAACTAAATTTAATTTAAATTATTTTTTAATTATTTTTTTACCGTGTCAGCCAAAAACGACGCCATTTTTGCATTATTTGGCCACTTCAACATGCAAAACGGCGTCGTTTTGCGCGCGCGCTTCGTTGGAAAAATGCCACGTCACGTTTTTGGACTTTGACTAGAGTGGCACTCAAGTGATCCGTTTTTCTTCGAATGTGGCACTTAAGTATACCTTTCGTTAGTTATGGCACTTAAGTGTCCTTTTGGGCAAAGTTATGACACTTTAAGCATTCTTTTGTTGCATTCCATTACTGCTTTGAGAAGACGATCGGCATTAATGTTGTGAAAATTGGATGTTTTCCATATGATTGCATTTGGACCATCATGAAGTCATATTGTCTGTCATTCGCGTATGTTTCGACATCCGTTCCATAATAAATTGTTCATTGCGCATCAAAGAGATTAGTCATTTCTTCTGCCGACTTTATTCCAACATTGGTATCAGAGCCCGTGTTATATTTTCTGTCCTATTTTTTCATCTAATTTTCTCATTTACTATTTGATATGGGGATCAAGAGGATGAACCTCACATCATCCGGATGTTCATTGCTCGAAAATTGCAATACGAATCGTTGATATCTCGCATATCAGACACACCGAGCAAGCTTTATGGCTTCTACTTCTGTGACTTGAAATACATGCCTAGTCCTCATCTCGTCTATGGGTTAAATTTCCATTACCGAAAGTAGCTGATCCCATGGCCAGATTATCATATGGATTTTGGTCGATTCATGTGATCAGATCTACACCAAGGTTCAAGATGCAATGCGGAATATGAAGTCGAGAGAATATTGTTTGAGCGCAGGTACAATAGAATTGCTGGTATTGGTTATGTTTTTTGCATGCAGTGTGCACCTGTCTTGACTGGAGTCTGATCGCCCTCTACTTCATGGGACAATTTTGGGGTATCTTCAAACAACCATCTTTTTCTGGTTTTTATTTATGTATTCATTTCCTCTTTTTCTTTTTCTTTTCTTTTTTTAAATCTGTTTGGGCGCATTCGTGTCTCTAACTTTGACATGTTGTATGCGAGTATATTGATTGGGCACTCCAGTAAATTGGAATCAAATTTGGCAAGGTCTATTTCAAATATCAATTTCATATAATATCACCGTGCTTGTGTAATAAATATCATCATAATTCATGACACCTGATAAAGATCGTACCTATAAAAGAAAGGTTGTAAGATTGTCGTCCATCTTGGTTGTCTTCGTGAGTTGAGTCATTAATAATCAGATGGAAGTTGATGATAGTTGGATCAGGTTTGCTTAATGGATCTTTAGAGCAAGAATACTAGTGTCCTTTAGAAGTTTTTTTGCCTGTCCTTACATTCCGAACTATAAAGCTAAGAGACACCAAGTGTCAACGTCATCTTTGTACGCCCCTCATGAAGAAATGCATTTGATTTCTGATACAAAATGAATTAATGAAACAGCTAGTTTTATGCTAATTGTCGTGTCTCAGATGCTAACTAAATGATGATTGCAAGCCTGCATCTGTTTTGTGCACTCCGGATGCTTCCAAATTGCATCT
Source organism: Eucalyptus leucophloia subsp. euroa (assembly GCA_017140325.1). Lineage (NCBI taxonomy): Eukaryota > Viridiplantae > Streptophyta > Magnoliopsida > Myrtales > Myrtaceae > Eucalyptus > Eucalyptus leucophloia. Next base: position 5,094,796 of record CM029478.1, on the reverse strand, counting down.
AGAACCCTCGAATTCAATGGTTTAGATGTTTTTGGACGTCATGTCTGCTAGTAGCCGAATATTCTTGTCCCAGTGCCCCCTTATATAAACTGAGAGAGGCTGTACAAGTACAAAACTTCCTTGCACACGCAAAGTTTAAGCCACACCACAGGCACCAAGAATCTCTTGAAACACATAGCTAGCTAAAGCAGCTCTCTTTTCATTGAATTCAATGAAAGTAGCGATCCATGATTGAGACTGATGAAGGGTTTCTTAGTGTCACTGTTTATACCATGTCATCTATATTCGCTTTATGTTCCAGCTACTGAACCGTCATAGACGAACCAATCTCTTAGAGCTCAATAGTCTGTTACCTGTATCAATTTAATTCAGTAATAGAAGTCATCATGGGATGTTGTAATGAATTCTCTATTTGTTTCATAGGTTTTTGTGATGAACCAAATCAAGAGAACATGAAAATGCTATAAAGAATTTGTGCCGATCGTACATTTGCTGCTCTCAATGATGGTCTTTGATACACAGAGTTAGTAAATTACTAAGCACGTACCAAAATGCAGTTGTTTCTTAAATTACGGAAAATACTATCAGCATCAGAATGAAAAGGACTACCCAAACCAATTACAGAAAATGGAAAGATATCTCGTCAAAACAGGTTGAGAAATCTCATTGAAACTATTTGGTAATGTAGACTCGTAGTCATCCTGATAACTGGACAACAACACGTAGTGATTATTTCTCATAACTCATTTGACCTCTCAATATTCTGTACAAAAAAAAAAAAAAAGGTGAAAATAGCACCCATAAGATAGCTATAGAAATAAACTAATTGATGAACCTTATTTAGCTAAAAAAAAAAAAAACCCTCTCTCCCATTTGTGAATATAGATAGATGGATAGGTCTATCAAATATCACAAGTGGACATCAATAAATTTATAGGTAATTTGATAATTTGACAAATAAGTAGATATTGCCCTATTCAATTCTCTTAACTCTTATTTTATTATGACTAGAGACATTATACGTCAATAATATAAGAGAGAAAAACAAGTAAAAAATTTTATTGGTTATTTTAGATTTATTTATTACACCCAAATTAATAAGCAAGGCAAACTGATGCTGATTTATTCTCCTAGAAACATTATATTAGATTGAACGAGATGGTTCATTATCTTTTCTAAGTTATGTAAACTTATGTGTCTAACTACTAATGTTAAGGAAAGGGAAAAGAAATGCAACATTGTGATGATGTGACTCAATTACTAAATTCCGTAGCTGTTATTTATAGATATCATTGAGTAGCCAAGCATAACATATTGTGGATCACTGAATCGAAACAGCAACAACTGATATGACTAAGAAGTAGCCAAAGGTACGGACATCGATGCATAATTAACGATCAGATAATAAATTCAACGCCGGAACAGACGCCATCTTTTTGGAACATGTAGGCTTAAATCATTCTTCCAAGCGGGGGCGGAGGTTATAGTCCCCACTCACGAGTTTCCTGGATGGTTGTAGCTTCACGGCCCGCAGTCCCACTCCCTGCAGCCTTTCTCCACGCTATCATAGGGCCCGTCACGTCCCGCAGTCCCACTCCCTGCAGCCTCTCTCCGCGCTATCATAAGGCCTATAGAAATAAATCTGTCGGTGAAGACACGGATGAGAGGAGGTCCGCACCCAAGCGGTGTATACATCAAAATGAAGATACTCAAGGCAATGAAGAGGGCGACGGCTCCCAAGGCCAAGGTAAAAATCGATAGCCAAGGGAGTCTGCTTACGGTCACGTAGACACCTGCCATGAATGCTAGAGGCATTGCGGCAAGAGCTACCAACAATGCGCCATTTGATTGGCGAATGGCAGCTAACCTCAAGTAAGGATCATTAATATGTGTCCACAAGAGGATCACGAGTGCCACGGTGGAGCTATACATGGCCACGGAGTTGCTAATCACAAAGACATTGTACATGGATTTGTGGAGCAATATGGGGATTCCTGCATTTGGGTTAGAATCATTGTATCCTCTGGGAACTGAATAACCAGAAGTGAAAGTAACAGAAGCCATAAGCGCCGCCACAACCATGCGAGTATTTACTTTGTCCTTAATTACATCCAGTTGCTGCGGTTTCAATCGTTTTCGTGGGCTTCGATCGGTTGGCTTGCAGATAGCTAATTCTCCACTTTTCGATGTTCCAGCAGATCGCAAAAGTAAGTCAAAGAATAAACAAAGAAATCAAGACATTATAGTTTTGGCAACTAATTATAGATATGGGTTGAGAGTACACTAATTGACATGCCTCACTAATTTTATGTTCTAGTTCTTTCTTTGATTGGTATACGTTTGGCAAGTATAATTACCGGCAAGAAAAATATAAATGGTGATACCTTCCGAAGTGGAGCATTAAATACTTCGATGTCCTGCTCTACCACATCAAGAGCCGTCATGTTATTCATGTTTATCGAGTTACGATCAACTCTTCTGTGTCGAGCAAGAAGCATGACCGAAGGTTGGCAGTGCAACGCGGCCAGATGCAGAGGTGTATTCCCGTTGAAATCTCTTGCATTAATGAGCGGATCAAATTTAGGATTTTCCAGTATGGATCTGACAGTTCCAATATGTCCATACTTCGCTGACATATGAAGAATATTTTCTCCTAGCCTAGTTAGAAACTCCTCGGGGTGTGGCCATTGTTGAAGTAGCTCATTGATGATCTTGATATGATTCATCATGAAAGCAACATGAATAGGAAGATACCCGTCCGTGCCATCTTGCTCCAAGGCACTTGTTGGGCACTTCTCCATCAAGAACTTGACTCCATCAAGATAATTCGAGTATGCTGCCAAGTGGAGTGGAGTGCCGCCTCCCGCATCTCTCAACTGAAATAGCCACGGCTTCTTTTCCCACATCTTGATCAGCATATCTGAATATAACGCAAGCAGTTAACCATTGGGATGAATACGATGCCTATAATTTTCAAGAGAAGTTGATCCCATTCAAGACGATCCAAAGTGTCAGGAGTTTTGTCCCATAAGATAGCAAGCTATCATACCATATGTTAACGCGTGCCTCATTAACCTAGACTTTGCTTGTGAGACTTGATTTTTCCACCACCAGCGGAAACCAAAATGAAGAACACGAGAGTGATGACCAAGAAGATCAAAGAATAAGCGAGAGCACAAAAGTAGGGATTACCCTTTTCCTTGCGTATAATGGCGACATGAACGGGTGACATGCCGAAGATCTTTTGAAACTTTGATCTCCTCCAGTCTTCACTATCGTTTAGCGCTTCCAACAAGAGCTCGAGAACCTTCAAGTCCCCTGTTTCGACTGCTATGCACAATGGAGACTTGCTTTCCTTATTTTGACAATACAGCAGGCTGGGGTCTTTATTCACCAGATGATTGATCACCTCGTGATGGCGATTCCTCACGGCCTCATGTAGAGCAGAGTTGCCGAAACGGTCAGGGTATGTTGGCACCCTTGGGGAAGGAGAAGCTCCACCGCACCAGCTTTTCCAGCTCTAGCTGCAATGTGAAGCGGTGTCTCTCCTCTGGAGTTCTCACAGTTGATCAAGTTCTCAGGGATGAATTCGATAACCGCTCTGACATTATCTGTTGGATTATAATGTCTCAGTTGCTGTTTTCTGTTTTCTTTTATTTACTCTGTTTTCTGCTGTTTTTACTCTGTTTTACTCTGTTTTTTTATTAAAAAACAGCCAAGTTCAATGTAGTTATTTGTTTAGTGTTTTTGTTATTTTCTAGGAAGTTAATAGCACGTTTAGGTGCAGTTATATGCTGCACGTGTGTGTGGTTTGTAAGCAGTTTTTTGTTCTTGTTTAAGTTGCCTTGTACTTGACAGTTTCCTTAAGAAAACTGACGTACGCAAGTTTGTGCTCTGTTTTCTCTGTGCTTCTCTTCCTCATCTGAAAAATATAGATTCTGGTTTTTTGTTTCTGGTTTACTGTTTTTAAATCAGTAACAACAGTGGTATCAGAGCGTGTATGATCTTGAGGGACTGTGAAGTGAAGCAAGCATCAAAGTGTAAAGAAGTTAAAGGGTGATGGAGACAGGTCGAGTGGTTTCTCTGCGATGGCTTCTCCAATATTTACTGGGAAAATTATCAGGCTTGGGCTGTCAAGATGATGGCATTCTTGGAGGGTCATGATTTATGGGAGGCTGTGGAGGATGATTATGAGGTTGCTCCACTTCCAAACAATCCAACCATGAATCAAATCAAACTTCATAAAGAGAGAACCACAAGAAAAGCCAAGGCAAAATCTTGCCTGTATGCTGCTGTCTCGCCTACCATTTTTACCAGAATTATGAAGTGTGACTCTGCAAAGGCCATATGGGACTTCTTGAAGGAAGAATATGAAGGAGATGAGAAGATAAGAGGTATGAAGGTGCTGAATCTCTTGAGGGAGTTTGAGAGACAACGAGATGAAGGATTCGAGTCGGTGAAGGAGTACTACGATAGGTTGGTTGGGATAGCTGATAAAATCGAGTTTTAGGGACTGACTTGAAGGATGAAAGGCTTGTTCAAAGATTCTGTGTCTCTTCCGAGAGAAGTTCGAAGCCACCATAGCGTCTCTAGAAAATACAAGAGACTTACGATATAAAGCTTGCAGAATTGTTGAATGCTTTGCAGCACGGGAGCACGAAGACGATGAGAAAAGAAGAGTTTGTAGAGGGTGCGCTGCAAGCTAGAGTGAAATCAAATGATGGAGGCAAAGGGAAGAAATGGATTCAGTCCAGAGAAAATGCCGGTGACTCCAAGTTTGTAGCAAAAGAAGGAAATTCTGGTGGGTCTAGCAAATGGAAGATGAACAAAAAGCCTTGTCAATACTGTGGTGGAACTAATCATCAGTTTTTTAGATGTTGGAGAAAGCCTGATGCTAGATGTAGAAGATGTCACAAGTTGGGTCACATGGAAGCCATCTGCAAAGAAAAAAATTACCAGCAAGCAGGAAAAGCCCAGGTAGCAGTGAATGAAACTGAGGAAGAGCATTTGTTTGTAGCTTCTTTTTCTGAGTCTTTTGTTGGGAATGATGCATGGCTGGTGGATAGTGGATGTACCAATCATATGACTAGCAATTCGAAGCTGTTTAGGATTCTAGACAGGTCAATTAGGTCCAGAGTCAGAATTGGCAATAGACAATATATCGAAGTGTAAGGGAAGGGTACAATGGCTATTGAAGGAAATCAGGAGGTGAAGTTGATCGGTGATGTTCTCTTTGTGCCAAATATTGACCATAATCTATTGAGTGTTGGTCAATTAGTTGAGAAGGGCTATAAAGTGAAGTTCGAAGGGAATGAATGTCTTATTAATAATGCAGATAGCAAAGAAGTGCTAAGAATCTCAATGGAGGACAAGAGTTTCATGTTCAAGCCACAAGAGATGCAACAAATGGCTTTAAAGTGCAAAGAAGAAAATGCAGAGAAATGGCATAAAAGACTTAGGCATGTTCACAGGAATAGCATGTCGTTTATGCAAAGAAATAGCTTGGTAGATGACTTGCCAAGTTTGGAGGAAAAATTTCCATAGTGTAAAACTTGTCTTCTTGGCAAGCAAGCCAGATTTCCTTTCAAAGGAGGAGGTTGGAGAGCATGTGAGAAGCTGTAATTAGCCCACACAGATTTATGTGGACCTATGTCTGAGTCTTCTCTCAATGGTAGCAGGTATTTCATTACCTTCACTGATGATATGACTAGGATGAGTTGGATTTATTTTCTGAAAGCCAAGTCTGAAGTTGCTGATGTGTTTGTGAAGTTTAAAGCCTTAGTTGAGAATCGAGTGGGAAGAAAATTAAAATGCTCGGTCTGATAATGGTTCTCGAGTATACTTGCTCACAAGTTTAAGTTGAATTGTGAGCAAGCGGAATTGTGCAGCGGTTCACTACTCCCTATTCACCTCAACGAGAATGGGGTCAATGAGAGGAAAAACAAGTATTATGGAGATGGCTAGATGTATGATGCGGGAGAAGAATTTACCTAAGAAGTTATGGGCTGAAGCGGCTAATGCTTACGGTGTTCTTGTTGAGCAGTTGTCTACAAAGGCCTTAGAGAGGTCAACACCTTTTGAAGTCTGGTATGGTGTTAAACCTTCTGTGAAAAATTTGAAGGTTTTTGGGTGTTTGTGTTACACTCATGTTCCCGAGGTCAAGAGGGACAAGTTGGATAAGAAGGCGAGCTTGGAATCTTCATTGGGTACGAGTCTCCAATCAAAGGCTTACAGAATTTTTCATCCTATGACAGGAAAAGTGACTGTAAGAAGAGATGTTGTTTTTCTAGAAGAAGATGAATGGAATTGGATGGAAGGAAAGAGTACAGAACAGCAACAGTTTGAAAAACAACCTGCAACAGATGTAAAGGTTGATGAAGTTATAGATGGATTGGAAGACAGTGTGGATGATTTACCGGTGAGAGGCACAAGGTCACTTGCTGAAATCTATGAAAGAAGCAATGTGGCAATGCTCGAACCATCTAACTTTGTGGAAGCTAAGGAGGATCAGAGGTGGATTGCAGCAATGCAGGAGGAGATTGCAATGATCCAGAAAAACCACACATGAGAGCTTGTTGACAGACCATCGATAAGAATGTGATTGGGGTTAAGTGGGTGTTTAGAACAAAACTTAATCCTGATGGTTCTGTTAATAAACACAAAGCTAGACTGGTGGTGAAAGGCTATGCACAAATATGGGGAGTAGACTATTCTGAAACATTTGCTCCTGTTGCACGACTTGATACAATAAGGTTACTGTTAGCTATTGCTATTGCGAGAGAAAAGGGTGGCCTATATTTCAGTTAGATGTCAAGTCTGCATTTTTGAATGGAGAGCTTGAGGAGGAGATTTTTGTTGAACAACCTGAAGGTTTTAGTATCAAAGGGCAAGAAGAGAGTGTATACGGGTTGAAGAAAGCTCTATATGGATCAAGCGGGCTCCAAGAGCTTGGTATGGGAAGATAGATCGATATTTGCAGGATTTTGGCTTCGTAAAAAGCTTAAGTGAGTTCACTCTTTATGTCAAGAAGGTGAATCACAGGTGTTGTAATTCTGTCACTTTATGTAGATGATCTTTTAGTGACGGGGAATGATATGGAATTGATAGAGAAGGTGAAGCAAGATTTATTTGCAGTTTTTGAGATGTCAGACTTAGGAAAGATGGCTTATTTTTTGGGTCTGGAAGTCAAACAGGCTTCATATGAAATCTTCATCTGTCAGAAAAAATACATGAAGGAAATTCTAAAGAAGTTTCAGATGGAAGATTGTCGAAGTGTAAGCACTCCTATGGCTGCTAAAGAAAAGCTGCAGAAGAATGATGGAACAGATGCAGTAGATGCTTCTATGTATAGAAGTCTAATTGGGTGTCTTATGTATCTTACAGCAATCAGACCAGATATTCTATTTGCTGTGAGTGTTTTATCCAGGTTTATGACTAGTCCTAGTCAACTACATTTGATTGCAGCAAAAAGGGTATTGAGATATCTCAAAGGAACATTGTTCTTTGGTGTGAAGTTTAAAAAAGGTCAGAAATTTAATTTGCAAGGATTTTCGATAGTGACTGGGCTGGTTCGGTGGATGACATGAAAAGTACGTCTGGGTATTGTTTCAGTTTTGGTTCTGCTTGTTTCTCCTGGTGTTCTAAAAAGCAAGAGATTGTAGCTCGACCTACTTCGCGAGGCTGAGTTTATAGCAGCTCTTCATCAGCTGCAAATCAAGCTTTGTGGCTGAAAAAGATAATGAAAGATCTGTGGTTGAATTCTAGTGATTGCATTGAAGTTAACGTGGATAATCAGGCGGCGTTAGCAATATCTCAGAATCCAGTTTTCCATGGCAAAACCAAGCATTTCAAAGTCAAATTTTTCTTTCTGCGTGAGGTGCAACAAAGTGGCGAAGTTAAGTTGGTCTATTGCAGATCTGAAGATCAGCTTGCAGACATGTTCACAAAACCACTTCAAGCTGGAAGATTTGAAGTATTAAGAAAGAAAATTGGAGTATGCAGCAGCAACTGATCCAAGGAGGAGTTTGTTGGATTATAATGTCTCAGTTGCTGTTTTCTGTTTTCTTTTATTTACTCTGTTTTCTGCTGTTTTTACTCTGTTTTACTCTGTTTTTTTATTAAAAAACAGCCAAGTTCAATGTAGTTATTTGTTTAGTGTTTTTGTTATTTTCTAGGAAGTTAATAGCACGTTTAGGTGCAGTTATATGCTGCACGTGTGTGTGTTTTGTAAGCAGTTTTTTGTTCTTGTTTAAGTTGCCTTGTACTTGACAGTTTCCTTAAGAAAACTGACGTACGCAAGTTTGTGCTCTGTTTTCTCTGTGCTTCTCTTCCTCATCTGAAAAATATAGATTCTGGTTTTTTGTTTCTGGTTTACTGTTTTTAAATCAGTAACAACATTATCATCACTCTCTGTATTCCATTCATGTCAGGTTAATTTGAGCGCAAAAGATCGGTAATTTGAAAAAAGCATGGTCCCACCCTTTTTAATATACCTGCCGCAGCGTGAAGCAGTGTATTCTTGGCCGGGCTGCATCGCCGGAGAAGGACAGGCAAGGACACTCTCTCCTTGACGCAATGATCCTCCAGGGCTTTGATGAACTTGTCCACGTCCCGTCCCTTCGTGGCCGAGAATAGCTGGGGATCCACAATATTGTCGGGTTGTGGAGGATCGTGCTGTTGCTGGTTCTGGTCGGCCCTGATTAATAATGCTTCCAGTCTCTGCCTTCTCTGCCTCCACATCTCCTGGTGCAGACGGTCAGCCATCTCTCCGTGGGTGACTGTGCCCTGTGACTTTGAGTGAAATGCCCTGGCGTCCTAACAATCAAATTCAGCAGTTATAACGACCAAGTCGAGTTCAAAGAGATTGGCCTTAATGAACCTCCCCAACCCACATTATACTGTTGTGTTAAATTGGTCTCCAATGCGCATATTCATCTATTTTTTCTTCTTTATAAGAAAGCCGGAAAAAAAAAAAGAAAAAAAAGAAATGGCAAGATACACCTTGCCATGTGGAGTTTACACCAGATTAATTTTTTTCCCTCTAAGTAATCTAATGGTAAAAGAGACCTGGAGTGAACAAACTCGTTAGATGCAATGAATTTTTTTATGACTACATCAATATTGGGGGGTAAATCTGTTTTATTTTGAACGAAGTTAGCTGTTCACCTTCTCTTGCACCCACTCACACCAATAGCACCAGAACGAACAAATTTCTACAGGTGAACTCAATCGCCATGACCAGAAAAAGAACCCATAAGTCACATGAAGAAAGCTGATCAAACCAAAACAAAGCGACTTACCACCCTCTTCAGAACCAACACAGTGCCTTGCTCTCCCTTTCTCCACACTGAAACCCCCCCCCCCTTCTCTCTATCTCACTCTCCCTCTCTCTCTCTTGAAACCGAAGTCCAGAGGAGAGCGAAGTGAGTGGAGTGATTATAGACGAGGAGAGGGCCCATAAGCTTGTCCTTCTCTCTCTTCTTGTTGAGGTTGACAAAAAAGTGAGGGAGAGATAGAATTATGGAAAAAGTATAAAAAAAGTCTTAAATTTATTGCGTTGATACTGATTTAATCCTATGCCTTTCAATTTGTCTAGTTTAGTAACACCAGCATATAGAACAGAATCATCCCACGGCAAAATGATGCCCAAAGAGTATCGCCCCCACTACTAATACACGACAAAAATGTAAGACCTTCGCACGAACAGCACCAGAACCAACAAATTTCTATAGGTGAACTACATCGCCTTGACTAGAAAAAGAACTCATAAATCACATGAAAAAAGCTAATCAAACCAAAACAAAGCCACTTACCACCCTCTTCGGAACCAACGAACTCTCTCTCTCTCTCTCTCTCTCTCTCTCTCTCTCTCTCTCTCTCTCTCTCTCTCTCTGGAAACCAAAGTCCAGAGGAGAGCGAAGTGAGTGGAGTGATTATAGACGAAGAGAGGGCCCATGGACTTGTCCTTCTCTCTCTTCTTGTTGACATTGAGAGAGAGAGAGAGAGAGAGAGAATTATAGAAAAAGTATAAAAAAAAAAGTTCTAAATTTATTGCTTTTGACTAATTTAGTCATACACCTTTCAATTTGACTAGTTTAGTCACACGAGTATGCAACTGAGAGAAGAGAATCATCCCACAACAAAATGATGCCCAAAGAGTATTGCACCCACAAATAATACACGACAAAAATGTACGACCTTCTTTGCACCAACGGGACTAGAAAAAACAAATTTTTATAGCTGAAATATATAGCCATGAGTAGAAAAAGAACCCATAAATCACGTGAAAAAAGCTGATCAAACCAAAATAAAGCCACTTACCACCCTCTTTGGAACCAACACAGTGCCTTCCTCTCCCTCTCTCCACACTCAACTGCCTCTCTCTCTCTCTCTCTCTCTCTCTCTCTCTCCCCTCCCTCTCTCCCTCCCTCTAGAAACCGAAGTCCAGAGGAGAGCTGGAATGAGTGGAGTGATTATAGATGAGGAGAGGGCCCATGGGCTCGTCCTTCTCTTTCTTCTTGTTGATGTTGACAAAGAAGAGAGAGAGAGAGAGTATCAAAAAGTCTTAAATTTATTACATTTGCACTAATTTAGTTATATACCTTTCAATTTAACTAATTTAGTCACACAAACATACAATTGAGATAACAGAATCATCCCACAGCAAAATGATGCCTAAAGAGTATCGCACCCACAAATAATACATGATAAAAATGTAAGACCTTCTTCGCACCAACAAGATTAGAAAAAACAAATCTCTACAGTTGAACTACATAGCCATGACCAGAAAAAGAACCCATAAATCACTAAAAAAAAAAAAAAACTAATCAAACCAAAACAAAGCCACTTACCACCCTCTTTGGAACCAACACAGTGCTTTCCTCTCTCTCTCTCTCCACATTGATCCTTTTCCCCCTTCCCCTCTCTCTCCTGAAACCGAAGTCTAGAGGAGAGCGGAGTCAGTGGAGTGATTATAGACAAGGGGAGGGCCCATAGGCTTGTCCTTCTCTCTCTTCTTATTGACGTTGATGAAGAAGTGAGAGAGAGAGAGAGAGAGAGAGAGAGAGAGAGAGAGAGAGAGAGAGAGAGAGAGAGAGAGAGAGAGAGAGAGAGAGAATTATGGGGAAAGTACTAAAAAAGTCATAAATTTATTGTATTAGTACCAATTTAGTCGTACACCTATCCATTTTGACTAGTTTTTTTTTTTTTTTTTTTTTTTGAGCACGCATTTTGACTAGTTCAATCTTAAAAATTTTCACGTGTGTATCAATTTAATGCATTGGGCTAATTTTGACTAGGTGACACTTTTGACTAGGCAACAATGATATGGACGCTGGCCAATGCTAGTCGTCTAACCAATGACATGATAATTTTTAAATAATCTTTTTATTTTTTGGAATTTTTTTATAAATTTTTTCATTTTTCTTTTTCCTCTTCTTCCTCCTTTAGCTTCTTTTCCTGTAGTGGCTCGTCAGCCAAGTGGCGAAGGCCACCCGCGAGGTGGCTTTACACAGATTTTGGCAAGGCTAGCCTCGCCATGGCCTTACTATGAGCAAAGATGACCTCGCCCACGATTTACAATGCCATGGCGGCCCTCGCTCGAGCCTTGGCTAACAACACCATGGCATTGCTAGCTATGGGCGAGGTTGCCTTCGCCCATGGCAAGGCCATGGCGAGGCTAGTCTCGCCTAGATTTGGGCAAAGTTGCCTTACTTGTGGTCCTAAGCAAGGTTGGTTGAAGGTAGCAATCCTTACTGTCCACTGTGAGGAGAAGAAGCCTAAAGAGGAAGAAAAGAATTTTTAAAAAATTTAAAAATTATTAAAGAATTGTCATTTTAGCGTTGGCCAAATGGCTAATGTGCATGTCAATAATGGCCAACCAAAATTGGCAAGATAGACTGAATTTGTATAAATGTGAAAATGTTTAAAACTAAATTGATTAAATTAAAAAGTTTAGGACTGAATTGATACTAATATAATAGGTTCATGACTTTTTTTTTGGTAATTTTCTCAAGAGTTACGGACGAGGAGAGGGCCCACAAGCTTGTCCTTCTCTCTCTTATTGTTGATGTTGACAAAGAAGTAAGAGAGAGAGAGAATTATAGACAAAGAGAGGGCCCACGTCCTTCTCTCACTTCTCGTTGACATTGACCAAGAAGAGAGAGAGTTATAGATGAGTAGAGGGCCCACGGCTTGTCATTCTCTTCTCGTTGACATCGATGAACAAGTGAGAAAGAGAGGGGGGGGGGATATTTAGATTGCATTAAACTCAAGATAAGATAAAATTCATTATATCATGCATTTAGTGCTTACTTAAGACAAAATAAAATTGGATATAAGAAATTTCGTATAGGAGATAGAATAAAGGTAAATAGGATTTTTACCATCCATAATAGGAAAGTAATTTTTCTCAAATAATAAATTTCTTAAATGAATAATATTAAAATATATTTCACTATAAATAATATTTGAATTCTTATATAAGAAATTCAAAATAACAAAAAATGAAATTTTATTTTTTAATTTAATCTTATATTTTATATATTCGAATTTAATTAATATAAATATAATCATATTAATTACATATTTTTGGTATATTAGCACAATTTACTATTTAGTGAAGTTTTATTAAAAATGATAGAAGGGAAAAAAAGAAATAAAAGAAAAAATAATTAAAGAAAGAGAGGAAAACAAGACAAATAAAAATAAAATAGGAACGAGTACCATGAGAGATTTTTATTATATCAGTTTGTGAACTTTTATGTTCATCCACACTAATGTACTGTTATACCAAATATTGTAAGCAATATGATGTGAATATATTTGACTATAAATACGTAGTTTATCAAACAATGGATAGGATATGAAGAGATCCATGGATTTCTTATCTTATCTTATCATGTTTAAAAATCCAAACGATCAAACGTAGCTTTAGTAATTGGAAGCGCCGCCTAAATTGGTGTGCTTTTTCTTTTATCAATGTCCAATGATAGATTGATACACGTTTGTTGAGTGTAATAAAAATAAATAAAAATTTGATTTTTATCTTCTTCTTCCTCCATCATAGAGCACCACCTCTTCGCCACCATCTCCATCGCCACTGCTTCCGGGGTCACCTGCTGTCGCCCAAGCTACACTTCCATCATCGCTCGCATTTAGCTCCAATGTTGCCCGTCCAGATCTAGACGAGGCCATGGCTTCTCGAGTTCATGGCCAGGGTAGAGCTTGAGCGGCCATGGCTCCATATCTATCACGGCCGCACTTCGTGGAAGGGAGCTCCCTAGAGGAACTCGAAGGGAGGACGACGGAAGGGGACAACAGAGAGAGAGAGAGAGAGAGAGAGAGAGAGAGAGAGAGAGAGAGAGAGACTCCATGACTGTTTGAGGCGGAGGAAGGGACTTGCTGCGGCAGCCATGGTGGGGAAGTGGGCGTTGAAGATGGAGGTTATGGTTGACATGGCCGAAGTTGGGCGGTAAATTCTCAACCGGCCAGAGAGATGGTGGCTGTGACGGGGATGAGGAGAGAGAAAATCTGTAATTTCAATTTTTCTAATTGGGACATGTGTCAAGTTTTAACTGCACCAACTCATATTAATGTGTACCACATCAACCGGTTTTACAGGACTCACAAATCACTTAATATTCTCGCCGAAAGACAATAGATGAGTACGAAAGTAGATAGAAGTGAAATGAGAGTGAAATTCATGGGGAATAAAGGGTGGATTTGTCGGAGCATATATATTCTTTTAAATTTTGAATACTCCACCTTTGCTAAACCCACCTCTTTCTTGTCCGTAAACTCCAAAAATGATTCAATCAACATAACCTCAAAAAAGGTTAAGAAATATGCCCATTCGTGCAGTTTTGGCTTCCCAATCCCCAGTACCCGGATATAACCGTTTGTTACCCTCTTGTTGACTCATGAATTTCCTCATCTATGGATACAACACTGATGCATCTCCATTTTGGTCCATTTGCCTTGCCCTCAGTTCTCATGACAGAATAAGATTGCCTGTTGTGACAAAAATGACACTACTTGATACTTGTTTGCTTGATGATCTATACACTTGAATTGGTACAATCGTTGTAACCCTAAATTCTGGAATTTTATTATTTATGTTGTTTATGTACTTTTCATATGTGTGTAATGTATTCCATCATTTCCTTGGAATACAAATTTCTATTCCAATGAACTTTACTTTTCCTGGCACTTTGATCATAGTTTCATCACTCCATCAAACCTCCATTTATGTATTTTGTATTCAAGTGTGTAATAACGAAACAATTTTGATCATCCCCCAATATGTCTAATATTTTTTTTCTCAATTGGGCTAGTATTTTTCTCTATATGTTGGTCCCTCGGTACAAGGTAGAGAATTTGTGAAATTTTTCCTTAATTTCTAGTTCTTTTTTTTTTTTTTTTGGGTAAAGCTTGATTTCTAGTTCTTTAATAGGAAGAGAATCGAAAAAAACACTTCACTTCCGTTCTTTTTCTTTTTTTTTTTTTGGTCAGACACTTCACTTCGGTTTAGGAGGAAGAATAAAGTACTATGAATAAGTGAGATAATTATCCAATTTTTTTAATATACTGTAAATAGGTCGATTCACTCTTAAACTTTTTAATTTGATTAATTTAGTCTTAAAATTATAATAATTTACCAATGTAGTCCTTCCAATTAAGTTTAATCGCAAATCCTTGACATTGACAATTAAAAAAATTTTAAAAAATTTTTTCTGAATTTTTTAATATTTTTAATAATTTTATTTTCATTCTATTTTTTTCACTGTTCTTCTTCCTTGAAGGGCTAGTAACTTGGCAACCCCTGCCCGCACTTCGGGGAAGAAGAACAGTGAAAAAGAAAAAGGAAATGACAAAATGTAAAATTTTTAAATAAATTCATCAAAATTCGAAAAATTACAAAAATTGTCCATGTCAACGTTGCCCATGTCATGTAGGATGGTTAATATTCATTTCATCGATTGTCGATTAACCTTGATTGGAAGGACTAAACTAACAAATTGTCAAAATATTTGGAACTAAATTGATCAAATTAAAAAGTTTATGATTAAATTGGCTCTAGTACAATGGATTATAATTTTTTCACCGTTCTTCTTCCTTGAACGGCTGGCACCTTGGGAACCCCTACTTGCACTTCAAGGAAGAAGAACAGTGAAAAAAAAGATTGAAAAAATGTAAAAATTTATAAAAAAGTTCATCAAAATTTGAAAATTTGCAAAAATTATCTATGTCGATGGCTATGCTATATAAGATGGTCGACATCTACGTTATCAATTGTTGGTCAAATTTGACTGGAAGGACTAAATAAACAAATTATCAAAAGATTTATGACTAAATTGATCTAATTAAAAAATTTAAAATTAAATTAGCCCCAGTACAATAGATAGAAGACTTTTTGGACAATTTTGTCATAAATAAGTAGTGTTTACACGCTATTTTGATTATTAAGGACATTGATGACCAAGAAGATCTCCCTTTCACAATTATTACATGAAGAATTCAACTAAGAACAAAGTAAATGTGAAGGTTGGATGATTACCCACTAACTTGACATGCCATGTCCTTGTCATGGCCATACGAGGATCATGCATGTTGGGAGATTTTGTTCCAATAGTTTAAACTATGAGATAAAGATGTGATTTAATCTTTAATTATTCAATCACACTCATTCACGCTTAGTCTAGTTTTTTTGCCCAATACTAAGTATTGACATATTTAATTGGAGAGGAGGCAAATGAGGTTTAGTAAGATTTGAATTTAGAGCCTACAATTGTTTTAAAAGCTTAAATTACTAGACAAATATACGGATTAATATTGGAAAAGGCCTTGGGAGAGATATGTATGAGAAAGGGAGAGGAGCTAGAGATCAGTGGCTTACTTAAATACAGAGGGGATTGAATCGAGACCGGAGGAATATCGAGGAAGACGACAACGAAGACGAACGAGAGAATTGTGTGTGGATTTATCAAATAGTTTTGAGAGATTTGAGAAAACGCTTTGGGGGATATGAAAGTGTATTTTCGCCGTTATTTGAGCGAAGTGGGGTGTCAAATGACGAATGAGGAAGACGCATATTTCGTTCTGGTAGGGGGCACTATGGAGAAAGCACGAGATGGGGACCGAGTTTTTAGTCTGTCTCGACTGGTCCGAGTGCGGAGTTGCGTCAGCTAGAAGGCGGGAGCGAAGGGGAAGAAGAGAGGGAAAGGGAGGGGGGGTTGGCGTTCTAGAAGGCCTTGGAGGTTTTCCGGGCCCTCACATGCGTTTTGAGTTCACACGTGGGAGAGTTAACGGAGAAGAAAAATAGTTAAATAAACGAAATGGATTTACTCTTCTTTTACCATTGATTTTCAGCGAAATTCTTTTTTTTTTTTTGGAAAAAACCAAAGAAGATGGATATATTGGAGGTTAATTCTTTGTTATTTTTCTACCAAGTTCTGTGATTGAACCCATGTGATTGTGATCTTTCGTGCAGTCAAGTATGTAAATCCTACCACGAAGCTGTGCATCATGAGAGCTTCTAGGGAGGAGCACCAGAAAGGTTGGGCTGCAATCACCCTGGTCACGAGCGTCGAAAATTGCTTGGAACTGTTTGATTTACTTGACTTGAGGGGTGTCGACCGGAATATTGAATAGCACAAAAATTCATCCTTTACTTGTTGAATTGAATCATGAAATTTACGCTGTATTCTGCTACGAGTGATTGTAAATAGGTTAGCTTAGTATGATCGGCTTTTGTAAAAATATCGTCTCAATCCTTCTTGACAAGAGAACAATAGCACCTGGATTATCAAACTGTGTCTTTTTAAACAATTGCATGAACTGAAGCTTAAACTTTGAAAGCATAATGGGTGCTGAATTTGCAGTGCTGTTATTATGCTACTAGCATGATATTCTTGCAGATTGGGTAAAATTTCATGTGAGGTTATTAGCTCGCATTTCTTTTCGTCTGGCAATGCCATCACTATGTTGCAAGAGCATGCCAAAGTACAAGAACATTCCAAGGACGAAGGCATAAGCGAATTTAGTTGAAGAAAAGAGCTACTAACATTCCAAAAATGCTCCAAATCCAATTAAATTTGCAATGAGCTAAAGGTTTTAAAACTTTGTTTGTGAGCCACTTCTCTCGAGGCTTTGGGAGGCCTCTTCAAAAATATTTTTGGGGATTTGGCAATTTTTTTTAGGACCTCTCTAGCAAATTGCCAACCTTGGCAAGTTTTCGGAAGGCCATCTCTTAAGGTTAATTAATTTTTTTCTTCCAAAACCATCCTTATCAATTTCTTCATCCTAAGCAAGGCCAAATCTAGCTACCAACCTGGTAGTCTATCTTGATTGAAATCGCCGGACACGTTGCCTTTCGTTGGTTTTGAGATTTCTTTTGCTTTTAAAAAAAAAAAAAAGCAAAAGTTCGTTAAAAAGTGTGATTTTTCCAAACACCAGTTAAATCAAAATTGTTTCCTAAATGAAATTTTAAATTATAATTTATCAAACATTTCAAAAAGCCCATTTACTTTTGCATTTTTCCAAAGAATCAAATACACCCTCAAAAGCCTTTGAAAATGCAATTGCATTATCACAAGCTCGCCAAAAAATTTGCCAAATCTCTTTCTCTTTCTCTTGAGCCAAAGGCCTTTAGTTTTCCTGTCCCAGCTAGTATTAAAATTTTCCCAAACACTCACCTGATGGATTTTTTATCAGATGAGCCAAGTCAAGTCGTGGGTCCATGTGGGTCCATGCTGGGCCAAACTCGACTAATAAGGGAAGGGCCATAAGAGAGGAAGGGCAATATATAAGTAAAAAAGAAGAAAGAAGAAAGTTTTGATATAATACGTTGGTATACCCCTCTTACCCCTCCCTCTTGAAGAACCCCCTCTTGAAGAACTCCGAGGCTTCAATCAATTCCTCTGGGACTACAACTATTACTTAATTTGTAGCAAACAAGATATGTCTTTTTGTGAGGTGTTACATATTTTCAAGAATTCATTTCCTACAATTCATTTCTTACATTGGTGTTGGTGTAGAGCGATGTTCTTCATGTTTTTATAATTTGTTTTGGGCCGAAATTTTAAGAAATGTCCACATCTATTATTGTTGGCTGCTAGGAGCTTGGCTGCGCATCCACAATCGCGTTGGCACATGCCCAACCCTATGCCCAACCTTATGCGCCAACACGTAGGAGTGTCAACGGTTTGGTTCGGTTTGGTTTTTTTGAAAAACCGAACTGAACCAAACCGTTAGAAAAATCTTCCGAACTGAACCGAATGAGATCCAAACTTGATACGAACTGAACCGAAACGGTTGGGTTCGGTTCGGTTTTTCGGCTTTTTTTTTTGGTTTTCAATTCTTTCTCTTTTTTATTTTCAATTTTTTAATTTTTTTTATTCCCTAAATCTTCTTCTTCCTTGCGTTCTTCTCCCTCCCCGAACAACGCCTGCAGCTTCCGTGTTTCACCGAAACAACCTTTCCTCAAATTGTTGAGAAAATATGCTTCGAACTGGGTTGAACAATGAAATCGGATCGAGTAAAACAACTCGGACTTTGAGGCGTGATATCACTTTCTTTAAGGATTTATTTGCCCCATAACGTTGCTAATGGTCACCGGCAAAAATCCTCCAGGATACAACAAAGTCTCGGATGAGAATACTAGATAGCAATTCTAGTATTTCTCCAGGGTCTCTCTAGGAAAACAATTGAAAAATTGGCTGCAGTTTTTTTCATAAAGAAGACTCGAAAATGACCACACACCTCTTCCGAAAATTGATAAGTATATATATATGAAACAGTCTTGCAACTATTCGTGAAAAATGCCAAATAGTGAACAAACACGACCTTTAGAAAATTGTTCGTATAAACAAAGGCGACTTTTCGGAAGAAGTCTAAAACCGAACAATTGTAACCTTTCGAAAAAATACAAAACCGAATAAGTAATTTGTTCGAAGGTTGTCTTGAAAAGACACAAGTAAAATTCGGAATGATTAATTTTTTTTAAATAGAATTTCGAATTTTCATTTTATATTTCATTTCCGAAATTCTCAAATTAAAAGGCAACATTTAAAAAATAATAATAAAAATAATAAAAATAAAATAAAAAACAAGGGATTAATGCTAATTAAACCGCGGGCGCGCAAGCGTGCAAAGTGCTAAGTGCGCCAAATAATCGTGCCAAAATCGCGCAATTATTCGCGCACAATCATTCCTTTAACTACAAAAAGGAAAACCCACATTTTTAAACTAACCCACTTGCTCCCATCTTTTCTATGTGGGACAAAGTAAAAAGCACTCATTTTGTTTTAACAAACAAAATTCCAACACAAATCTCACCCAAAAACACCATCAGCCGAAGCAGCCAGCACCCACACCGTCACCGAACCACCACCCTCTACCGGTCGTTCCCTCCGACTGGTGTCAACTACCACCGGCGGACTACTTGGCTCGGCTTCCACCGAGCTTGGCCGGGAAGATAGAACTCGGCCCCATCGACCGGGCACCATTCGAGGTAGCCCTGATGCTGATATCTTCCAACACCCACCCATGCCAACACTGTTAACCTTCCCTTTCCTCGAACCGTCCACGACCAACCCACAAAACCAAAGAAAATCTATGCGGATCTAGCCTAGACAAAACGTCGAACATCTGGGGTGCGCCCGCGAAAAAGCTAACGAAAGCTCGACAGGGAGATCAATCAACAATCCAAGCAGAAACAACAACCAAGCAAAGTCTAGAGACAACAAATCGCAGCCCGCCGGGTCGGGCCGGAACTTGGGCAAACCGAAGAGCCGTGAGCTTCGATCGCGAGCCGAAAAACGGAGCAAAAGGAGCACGTTTGTGCTCTCTGGTGATAGGGCCCTACTCGGCTAGACGAAGGTGGACTTCATATAGAGAGCTAACGATGGGGGCCAGATTTGAGATAAATGTGAAAGTTTTGTGATTTTTCACCAGACAAAAAAAAGTTAGAGCTAGAATTGGCACTCAATTTAAAATTGGTGTTTTTTTTATGAGACAAAAAAAGTTGGGGCCAAAGTTGTCCCTCACTCTAAACTTGATACTTTTTTAAAAAAAAAGTTAGCCCAAAGATTCAATCATCTACTTTACTCTTATCTAAGGGCATTGAAGATGTAAGATAATCATCCTATCCAGTTGCAGCAAGATAAACTTGTACATCTTTAGACCATGATGGATAGTTAGTGCCATGCAAGACAGATGTCAATTAGAAATGCGTCAAACCAGTAGATGATGCAGAAGTCGTCGTATTAACTCCAATAATGCAATTAATTAGCCAGACAGGTTGAACACAAGAACCCAATAATAATGACACAATAGTCAAGAACTTAACTCCAAATGTGCAGTCAATCACAAAATAACAAACAGAAACAAGGGTTCAATCGGTCCACCACTAAGTCAATATACTTTACTGGGAGGCCATCAAATCATACCAACCAGCACTTTAAAGATTACCAGAAACTATCCAACACTTGAAAGATTACTATGCGCATACCAATCAACACTTCAAGAACTGATATACTCCAGTGATAATCTATATAAGTATAATGGACAGCGTCTTTTGATGCCCTCAGTTTGGGTCATTTTTTTTTTAATTTTTTTTTTTGGGTGTAACTCGTGCAAAACCAAACGAAGACCTTGCAGAACCGAATGAAGGCCTCCGAACTCCTCAAGATATATGAAAACCATGAATTCTAGATTGTAAGATACACAAAGACCAGATCGTGCAATCGGTCTTCAATCTTATCATCAAGAAAGAAGGCTGAGCACATACCGATATTGCTAGATGGGCTTCGGCGATTGACGCTAGGTAGTAGTTCTATCTAGATCTGCAAGACAGGCGTCAATTGGAGGTAGCGGGTGACGACGAGGATGCCGATGGGGGGCAATGACAAGGGTGAGAGATCTAGATCTGCGTCTAAATCTGGTGACACGGTCTCCTTTTCATTCAATGTTTTGAGATGAAGGGAGCTGAAGATGATTTGGATGAAGACCGGCAACATGCGATCACATGCGAAACAAGACGAAGTCAAGTATCGTGATCAAGAGGATGAGAAGGTCACCGCAGGGTTCATCGGTGCAGGTCAAGATGAAAATATTGATGGAGGCCGAGACAACGGGTTGGTGGGGGGACAACAGCGGTGGATGGATTCAGAATTTAGACCAGATCTGGATCTGGAATTTAGACCTTAGAGAACCGGCGTCCTCTCTGCTCTGCTGTTTAGAAGAGAAGTGCGCCACGACGACTTGCTCTGATACCATGTTGAAAGAGAGAGTATTCTGCGTATTGTATTCTTTTAATCAAAAAGGATTACAAGAATACATACAATATATATGAGTAACCCTCTAAACATAAGATTAAGTATTGACTACTTTACCCTTATTATTATATCCTAACGGTATGGTAACGAGCTGTTGGTTGCACGGATTATTTACTAAGTATGAAATTTGCAGAGAGGTGAAGAATGAGTTCTATTCAGCCCATATTAGGTCAAACCCGGCCCATAAGAAAAGTGTCCATAAGAGGAGGGGAATTTATTTTTTTAAGTGTAAATAACTACAATATATAAATAAAATGGAAGGACTTTGAAAGCATTCCTTTTTTCTACTTTTGCGACGCAGTGTACTCCTTTTAAAGAGTGGAACTCTAAGGCTTCAATCAATTTTTTTTAAGACTGCAAAGAGTACTTATTTTAAGGCAAACAAGGTATGTCCGTTTTTGTGATATGTCTTTTCGTCGGTGTTACGTATTTTGTGGATACGTTTCCATATTTATTTTCAGTATTCAATTGATCGAATATCAGTTCGTTTTTTTCTTTTCTGCAATCCATTTCCTACACTCACCTAAGACCTATGTTTCGTCCGGGTGGGCAGCGTCCTCCTTGCGAACGGATCGCTCACCCTCATCGTGGTCCTCCCTCGCCCATCAACTACAGCCGAGCTCTCTCAAGCTCTCCCCCATTGGGGTTCGGATCTTTGACATGGGTGAAGTCCTCGGCGGTATTAGGGTGGCTGGGGTGCACAAGAGTAGTACGTGGCGGTGGAGAGGGGCCCGGTTGCGACGGCGCTAGTAGTGTGAGGAAATGGTGGCTTGGAGGGTAAAGTGGGTGGGAGGGTCTTGCAGTAGAAGAAGAGAGGGGGAGAGGAGAGAGTGACCTGCGTGGAGTCGGAGTTGGGCGAGTGGGCGAGTGGGCGAGCCAGGCGATTCACGAGCCGGGTTAAGGCGAGGTGAAAGTGTGCCTTTGGCTGTCAATTTTTTTGAAAGTTCTGCCTCTGATACCGAGATGATCGTCTCCTTCTATTCTTTTGCGCAGGAAAGGTTCCTTTTGACGACTTTTGGTGGCTTTTGCTTTCCATGCCAACGTGACTGTTTCTTTTTTTAATACTGATTTTAGTGGAGATTGTCTTCCTCTAATCCTCTTTTTATTCGTCTTCTAAAAGGCCATAACAGTACATACACACAAACATATATGTTCCTATGCTGCTCCTTTTCTTATGTGTTTCATAGCTTTAATAACTGCTAATTGTCACAATTAGAAAAATTGATCTAACTCTGTCCAGGATTTGAGGAAAATTTTATTTTCTTTGATATTTTGACGAAGAGATAACGAAGATAATAATGCTGAATCGTTGAATCGTTAACCTCTTTTATCATTCAAAACTCCAAAAGAAGAAGAAGATATGCTTAAATGCTCTGTTTGTCAATCGAGGCCAAGTAGCTTTCTCTTGTGATTTTGCTTTTGAGAAGGGTTTATTGTGATTCTGCTTCTCTGTTGAGATGGACTTGCGGACTTGCGATGTTAAATCAATGTTACTTTAGAGGATCTTAGCAAGAATCATCGTAGTCAAAGATCTCATCGTTACACATATTGAGGCCCTTGCATTTTGTTCCCATGTGAGAGAAACACTAGCTGAAGCAATTTCAAAAGAAGAAATTCAATAATCACTTGAATGGCACAATCGCAGTGGCAAGCTTTGTTTTTTAGCCTAAAAATATGGTGAAGTGTAAAGGATGGGCACGTGAACACTTTAGCCGATGTGCTGGTCTATGCATTAAGACCGAGAGGAGGTTTCATGCGCATTTTAATTGTATATGAGGGCTAGGAAGTTGTAATCCTTGGACATTTTAGCCAAATTTATAAGAGAACTAAATCATACGTTTCATTGAACCTCATCTGGATAGATTATATAGATAGATTACCTTGGCATGCTTCACCAAAAAAGGACTAAACCTCATCTAGGTATATTAAATAGGTAGATTACCTTGACATATTTTAAGCTGATGAAGATATATTACATAATAAGTTTACAATAGGAAATAGGAAAGAGAATGAAAGAGACATGGTCTTCTAATGTTTATCATACTTAATTTAAATTTTGGATTTGCTGTTAAGGCCTTTTGATTCAAATTCCTTAAATAAGTCCGGCAGCATTTGAAGCCCAGCATTTGAAGTAGGAGGCCATTTTAAGTTGGAAGCAAACCTAACTAGAAGTTGGATTTCATCATACGAATAAAATGTGTAGTCCAATAAACCATTTTACAGGCCTGCCCATCAATGAAAGAGCGTAATTTTCTTCCAATATTGGTGGTTTATCTATAAGCGAACCAATAATGAAATTGCATGCTTAGCTTCAGACCCGGTGAGCTCAAGAGGCGCCACAATCGATCCACTAGTATTGATCCACCCACCATGCCGCAACAGGCACCCACCACTACACAGGCGCTACTACACACCGTCCTGCATTCCTCATTATGCCTACCTTGCCCGTCCATTCAACTTGGCAATCCTCCTTCGAATACCACTTGTTCTAATTTTAAACTTCAACGAGAATCCTCCCATAATTTCTACCTTCCTAATCTTTTCCCATCTCATTCAATCAGTTCCGCAGCAGCACAAGCATCTACTCTAGGAACACCACCTCCCACGTCCAGATCAGAAAACAAGTATTGCCAACTGAATTATAAGCATATATCCACCTGCTCGGGTGTGACACGTGACAATCTACCTTGAATACTAGGAGCTTGTTACGAAAATTACATGCCACACCACGGATAAAAGCCACTAAATAAGATTGATCGTGAGCAATTTCCATGGTGCAAATTTCCGTGGTGCTGCATCCATGTAAATTACGTCATCACAAAGGTTATCCAACAAAATTGTTTCACATTTCATTTCTTCCTTCCAAAGTAGAAACCGGATGGGATGGCCACCCTAGCAACCGCAACACCCAAAGAGACAAAGACGAAAGCATTCTAACAGTAGAAACCGCCAGTTTTTTCAAAGGAACTTCCAAACAATCCACTCCCTAACAAAAGCAACAAAACAAGTTATAACATAAACATCAGATGCAGAAAAAGAAAAGATCATGACACGATTAAGAATTTATAAACCATCAATTATTCAAACTAATGGACAGGTGCCATGTGCCATGTGGAATGACCTCTCTGATGATCCACCATACCACATGCAAGAAGCACTCGCAATATTTTTCAATGAGATCTAATGCAATAATTCTTACCTTTGCATGCAAAAGTGATACAACAATTAACTTAGACTTTTCCCACAGAGTTGCATTGCTCATGTCTTTGCCCATGTCCTTGAAGGCTAACCTGTGGCAATCGAAGAGCAAAGTCATGCTAGAGAAGAGGGAAACAATGGAATTTAAAAAGCATCAACTAAAGTAAACGCATAAATAATGCTTTGTATATACGGAGCATCTAAGAAACTGCAATTCAAGATCGCGACTTAAGGGTAATCTGGATTGAAGTCAAATATGGTAATCATCTATGAAGATTCACAATGTCCATAGAAGTTGATCAACAACATAAGTGAGTTGAATTGACTTTTGGATTCTCAGCCATCCTCTAGCTCCTCTAGCGTAGGAAATCAACATCATTCGCCTTCTAAATGAAGTTGTCTCCGCTGCTCAAAAGGATATTGTGCTGCCTCACTCAGAAATAAATGCATTGAGAATGAATTACACCCCTAACTATTGCATAATAAGCACATCTCACATTGATTTCTGAGTAACAATCGTTTCTTAGACGCTCTCTACAGCCATCACTTAGAAGATAAGAACACCTTAGGGAAGGAAGGGAAAAGAAGGCAACACTTGCAGCGGGCAATCAGCTAGTACCCCAAAAAAAAAAAAAAAACAGTATTAACCTTGCTGCCATACTTAATTGCTTCCTCATATGCCACACGAAACTCACATCCAGGGTAGACCTCAACCTTTACAATAAATAACAGAAGCGAGATCGAGAAAGATATGTGTGAGTTAAATTGACTTTCGGATTCTTGGCCTTCCTCTAGTGTAGAAAATCGACATAGTTGGCCTCCAGAATGAAGGCTCATGCTGTGCTGCTCTAAAGGGCATTGTTCCACATTTCCTTGGAAACTAATGCATGGAGAAGGAATTACCCCTAAATATTACATAATAAGCATCTCTCACATTGATTTATGAGTATCAATCATTGATGCCGATAAACCAGAATGTATCATAGACAGTCTCTACCGCTATCACTTAAAACAGCAACAGAACACCTTAAAGGAGGAAGGGAAAAGAAGGCAATACTTGTTCTGGGCAATCAACCAGCCAGCGTACTTCCTTGCTTCTTCACTCGCTACACCATATACATCTCCGCCAGAGAACTCAAACTTATTAACAACCTAATAAATAACAGAAGTGAGATCCAAAAGGATATATGTTGAGTCCAGTTAAAAGAGATACACAAAGATGTAGCAGACCAGCTAATGCTGACATAAAATTTGGTCTTAAATAGGACGCCTCATGGGTTATAGCGATCAAACAGATTGCAGAACAGCATGCCTTGGCACATGACTGGTCGTAAAGGATACCGGTTGGATAGACCATTAGAAACCACCCACAGATGGAGATGAAATCAAATTGATCCTTTAGATTTGTATCAAATGATACTGATCAAAAGAGCATGTGATGTACACTAAAGACATCCTCTCCCATGAAAAAAATTTGCCACAAAATATGTCAAAATACTCTTCCCCCCGAGTATACTCGATATTCTGAGTACACTCGATATTCTAGTGCTTCTTCAGAAGGAAAATCCACAAGATGTGAATTAGAATTACAGTGTTAAGCTAGAAAACCTATGGGATAAAAAGGTAAGATATTGTGAAGGCGAGTCGAAACAAAACAAGTACCACACAAGTACCACACGACCTATTGAAAACCATCATTGTCCACTCAATGCTTGTGATCACCAAACTTTTTTCTTGTGAGATAAATTTTTGTAAAGAAACAAGCCCAACATTCATTTAAGACACACCTTCAATTTATGCGGTATCGAACTCACTCTAAACGGAAACTTATCATTAGGCCAATGAAATGCTTTTGCCTGCACTCAAACAGGAACCCCAATCAAGGTCGTTCTGAAGCATAGAACAGTGCACAGTGCAAGTGAAACGCCCACAACATGATCCATCTTAAATTAGCATGAAGAGAGAAACACCTTAATATCCACAAGGTAAGTCATAGTAAACTCTACTTCTACTTCTCTGCATAATTCCTGCAACCAAAGCCATCTTATTACATTTACGGCACAAACATTAAACATAATTTGACAATAAACTATGGTTGATTCTCTTTCACTGCCACATTTTGTGGGCAACCAAACAGATCATCAAGCCCAAATGCAAGTAACTCAATTTTCCAAGTCTCATTTCCTTTTCCCTTCATTTTCCTTCTCCCAAACAATCTTTGGAATTTGCTCCAAATCCAAATTTTAGAACTCGAACCTTTGCAGCCCTCACTTGAGACCTATCTTTCCTCCCTTTCCACCTCCGGAGCACATACACGTAGATGCGGTCATTGTCCTTGCAGTCCTCGGACATGCATGTGACCACCACCCTCCTGAAGAGTTCCTCGGGTAGCCTCCTACAACTAGATGTTAAAGTAATCAAAACTGCAGAATGAAAAATTGAAAGCAACTAGGTCTTGACTTTGGTGTCATCCTCTAGAGAGGACAGATCAATTCCACGCAACCTTGAAAAATAGAGAGAATACTCACGGGTCTCCCTCGTGAAGAATTGTCTCAACTTCCTTGCTCATTTCTCGGTAAAAATTGTCCAATGCCTCCTCACCATAATTCATCGCCTAATGCAGAAAACCAGAAATTTCGCAAAGTGTAATGACTTCTCTCGATGGTCCACTATACCACATGCAAGAAGCACTGGCAATATTTTCAATGAGATCCAAAGCAATAAATCTTACCAATGATGTTGCCCTGCATATCTCTCTAATTTCCTCACGTGAACAGCTTTTCCAATACGCTAGCAGGGGAATATACTAGAGAAGAGAGAAGTAATGGAATTTAAAGAGCGCAAACTAAAGTAAAGCAGAGAAATAATGCTTTGTATATCTAGACCATCCAAAAACTGCAATTCAAGATGGCGACTAGGGCAACTCCATAAAAGTCATCAACTCCTAAAAATACTCCTAACTAAAAATGCAACAACGTAAGTGAGTTGATGAAGTGGTCTCTGCTGCTCAAAAGTATATTTTTCTGCATTTCCTTGGCAATAAATGCATGGAGGATGAATTACACCCCCTAATTATTACATAATAAGCACCTCACATTGATTTTCGTTGAAGCCGATAAACTAAAAAGCATCCTCGCTACAGCCATCACTTAGAACAACAAGTGAATGCCTTAGAGAAAGGAAGGGAAAAGAAGGCAATACCTCTATTGGGATACCATTAAAATACTCTTGTTGGGGAGAGTCCTCAGGCATACTAGCATCCTAATAAACAACTCAAGTGAGATCCATAAGGATATATGTTGAGTCCAGTTCAAAGAGATGCAAAAGGATGTATTTGGTCTAAAAGGATATTGTTCCGCATTTCCTTGGCAATGGAGAATGAATTACGCCCCTAATTATTACATAATACATGCCTTAGAGAAAGGAAGGGAAAAGAAGGCAATACCTCTTTTGGGAAACCATAAACATACTCTTGTTGGGGAGAGTCCTTAAGCATATTATTTGCAACCTAATAAACAACTCAAGTGAGATCCATAAGGATATGTGTTGACTCCAGTTAAAAAGAGATGCAAAAGGATGTATCTGGTCTAAAAGGATATTGTTCTGCATTTGCTTGGCAATAAATGCATGGAGAATGAATTACGTCCCTAATTATTAGGGTCCTCACATTGATGAACGCCTTAGAGAAAGGAAAGGAAAAGAAGGCAATACCTCTATTGGGATACCACGAAAATACTCTTGTTGGGGAGAGTCCTCAGGCATATTAGCATCCTAATAAACAACTCAAGTGAGATTCATAAGGATATATGTTGAGTCCGTTAAAAGAGATGCAAAAGGATGTAGCAAACAGATTAATGCCGACATAAGATTTGGTCTAAAGCAGACACCTCATAAGTTATAGCGATCAAAACTGGAAACAGATTGCAGAAAAACATGCCTGCACATGACGTAAAGGATACCCATTGGATGGACCATTAAAAACCACCCACAGATGGAGATGTAATCAACAAATTGATCCTTTAGATTTGTATTAAATGATACTAATCAAAAGAGCATTTAATGTACACTGAAGACATTCACTTCCATTACAAGAATCTGCCACAAAATATATGTCAGAATACTCTTCTCCTCGAGTATAATAGTAGATATTCAGACAAGATGCAAATTAGAATTACAGCATTAAGCTAGAAATGTGAAGGCAGTTCTAGAGTCCAAACAAAACTAGTATCACCCAACCTATTAAAAACTATCATCATCCACTAATTCGTCAATGCTCGTGACTTTCACCAAACTTCTTGCTTGGGGGAGGGAACACTAAGCCAAAAAAGCCTTCCATCCAGGTCTGTGAGAATAAATTTGCAAAGAAACACGCCCAAGGACTAGGATAAACATTCATAAAAGACACACCTCCGGAATCTAAGCAATTTAAGCGTACACACATCACCAGGGCAAAATACCCAAACTTTCTTAAACTTGACGCAAGGGACACGAGGTCGTTCTAAGGCATAAAACAATGCAAGCGAAACCCCAATCCATCCTCAATTAGCATGAATAGAAAAAGTAACTGACTTAAGCCATATTATACCGCTCAGCACAAACATTTAACGAGAACAGATTATACCCTGCCAAAATAGGGTTCGATAAATCCGATTCTCTTTCACTGCCCACATATTTTGTGGGCAACGAGACAGATCATCAAGCCCACGTGCAAGAACTCAATTTTCCGAGTCTCAGTTCCCTTCATTTTCCTCTCCCAAACAATCCTCAGAATTCATTCCAAATCCAATTTTTAGATCTCAGAACCTTCTTAACACTCACCTGAGACCTATCGGATCCCTCGCCGCCGCCATTGCTCTCTCTCAGGCTCTGCACGTTGGGGACCGGCTCGTCGAGCGAGTCCTCCGTGGAATCAGGGTTGGGCTCAGGCGCACGAGAGTAGTACGCGACGGTGGAGGGGAGCCGGGTCACGAAGGAGCTGGTAGAGAGAGGAGGAAATGTGGGCGGAAAATTGTGGCAGCAGAAGCTGCGTGGGGTGGGGCGACTGGCCGAGCCGGCCCATTCACGAACCGGAATAAGGCGAGGTGCTGGCGCGCGAATCACTGTCGATTGCAACATTGCGATGATGAATTAGCAAAGCGAGGACGCTGACGACGACGACTCGTGAAGAGGATTGAGAGCAGATTCTTATGCAGAGAGAGGAAGGAGGGAGGAGAGCTCCGATATCAGCGGACACACCACAGTATCCTAACGGATTCGATTCGTTACAGAGAGAGAATCCCCTGTGATCCGATTTGACGAGGAGCGCAAGCTTTCCTTTTTCAGTTAGATTACGTGGCTCCCGCCACGTCCGGCCCAATCAAATATTGATGCCGGAGTCGGTTTTCAGAAAGGTGACCTTGAAAATTGTAATTTGTGTAACCAATTGAAAATACAAAAATTCCGGCTATGACCGAAACCCGAATGGCATAGTCACTTTTTCATTTTGCTTTTCTTTTCATTTTCAATAAAGAGAAAAGAAAAAAAAACTCCTTGCATAATATGCAAGACCGGAGCAATCATAAATAATATGAATTTTAAGCCTAACGTGTTTCATGAACTCGTACTTTTCTAATCAGCTTATCGGAACTTTAATATGGGTTCATAGAACTAATTAGTTGACCAAGTATAGCTATAATGCCTTCCCATCAGAACTCAAATGGCACGCACACTTTTTAGTTTTGCTTTTCTTTCCATTTTATATAAAAGATATGAAATTTACTGCGATAATGCCGTGTTAGTTCTTAGAAAGGTGTTCATTTACTATTGGGGTCCATGATCTAGAAATTTATGTAATCGATTAAAATACAAAATTCGAATTTAATTTGGAATTAATGGAACTACTTAGTTCGTGTGTTGTGATGGAGCCTAGTGATGATGGATTCAGATCAGAACCCAAATGGTACAGGTTCTTTTCATTTTCAATAAAGGAAAAGAAAAAAAAAAAAAACACTATGCATTACCAAGTTTTATATTTCCAACGTTAGTGCTAGCAATATCCGATGAATTCTTAATGATATGAATGTTACTATAATAGAGCGCAGTGAGTTTTAGATAAGGCACTTTCTCGTTTTGCTTTTCTTTTCATTTTCAACAAAGCAAAAAAAAAAAAAAAACTCGGCATCATCACATTTAATGTCGTCAACATTAGTGTTTACAATATTTGAGTTTTTATAAATGATATGACTTTTATTATGATAATGTGTAGGAATGTATTGTTTTTCTCACGTGGTCATTGAAATTGCAAAAATTTTCTAATTAAGTATCTTCACCCTAATTCCGAAAGATATAAACCAAGTGAGGTTTATTACTCGTCAATGGTATGATACTAAAATAGTCAACTCTATCAATAACTGAAAACTACGAGAAAGTTCCTCAATTGTATACAGGAAAATAGTCCCCATAGCTCGATCGGAAAAAATTAATTCCTTGCAATGGCGCTTATTTATTTTAAAATCATACTTTGGGCTACTATGAATCAACATGGCATTGATTTATTGGAATTGGAGCGCAAGATGTCATTAGTGAATTCTCCAAGTTATTTTCGGGATCATACTTTTGCCGATTTATATCGTGAAAATTTGTACCTCAAGTATAAATTAACCCCAATGCTAATATTATTATTTACAAGTCGCTCTTGATGGATTGTGATATTGTATTGGATATACAGTAATCTACGGACGATGGGAACATGTCAAATGACATCTGTATTGTTTTAGGGGCTAAGACATGTCGAATTTTTAACATAGTGATGTTTAAGTGATATCTTGTCGATACAGTAAGCATGATCCCACCAATTAGTCAAAAATCACTCCGATCAAACGAGCCAGAAAAGATTATCAACAAGCAACAGTCGAGACTTTCAAGAAAGTTGACCAGATTTTACAAGGATTTGCCTTCGAAGTCTCCTCGCTTTCGTCTTTAGAACGCAATGGTCTCCTTCTTCTTCGGTAGCAGGTGGGAGATGCGAAATGGCCATGACAGCCTCCCTTGCATCGTCGCTCTTGGGAAAAATAGACGGAAACTCGGCAAAGACCAAATTAATTTTCGAACCGACAATGCCTTATTGCTCTCTCGTAAAGCGCTTTCTGCGCGCCTCCCGCTGTGCCGGACCAGCTCCACCCACGCGAGGCTTGAGCAGCTGCAGGAGCAGCTTGAAACCTCAAGCTATGAGTCTATGACCATGGCTCTGCGACTCTGGTTGCTTTGAATGCGAAACATTCTTCTTCTTCTTCCTCAAGCTATGAGTCTATGACCATGGCTCTGCGACTCCGGTTGCTTTGAATGCGAAAGACAATGCTTTATTGCTCTCTCGTTAAGCGCTTTCTACGCGCCTCCCGCTGTGCCGGACCGGCTCCACCCACGCGAGGCTTGAGCAGCTGCAAGAGCAGCTTGAAACCTCAAGCTATGAGTCTATGACCATGGCTCAGCGACTCTGGTTGATTTGAATGCGAAACATTCTTCTTCTTCTTCTTCCTCAAGCTATGAGTCTATGGCTCTGCGACTCTGGTTGCTTGAATGCGGAACGGCTCCACCCACGCGAGGCTTGAGCAGCTGCAGGAGCAGCTTGAAACCTCAAGCTATGAGTCTATGACCATCGCTCTGCGACTCTGGTTGCCTGCGAAACATTCTTCTCCTCCTCCTCCTCCTCCTGTTGGTTTTTTTTTTTTTTTTTTCAAATGGGATAAAGTTTTTCACGATTGATACAATAGATAGAGAGATCGAGACTGCACGGTCAAATTCTAGTTAGTGAAATTCAAAACCAACATGTGGCTTATATAGGATGGAGATTGTGATATAATGCGAAATACAAGACTATCAATCAACCACCGGCTGTGGTAGCTCCACTAGATAAGGCTCTGCTAATCCTCAACGAAGAGGTGAAGGGTTCAAAACCCAGGAGAGGCGCTAGGTGTATTAAGTGTGACTCAGGGATGGTGGTCCTCCTAGTGTATTAAAGGTTTATGGTGCGGCTGTCAACTACAAGCCGGTTCCTCCAGTACCAAAAAAAAAAAAAAGACTATCAATCTAGAATCTCAACGTATGCCAACCCATTTTTTACTTGGATTTAACAACTAATTTCTAATTACATAATCACTATGTTGGAGATGAAATATTTTTTTAACATAATATAATGATTAAATAGTGCTTCCGAGTATGGGTTTACAAAGTCTTTGTTATTACAACTTTTGTGAAGTGAAGTTAAGCGAATATAAGTTGTAGCTACTTTAAAATGAGGAAAAGAAAGTATTTTTGAAATAAACATAAATTTGTTTCTACATTCGTGCTATTTCTACTCCTTTATTATATTGAATTGATCACACTAACCTTGCGGGCAATATTATTTCTTACCTTTTTTCTCTCTTTTTTTTTTTTTCATTTGTTTCATTTTTACTAGAGACAACTACCCATGCCCCTCTCAAATAATTTCAATAATATTTAATGTGGGGCCTTGATTTAAAAATTGACACTCGCCTTCATTTCTTCTTTTTTCGGTTTTTTCCTTTTCTTTATCAATTTGGAACAAAATTATTGATATTGCACCTCTTTTTTTTTTTAATTATTTTATAGATAACTACCTAATTTTTTTCTGGCAAAAAAAATTATTTTGTTTATGATTTTATATTTCTTTTTATATTAGGAAACGTTTTTTTTTTGGTCTGTATTAGGAAACAATTATTCAAAAGTAATTTAAGCTCAAGTAAGAGGATAATCTTTGAGTAAATTGTGTATAATGCATACAATAACCACAATATTCAATCCTTGAGTAAATTCTCGTAAATTTGTGCCAAAATTTGAATTAAAAAAACTCGCAACCATGAGGATAATATACAAAAGTAAAGTAAACAATTTGCAGAAAAATTAATATTTCCTTACTCTAATATATGATTAGTGTCAGAATAAGTTCCGAAGAAGACAAATATGAAGAAAACTGTGAAATGTAATGAGTGTGGAAGAATAAGCTTTTCTTTTAGTAAAATTGAAAAAAACAAGAAGAAATATTAAACTAAGATCAAGATTGCAAGGGATAATAGAAGGGTGCCGTGAGCCAATAATAAAGGTGAAACAAATAATCTTAAATCAAGAGTGAGACAATAAGGGTTAATATAACCAATTCAATGTAATAAAGGGTGTCAAGAGCAAAGAAGAAGGATGTGCGTTA
The DNA here is from genome assembly GCA_017140325.1 of Eucalyptus leucophloia subsp. euroa. Lineage (NCBI taxonomy): Eukaryota > Viridiplantae > Streptophyta > Magnoliopsida > Myrtales > Myrtaceae > Eucalyptus > Eucalyptus leucophloia. The sequence continues at coordinate 5,061,064 of CM029478.1, read as the reverse complement.
ATAGAGCAAATCCCAAAAGCAAGGGCCAACTCATGTAGGATGTGTGTTAATAGAGCAAATCTCAAAATTAAGGGCAAACTCATGTAATATAACAAATTGGACACGCACTTTGCCTGTGTTACATTTCATAGCAAGAAATAACACTCAAAATCTAAAGCTAGCGTCCGCACTCATGGAGATCACCTCGTGACAAGAAAATTTTAATAGCATGAAATCCACATAAAAGTTCTTAAGTTCTTTGAGGTGGAACGAATATAGGGAAAGGTCCTCGTCATTTTCGCATTCCCACCTCTCGACGTACTAGTCATGTCCAAGAAGTCGAGCTGCTTACATGAGGACCATGCTGCTTTCAACATCACAAACTCCTCATATCAATCTATATTAGAGAAGCTAAGGGTAAAATGTGTGAAATTTTTTTGACCGGAATACTCCATAGTCCTTCAGGGTCGGGCCCCCTGGATACTTCTTCCCTCGACAGCTTAATTTTTTCAAACAACACATTCCAAAGTTAGTGACCTTTGGCTGGATGTACAGATATATTATCTTTAACTACAGTATAGTATTACATTCTCAATTAAACAATATGTCCAGCTTTTAAAAATATAGAAAAGGTAAATGATAAAAGGATTTTTGGCTAAAGTGTCTTTAGTGGGGGGTCCTAGTATTGGGGTTCTAGGTAGCCTTCCCCGAGGTATTGACGCTTGGTCCGGGGTGCATTGTTCACTCTATGGGCGGTGGCTGCTCGGCGTAAGCCCAGCGGGCCTGGCGGATCCTCAGTTACCAAAAAAAAAAGGATTGTACTCTATTAAGAAATCTACTCATTTTCATTTTCATGGTGGATAATTTCAAGATGGGTATAAGACAAAGCAAACAGCAATCAATTTCTCAGGTTGCTCTTTTCCAGCTTATCTGTTACTTTTCTCAGATCTTTACCACCGAAACAAATGGAGAAAACTTTGCAAATTAATTAGAGTTGCATGAGAGAGAAAAAGGACAAGAAAAAGCATCGCTAGTGAATATGAACTGAAAAGTTGGCGAGGTAAAGAGGATAGTCACATTGTTTAAGTAAATGTCGGGATGCATTACACAATTAGGAGTAAAATTGCCATCGAACGAGATGCGTCCCAAGGGCGAAAAGTTCTCATTCATTATTTGAATGCCCATTTGCACACGTTACCATTAACATCAATACTTAATATGTGCTCTCCAAATAACAGCAGCAAACAAACCTTAGCAGCATGCCCGCTCCAAGTTGCTACCTGTAATTAAAGCATACAATTAGATAGACAAAACGTTCTTTCATATCATTAAGGAAGAACACAGCATATTTTCCGGCAATATCTTTAATTAGCAAGTCAGCCATGTGTACTTAGGTCTCGCTATTTTACCATTACTAATCTGCTTCCCCCAAAGATACAAACTCTAGCCAGCATTAACCATCGACATGTCTTCATATTGTTTACATAGGACCATTCGGGGACATGCGTAGAATCGGAGATTAAAGTTCTTCGACATGTTGATCGACTAAAATTATCTATATATTGCTAGCCTATCCCGTTCAACTAAGTAATTGCATAAGTCTGGCGAGAAGAAAGTGCAACCATGAAATCTCTAAAGTGCAACCATGAAATCTCTCCTCACACGGATATTTAAACCTGTTTCAACTCAAAATACCAAGCTGGTGAACCGAGCTGACAAAGAAATTTGAAATGCAAACATAAGAAGGAGCCTTCGATGAAGGCTAGCCAACGTACTAGCGCCTGGTTTGGTGGCTAGCGCCTCAGGCATTAGGGAGTGTATTTGGCCTAGGAGCACCCAGCGCATTTAAAAATGTCGGATATGGCATGATGGAGGTATATGTTACTCGGAAATACACAAAAACAAGACACCGCTGGATAGAATTATATGCCTACGAAAAAAGCCATATGCAACCATGAGCACAAGTCCATGGCTATGGCTGAACGGAAAATTATGAACATGACTTGACTCAGATGCGGAGTTTATCAAATAAGTGCATACATTTCAGTAAAAGCAAGTCCAAGTTGATCGAATTGATCAATTCTGAAGGCTATGAAGTTTAAAAGATATTGTCTTTCGTCAACACCTACTGCTACTAACAACATAGACAATGAACATATTCCACTACGCTAGTCCACCATCAGAAAATCGCGCTCTCAAAGCCACTGCTACATAAACAAAGCCGCGAAAACCAAGTAATCGCCACCAAAAGCCCATCAATTTTTCCGCTCCGAACTCGATTATGTCCTCAATCACAACGATGATGCCACCATAGAAAGCAATGCCATTCAGAAGCAGGAGAAGCAGTACCATCAATAGTATCCCAAAGTTCACATGCCAAGGGCAAACTAAGGAAAACCAAAACCAAGAATCACGAATCAATTATCTCATCGCCGATCACTTGCCGACAAACAAGGCAAACACCAATTAACCGGAAAAATATGAGCTCCACTAGCAAGACAGCCCACCAAATAACACCCATTGATTAAAAATAAATAAATCTTCTAGCAATGCCCAAAGATTCGCCATAGCATATCTTATGTCACATCTATTCCTTACGGAATTAAAGTTGAGATCCTTCCATTTATTTAGTCACAAGTCTACGGCCATTAACTTCCTCCGCTATTCATGTTAAAGATTCTGCCACATCTATCGGACCTTCATCATATACACAATCAGTATCGATTCCATTTAAAACTTTGGAAGGAAAATGAAAAGTCTTCCAATAACAAGCTGAGAGGAACACTTTAAGGAAACATCAACTCAAAATAATATTTCAGTATATTTATATCCTCTTTCTTCTATGAACTTGAATGACTATATATGTTCAATGATGCGATCAAATCGTCTTTCCTATAGCTATTACACTAAAAGCCACAAGTTACGGTCTATAACTCAAACCGGAGAAACAACGAGATGAAATAGAGAGTCGGATAATTGGATAGTCACCAACAAATTTTTATTCCCAGAAACTGCAAAATGAAACACAAACGAAATTTGAAAGGTAAAAATATATGGAAATGAGATCAATCTGACTGCATTCCGGTTGTAGCATTGATCCAGACTCAGGTAATTAAGAGCTTAACAAAACCAACCAAATACACAGTCCGGTCATTGAAGTGTGGGCTAACGTTTCATTTGTGCCTATTTTGATTTGATGAAGATGGGAATACATTCAAGAAGCCTCGCCGTCCATATGAGAAGGAACAGCGGGACACTGAAAACTTGGTAGTTGTGGAGGGTTCGGGATGCGCTGAGTAGAATCCGAGTGTCAGGATGCTTCTAACCTCAACGAGAAGAACCCTCATCGAATCTTTGAAGGCGAGGTCCTTCTTTGTTGGATAAACCGCTGTGAGCTTTTGAACGAGAGCCACAATAAGCTCGATCATGTCTTGGCCTTGGCCTTGATCGGTGGAGAAAAGACAAGAAATAACTCTTTTCTTGCTCTCTTTCAATTAGTATGCTTGTATCGATGGCAAATTTTAAGGTGACGGGAGAGAAAAACACCTCCGAAATTACCCTAGCCTCCCCTTCCATATCGGAACTCTATCTTTCTTGGGGAATGTCCCTTTTTTCAATGCGTACCCACGTCATGCGTTTGGGAAGGCTTTCGGGGAAAGTCTTCGGGGAAATGCAAAGGCCATTGAGTTAGAGGTGTTTTCCAAAATGTAAACTGTGTTTGGTAAATTGTATTGTAGAAGTCTATTGTGAAGTATCTTTGAGTAAAATGGTGTTTGGAAGAATTATATTTGCAAAAAGTTTTTGCTATATAATTTAAAAAAAAAAAAAAAGTTGGCCAGCTAAGAACAAGTAGTCGTTGGCGAGGAGCAGGCGGTCCGGCGAAGGGTAGGCAGTCCAATGCAAGCCATCCGACAAAGGTAGGCGGTCTGGCGAGGGTTGCAGGACCCAGATCGCACGGCCTCACCAAAGGTTGTGGCGTGTCGGGCAATCCTTTAGTGAGGGTTGCGGCGACCAAATTTGAGGTCACGACCCTAAGGGTCGCAGATCTAGTTGCTATGCGAGCCTCTAGCGAGGGTCCCAGCAACCACATATGGTCATGACCAAACCTGCGACCAGATGGGTCGCGCAGCCCACGACCTCCAAGCGGAGGTCACGATGGGACAAGCGCGACAATCGCCGGTGACCGCATCTAGTCACAACCGATCTCGCAACCAAATGGGTCGCGACCTCCGTGGCGATCGCATCTGGTTGAGACCAGATCTACGACAAATGGGTCGCCCGACCCCAACGACCTCTACGCGAAGGTTGCGGTGTGGTGAGCGCGACTATCGCCGGCGACTGCATTTGGTCGCAACCAGATGGGTTGTGACCTCCGCGGCGACTACATTTGGTCGCAACCAGATCCGCAACCAGATGGGTCACGCGGCCCCAATGACCTTCGCGTGGAGGTCATGGTACGATGGGCGCAACGGTTGTCGACGACCGCTTGCCCTTCGCGCCGTTCATGGAGAATGGAGAAGAATAAGATGAATAGTGAGGGCAAAATTGAAAAATTGAAAAATCAACGAGGATAATTTGGGAAGAAATTTTTTTTTATTTACCCTTGGCTCAGCATGCCTAGAATGTTAGAAGCGCAAGGCAGCCCCCAACCTGCCTTGGGGTTTCAGCCTTTGGAAAGCCAGCATTCCTTCAATGTGGGTTTTAAATATGTTCTCAAACACCTAATATTTGAGCAAATGAACTTTGGACCCCAAAGATACTTGGGAAAGCTGGTCCCAAACGCAATTTCAAAGAGCGCTAGAGAGGGTTTGGGCCGCTAGATTTACGAAAACAAAAAAAGAAAAAAGAGAATGGCCCTATTTGCTTTTTGATAGGCTTCACTGACGATGTGGACTCAGATTCGTGGTCCAGTGAGCCCGCTCTCCAATTGAAATTTAAAGGGCCGAATTGTGGAGCAAATGGGTTGTGGTTGACCAGGCCTCCTATTTTTCTTTTATTTATTTACATATTGGTATATTATATTTTTTTTATTTCTTTTATAAGAATGAACACTTAAAATGGTCAGGTGTCGGCCAATTTCCTCTTCTTCCTTCGTTTCTGTTTCTTTTTCAATTAAGCAAGATGAAGATGAGCTCGATGAAACTTCCTCGTGGAGAGCCACAACCCATAAAAGATTGAACACATAAATTAAAATAAAAAATAAGCAAGAAGAAGTTCAAGACACAAGTAACGGGAAAATCTGTGTGAATATCTATGTGAATTGCCTATTTTAGAAAGAACGTAAAGCCTTTGGACTTGCTTGTGGGAACGTGCATAATTGCTTTCTAGACTTCTTTTCTTGCATCTATATAAAAGTGTGCTCGATTAGATCATTCTGGCTCTCTGTTATTCGGGTTTACCTGTGATTTCCCGGCGACATCAGCTCTGCAGACCGAGATCCACGCGCTTATCCTGACACTGGATCATCTGTTACGAGAGGGTATGCATCACGCTTCGTTGATCATAGAATCGGACTGTTTAGTTTTGGTTACAGCTCTCCACCAACCAATCGAGACTCCATGGGAGGTACGCTCGCTCATTGCAGAAGCGGCAGCGAAGCTTTCTCTTTGCCCTAACCTGTATGTGCGTCACTGTAGCAGAGAAGCCAATTTTGTGGCCGATTGGGCTGCCAAGGCCCACTGTCGTGGCACTTTAAATTCAAATTGGGCTTCGTCCCCACCTGGCTTCCTTCTTGATCTTTTGTATGCGGAAGCCCATGCAGCAGGATGTACTGGTTTTTCACGTTGATATATAATATTCCCTTTTCTGACCAAAAAAAAAAAAAAAAAAAAAAAAAAAAAAAAAAAAAAAAAAAAAAAAAAGAAGAGTGAGAAAGAAAGAGGGCATGAAAGAGACATCGGCAGTCAAAATTTGGTCTTAAGAGTCTTGAACAAACTTTCAAGTTGGAGTTTTAGACTTCAAAATGTGTGTATGACCACAAATTAATTAATTCTGAACCAAAAAAAAGAAAAAAAGACATACATTAACCAATCACGTTATCGGTTAACGCATTATACATGTGAGAACTTCAATGCACAACGTCTTATTGTATATAACTATCATTTCTTTTCGGAGTATTTTAGTATAGTAGTGACTCATGAGAAGCCAAATGCTGAATTTATTCTTATAAAGCAAAGAAGGGATAAAGTTTGATGGTGACAAAGGAAGACCCCGCATCTGTACAGTGTGCACTTATTGGTCGCGAGATGGAAGTTGAACAAATAAATAAAGGGGACGATGAACTTAATATGCAGAAAGAACTTCATGAGCATCCAGAATCCCTGACAACCACAATGAGGGGCAGACTTATACGTGGAGGCACCTGCAAAGCTAAGACTGTTCGTCTGGGTGGATTGAAGGATCATCTCAAGACAATTAGGAGGAGCCGGAGGATTGTTTTTATTGGTTGTGGTAAGAGTTATAGTGCTCCATTAGCCGCAAGGCCCGTCTTGGAAGAACTCTCAGGCAAGTAGTGAATGATAACTTATGCGGGTTGGAGATGTCAATTTATTTTTACCAACTCTTTTCTTTGTTTGCTTGCTTTCGAAATAGGAATTCCTATGACAATGGAAATTGCAAGTGATTGTTTGGATCATCAAGGCCCCTTTTATAGAGACAACAGATACCTTACATGCACTGGAATATGCTCTCCAGAGTGGTGCATTATGCGGAGGAATTACTAATACTGTCGGTAGTGCAGTTGCCAGAAATACACATTGTGGTGTCCATATAGGACGCGTTTGTTTGTGTTTGTTTAAAAATTGTTCCAGGGAACGTAAATAGAAAAAAAGTATTTCTGTTCCTAACAATTTTTGAACAAAAAGACGCGTTTAGGTAAACTTGTTCGGAATAAAAAATAAACAAACATGTTTGGTAAATTTGGATAATTTTTTTATTTCTTTTATTTTTTTCTATTTTTTTCTTATTTTTCCTTTTTTTTTTTTTTTTTTTTCATTTTTTTTTTCTTTTTTGGCCGGTCGCCGCCAAGACCTTGGCCGGCGACCGGCCGGCGAGGCCGAGCTCGCCCGGGCCGGCGGCGAGGCGCGGCCTCGCGGCCGCTGGGCGAGCTCGGCCTCGCCGAATGCGGGCGAGATCGAGCTCGCCCGGCCGACGCGAGGTCGGCCTCGCCGGCCACCGCCCGTGAGGCCAAGGCTCGCCCGCCGCCGGGCGAGCTCGGCCTTGCGGGATCCGGGGCGAGATCGAGCTCGCCCAAGCCGGCGCGAGGTCGGCCTCGCCATGGCCGGGCGAGCTCAAGCTCGCCCGCTCGGCGAGGCCGACCCTCGCCCGCCTACGGCGAGCCTCGGCCTCGCTAGGGGACGGCGAGCGTCGGCCTCACCGGGGGCCGGCAAGCCTCGCCGTGGCTGGGCGAGGCCACCGGCCCTCGTCGGCCGGGAGCCGGCCATGGCCGCGGCCGGCGGCCGGCCCAAAGAAAAAGAACAAGAAAATAAGAGAAAAAAGAAAAAAAAAATATGTTTCTCAAAAGTGTTTTAGAAACAAGAAACACAAAATTTGTGTTTCTTGTTTCTTTTTTTTTGTTCTCGGAACAAAAGAACAAAAAGGAACAAACGCACCCAAATGCGTTTTTGTTCCTTTTTGTTCCAAACAAAAAACAGAAAAAGTGTTTAAAAACAAAAAAAAAAAAAAAGAATACAAACAAACGCAGCCATAAAGGCTGGTGCTGAAATAGGCGTGGCAATCACCAAGGTGAGAGAGTACCTTTCGACATTCTGTTGCGTAAACGATCCTCTCTTCTTCATGGTTTTCTTGTCTTTTTTTCATGGAACTGATTTACAGGTGTGCTTTTTGAGTAGGCATATACAAGTCAAATAATGTGACATATTAAGAAAGTAAAATTTTCTAGAAGCTGTCGCGATCTCTATATTAGGCTTAGTCCGCTCTCCCGACCTTAAGTTAATTTTAAATATGAGTCGCCAACAACGGGTCAATTAGAAAGCAAAGCGACGGGGCTCGCAATGGAGAAATATTTTCGCAGAAATTAGGATTAGGATCAGCCACTTGATTACACTAATGCCCTACCTAATCTTATTTAAATTGATTTTTAAGAATTTATGTTGAGAAAAACATATTTTGGTCTTTTTCCATATTTTTTTAACATAAAATGCATTTTCGGATTTTTTTTAATCTTTTTTTAAATAGAAATCATTTTTGACTTTTTATGATTTTTTGGGAAAATGTAAACTATTTTTGGATATTTCTAATTCTTGAAAAATAAATTATGTTTGTGATTTCTTATTTTTATTATTAAAATATTTTTTATATTAAAATAATAATATATTATAATTTTAAAAAAAAAAAAACGGCCATCCATGAAAGCAAGGTTAAAAATTTGTTACACTTCTTTCCGAGATGGAGAAATCAACTACATCCATTCATCACATGGTCGAATCACCATATTCGATGGAATCATCGCATCACGGTCAAGCTCGATGACAAGGGCTTGCCACCCAAGTGGGGGTATCGTAGATGGCAAAAGTAGGACTCCTTAGCGAAGCAAGCACTTGGAGTGAATTAGTCAGGATGATCCAATATTGTCCTTATGAAAGCAATAGGGCTCGCAACGTGGTTTGACTTGCCTTAATGAGAGAGAACTGGATTCACTCCCCAACCGCTACTTTCTGCCTCGTGAAGGGTCATGAAGAACTGCAAATTACTCTCAACGGGTAACTAGTTTTTGCTTTAATCAGCCTTTTTTTTTTTTAATGCGTAAGTAATCACATCATCGAAAATGTTGCTTGAACTACGAAAATTATTTTGAATTTTCTTTTTTATTAGAATTTCATGATTTTCCATAAAAGAAGAAAAGACAGAGGAGAAAAAGGACAAGGTTGGGGTCCGGCCTCTTCGCCCCCAAATCTTTTTTGTTATCTCTTTCTTTAAAAAATCAAATCTTTTTTTTCTTTTTTTCATTTCCTTTCTCCTTCATCCTCCATTCGCTACATTACTTAGAATTGACTAATTTTAATTGAAAATATGCTGAAGTGAAGGCAGGTATGATGGCAATGTGTTAATGTAAATAATTTTTTTTATAATGGTTTTGCAACCCTCCCCTAGTGGTAGGCAAGGCTTGGCCAGCCACCTTTCTCGGTGAGTGTCGTTCTAGGTTCAAATAGGGTCCTTATTTTTTGAATGAAACCTAGAATACCATGGATACCTAACCAAGGTTTCCCTTGTATTATTAATTGACAGTCAATCATCACATCTAATCACCGCTACTTACCACCACTTACGGCTACAATCCACTAACATTAACTTATACTTAGACATATGAATAATGTGACATATTAAGAAAGTAAAATTTTCTGGAAGCTATCGCGATCTCTATATTAGGCTTAGCCCACTCTCCCAACCTTAAGTTAATTTTAAATATGAGTTGCCAACAACGGGTCAATTAGAAAGCAAAGCAAACAGGCTTGCAATGGAGAAATATTTTCACATAAATTAGGATTAGGATCGGCCACTTGATTACACTAATGCCCTACCTAATCTTATTTAAATTGATTTTTAAGAATTTATGTTGAGAAAAACATATTTTGGTCTTTTTCTATATTTTTTTAACATAAAATGCATTTTTGGATTTCTTTTTATCTTTTTTTTTAAATAGAAACCATTTTTGACTTTTTATGATTTTTTGGGAAAATGTAAAATATTTTTGGATATTTCTAATTCTTGAAAAATAAATTATGTTTGTGATTTTTGATTTTTATTATTAAAATATTTTTATATTAAAATAATAATATATTATAAAAAAGCCGTCCACGAAAGCAAGGTTAAAAATTTGTTACACTTCTTTCCAAGATGGAGAAATCAACTACATCCATTCATCACATGGTCAGATCACCATATTCGATGGAATCATCGCGTCACGGTCAAGCTCGATGACAAGGGCTTGCCACCCAATTGGGGGTATTGTAGATGGCAAAAAGTAGGACTCCTTAGCAAAGCAAGCCCTTGGAGTGAATTAGTCAGGATGATCCAATATTGTCCTTATGAAAGCAGTAGGTCTCGCAATGTGGTATGACTTGCCCCAATGAGAGAGAGCTGGATTCACTCCCCAACCGCTACTTTCTGCCTCGTGAAGGGCCAAAAGAACTGCAAATTACTCTCAACGGGTAACTAGTTTTTGCTTTAATCAGCCTTTTTTTTTTTAATGCGTAAGTAATCACATCATCGAAAATGTTGCTTGAACTACGAAAATTATTTTGAATTTTCTTTTTTATTAGAATTTCATGATTTTCCATAAAAGAAGAAAAAGACAGAGGAGAAAAAGGACAAATATGGGGTCTGGCCTCTTCACCCCACCCCCGCCGCATCTTTTCCTCTCTCGTTAGTCTCCCTCTCGGTCTCTCTAGCCAGTCTTCTTCTTCTTCTTCCTCCGCTCTCTCACCTTGGCTTGTCTCGCCACCACTTGTCTTACTAAAGTTTCAATTTTTCCCAAAATTAGCGATCAAGTAGCCTTAGTTGTGCTTTACACTTAAGGAAGACTATATATCTCTTGGCAGTTTCCAAATGCAATGTAAATGAGTTCCTCCATTAGGTCAGAATTAAGTCTTGAATAGAATATTCTACTCAAGTCTACTTTGCTTATATTTGCTCTTAAAAAAAAAAAAGTTAATCATACATAAACTTTGAATAATCCAAAGAACAGAACGATGAAGTCTATTTAAGATGAAAAGCTAATAGTCTTGCTTAATCAAAATAAATCTCTTGAGTTCGTTCCAATGCTCTACTTAGAGCATTGGTCATGGGATGGGCATGGCATTGGACATGTTTAGTATCAATGTTAAATTTAGCCACACTTCCACTTATAACTATTATACTTCAATCAAAATGAATTCTTGAAAGAAAAGAAAATAATTATGGGATCCCAATGCTTTACACTTAATGCTCTACACTTAAGCACCATGCCTTCACCAACGCCAAGCAAGCCCCACATAGTTAAGCCTTGGAGAAATAAAAAAACAGTTATACGTAACTTTCTTTGAATAATCTAAACAAGATAATGATGATCCAAGCTGCTTGAACGACTATCTAATAGTCTATTTAGCTTAGTATCTTGGTTTAGTGTCTTGTTTTTCCCCTGTGGTCTTGGATCCATATTGTTACTTGAGTTTATTAAAGGAAATTCAATGCTTTACACCTGATGCTCAATGGTCGTAGAGGTATATTTGTTTTTAGAAGCCAATCTAAAAAGTCCTTCATTACATGTTGAGCTTGCAAGTTTTCACTTAAAGAGCAAAACAAGTTGGAACAAAACTCCTTATGACCAAAGAAGGACCAGCTTACAACCTTCTCGAGCAAGGTGACAATTTAATTTGTTCTAATACTAAGCTTTGCGCTTCTTTGCCTACTTGTGTTTTGTTTTGTTTGAAAAACTAAATAATGTTACATATGCAAGGTATTGAGGAGGTACTTTTCTATCTAAATTTATTAAAAGAGAGTATGCTGATACTATGATTTGAAACGAAAAATCTCTCTCTTTTGTTAATGCAAACTTAAACTTCCGTATAGTTTTTATTTATTTATCATTGTTGACATCTAAATTTTACAATTTTATTTGAGACTTAATTGCGTAAAAATTAGGGATTAATTTTCAAACCTTAACCAAAAAAAGAAAAAATAATAAAAAAAGAAAAAAAATTACTAAATTGCATCGTGTCTTAGCATTAGGAATATTTGCATCACTAATGATAATTTTTATTTTTATTTATTTTATTTTATTTTTCCAAAAAGTTTGCTAATTAAAAAAAAAAAAAAAAAAAGGAGAAGAAAAATGAATGAGGCCGAGTAAAGGGCTTTTCCTTTTCTCTCTTTTGCACTTGGCCCATCTCCTTTTATTTCAGCCCAGCGTGAGTCTTCTTCCTCCCCTCACACCAACCACGCTCCTAAAGAAGGAGAAACGACAAACGGACGAGCCAGGGGCGAGGCATGCGTGAGTCTTCTTCGAGGATCGCGGACGGCGTGATCCCAGGACAGGCTGGCGAGTATCGCGGACGGCGTGATCCCAGGACAAGCTGGCGGTGGCAGAAGCCATGCGTGCCTGTTGTTGGCCGTGCTTAAAAGGAAGAGAGCAAAGAGAAGAGGGATTCTCGGCTGATTCTTTGGTTCGAGCGAAGGACAGAGAGTGGGAGAGAGCTCGAGAGACTAGAGGGCGAGCTAAAGGGAGAGAGGGAGCTCTAAGGAAAACTCCGCCGTCTTCAGTCATCCGCCCGAAAGCCACCGTCCGTCACAGATGCGGCCGAGCGGCGGCACCGGCTCCATGGCGAGGATCTGCGAGCGGAAAAGTATACAACTAATAGGAAGCGGGTTACTTTCTCTCTTTCCTTAATCTCTCTGTACTGCCTGATTGTTGACTCTGGCCCTTCGAGCTACTCCTCGGGGGTTTCGAGTTCGGTTGAAATGAAAAATCCTTAACTTTCCCATACAATTCCCTAATGTTTCCCACATCATTTTTGCATCTTCTGTAGGAGGAAGTCTGACGGCGACCTCTACCGTCACACAATTCCCAGTCCAGGTTCGTACCAAGTGGTTGCACCTCCTCCAGTGGCGCTGCATGCGGTCGTCGGCCGGAAGAGGGACGGATCGGTCCTTGTCTTTTGTGACGAGGGTCCGGCGGAAGTCCTTGCCCAGGTCGAATAATGGTCCGGTCCAGCAAGTTGAGGCGTGATTAACTTCAATTCCGACCCGTCAGCGAGTGAAGTATAAAGGGAGCGGTACGAACCCAGGTGAAGTATAAAGCGGTTCGCCGGGTTCTGGACGGCCGGCGACGGTCGGAAAAGGGAGCGGTACGAAGCCACATGGAAAATTCGGGTAAGGGTTTCGAATCGGTTTCTCCGATCTCTTCTTTTGCCCTCTCCTTCGATTGCTGGCGAGCGTCGAATCCGTCTGTCTAGATCGCGAATCGCAGGCTAGCTAGCGATTTCAGTAGCTCTGCTCCTGCCGCGTCGTCGGTCTTCCTCCTCCTGCTGTGGTTCTGCTGCAACTTTGTAATTTTGATTCCTCGCCTCACTTTTTCTATACCCGGTTACGACTTAGCAGACCTTGTTTGGCGTTTGTTAGATGGTCGAGTTGATTGAGCGCGCTTGACTTCGTTGATGTTTTATGTGTTGGGCTCTTAGTGTAGTGAGTCAGATTCAGGTATACACTCTGCAAATCATCTGAGAAATCATTGTTATTGAGTCTTTTAACACGTTTAGTCCCTTGAGCAAAGAACAAATGAGCATCCGAAGGAGGTGGGGATGATTTTTTAAATTTTATTTAATCGGTTGATGTAGAATTTTATGCTCGTGAGATTGTTTTCAAGTTTTGGGCTGCAGCGGCAGTTGTTGACTGAATACAAGTGATGGATGGCGGATGATTTAGACGATTTTGAGTCATGAGTTGATTGTTTGGAAGATGAAGTGTCTTTCTTTTTGTTTGTTCAGTATATGTTTATTCAAAAGCATTAGAGAGGTTTTTCTTTTCTTGTTCAAAACAAGGTTTAGAGATGTTGTGGAGCATATCTTTTTGGGGAAGGTCCCAAAGTTATCGTTTTTGGTTGTGACTTTCATCCCAAGTCATTAGAAGCTAACATGGGTTTTTTGTGGTATTAGTGGCGAAAATTGCCATGAATGGCTGCATTACCACCACTACATGCTATGTTTTAGAAGATTTTGTTGATGATAAGTGAGCATGATTGTTATGGGCTTAGTATTGGTGACGCTGGCAAGTAATGCATTAGGTGGTGGCAGAATTTTCTGTCGTGGTGGTTCTGGTTTTACTGTTGATTGGCAGAAGGTAAGTGATCTATATTAGTCATTAGAATACGTTTGATTGTTCCGAAAATTGATTTGGTGCTTTCAAGAGGTGATCGGGGTGACGTTTTATGGCAGCAAACACTTTCCCTTGAGCAGTTTTTCTCTGTTTTCTGATGATAAGAAATGGTATTTTCTTTGCATTGCTTATTGTAGCGAAGCAACCCTTGAAAAGTTAATTTGATTTGTACAAGGTTATGGTAGGGTAGGTATGTTTATATCTTATAATGTGAGGGTTGAAGCAGAGACTGCAATGTGATGAATTTAGTCAAGAAGTTGAATGATTGGCTGCTTTGCAAATTACTTGAGTTCTTCTACTTTTCCCTCATCTACTCTGGCATCAGTTATGTCTTGGTGGTCTAGCATGTAATATCAAATTGTTATTTCTTGTTCTCCAGGGTTTTTGAGTTGTGAACAAAGATGTCGACATCTTGTCTCAGGTACGACCATTATATTTCTCTCCCTATTAATTATTAATTATTTTATTTTTTATTTGAAGAATTTATTTTGATTAATAACTACAAGCTAAATTATTTTGAATTAATATTTTTGACTAAACATGTCCATGCATGCCCAAGTGCCCAATTCTAAGTAGAGCACGGGGATTTCCTATGTTTATAATAAACTCAAGTTTTTTTTTCTAAGTAAATAGATTTATTTTATTAAAACTAAACTAAATTCTCTCCCTAATAATTATTAATTATTATTTTTATTTGATGAATGTAAATTATTTTGAATTAATTTTTTTGGGTAAATTTAAGTCATGCCGTGCCCAATGATCTAAGTAGAGCAGTGGGATTTCATTTTTCTTGAGCACTAGGATTTCCTTCAAGTTTTTTTTTTTCTAAGTAAAATCTGATTTATTTTGATTAAAAGTAAACTAAATTATCATTAACTTTTTCTTTTTTTTTGGAGGAACTTTTGTGGGGGCTTCGCAAACACTACAACAAAAAAATGCTTAGAATAAAAATGTCACAAAAAATTGTATGCATACATGTTATCATACATGTTATGGATGCATCAATTGCCACATATGGGACTCAGTTGAGTAGCAATTGTATCCGACTTGGTATTGTGATGCCCTCAAAAGGCTAATGAGGGATGCCCTCAATAGGTGAAACAATTGATCCAAAAAAAAAAAAAAATAGAGTGGAATACTGAACTTTGATTTATATGTGGTTAGAAACTAATAATAACCATTGATAAACATAAGTATTATAAACATATGATAACACACATAAAATGGAGATGACAAATAAATAGTATAATATGGACAACTTATATTATTACATTACCAACTATTGATAACATATAAAACTCATGTAGCTAAAATAATAATAATCCAATAACAATATTTATAATTTAATACTAATAATAACTTATTCCGATATTAATGTAATATTATTATATTGTTTATAATGTCATAACTTACTGTTTCGATAAATTAACAATTGTTAATAACATATTATACTATTTATTTACATTGCCGTTTATGCTATTAATATTATTAATATGATAACTTATTAACATAATGTTCTCCATTGATAAACATGTATTATAAACGGTAGTATTTGGTTAGAAATATAAGTAACTAGAAGGATCTACATATAACAGAGCATATCTCATTAACAAATACTATTTATGAGTGCAATGTAATATGACTTACTATTTCATCAATTGTTTAGCATTGTTATTAAGTAATGGTAAATCAAAATAACCATTTACATATCCACTAAACAATGTGATTTACAAAGAGTGGTTTTTTTTTTTTTCGTGGATTACTTATGCATTAAAAAAAAAAAAGACTGATTAAAGCAAAATTAAAGCAGAAAGTAGTGGCAATGTACATTCATTTTCAGTTCAATGCCTATACATTTATTTCCTTACCTCATGGTCCTCCAAATCCCAAATACTCAATTCCATCCGAACCTAAAACTGCAACCATGCAACCAGAGTCTTTGGCAGCTTTTAGCATTCTCTTTGCCATAAACCTAAACACCTTTTAATTTATTTTAGTAATTTTTTTCACCCAATTTTGAAAAAAACGAATACTTACATATCTCTTGCATCCAGATTGTTTCCTCCGTGCTTGGAAACTTCTTCTCAAATTGCACAGGAAAAAATATAAAAGGTCCACCTAATGCAAAAAAAATCAATATAAAAAACATTAATATAACCCAAATAATATCACATAGAGAACTAGAAATCTTACCTTATTTCTCATAGCATGTGACATAGCATGTAACTTGTCTAGTTCGTTCCATGTCAAATGTTTTAGGCACCTTCTCCTCGTTTTCTACATCATAATAAGCATCAGCATTGGAAAGGCAAATAAAGGCAAACAAAAGGCAAAGGCAAATACGACTTGGTAAATCCCTAGAACTATTGGGATGTTATTCTTTTGAGCCTCATTCCATGCCGCACAAAATTCACTCGCAGGATGTCTAAGCAAATTCCTCCGCGATTTGCATAACTCCAAAAATATTTCTATAGTCAAATAATTATAATATACTTTCTCAAGTAATAGTGTATAGTGTGTAATTAATAAAAAAAAATGCACAAAAATGTACATAACTTGTGGTTTTTGCAACTTAATCCCTTTTATAACTTTTATCTGTGATTCTTGCAACCAAACAATTTTATTTATGACATTTATGGCACAAACCAAATAGATATTATATCTTTAACAAATTTAGACTTTGAGACACTAACCATCTCAAAATGGGTCACTCCCACCATATATATTATGCCACCATCTGCTGAGGATGGGCACCTAGGAAGGAAAGGGTGGGTGATGAGGTGTTCCTGGGTGCAGAGCAGAAATATTGTTAAATTCTAACAAAAAAAAACTTTAACAATTAAATTTAGTGCATGAATATATTTTTTCTCTAATATAAGAATTAAAATCATTTGAACAAACTCCTTGAAAGTGCACGACGAAGAGGAGCAAGAAGAAGAATGACCAGCTGTGAATGGCGGCGGTCCCAATAAATCAGTTAAGGATTGATTGATAGCAACTCATATGCAGGCAATATGAAAACTGCCTTTGCGAAGCTTGGTGGCACTTTCAAGGGTTTGGTCAAATTCTAGGTGTGATTTTAATTCTTATATTAGAGAAAGAATATATTCAGGCACTAAATTCAATTGTTAAAGTTGTTTTTGTTAGAAATTGACAATATTTCCGCTCTGCACTCAGGAACTTTATACACCTCATCTCCCACTCTTTCCTCCCTTTAAAGATATAATATCTATCTTAGTTTGTGCTATAAATGCCATAAATAAAAATATTTGTTTGCAGGAATCACGGATAAAAGTTATAGAAGAAATTAAGTTGCAAAAACCACATTATGTGCATTTTTTTTTTAATTGATTACACACACTATACACTATTACTTGAGAAAGTATATTATAATTGTGTGACTACAGAAAGTATTTTTGGAGTTATGCAAACTGCGAAGAAGTTTGCTTAGACATCTCGGGAGTGAATTTTGTGCGGCATGGAATGAGGCTAAGAAAAATAACATCCAAATAATTTTAGGGGATTTACCGAGTTAGGTATTTGCCTTTTGTTTGCCTTTCCAATGCTAATGCTTATTATGATGTAGAAAACAAAGGAGAAAATACCTAAAACATTTGACACGGAATGAACTAGACAGGTTACATGCTATGTCACATGCTATGGGAAATAAGGTCAGATTTCTCCCTAGTTCTCCACGTGATATTATTTGGGTTATATTGATTTTTTTTTGCATTAGGTGGACCATTTATATTTTTTCCTGTGCAATTTAACAAAAAGTTTCCATGCACGAAGGAACAATACTGGATGTAAGAGATATGTGAGTATTCGTCTTTTTTAAGGTTGGGTGAAAAAAAAAAATTTACTAAGATAAATTAAATGGTGTTTAGGTTCATGGTAAAGAGAATGCTACAAGTTGCCAAAGATTGTGCTTGCATGGTTGCAGTTGTAGGTTCGGATCACCTAAAAAGAATTGAGCTAATTTGGGATTTGGAGGACCATGAGGTAAGGAAATAAATGTATAGGAATTGAGCTGAAAATGAATGTACATTGCCGCTACTTTCTGCCTAGTTTTTGCTTTAATCAGGCTTTTTTTTTTTTTTTTAATGCGTAAGTAATCCCCAAAAAAGAAAACACTTCTTTATAAATCACATTGTTTAGTGGATATGTAAATGGTTATTTTGATTTACCATTGCTTAATAACAATACTAATGAGAAACAATTGATGAAATAGTAAATCATATTACATTCCACTCATAAATAGTATTTATTGATGAGATACACTCTGTTATATGTAAATCCTTCTAGTTACTTATGTTTCTAATCAAATACTATTATTTATAATACATATTTATCCATACATATTTATCAATGGAGGACATTATGTTAATTAGTTACCATATTAATAGCATAAACGGTAATGTAAATAAATAATATAATATGTTAATAACGTTTCCAGAGTGGCAAGACAACGTTTCCGGAAGTTTTCTGCATATGATTATCTTTTCTGTCAGTTTCCCTGAAACACTAGTGAGTTCATTGCACCAAATTATTAAGGATAGGACTATTTTAGTTTCTGTATCACATTTGATGGTTTATCTATTTTGTGCTTTCCATGTGTTTGCGTTGACCCTGGCGGCCGTTGCAATAACTCAGTCAAGTTCCCTCTCTCAGGATTCCACCAAAGCCAGGAGTGCAACTGCCTCAGTTTTTGAAATCATTTGACAGAAAATCAGAAATAGACCCCAGTGACAAGTCCGGAGAAACGCTAGAAAATGTGAAGGGAGAAATAGAGCTTCGTCACATCAGCTTCAAGTATCCTTCTCGCCCAGACGTACAAATTTTCAAAGATCTTAGCTTGACCATTCATTCTGGCAAAGTATAGCTTTATGATAACCCTTTCACTTTTTCTTTGCTAGATCTTTCTCTATTCTTGTCTGAGTTCCATCTAATCATGATGCGATATACACGTGCTGATATTAGTACATGCACATATGGAATGCGACTTTTGCTTTTTCAGACGGTTGCTTTAGTAGGAGAGAGTGGGAGTGGGAAGTTGACTGTAATAGCTCTGCTGCAACGGTTTTATGACCCCAATTCTGGTCACATTACCCTTGATGGGATCGAAATTCAGAAGCTAAAGCTAAAGTGGTTTAGGCAGCAGATGGGCCTCATGAGCTGAGAATCAGTTCTGTTCAAAGACACAATTATGGAAAAGATGGAAAGGCAACGGAAGCAGAAATGTTGACTGCATCAGAAGTTTATCAGTAGGTTGCAACAGGCAAGTTTACCTCTTCCCTAATACAAGATAGAAGAATGCAGGTTAGGCAAGCAACAAGTATTCTAGTTTCCTGAAAATCATAGTTACCTATATCGCAATGACTATGCAGGGTTATGACACATTAGTAGGCCAGCATGGAATCCAGTTATCTGGTGGGCAGAAGCAGCGGGTGGCCATTGCACGTGCTATGGTGAAGGATACGAAGATACTCTTACTCGACGAGGCTACTAGTACATTGGATGCTGAATCTGAAAGAGTGGTTCAAGATGCATTAGACAAAGTCATGGTCAATAGAACTACAGTTATAGTCGCGCATAGATTATCAACCATTCAAAATGCAGACGTGATTGCGGTGGTAAAAAATGGAGTGATCGTTGAGAAAGGAAAGCATTACTCCCTGATTAATATGGAGTGATCGTTGAGAAAGGAAAGCATTACTCCCTGATTAATATCAAAGACGGTTTCCACGCATCCTTAGTTGCTCTTAACATGAGCGCAGCGTCATTGTAATTATGTTTTGTGCAACCGATTTTGGTTGTCCTACTTTCCCATGTAGAAGGTGACCATACCAATTTTTTTTTTGTAAGTACTGTTCATATATTTCTCTTGTCTAAATCACCTGCAAGGTGATGAGAAAGAACAATAAAAGTGCATCAAAAACACGTGTGGCAGAAGGCAACAATGAAATTACGTGTATTCGTGACAGCATGGTTGTTCAACAATGTCGAAACTGCCATTGGCATGTTCTTTTAGGTCCAGCAAATAAGAGGAAAGAATTTAAGTCTGCTGAAGTTAATATACGGTGGGTGAAGTCTTCATTTAATGGTTTGCTGGGGGTGGGTGAAGTCTTCATTTAATGGTTTGCTGGGGGCATCATTCGCTTTCAAGTCTGAAGCAACAAATGAAATGATATATCCAAGAAAGAACTAAATTAAAGTGAGAAGGAGATTAATTCTCACCATTTTTTGTTGGTCAAAATAGCATCACAAAAAGATTGGTAGAAAGAGGATTATATAATCTAGCTGATAAAATATGCAGATGCGAAACAAAAAGCGTTATCAGTTGCAGAGACATTTCCATGCCTTCACGGTGGTGCTTAGGAGGTCAAACTTTATGCTGCCTAAGTTTCTTGAGGAAGGGAGCAGCTCTATTGTAAGATATCTGAACTTTAGTAATCTATCTTATTCTTAATCCACCTTAACAAAACAGGCAATAACATGATTCAGTGTGCGGTTGCTTCTGTGGATTAAATTCAACGATGATATCATACTGTTGGAAGAAACCACCTCAAGATTACAGTAATTTGTTGATTATTTTATTCTATCTCTACTTTGTTTAAAGCTTAGACAGAGCTGTTATCTGTCATCCATGTCTTCTCCATTTTATTAGCTTGTATTTGAAAGTTGTAGACATATTTTATACAAAGCAGAGACTACGATTGAGAGCAAGTTGGCCCATTCATTTCAAAACCACTCTTAAACACACACATGGTATCAGATCTTGAGAAAAGAAAAGCCCTCTCTTGAAGTTATCTATCTACAATGGCAAGCTCAAGCTCCTCTAAGGTCCATCATCCATTGACCCCAAATGTTGCAAACTTTGTGACGGTTAAGCTAAACCACTCAACTCTTAAATTTTGGCAGACCCAAACTATGGGTCTCATAGAAAGCCAGGATACACTGGGATCTATTAATGGAGATTATCCTGCACCAGTTAATGAATTTGTAGTCCCAAACACTGAAGTTGTGAATGGAAAAAAATTAATTTCAAATTCAATGTACAACGCAAGGAAATGGTCTGATTGTCGCCTGCATAGATGAATCACTGAACATTGTCTGAAGGTGTTCTTGGCATGGTTGACGGCTTGAGACGACTGCTGAGGTGTAATATTTCTCAATCAACTCCTTTGCAAGAGATCTCAAGAAGTGAAAATTATTTACGTGACAGCCTCAAAATGTAAAAGAAAGGCATTTATACTATGATTATATCAGCCTTTTTCAAGTACATTTGTGCTTGCTGCTATTGGAAAGCTTGTGAGTGGCAGCTCTAAAATTTTCTCACTTCTTCGTGGCTTGGGTAAGAAATACGAGTCTTTTGTTACCTCCAGATTAAACCCTCCCGTTCCTTCTTATGCTGATATTGTGCCGCTCCTTCAAGGCCATGAAACTATGAGAAAGTGGCATGGCTCTAAAGAATCTGGCTTCTCGTATCAGAATGCTTTTGTTGGTCAAATATTTCAAAGACAAGAAGCAGCTCCTAGCAAGAGGCTTCTAGGATGGGGAAGGGAGTAGGAGTAAACGGAACTATGCACCAAACTAGGGAAAGCAAGTCTGGGATATATACATAAAAACTAGAATTGACTCATGAGAGTGCCTTTTTATATAATGACAAGTTTTGATTTGAAACTCCTAAGTTTAACAAGTGAGGCTAGAGCAACGAGTGACTTCTAGGGAAAGTGACTGCCTATACGTCAAAGGATTAAACCATGAGGCTCAGTATACGACGGGCTGCAAAGTGGACAATACTCCGAGTGAGTTAATTTAGGAATATCACAATATGGTATCAAAGCAGAATCCCTCTAATAGGTGCGTAATTTCAGGATGAATCGGGTGGAAAGTGGTGGGTTAATGACCCCCTTCAAAAAGGGCAAGGAGTGGTTGTTGGGCCAAAGGGCCTAGACAAGGAGTGACTTCCGACAAACTTCTATGATGACAAAGGTGATAGAAATGAAGCCAAATATGCACAGAACAGGGGAGAGTGATTTGGAACTCCAAAATTAAGCGAGCCCAAGTTAAAACACTACCAGGATGGGTGAACTTCTCTAGGGATCGTGCCTACCTACACCAAAGATAAATAAGTTAAAGTGGACAATACTTTGAGTGAGTTAATCCAACAATGTCGCAATAAAACCAACAAATGTCACACCCCAAATCCTACTGGGATGGGGGAGTGACACTTTCAACAAGCGTGGAAAGCAAGGCCAGAGCAATTTCAGTCCAAGGGGTGCAACATTGATCAGTTTCATTTGCAGAACTCCGACAATGCCAACAAAGAGAAGGATCCGAAAGCAAGTAATAATCAACCTAAAGGACAACAAGCAGAATTACGTTTTCAAATCTGACCAAGACACGCATCGCTGAATTGCTGTCATTGGTTCAATCAAGCTTTTGCTGCCTTGAAGTTTTCTGATCCTGATGACCAGGCATGGTTCCCTAACCAGGCCCTTTATCCCATGACTACTTCTACTCAAAAATGTTTTCCCTCTTAATCGATCACAATTTTGGCCTTAAGAAAATATGGTTGATGGAAAATTACTGTCAATGAAAATGCGTTTTGTGCATGGTTTCTGAGACTGCATTCAATCAGATATTGCATGGTTTATGTCTGTTGGGGGTGATATTGCATTAACTGAAATTCACTAAGCTTGCTTACAGTAAACTATAACGGAGAATGCTTCCCTGAGAAGGGCCAGATTTCTTCAACATGTATATGCCACAAAACAGCTCTCGAAGAATGGTCAGGATAACTCTCTTTCGCTGACAAACTGGTTTCTAACTTAGCAAATTGTTCTATTCATTGCCTGCAATGAAATCTCAGTGAATGCAATCTCAAAAACCATGCACAAAACACATTTCCATTGACAATTACTGCACAGAACTATATTTACTTAAGGCCAAAATTGCTATAAATTAAGAGGGAAAACAATTTTGAGTACAATGTTGATGACAAGAAAGGTTTCTTCCAAGACAAGTTGCAAGGCAAGTCTACTTTTGAAAACCTTAAATCACCCTCCTTTTGTTTGATCACAACATTCAATGAGGAAATGTACAAAAATAAATAAAATAGAAAACCTGCAGGAACCAAAACCAGACACAAACTGCAGACTCGTATTCAGGTTTGTAACCCGATCCAACAGCACAGTTTTGGTGATGAGAGAAAGGAGAGCAGAGCAAGGCGTGAACCAGAAAAGCTCTGCAAACAGGAAGGAGGGCTCTCGGTTCACTCTCCGTCGTATTGAAGCCAGGATATGTAGGATTGTAGAAATCCCCTTGCCTGGTGACGAAACAGTTTCATCTTCTTCTTGGAAAACAGAGATTTTCCAACTTCATCCAATTTTTCATCAGAAGCTCATCATATGTGCAATGTACAGAGAGGAGTGTGTTTTGTGTAGGTGTGGAAGTGACCATTTGCTTATTTTGGGTTCTTGATTCACACTTACAACTTCCTCCAGATCAGGATATTCTTAGTATAGAGAGCTAATCTGTATCTATACCGGAAGGGGTCAAGCTCTCCTCTCGGTGGAGAGCTTAAAAAGGATCAAGCTCATGCATGCAGGTGAAATGGCAGTCCGGGACTTGCTTTGTTGTCAACACAGAGAGAAAATGCGTTTGCTACGAGTCAACAATCGTGCTATGTCATCTTCTCATAAAAGAGCAACCTTGGATAATGTTGCACGCACTGTGATAATCTTTCTTCTTTTAGAGATAATATCTCGGCATTCCTTGCATCAATTTAGGCCCTCCTCGTACTCAAACCTATCTCGGCTGTGTTCACTACATCAATTTCATCTGCTATACAGATTTAGGGTTCGATTTTGAACTGTTAAAAACCAAAATATACCTGGGAACAAGCAAGGCCGCTTCTGGGTAAAACTGATGACCAATTCACGGCGTGAAACCAGGAAAAAAACCAGTTAAGGACGGTCCTCATTTTTTTTATCCAAAAACTGAACAGAAGCCCATCAGGCAAGACTATTTGATTCGGTTCTTAGATTGAACCGACCTGTTTGGTCATCCATCTACTATCACGTGTATTTCTTCTTGAAATGTATGGTGTCCCTTTGAAGCAGTTGCAGACATTTCCTCAATTGGCTGGACTTTGCTTGTGGTGTGGGAGGTACAAACGTTGAATCGCCTTTGAATTTTCTTATAACTTGGTTTTCGCCATCGCATGCTTGGACTTCTACATCTTAACTTTCTAATTTGACCGAGAACTAGGGGCACAAACACGGATCAGTACTGCTAGGTGTAGTAACCGAGTGGCATGAGGAACAGTATCAGCCGCTTAAACAGAGTAATTCCCATCCTCCAATTCCAATGTAGAAAGCATGAAATGAATGAAGTCCTGCTCATTGTCCTCGGCTTTGCCCTTGGCCCTTCTTTTCCGCTGTTCCTCCACCCACTTTTTGAGAACCGAATCCAGACTCTCGGCAGTCCTCTTCATTTCAGCCGCACTTCCTCCACCATTAGAGAATTCAGCCGGGTAATGGTTTATGTTATGGGTGATATGGGGACCCAACTGACTCGGCACTTAGAAAATTCATGTGATACATGCCTAGCTTGTCAATCGGATCAAACTTTTCGCTGATCGAGTCAATTACAATCTTGATTCTGTTTGAACATTTCTTACCTTCCCTGCATATTTCTCCGCATCCTTGGTTGCTCATCACATGAGCTCTTTAGTTTCACGACGTTTCTTTTGAATTTTGTTGCATCTTTCTTAAGAATGTCTTCTTTGATGAATCATCTTCTAATCACAAACAAGGATAGATAGCAGAAGAAAGTGAAAATGGTGTCCACCCTGGAATCATTCCTTGGTTGCTCATCGCATGAGCTCTTCGGTTTCATGACGTTTCTTTTGAATTTTGTTGCATCTTTCTTACGAATGTCTTCTTTGATGAATCATCTTCTAATC
Organism: Eucalyptus leucophloia subsp. euroa; assembly: GCA_017140325.1. Taxonomy (NCBI): domain Eukaryota; kingdom Viridiplantae; phylum Streptophyta; class Magnoliopsida; order Myrtales; family Myrtaceae; genus Eucalyptus; species Eucalyptus leucophloia. Next base: position 5,036,244 of record CM029478.1, on the reverse strand, counting down.
ACAAACAAGGATAGATAGCAGAAGAAAGTGAAAATGGTGTCCGCCCTGGAATCATTTGAAGCCAAGCTTCAATTCATTGACAAAAACATGATAAATCTATTTCTAGCGACTTGTTCAATCTGTCCACATCACCTCTCACTCTAGGCCTCACATCCAAACGTGAAATTACTGCTTATACAACATAGAAGAGGCAAATGGCTTCACCATACACGAATAGTCTCCACTGGAAGAGATTTTGACCATCAATCCGCAAGACAAACTAAAAGTCAATTATCAAGCTATCATTGGACCATGTTGGCAGGACAACTATTGAAATTTAGTGAATTGGAACTAATGGTCAAATTTTCTAAGATTCACTGTTTATGTCAATACAATATGGCTGTCTCATCCACAAGTGTCAGCTCAAAGCAGTTATTATTGGAAAACCATCAAAAATTTGAAGAGCACATGTACAATTCCACCTGGCCATCCACATGCTACCAAAACATAACAACCCATGGACATTGGCACAGTAGTGAAAGAGTTGCATCACCCCAAACAAGGCTTGTCAACTGCAAATCAAGAAACGGATCTGCCAACACAGCATGGAAAATAAGAAGAGGCTATTTGTAAACTCTAGCCAGGCAAAACAAATGCACTCAACACATGACATCCACCGTCAATGTTTTTCTAAGATGAAGTGCATGAAAGCAGAGGAAGCTTAAAGTAACGTTCTAAGTGCAAATCAGTATCCACACAGCAAATCAACCGTACGTATATACAAGCTATTGGAATGGGGTTTCACTGTCCACTTTCAGCATGCTTGAACCTTGAAACCTAAATAAAGAGTTAGTTGGGCGAAGATAGAATTGGTGCGCCATCAGAGGGAAACCTCACCTCACACCTAGACTTAGCAAAGACAGTCAAAACCTCACATCTAGTCAAAACCGCCATTGCACTGGCTTTCTTATTTCAAATAGACCTCAGGACAGTCAATCATTTGATAGAAATTGCACACATATGACTGCAGCTCAGGATAGGATTTATAGGAATCTCTGGGAACAGAGAAATCCTGCAATCGGTCCAAGAACTACACGTCTTCATGCTAAAAAGTCAAAGGGCAACTCATATAGTCATAGTGGGGAGACTTCATCGCATTTCTGCAAAATAGTTTATAAAATTTCACAGGGAAAACTTTCAAATCCTTAGATATCCCATAGAAAACGTTCTAAAGGAAGCCTAAGCAGAAGAACAACATAAGCATGAAATCATGTACTAAAGTGAGGGAGTGCTCTATATCAATCTTCAATTACAATAATCCTCCAATAGAATTGCAAAAATCCCATAAAAGCATTTTGTTAATGGAGAATATCCTACAAGAAGCAAAGAGAAAAATAACAGGTCAAGCCAGCCTGCATTTGACAAATCAAGTGATCAACTGGCACACAGAAGCGGTCCTGAAATGCCTAAAGAGCTGATTATTCAATAATCAGAGAATTCAAATGAGCCATATGTCTGCAATTGCTGTGCTTAACTGAGATCAACTAATAGAACAGCAAACTCTGCACCTTCCATCCACAATGAAAATGAAGACGATATAAAGTAGGATATGAGTGGCTCTAAGTTCAAGGCATAGAAGGCATGAAGAATAGAAATTATGATCCCTCTTATGAGATGATTTCATGGGTGAGAAAAGAGTACCTTTTTAACTCAACAAGGAGCATTTTGCAAGTAACATTATTCTCAATCAGTTGATTTATTGCATCCCTGAACCTGAAATAATCATCTTCAGTGTTGTAAACTTGATGAGAAATGCAAGCATATCCCGTTATGCTCCCATCCTTGTCCCTAGGTCCATCAACACCATAGTGTATAGGCACTTCGATCCCATGATTCACCCGCAAATACGACCTTAGCCTCAGAGCATCCTCTCTGCTGAAAATACACAGCTTCGAAGGAAGACCAACCATGATCATACTAGCACACATCTCTGGTGGAGACCCGAGATTCGTCCCCCAAGATTCTGCCAGCATTCGTCCGATTTTCACAACTTGCTCGTGATTCCTTTTTATGATCCCCTGAATCCCTCCTTCGAATCTCTCCACGAATTCAAACGCCGCAGGGACAACAAGCTGAGAGCTATAATCCCCGTTGCCAACCCACGCGCTCTGTATCGGCAATCCATTCCCATATTCATGTGTAACCACAGGATGGTGCGTGTTGCTCACCAAACCCGACGATTTCCGACAATACAAGAATGCCACGGAAAGCGGGCAAAAGAACCACTTATGCCAATTGCTCACGTAAAAATCAGCCCCAATGTCCTGCACATCGACCTCAACGCTACCAATCGCGTGCGCCGCATCCACAAAAACCTGATCTACGCCCTCCTCCCTACAAACCTTAACTAATTCCTTCACCGGAATCAGAACCGACGGCATCGAGGTAATATGATCGATTATAGGTATGGTGACAAGATGGAGATGGCGAATGACGGAGATGATGAGACCAGAGACTATGGTTGCGTGAGCGTAAGCTAAAGAAAGTAAGTAGCGGCGAAGATGAGAGCGATAGAGCGAGCAGCTCCAGTATAGTGTGAGTTGGAGATGGTGGAGTCGAAGGAGGGAGCTGTGGTGAGGGGGGCGTGGCGAGAGCTGGCTGGGAGGATGGAGAGATGGAAAAGGCCACGAGGACGTGCCGGCGCAGCGACTGGAAGGAGGTGGTGGCCGTGGGTTGGTGAGTGACCGGGGGAGGATGCTGGGCCGGTGAGGACGAGCTGGAGGTGGCGATGATGAACCAGCGAGAGCAGCGGCTTGAGCTAATGGTGAGGGGCCCGAAATGGAGATGGCAGGGATGGAGGAAGGAACGACGAGAGCGAGCAGGAGGCGAGGTGGCGAAAGTACAGAGCTTCGGCGCCCATCCCTTGTATCGGAAAGTATATTTTGATTTCATGGATTGGAGAAGAGTCCTAGAGGTCCTGAAACTACAATGTTCCTTAGCCGCAACATGGAGAAGATACTCGGTGGTAAAAAAAAAATGAGTGCAAGACGGTGAAATGATGACCGTCTTCAATTTAGGGTTGAATTCCGACATTGCCGGCAAATTTCATCCCTGAAATAGTTGACAGACTCGTGAGCAAACTCGGGTGTCGACAAATAGGAATGAAAAAAGGTAGCTGATTTTATGCTAATGTCATTCTATATAGGATATCAAATATCGAGTCATGTACACTTTCCTTCAGCCTTCTGTTGGTGGACTTGCACATGCAAAAGCAGGTACCTTTCTGCTCCCAAATTCTCACTAATTAATCTCTCACTAACTAATATTAATCCAAAAGTAACTTCACCTCAACTTTTGACCAATAAATTTTGTGAAAACTCATGTATTTTATTTAGATGAATCACGATCGTAGGAGATAAACTAAAGACATATTGATATTGCAAAAAGTGATTGAGATGATAACAATGTGATTTCTTAAACCTCCGTTTTTTCAAATTCACATTGTAATCCAAATCTTCCTTATTTTGTAATTATTAATTGAAGTAATAAATCCCAAATGTTTAGGTGCAAAAATTGATTTCTCAAAAAGAAATAGATTTTTCTATTTTTATTTCTAGATGAGTTTCTAAGCAAAACTATCCATTTGATAACAACATAAAATTTGTGCACCCCGGTTGCTTCCTAATTGCACCGAGATCCCTTAAATTTGACGGGATTAGATGTTTCTTGGCGTCATGTCTCCGCCGGTAGCCTAACACTCCCATCTCAATTCCCCTTTATATAAACGAAGAGAGGGAATGCAAACTTCTAGCTTATGATGAAAGTGAGAGGGAATGCAGCTTTGTGATGATGTGACTTAATTACTGAACTCCTTTGCTATTGTTTATGGATATCATTGAGTAGCTAATGACCAAATATTTCGGATCACTAAATCGAAACAGCAGCAACTAATGAACTAAGAAGGAGCCAAAGGTACGGAAATCGATACATAATTAGCGAGAAGATCGTAAATTCGAGGCTGGATCAGACGCCATCTTTCTGGAACATATAGGTTTATATCATCCATTCAAGCGGGGGCAGGGGATGTAGCTGCGCGTCCCGCAGTCCTACTCCCTGCAGCCTCCTCCTCGCTATCAAAAGGCCCACAAAAATAATTCTATCAGTGAAGCCACGGATGAGAGGATGTCTGCACCCAAGCGGCAGATACAGCAAAATGAAGAGACCCAAGGTGATGAAGAGGGCGATGGATCCCAAGACCAAGAAAATAATTGATAGCCAAGCGAGGTTGGATATGGTCACGTAGACGCCCGCCATGAATGCCAGAGGCATTGCAGCAAGAGTGACGAACAATGGGACATTTGATAGGAGAATGGCCAATAGCATCGTGTAAGGATCATTAACATGTGACCAGAGGAGGATCACGATCGCCATGATCGAGCTATACATGGCGATGGAGTTGCACATCACAAAGACTTTGTACATGGCTTTGTGGAGCAATATGGGGATTCCTGCGTCTAGGTCAGAGCCATTAAATCCGCCAGGAACAGACAAACCAGAAGTGAAAGTGACAGAGGCCTCAAGCGCTGCCACGACAGTGCGAGTATTAGCTTGGTCCTTGTATCTATCCAATTCTGGTGGTTCCAGTCGTTTCCTTGGGCTCCGACCAGTTAGCTTGCAAATAGCCAATTCTCCACTTCTTGGTATTCCGGCAGATACCAAAATTATCCGTGTTAACCTCTGCAAGTAGCAGCGAGTGGAGCAATAAACAACTAAACCAACACTACATGATTTTGGCAACTATGTTACAGATGTGGGTGATAGCACACTAAATGACATGAATTCACTAATTTGTGTTTTAGTTCTGAATCTGATAGGTAAAATAAACGATTACCCATGAGAAAAGTGTGAAAGGTCGTACCTCCCGAAGTGGAGCATCAACCACTTTAATCTCCTGCTCTACCACGTCAAGAGCCGTCATGTTATTCATGTTTACCAGCTTAAGATCAACTCTTCTATGTCGTGCAAGAAGCACTACCGAAGGTTGGCAGTGCAACGCAGCCAGATGCAAAGGCACATTCCCGTTGAAATCTCTCGCATTTATGAGGTGACCGAATTTGGGACTTTTCAGTATGTACGTCACCGTTGCAATGCTTCCGCGCCTAGCTGGTACATGGAGAATATTTTGTCCTAGCCTAGCTGGAAACTCTGCGGGGTCTGGCCATTGCCGAAGTAGCTCCTTGACAATCCTTGCATGATTCATCATGCAAGCAACATGGATAGGAAGATAGCCGTCCTTGTTGTCTTGCTCTAGGGCGCTTGTTGGGAGCTTCTCGATCAAGAACTTGACTCCATCGAGATAATTCAGGTACACTGCAAAGTGGAGTGGAGTGCCGGATCCTGCATCTTTCAATTGAAATAGCCACGGCTTCTTTTTCCACATCTCTCTCAGCATATCTATATCCAAGGCAAGAGTCTAATCACTTAGGATGAAACACAATAGCTGGGATTCTCCAGTAGGGTTGATGCAGGTGACTCACAATCTTGCGCCTTAGGATGGTAAGCTATCATCCCTTATGTGCATGAGCCTCAGTAAATTAGACTTTACTTGTGAAACGTGATTTTTGCACCGCTAAGGGAAACCAATATGAAGAAAACAGAAGACTGGCCAAGAAGATCAAAGAATAAGCAGGAGCATGAAAGCAGGGATTACCCGTTTTCTGGTACACAATGGCGAGATGAACAGGTGACATGCCGAAAACCCTTGCTCTCTGATCTCCTTTGGTCTTCGCCATCGTTTGGCGCTTCCAACAGGAGCTTGAGAACCTCCACGTCGCCTGTTTCGACAGCTATGCACCATGAAGACTTGCTTTCCTTGTTCTGACGATAGAGTGGATTGGGATCTTCACTCACCAGCATGCGGATCACCTCGTAATGACGATTCCTCACGGCCTCATGAAGAGGGGAGTTGTGGGTGCGGTCAATGCATCTTGGCTTCCCTTGGGGAAGGAGAAGCTTTACCGCACCGGATTTCCCAGTTCTAGCTGCAATGCGTAGCGGTGTCTCTCGTCTGGAGTTCTTACATGAGATCAAGTTCTCAGGGACGAAATCGATGACTGCTCTGACAATATCATCACTCTCTGTTTTCCATTCATGTCAGGTTAATTTGAGCACGCAAGTTTGTACATTTTTAAAAGGTGCAGAACAAAAAATAATATGTTACGGTCCCACCCTTTTCAATATACCTGCCGCAGCGTGAAGCAATGTATTCTTGGAGGGGCTGCGTAGCCCGAGAAGGATGGGCAACGACACTTCTTCCATGACACAATGATCCTCTAGGGCTTTGATGAACTTGTCGACGCCCCCTTCCTTCGCGGCCTGGTATAGCAGAGGACTTATAAACTCGTCAGGTTGTGCAGGATCGTGCTGTCGCTGGCCCCGGTCGGCCCCGATTAACGCCTCCAATCGCCGCCTTCTCTGCTTCCAGATCTCCTAGTCATTTATAGACACCTTCACATCCATCTCTCCGTGGGTGACTCTGCCTGTGACTTTTGAGTGAAATGCCCTGTCCTAGGAATCTAATTCAGCAGAGTTATAGAGACCAAGTCGAGTTCAACCGGATTGGCCTTGATGAACCTCCCTAGCCCACATTTTACCGTTGCGTTAAGTTGGGTCCTCGATTCACATATTCATCTCTTTTTCTCTTTAATAAATAAATGTACATCCGAATTTCTTTTTCTGCCTAAAATTGATTGAATAGTAAAAGAGAATTGGAAGAAAGTAATGCATTTGACACGATGAACTTCACCGAACTAAAGTGACATGATAGACAAATTTCAAGATGGGTGACTTCCTCAAAAAGTGCCTATCTATAAGTCAAATGACAAAATCATGAGGCTCAGTATGAGACAAGCCAAAGTGAACAATATTGCAAGTGAATTGATCCAAAAATATCACACTCGATGCTTCCTCACCCAAACTCAGGTCTATAAAGGCCATGCTCAAGTCTTCTACCCTCAAGCTTTGGTCTTGAACCTCAAACCCGAGTCCACAAAAGGCATGCGCAAGTTCTGATCCTTAGCTTAAAAAAGAGTTTGAATTTTTAATTATTTTGAAAACTCAAATTTTTATTATTTTAATTTTTTTCTTTTTCTCATTTGCTTCTTCCTCGATAGGTTGCTAGCCACAACAACAGCTAGCGAGCTCACAGCCTCTAACATTGAGGCTCAAGCCTCACCTCTGGTGGCAAGGCTCAAGCTTGCCTAAGGCTAATAAGCTCATGGCCTTTAGCGACAAGCCTCAATCTTGCCGGAATCGAGCCTTGCCAAACTTGGTCAAGGCTTGAGCTTACTATGGCCAACAATCAACAAAGGAAAAAGCAAAAAAGGGAAAATATATATATGAATAAAAAATACTTCAAAATAAATATATAAAAAAATGCGAATTGTTTTGATAATTTTTCATATTAGATTTTCCTTACCAAATGATAAAAAATACTTTCGAGGTCTTTTCAAGTTTCAATCAAATACCAGAAAATAAAGTCATTTTCCTGTAAAATGATTTCTTGGACAATATTTTCTAGAAATGATACATTTTCGGCAAAACATATGGACTCTTAAGCTGTTAGATAAATGCGTGACTCTTAATTTAAGGATAAAAGTCACCAAAAACTCTAAACTATGCCCATTATGACACATCTACCTTATACCCTAAATTTGTACCTATATGACATAGTTACCCCAAACTTGTAAAATTAAACCTTTTTTACGACACAAAAAACCCTAAAATTGTATATGTATGACACATTTACATAAAAAAAAAAAAAATTGGTGTCAAAAGTATAGAATACAAGTTTTGAGTCTTTTGTATCACGAAAAAATAGTTTATGATGAATATGTCACAAATGGCAATTTGGGGTTCATTTGTGGCTTTTTTCTCATTATTTAAATATTTTATCACTCCCTCTTATATTTAGTTTAGTCTTTTTGCCTAATAGTAAGCGTGGACATATTTAGTTGGAGAGACAGGTGAAATATTATGTGATGTTTAATAAGATCATTACCAACTATTCTAAAAATTTAAGCTGTTAAATACAACATGATTTGTTGTTTAAATATTTTATCATATAGACCATTGCGCACGTGAGGGAGATCCTGCAAGCTGAACACATAACATGTGGCCACAATCTCCGATAAAGACTCAGAGATTCTAAAAAGCAGATATGCCATGCCTCCTCAAATCACAATCGCAGCTTCAGTTTTCTATTTCTTTGTTTTTTAGGGTCGGAATTTCAGCTTCAGTTCAACAGTTATGAGACGGGGTCTGCAAAGACCGGGTCTCATGAAGCATTTGATCCTCGTCTCTCACTAGCCCATAATCAGAGACGCTAGTCATTTCTCCGCTAGATCTTCACTATCAGGAGCATGCAACCGAAAGAACAGAATCATTCCATGGCAAATGGCAAATGATGCCCAGCACGGACAAGATACATGACAAAAATAAAGACCACTTTCACGCAAAACAAGACCAGTAGCAACAAATTCTACAGCTCAACTACATCACCACGACTAGGAAAATAAAAATATAAACTGCATGGAAAGCAGGTTGATCAAACCAAAACAAAGCCACTCGCCAGCACGTCGAGCCACGGAACGCTCCGGCCTCCCCTAGGAACCGACACAAATCGTCTCTCTCTCTCTCTCTCTCTCTCTCTCTCTCTCTCTCTCTCCACGCTCGCTCTCTCCAGCTTGAAAGCTAGGCCAAGAAGGAAGAGGCTTCTTTTTCTTTTTGCGACGTTGACGAAGAAGAGAGAGAGAGAGAGAGAGAGAGAGAGACCAATACGAAGGAGACAAGTCGGTAGAAATTAAAGGAGTGAAATTAATTGATGACATTGACTGGCTTAGGGGTTTAGAATAATTATGGGGTGCTCCCCCAACGACAAGATTTTCAAGGAAACCTTAAGAAAACCGTGAATCCCACTCAATGGGATTCTCTAGATTAAAAAATAAATTAAATGAAATAGAAAATAGAAAAATTTTAAGGAATTATTTTTTTTTTCCAAATCTTAAGGAATGGAAAAGAGTTTTATTAAAAGCATTATCAACATGAAATATCTTACATTCCATGTAGAAAGATCAATTCAAACATTTTTAATATAAGACAGATGAATTTTTTTATTTCTATTGACAACATGATTATGTGAAACATTTTTCACACTTACAGTCATGAAAAAAAGTATTTATCATTTAGCAAAATGAATACAATTACCAAAATTAACATCCGAATCTTTATTTATACAACTTAAAATATCGATAAATTCAACTTGAGTCAAATCAATCCAAGTTAACTCAAAAACCAAAATTATGATCATTTTGTAACTATCCAAATTGAAATATATTTAAAAATCTATAGTATATTGAATTTGTTTGATTAAATTTTTTGCCTCACTTCCCTTTTTTATATTTTGTATAGCCCAATTTTTCACCATGCTAGTGAAATTTTAATTTAATGCATCTTAACTAGATACATATATATTGTGTCTAACTTCTACAAATACCACAACAAGACTCATTGTAGTGTACAAAATTTTTCACTTGTTCAAAAATGTTTTGAAATCTCATTCAATTAGTGAAACGCACGTGTGGGTTACTAATATGACTTTCTTTATATCAATAATATGAAAATATTGTCACAAGTACAATATGAAAAAATTGTGTTTTACATTTAGATAATTATTCGAAGTTGTTTAAAAAGTGACAAAATTGGTCGGGGAAGAGACAAAATAGGAAGTTCTAGGAGGCGGCCATGTGGAGAGGGTGCCGGTTTTGTGTGAGGCTGAGCTTCTGTGGGTCTTCTTCTTTCTCTCTTGATTATCTTGATGGGCCGCAAAATTAGGTTTAACAGGCTCGAATTGGGCCGAAAGGTCCGATTGGATTTACATGTTGCAATGCTGTAATATCCTCTACATATCTTTTTACTGTGCTTACGCACGGGCTATGAAGCTAAGACACAAGTGTCAACGTCATCTGTGTAGGCCTATAAAGCTCATGGAGAAATGTATTTGATTTCTAATGCAAAAAGGAATTAATAAAACAACTTTTTTTTTTTTTTTGCTTATGGTCATGTCTCAGAAGCTGAATAAATGGCTGACTTGTTTAGATAGTATGAGGAGATACTACCAAGTCTAGTAAAAGTTTTAACTTTTGGATGGAAGCTTACCGCTCGACGATTGCAAGCATGCATCTGTTTTGTGCACTCAGTATGCTTCCAATTGCATTAAGATCCCTTGAATTCCATGGTTTAGATAGATGTTTTTGGACGTCATGCCTCAGCCACTAGCCGAACCTTCTCGTCCCGATCCCCCTTTCTATAAACAGAGAGAGGCTGTAGCTACACACCTTGCACAAACAGAGTTTGAGCCACAGACACCTAGAATCACTTGAAATACATAGCTAGCCAACTGAACTAGCTGTCATTTCATTGAATTCGATGATACTTTTTGCCTATTCCCATTTGAATTGTATTTCTTCAGTAGATTGGACTTCCAATATTCCACATTGCCGAAACCGATGTGCAAAAGGTTTGGCCATGGGATCAATTCCTGATATAGAGAATTTCAAGATTTGGTTTTCATACTCTATTTTGATAAACCTAGGAATTAATTATACGATGTAATACTTGTTTGTGTTAAATTGATTTTAGGATTAAATTGTTGGACTTTAGACAATATCCTAAGAAATTTCTTTGTGTTTCTAAATAATTCTCTATTTATATTTATTAGGTTATCTTTAGAAATTTTGGGTTATTTATATTTGTATTATTCTCTTTTGCAACAAGCTTTTTCGCCTTAGTACGCTTTCCGTGTATACTACACGTGCTTAGTATTTTTTTTTAGGTTATATTTAGAATTTTTGTGTTTCATTTGTTTTTATGATGAAATGACTTAAAAACCAAATCAAGTAATTATGGGAATGCTATATGACAATTGGAGCCAATTGTACATTTGCTGCTCTCGATGATGGTCTTTGGTACACAGAATTGTAAACTACTAAGCACATGCACAAGATGCAAATGTTCGTCGAATTATGAAAAATACTATCAGCATCAAAATGAAATGGAGTATAAAAACCAAATACATATATGCAAGATATCTCCTCGAAACAGTTTGAAAAATCTCAGTGAAACAATATGGCAATGTAGACTAATAGTCAACAAGATAACTAGACCACGACGCCTTATGAATAGTTCGCATAACTCATTTGACCTCTAAATTGTCAATCCACAAAAGCGGAAATATCAACCGGCGTTCACTGTGACGTGTCTAACGTCTTTCCCCTGCTTTATTCCAACGTGTTTTTCTTTTTTTTTATTCCTTTTTTCGTTTTGCGTCTTGTTTGAGAGAAAATATTGGGTACATATGGTGCTTCAGCGTGGCAAATGAGAATGTGGTAGAAGGCGACACGTGTCCTTGTGGGCCCACAATCATGACTGACTGAGCAGGACGTTGGGAGAAAATGAAGCGGGGTGGGTGGACTTTTGAACGGTCTCGCCCTATCCTCGCCCTCTACGTGTCGCCGTCCGCGTCGTGGACAGAGAGAAAAGTGCGCCCGGTCAACTGGACTTATTGAACGGGCGCCAAGATGGTCGGTGGGCCTTTGAGGGCTCGCTCGCTCGGGGAAAGTCAGGCCCAAACTCGCTTCACCCAACTCAGCTTTTCTGTAAAAGGCCCAATAGGCCATAAAAATTAGGGGTGGTGGGCCGGTTTAACCGGGAACAGTCCATCTGGTCCTGATCCGAACCGGACCGGAATCGGTCCTGTCCGGTTCCCTAGTGGCGGGGAAACCGCCGGTCCGTTTCGGCTCCCTCGTCGGTCCGGGAACTGGCGTTTTTCTTGCTCTGTTTCTTCCTGTTTTCCATTTCGAAAGAGAAGAGGAGAAAAGACGATTTCATCCGTGATGGTGAAGGAGAGAACTGCGGGCAAGGATCAGCAGGATATGGACGGCGAGTTCGATTGGCGCGAGAGGTGTTGAGAGATCGTTTGCGACTCCCCTCCATCTCCATCTGCATCTCCATCTCCATCGCCCATTCTCAAGGTTCCCTCTCTCAATCTCACATTGCACCCCTCCACCCACCCTTCGATCTGCTGAATCTCTCACCGACCCAGTCTTTGATCTTTCTCCGTTGCGTACTGGTTGAGCAGTCCGGATGAGTGGCTTGGAGATTTCGGAACCTGTCGTCGCCTGCCCCGCCGATCTGGGGTTTTCTCCAGTTCTCCGGTCTCCCTCAACCTCCATTGTTCTCCATTCTTCTATTGCTCGGTTTTAAATCCACTGCGTCCACGCTTCGATTCGCGACTTTGCCGTCTTCTGCTTTGTCGAAAAACAGGCTCTTTGTTTGTTGCATCGACTCATTAGGGTTTTTCGGATAAAATATAACTAGTTTGGGTTTTCATTTTTGTAATAATAAAAATTAGGGGAAAAAAAAGAAGCTATCGATCCGGTCCGGTGGATGGGTCCACACCTGGAACCGGGACCGGACCGATATTTACCGGCTCCGGTTCGGTCCGGTTCTTCTTGCTCATAGGACAGTCAAACGCCCCCTCCTTCATCATCTCCAAAGGCTCTCTCTGCGTTGCTAGGGTTTTGGAACGGCGGAGACGGTCGTCGCGGTGGCGGAGGCCGGAGATCATGGTGGGATTCAAGAACCGGTACATGGTGATGGAGGTTTTCCCGGATCTGAATCGAGAGCTCGGAGTGGATGACCCCATCATACTCACTCAATTCAATGTATCCAAAGCGATACGGGAGAGCATCCTCGTGAACTTCGGGGAGTGCGGCCTCGCTTCGTCTCTCGGATCCTTTCAAGGTACTTTTCCTTCTTTATGGGATCCCTCGTATCCTGGAATCAGCAGGTGTCTGGAGTTTAAATTCTCTGTTATTTCGCTACCAAGTTCTGTGATTCAGTCATGGTCAACCCCTGTGGTTATGATTTTCCGTGCAGTGAAGTATGTAAATCCCATCACGAAGCTTTGCATCATCAGAGCTTCTAGGGAGGAGCATCAGAAGGTTTGGGCTGCGATCACCTTGGTCACGAGCGTCGGAAATTGCCCGGTGCTGTTTAATTTACTCGACTTGAGCGGTGAGTCGAACGAGTGTCGAGCCGGATGCTGAATAGCACAAAAATTCATCCTTTACTCGTTGAAATTGAATCATGAAATTAGCGCTTTATTCTCCTACTGGCGATTGGCGATTGTAAGTAGGTTAGCTTAGGCCCTGCATGGTAATGTTCCTGAAAAGTGTTCCTGGAACAGATTTTTAGTTTTTCTATTCCCGGAAATAAAAAAAGAACAGAAACGCGTTTGGTTGCGTTTTTGTTCTTTTTTGTTTTTTTGTTACCGGAAGAAAATTGGAGCAAAAAAAAGAAACACAAAAAAGTTGCTTTTTGAGAAAAGAAACACTTCTTTAAGGCCAAAAAAGAACAAAAACCAAAACCAAAACACACCTACCGGTGAAGCTTCGTTCGTGCGTGCTCTCGGCTGAAGCTTCGTTCGTTCGTGTCTCCCTTTTCCGCGTCTCTCCCTTCTCTCCGGCGGCTCCCACTCGGCTAACTCTCCGGCGACTCCTCACTCCGGTGACTCACCGGCTGAAGCTTTCGAATCCAGGTTACGTTTTTGGTGCTCCTCCTTCTCCGGTCGACGATGGGCTTCGGCGAGGCAGATCTGGGACGCTCGCTTGAGGCTACCGACGGCAGATTTGGGACGGCTCGCTCGAGCCTCAAGCGAGCGTTGCTCGCCCAGATCTGCGGCAAATCTGGGACGGCTGCTCGCTCGAGCTACTCGAGCAAGCTCTCTGCCAGCTCGACTGGCGAAAGCGGCTCTACAAGACGGCTCGAGCGAGCTGCTCTAGCGGCCCGCTCGCTTGAGGAGCACGGACTGACGCTCAATCGATCCATTCTATAGGTGGATCCTTTGATTCCGCAGGGGCTTCAAGTGATGTGGTGTTGTTGCTCGATCGATCCAAACGTGTTTATGTTCTTTTTCTATTTTAGGAACAGACCTAAACAGAAATTGACTGCAGTTACCATCTGTTCTTTTTTTATTCTAAGAACAGCTTTTTTTTACACTTACCAAACGCGTTCTTTTGTTTAAAAACTGTTCTCCGGAACATAAATACTTTTTTTATTTCTGTTCCCCGGAACAAAAAAAGAACAAAAGTGTTTCCATGCGCGCCCTTAATGGGATCATCTTTTGTATCTCGATCCTTTTTAACAGAAGAACAATACCACCTGGATTCTTGAATTGTGTTTTCTTCTTTTCTTTTTTTTTTTCTTTTTTTACACAAGTCGCATTAACTGAAGCTTGAACTTTGAAAGCATAATGGGTGCCGAATTTGCAGTGCTGTTATTGTGATACTAGCAGGATTTTTTAAGAGATTGGGAAAAATTTCATGAGGTTATTAGCTCATATTTCTTTTAGTTTGACCATGGTGTGCAAATTTATTTGGTGGAAAGAGTGAGATCTTTTCTTGGAAGCTAAGGTTGCGTTTGTTTACATCTCTTTTTTCTGTTTTTGAATACTTTTTTTTGTTTTTTTGTTCCTAGGAACAAAAAAATAACAGAAACGCGTTTGTGTGCGTTTTTGTTCTAAATTTTTTTTTATTCCCAGAAACACATATGGAATAGAAACAAGAAACAAAAAAAAATTGTTTCTTGTTTCTAAAACAAAATTTAGAAACACTTTCTTTTCTTCTTCTTTTTCTTCTCTCTTTTTTCTTCTTCTTTTCTTTTTCTTTTTTCTTTCTTTTTTACGTGGCCGGTCGCCGGCTCGCCATGGCGGCGATCGGCCGTCGAGGGCTGGCGACCTTGCTGGAGTGTCGTCGGCCCCGGTGAGGCCGACCTCGTGCGGGCTGGGCGAGCTCGATCTCGCCCGATCCGACGAGGCCGAGCTCTCCTCCTGGGCCGTGCGCTCGGCCTCGCCGGGGGGCGCGAGCCTTGCCGTGGCTGGGTGAGGCCGCCAGGCCTCATCGACCGATTGCTAGCCATGGCCAAGGCCGACGACCGGCCAAAAGAAGAAAAAAGAAGAAAGAAAAAAAAAAAAAGAAAAAAGGAAAAATAAATTAAAAAAAAGAAGGAAAATAGAAAAAATAAAATAAAAATATTAAAAAATTAAAAGAAATAAAAAAATTTATACAAATTTACCAAATGTGTTTCTATTCTTTTTATATTTTTAGAACATATTTACCAAACGCGTTTTTTTGTTCAAAAATTGTTCTTTGGAACAGAAACACTTTTTTCTATTTTTGTTTCCTAAAACAATTTTTAAACAGAAACGTTACTAAACGCACCCTAAGGCTGCGTTTGTTTTTGTTCTTTTTTTTTTTTCTGTTTCTAAATACATTTTTTGTTTTTTTGTTCCTGGGAATAAAAAGGAATATAAACGCGTTTGTTTGCGTTTTTGTTCCAAAATTATTTTTTTGTTCCTAAAACACATCTGGAACAGAAACAATAAACAAAAAAAAAGTTGTTTCTTATTTCTGGAAGAAAATTCAGAAACACTTTTCATTTTCTTTTCTCTTTTTTCTTTCTTTTTTCTTTGGCCGGTCGCCGGCCTCGGCTAGGGCCGACGACAGCCAGTTGTCGAGGGCCGGCAAGGTCAAGCGTTGCCGGCCCCTGGCGAAGCTCGAGCTTGCCCGCCAAGGCGAGGCCGACCTCACACCGGGTTGGGCGAGCTCGATCTCGCCCGGTTCGGCGAGGCTTGGCCTCGGCCACCGCTGGGCGAGCTCGACCTCACCAAATGCGGCGAGATCGAGCTCGCCCAGCCAAGGCGAGGCTGCCGGCCCTCGTCGGCTAGTTGCCGGCCATGACCGAGGCCGACGACCGGCTAAAAGAAGAAAAAAGAAAAAAGAAAAAAAAATGAAAAATAAATAAGAAAATAGAAAAAATACAATAAAAATATTTAAAAATAGAAATAAAAAAATTATACAAATTTACCAAATGTGTTTCTGTTAATTTTTTATTTCCGAACAAGTTTACCAAATGCGTTTTTTTGTTCAAAAATTGTTCTCCGGAACATAAACACTTTTTTCTATTTCTGTTTCCTAAAATAATTTTTAAACTGAAATATTATCAAATGCGCCCTAATTGAATGAGATTTCTATTGGTGCCAGGAAGCATCTAGGCCTATAAAAAAGCTGCCTTGAAGTGTGATGAGTTGAAGTTTGAGCAGTACAAGCTATTCTCCGGGTCTCGTCTCTCACCCGAGGTGGTTCAGCAGATGCACAACTGCCAAGAAAAGATTAAAATTTTGGAGCACTAGGAGCGCTGCCCTTGTACAGTGTACACACCTTTGGCTGGTATGATCTTGTGCAATTGTTGTATTCCTTTTTCCTTTTATATGATCTTTCAAGTTTCAATGTAGTAGCGTGTAATTCAAGCACCTGAGCTGAATCTCTAAGTGGTGTATATGTTGGCTGTTGGCAAGAATCTTGTCCTTGTTTCTTTGGAGTGGTTATAAATGTTATGAATTATCACTGGACAGCACATGCACTTGATATTCCAAATTAAACTACGGTATGGTGACTGAGGTTTCAAAAGCAGTTGAATTTGGTATTCCCACTTCTCACAGAATCTGCTGATTGGCAACAAAAATCTAGCTGTATGCGTATGTATTATGTCTCATAAATTTTTTATATACGACTCTTCTCAGTTCATCTTTAGTTTGTCAAGTTGAGCCACACCACAGGCAACAAGAATTTCTTGAAACGCATAGCTAGCTGAAGCGGCTCTCTTTTCATTGAATACAATGCAAGTAACGATCCATGATTGGGGCTAATGAAGGGTTTCTTAGTGTCACTGTTTATACCTTGTCATCGAAATTTCTTCTTGCGTTCCAACTACTAAACTGGCATAGGTGAACTAATCTTTTAGAGCTGAATAGTCCGTTGGCTATATCGATATGATTCAGTAATAGAAGTCAGAACATGAAAATGCTAGAAAGAGTTCATGCCGCTCGTACATCTGCCACTCTCAATGACGGCCTTGGATGCATGGAGTTGCAAACTACTGAGCACGCGGAAAAAATGCAGTCATTCCTTGAATTATGGAAAAGATTATCATCATCAGAAGGAAAAAGGAGTATAAAAACCAAATACAAAAAAATGCAAGATATCTCCTCAAAACAGTTTTAGAAATCTCAGTGAAACTATATAGTAATGTTGACCATAGTTCATCATGATAACAGGACCACAGCACGTTATGAAAGCTTCTCGTAACTGATTTGACCCCTTAGTTTTTAGTCCACAAAAGCAAATTAAAAGTAAAAATAGCACCTATAAGACAGCTATAGAAATGAACTAATTAATGATCCTCAGTTAGTGAACAAAACCCTCTTTCCTATATGAAAATGTATATAAATACATATGTTATATGTATATGACATCATATATCATAGGTGTACATCAATAAATTTATAGCTGAATTGATAGCTTGAGGAAAGAAAAAAGAAGAGAGTAGATATTACCTTACACAATTCTCTTAAACCGCATTTTTTTTTATAACTAGAAGCAACATACATCAATAAAGAGAGAAACAAATAAAATCATTAATTGGTGAGTTTACTTTTATTGACCAATACATCATTATTACATCGGAATTAACAAGTAAGGCAAACTGATGATGATATACTCTCCCGGAAACACTATATTAAATTGAATGAGATGATTCAATTTTCTTTTCTACTTAATGTAAAGGTACGTGCCTAACTAATGTTAAGGAAAGTGAAAGGAAATGGAACTTTGCGATGATGCAATTTAACTACAAAACTCCATTCTGCCAAATTTCGCTATTATTTATAGCTATAATTGAGTAGCAGATTACAAAGTATTTTTGGATCACACTAAAATTGCAGACAACACTAATTCTGACTGCAGACAGGTGGGCAAGCCAAATTGAAACAGCAGCAGCTAATGTAACTAAAAGGGCGCTAAAAGTACGGACATTGTCACACAATTAGCGAGAGATTAATAGAATCAAGGCTAGATCAGGCGCCATCTTTCTAGAATCTAGGCGCTAAATGATCTATTCAAGTTGGGGCGGGATGGTATCGCCCTGAGTGGCCCGGACGGATGCAGCCTCGCTGCCTGCAATCTCACTCCCTGCAGTATTTTTCAAAGCTATCACAAGAGCCCTAAAAAGTATTTTGTCGATGAAGAAATGAATGAGAGGATTTGTGCTCCCATATGGAACACAACGCAAAATGAGGAGACTCCAGATACCGAAGAGGGCGACGGATCCCAAGACCAGGAGAAAAATAGAGAACCAAGCAACTTTGGCGGTCACGTAGACGCCCGCCATGAATGCGAGAGGCATTGTGATAATAGTTATCGTCAACGGGTATAATGATAGGACAATGGCAAGTCTCTTCATATAAGGATCATTAAGACTTGTCATGAAGAGGGGGACGAATGCCATGATTGAGCTATACAGGGCGATGGCGTTGCAAGTCACAAAGACTTTGTACATGGCTTTGCGAAGCAATAAGGGGACTCCAGCATCTCCGTCAGAACCATTATATCCTCCGGGAACGGATAAACCAGAAGTGAAAGTGACAGAGGCCACAAGCGCCATTATGACTGATAAAGTATTCACATGGTCCCTAATTCTTTCAAATTCCGGCGGTTCCAATTGTTTCGGTGGATTTCGACCGGTTGGCTTGCAAATAGCTAATTCTTTACTTGCCGGTGTTCCGACACGTGCCACAGTTATCCACGTTAACGACTGCAAGTAGTGAGTCGAAGAATAAACAAAGAAACGAACATATTATGATTTTGGCAACTAAATTGCAGATGTGGGTGAGAGCACACTAAATGACATGCCTCCCTATTTTATGTTCTAGTTCCACCCCTGATTGGTATAACAAATGATTACCCATGAGAAAAGTGTAAAAGGTTGTACCTTCCCAATTGGAGGCCAATGTGTTGTAATTTCCTGCTGTACCACATCACAAGCAGTCATGTTATTCTTATTGACCAACTTAAGATTAACTCTTTTGTCTTGTGCAAGAAGCAAGACCGAAGGTTGGCAATGCAATGCAGCTAGATGCAGAGATGTATTCCCATCGAAATCTCTTGCATTTATGAGGTGACCGAATTTGGGATTTTCCAGTATGTATTCGACAATTGCAATGCATCTGTGCCTTGCTGACACGTGAAGAATATTTTGTCCCAGCCTAGTTAAGAACTCTGCAGGGTCTTGCCATTGACTAAGCAACGCCTCGACAATCTCGACTTTATTCATCATGCAGGCGACATGGATGGGGAGATAGCCCATGCTGTCTTGCTCCAAGGCGCTTGTTGGGCACTTCGCCATCAAGAACTTGACTCCATCGGGATAATTGTCATACGCTGCCAAGTGGAGTGGAGTACCGTGTCCCGCATCTCTCAATTGAAATAGCCATGGCTTCTTTTCCCACATCTCAATCAACATATCTAAATATAACGTGAGAAGTTATCTATTGGGATGAATATGATGTCTGTAATTCTTAAACAGTAGTTTATCTTACTCAAGAAGATCCGAATTATCAAGAGTTGACTCACAATTTTGTCCCATAGGATAGCAAGCTATCATACCATATGTTCCACGTGCCCCATTAATCTAGACTTTGCTTGTGATACTTGATTTTTTCACCACCAGTGGAAATCAAAATGAAGAACACGAGAGTGACCAAGAAGATCAAAGAATAAGCAAGAGAGCACAAAAGCAGGGCTTACTCTTTTCCCAGTGTATAAGGGCAACATGAACGGGTGACATGCCGAAGATCCTTTGACTCTCTAATCTCCTCCAGTCTTTACCATCGTCTAGCGCATCCAGCAAAAGCTGGAGAACCTTCAACTTCCCTGTTTCGACTGCTACGCACAATGGAGACTTGCTTTCGTTATTTTGACAATACAGCAGGCTAGGGTCTTTACTCACCAGATGACCTATAACCTCGAGGTGGCAATTCCTCACAGCCTCATGCAGAGCAGAGTTGCCGCAGTGGTCAGGGTATGCTGGCGCCCCTTGGGGAAGGAGAAGCTCCACTGCACCAGCTTTCCCAGTTCTAGCTGCAATGTGAAGCGGCGTCTCTCCTCTGGAGTTCTCACAGTAGCTCAAGTGCTCGGGGACGAATTCGATGATTGCTCTGACATTATCATCAGTCTCTGTATTCCGTTCATGTCAGGTTAATTTGAGCGCGAAAGATCGGTAATTTTAAAAAATGCACGGTCCCACCATTTTTAATATACCTGCCGCAGCGTGAAGCAGTGTATTTCTTAAGGGACTGCGTCGCCCGAGAAGGACAGGCAAGGACACTTTTTCCTTGGCACGATGATCCTTCAGGGCTTCGATGAACTTGTCGACGTCCTCTTTCTTTGCGACCGAGAATAGCTGGGGATCCAAAATATTGTCGCGTTGTGGAGGATCGTGCTGTTGCTGGCTCGCGTCGGCACCGATTTTTAATGCTTCTAGTTTCTGCCTTCTCCGCTCCCAAATCTCCTTCTGGTCACCTATAGACAGTCGCACATCCATGTCTCTGTGTGTGACTTTGTGTGTCTGACTTTTGAGTGAATTTGCCCTGGTGTCCTGCTCCGACTCAAATTTAGCATATTTATAGCCACAAGTCGAGTTCAACCTGATTGGTCAATGGACCTCTGCAACCCGCATTTTACCGACATGTCCACTTTGTGCCACAGATATTCTCACTTAAGCCCCTATGTGGGGAAAATTCGTTATGTCACTGTAATATATGGACTTGTTTGTTATAATTACGCTTTTTGCTAAAAAAATCAAATTTAAAAATTTCACCTACATTTCAAAAGAAAAAATTATACAAAATATATTTAATATAGAGATGAATCTACACCTTAATATTTATACAACATGAAATTTGGAGCATTTAGAAATGAAACTATCAAAAATTTTGCATTGCGAGATTTAGCTTTTCTTTTTCTTTTTTTTTATAAGAATCATATCGTTTTTTTCTCTCTTTCTCGCATTAATGTTAGAGTAGAGGTGACGCACTTTGATTGGGCACGCCCTGCACCAGGTTTAGCTTGGGTCTTTCTTTGAATAAAAGGAAATATTAAATATCTTTCGAATTGGGTTGGTGTAAGCTCGACACTAATTGGGTCTGGTCGAGCCTGCCACCATCCGCTTGGCTGGCAGTCACGCGACAAGCTCTAAGAAGGATTTGTCCAAGGTGATGCATAAATTTTCTTTGCTCCAATGTGGGACTTGAGGTGCTATTAAATTCCTTCCTTAAAGTAGTTATAGCACTTTGGTTGGTACGGAGGATAGATCTCTTACTTAAGATAGTCATGGCATGTTTGGTACGGGGGATTGTCCTTTTTATCTTTTGCCACTTGCATCATCGTCGCCTCCTGCAAAAGCAAGGCGTCTCAGCTTTTTGTTCTTCTATCTATTAAAGAATAATAATGGCAATCATGGAGGTAACGGAGAAGAGAGAGAGAGAGAGCGGGAGGTTGAGCAAGGCAAGTTCAAAGAGTGGCGGATTATAAGCAAAGGCGGAAGAAATTAAAAAATTTAAGATTAAATTATTATCTTCATACACCACGTCGATTAATTTAATCATAAATTTTCGATTTAGCAAATTTCATCTTAAACATTTTAACAATTTGCACAAATTATCAAAAATTTTAGTACTAAATTGATCAAATAAAAAAATATCTATAAGAAAGCAAATTATGAAAAAATTTATGACTAAATTAACTAAATTTTTCCTAGGACAACCCATAATAAGAAAGCAAAAAAGAAGAAAAATTAAATAAATAGATCTAGTCTAGTAAAAGAGATTTGGAAAAAAAAAATGCAATTGACACAATGAATTATTTCATCCGTGTTGATCATCATCCAATTCAGATTAAGGTTACTTGTCCCCCTTTCTCATCAAAGTTTCCAATATATTGCCAAAATTGAAAAAGTTTAGGAAATTGTCACTGTATGTGTCAATTTTTATATGTTTGAAAGGTTTAAGATATTCCACATTGAATAAACAACAAATTGAGAAGCAATAAACTCAAAAAAGTAAAATTCCCAGAGTTTTTTCACCAGAATAATCGATTCCCTCAAGAAACTCTTAAAAAGAAAAAAGCTTAAAGCAGTGGTCTGTTCATTGTTGCTTCTTTCGTCTTTTTTACGTTTACGTGTAACGTCCCTCAACCCCCTATGCGGGGAAAACTTGTTTGTTAGAATTATGTTTTTACAAAAAATTAAAATTTTACTTTTCTATACAAATTTAAACGGTAGTAAAAAATACCAAAAATACATACAAACTTACCTTTCAACCTTTGTATATTGTGAAAAGTTTTAGTGTTTAGGAATTGAAAAACATGTCGATATGCGTGTACCACAACATTCAAATTAAGAAAAAAAGCGAAAGTTTATTGAGACTCATCACAAATTGGAACCATTAAAAGTAGTAGATTCTCTATAGGTCCCATCAGCTCTTACGGGTCAGATTTATTTTAATGGATGTAGTAGGATGACTAGAAAATTTTACAAAAACACTATTGAAAATATCATAAACCTATTATATTAATATCAATTCAGTTGTAACATTTTAATTGAATAAATTTAGTCATAAAATTTTTTATGTTAGTATTAATTCAGTCTACCTAGTTAATTTAAGACAAAAATCACTAATGTTAAGGCCATCTATCTTACATGACGGGGTTTGCTAAGATGAACATTTTTTTTTTATAATTTATAATTTTTTTTCTTTTGCTTTCTTTTTTGCAAATGGCCAATCCCAGCCACCAACCACAGGCTATGGTCGATAAGGGTGGGCCTTGCCTGGGTAATGGTCGCCACGTGGGGGCACAGACAAGGGTTAGCCTCGAACCACACCTGAGAAGGGGAGCTTCGATGAGGCCCCCCCCACCAGATCTGGCGAAGGGGCCTAAGTGAGGGTTAGTGCTAGCCCTCATCGGCCATGGCCCATAGCTTATGGGCTCATTTAGTTCGGCTTTTGGGGAATGCATTTGCCAAAATACAAATACCTTTGGGTGAAATGAGTTTTCCGAAATGCAAATATCGTTTGGTAAAATTTGCATTAAAATATGACTTTGGCCAAAATACCATTTGATAAAATTTGTATTTGTAAATGACTTTTATTAAATTAAAAAAAAAAACCTATTTTCTTTTTTTGAAGTCCGGCCACCGGACTACCGGATCGGCAACCGGATGGCCAGATTTGGTTGCTTGGGTTGCGCAACCTCAAGCGACCATTGCACAGGGTCGCACGACCCTAGCGGCTGTCGTGCGACCCCGACGACCATCGCACAGGGTCGCCCGGTCGGCGACCTCGACGATAGCTTGGTTCACGCGACCCGGTGTCGCCGAGGTCCGTGACGGTCGCCGGGGTCAGGGGACCCTTGGTCGGCGATCGCTGGCGCATTGCCGGCACGCGCGACCCCTTGGTTGGCGGTTGTTAGCCTCGATCAGCTTCTCTCCGATGAAGATGAACAGTGGAAGTTGCATTCCAAAAATGCAACTTCCCAATGGACCTCTCCCCCTCCATTCCCCCAAAGCCCTTTCAACCCCCTTGGAGATGCAATTGCATCTCCCTAAAGTCCCAAAAAAAATGAACCAAACACCACAACATTTGGCCAAACCCCTTTAGAGCCCAAATGAGCATTCCCAATGCCGAACCAAACAGGACCTATGACTAGCCATTGGCAATAAGCAAAGGGGAAAGGAAAAAAAATTAAAAAAAATCAATAGATTATTATTATAAATGTCCGTTGGCACTAGCCACATTATGTAGAATGGCTGAAATTACTGATGTGACGTTAGTAATTTCTAGCCTAAATTGACTAGATAGACTAAATTAATGCAAATGTGAAAAATGTTTAGAACTAAAGTGAAAAAATTGAAAGATTTAAAATTGAATTGGTATCAATTCAATAAGTTTATGACTTTTTTTTTAATACTTTTTCCTAATTTCTAAGGTCTAAGAAGTCGTAGCTAAATATCTACTCCCAAAGATGGTTTTTAATGTAGTTGCAAAAAGAGAGTGCTATAGCATTTAGAGAAGTTGAAACAAGTTCTTGTAGGCATGGTTCATACTTCATATCATATCTTTCTTTTCTTTTTTTGGTCTATATTATTTTAATTTCAACTCATTTTCAAACTTTTACCCATGCCTCTTTGTACACCTAAAACTAAATGTCTCCACCCCTAACCCCCTTGATAAGTGAGGATTTAAATTCCCCACTTCCCTATTCCCATATGGGGGAAAGGCGGTTACTAAGACAACTCCCAATGATTATATCTCTTAGTAGTATCATATTTCTGTCTTTATAAGTGGACCCCACATCTCTTTTCTTTTTAAGATTGTTTGAGGTGATGTAGTTCAATGTAGGTCTCGACTTATGAATCACTTTACAAATTTTCTTTGCTTCAACGAGGGCTTATGGGATTCCTTGCTTAAAGTAGTTATTGCATGTTTGATATGAAGGAATCAATCCATTATCTTTTTTTTTTTTTTTTTTTTGGTGCTGGAGGAACCGCCTCAGCCGGTAGTCAAAGCGTAAACCCCAGGTGCTACGTAAGCGGGAAGACTTATTACCCCAACAGCACACTTAAGTCACCAAATAACTCTGGTAGTTAATCCATTATCCTTTTGAAATAGGCTCTTTGTTTGTTGCATCGACTAATTAGGGTTTTTCGGATAAAATATAACTAATTTGGGTTTTCATTTTTGTGATAATAAAAATTATTAAAAAAAAAAAAAGCTATCCGTCCGGTCCGGTGGATGGGTCCACACCTGGAACCGGGACCGGACCGATATTTACCGGCTCCGGTTCGGTCCCGTTCTTCTTCCTCATTGGACAGTCAAACTCCCCCTCCTTCTTCATCTCCAAAGGCTCTCTCTGCGTTGCTACGGTTTTGGAACGGCGGAGGCGGTCGTCGCGGTGGCGGAGGCCGGAGATCATGGTGGAATTCAAGAACCGGTACATGGTGATGGAGGTTTTCCTGGATCCGAATCGAGAGCTCGGGGTGGATGACCCCATCATACTCACTCAGTTCAACGTATCCAAAGCGATACGAGACAGCATCCTCGTGAACTTCGGGGAGTGCGGCCTCGCTTCGTCTCTCGGATCCTTTCAAGGTACTCTTCCTTCTTTCTGGGATCCCTCGTTTCCTGGAATCAGCAGGTGTCTGGAGGTTAAATTCTCTGTTTCTTCGCTATCAAGTTCTGTGATTCAGTCATGGTCAACCCCCGTGGTTGTGATCTTTCGTGCAGTGAAGTATGTAAATCCCATCACGAAGCTTTGCATCATCAGAGCTTTTAGGGAGGAGCACCAGAAGGTCTGGGCTGCGATCACCTTGGTCACGAGCGTCGGAAATTGCCCGGTGCTGTTTAATTTACTTGACTTGAGCGGTAAGTCGAACGAGTGTTGAGCGGGATGCTGAATAGCACAAAAATTCATCCTTTTTGTTGAATTGAATCATCCAATTAACGCTCTATTCTGCTACTAGTGATTGTAAGTAGGTTGGCTTACTGTGATTGGCATTTGTAAATATATCTTGTCTCAATTCTTCTTGACAAGAGAACAATAGCACCTGGATTATGAAACTGTGTTTTTTTAAACTAGTCGCATTAACTGAAGCTTTAAACTCTGAAGCATAATGGGTGCTGAATTTGCAGTGCTGTTATTGTGAAACTGGCATGATTTTCTTGCAGATTGGGAAAATTTCATGTGAGGTTATTAGCTCACATTTCTTTTCAACTGGCAATGGCATCATGCATAATTATTTGGTGGAAAGAGTGAGATCTTTTTCTGGAGCTGATTGAGTGAGGTTTCTATTGGTGCCAGGAAGCATCAAGACCTGTAAAAGAGCTGCCTTGAAGTGTGATGAGTTGAAATTTGAGCAGTACAAGCTTGTCTCTGGGTCTCGTCTCTCACCTGAGGTGATTCAGCAGGTGCACAACTGCCAAGAAAAGATTAAAATTTTGGAGCACTAGGAGCGCTGCATTTGTACAGTGTACGCACCTCTGGCTGGTATGACGTTGTGCAATTTTGTTTTCTTCTTTTTTCCTTTTATATGATCTTTCAAGTTTCAATGCAGCAGCATGTAATTCAAGCCCTTGAGCTGAATCTATAAATGGTGAATATGTTGGCCGTTGGCAAGAATCTTGTCCTTGTTTCTTTGGAGTGGTTATATCATGGATTATTACTAGACAGTAGGGGTGAGCATGGTCCGGGTTAGTTCGGGTCACCCCCTAACCCTAGAACCAATTCGTACGATGTCGGTCATCAATTTTTAAGACCAATGACCGACCCTATTAAGCCTGGGACCAAGGACCGGACCGACCCAATGGGTTCGGTCTGGTTCCAGGGTCAACCCGGGATTGATCGATAATTTTTTAATCTTATTTTTTATACTCCCTAAAAAAAAAACCTACAAATTCAAATTACACATCCATTGACAATGCAGCATTGTGCAACTAAACTATAAATATCATTATATATTTAGCAAATTTAAGATGACACAATAATAAAAATTCCGTACTTGCTAACCACTCATCGAAATATGAGACAAGATGGAAAGTTATTGTAATCATCTATCTTTAATATTCATAACACTATATGCAATAGTGTTTTCCTGCATTTGATCATGTAGAGTCCACTTAACCAAAAAATGAGCTTTACACCACTTGACTAGTAAATCACTGTAGCAATTGCAGTACTACTCTACTCTTCAAAAACTTCTACCATTTGACACAAATTGAAAAGCAAAGTGCAGCTGAAATTCATTAGTAAAATACAATTAAACCATAAAAAGTTCAAAATACTTAATATAAATCATGAATATATAACTTCACATCTTGTTAATTCACTTGAACTTCTAAAAACCTAAAAAGAAAACAAACGACACATAATTAATACTCAACAAAAGTTTTAAATTGAAATTACTATTAGTGCTATTGATAGAACATCTCAATATAATATAATATAATATAATAGACATTTTACTTAAGTTTGAATATATAAAAAAATTATAAATAATATTTTTTAATATAATATGATATAATATATAGGGTTGGTCCAGGGTTGGACTGACCAAAAACTCTTAGGACCGAGGATCAACCCGCACAGTGTTGGTCTTGGAATTTCAGGACCAAGGACCGACCCAGTCCCTTTGAGAACCGAACCAGGATCGGCAGGGTTGGGCGGTCGAGGGTCGGTCCAGGGTTGACCCTAGACCGCTGCTCACCCCTACTGGACAGCACGTGCATTTGATATTCCAAATTAAACTATGGTGACTGAGGTTTCAAAAGCAGTTGAAGTTGGTATTTCCACTTCTTACAGAATCTGCCGATTGGTAACAGAAATCTATCTGTATGCGCATGTATTATGTCTCCTAAATTTTTTATATATGACTCTTCTCCGTGCATCCTCTGTTTGTCGATCTTACGATATCTTCTAGGCTTTATGTCTAATTTGATCTTGACGTCACTGTCTTTGCAGGTTTACAGAAGTAGGGCAAGTAAGAAACCCTTTTCAACTTTCACCTTAAGGATGATAACTTTCCTTTTCTTCCTCAAGCCCCCTGAGCTCTCTTCTCACTGGAGTTGATATCCCGTATATCAGACATGCCAGGTGAGCTTTACTGCTTCTACTGCCGTGACTTGATAGACATGCCTACACCTCATCTCGTCCATGGGTTAAATCTCCATTACTGAAAGTGGCTGATCGCATGGCGAGATGATCATATGGGTTTGGTCGATTCATTTGATCAAGATTTACACCAAGGTTCAAGAGGCAATGTGGAATATGGAGCTGAAAGATTATCGTTTGAGCGCAAGTACAAAAGAATTGCTGGTACCGGTTATGTTTTTTGAAGGCAGTGTGCAGCGGTCTTGACTTGAGTCTGATTGCCCTCTACTCCATGGGATAAATTTGCGGTATCTTCAAACAACCATCTTTTTCTTGTTTTTATTTATTTATTTCCTCTTTTTTTTTTTTTGGTTTGGGCACATTCGTGTTCTCTAACTTTGACATGTCGTATGCAAGTCTATTGATTTGGCACTCCAGAAAAATGGAATCAAATTTAGCAAGGTCTATTTCAAGTATTAATTTCATAAAATATCACCGTGCTTCTGTGATAAATATCATCATAATTCATGACACCCAATAAAGATCGTATCAATAAATGAAGGTCCATTCATCTTTATTGTCTTCATGGGTCGAGTCATTCATACTCAGATGTAAGTTGATGAAATTCATATCAGGCTTGCTTAATGTGATCTTTTAGAGCGAGAATGCTGGTGTCTTTTAGATGTTTCTGTACTGTGCTTACATCCGAACCATAAAGCTAAGAGACACCGAGTGTCAACATCATCTTTGTACGCCCTTAAAATTCATGGAGGTATTTGATTTCTAATGCAATAGTAATTAATAAAACTGCTAATTTTTATGCTAATTGTCGAGTCTCAGATGCTGAATAAATGATGATTGCAAGCGCACCTGTTTTGTGCACTCCGGATGCTTCCAAATTGCATCGAGATCCCTTGATGTCGATGGTTTAGATGTATTTGGATGTCGTGTCTCTGCAGTAGCTGAACATTACCGTCTCAATCCCCCTTTATATAAAGTGAGAGGGACTGTACAAGTACTCGACAGTCTTGCACACACGAAATTTGAGCCAAACCACAGGCAACAAGAGTCTCTGGAACCACATAGCCAATTGAAGCAGCTCTCTTTTCATTGAATTCAATGAAATTAGCGATCCATGATTGGGGCTAATGAAGCGTTTCCAAGTGTCACTGTACCATGTCATCTATATCCTCTTTACATTTTAACTACTAAACTGGCGTAGAAAAACCAATCCCTTAAAGCTGAATAATCTATTACTAGTATCAATATAATTCAGTAATAGAAGTCATTATGGTATGTTGTACTGAATTCTCTATTTGTTTCATTGCTTGTTGTGATGTAACGTGACTTAAAACCAAATCAAGAGAACATGAAAATGCTAGAAAGAATTCGTGCTGATTGAACAATTGCTGCTCGTAATGATGGTCTTTGGTACATGGAGTTGTAAACCACTATGCACGTGCAAAAATGCAGTTGTTCCTTGAATTATGACAAAGACTATCAACATCATAATGAAAAGGAGTATAAAAACCAAATACCGAAAAAATGCAAGATATTTCCTCAAACAGGTCGAGAGATTTCACTGAAACTATATGGTAATATAGACTAATGGTCATCATGATTACTGGATCACAGCTCGTTATGAATAGTTCTCATAACTCATTTGACTTCTCAATTTTCAGTCCACAAAAGCAAATTAAAAGTTAAAATAACACCCTTAAGACAAGCTATAGAAATAAATTATTAATGATCCTCATTTAGCGAACAAAACCCTCTTTCCTATATGTATATATGTGTGTGTGTCTATATATGTATATGTACATGAGATCATATATCATAGGTGTACATCTATAATTTATAGGTAAATAGATAGCTTAAAAAAAGGGAGCAGATATTACCCTACACTTTCGTAATCCTTACTTTATTATAAGGAGAAGCACTGTACGTCAACATTATAAAAGAGAAAAGTAGGAGAATAACAATAAAAAAAAGTCATAAATTCATTACAATTATATCACTTTAATTTTAAACTTTTTTTTATCAATTTAGTTCCAAAATTTTTATAATTATGCAAATTCAGTTCATCCAGTCATTTTTGGCTTATTGGTTACGACGTGGATATTAGCCATCCATTTGTCGTTGATGTGAATATTTTTAATAATATTTTATTTTTTCGAATTTTTCATTAAGTTTTTTCTTTTCTTCCTTTTTTGCTTTTTTTCCCCTCCAGCCATTGTGGGAGTAGAAGCAAAGAAGGAAGAAAAGAGAAAAGAAAAGGAAAAAAAAATGAAAATTACTACAAAATTTGAAAAAATAGTATATCTTTTAAAATTATCTACGTTATCATTGGTGAGACAGTCAATATCCACATCAATGCCAACTAGCCAAAATTGTGCAGATTGATTGAATTAGCACAATTACAAAAAGTTTAAGATTGAATTGGCTAAAAATGTGTAGAACTACATTGGTATTTTTTTTTTTTGTAATTTTCCCTAGAAAAAAAGAAGATAAAATCATTAATTGGTGAGTTTAGATTTATTGACCAATACATCATTATCATATCCAAATTAATAAGGAAGACAAATCCATGCTGATATATTTTTCTGGAAACATTATATTACATTGAATGATATGATTCATTTTCTGATCTAATTAATGTAAAGGTATGTATCTAACTAATCTTAAGGAAAGTGAAAGGGAATGCAACTTTGTGATGATACGATTCAATTATAGAACTCCATTTTGCCAAAATTTTCTATTATTTATAGATATCATGGAGGAGTTGATCACAATCACTAAATTACAAACATCACTAATTCTGACTGCAGATAGGTAGGTAGCCTAGCCAACTTGAAAGAGCCACAACTAATATAACTAAGAGTGCATTTGTTTTGTAGAAGAAAAATTACTTGTAAAATGTATAAATAAATATATTTTTTTTATCATTTTTTAGATATTTAAATATACATTATTGTTGATAATTAAAATTTTTTTATTGACTAATTATTTCAATTCATATAAACGATTATTTTAGAAAAATAACTTTCGAATCATTACTTTTTTATGAAATATATATAACCTAAAAAGGAGCTGAAGGTACAGATGTTGGTACATGATTGGTGAGAAGATAATAGATTCGAGAAGAGAAGGGATCGGACGCCATCTTTCTCGAACCTATAGGCTAAATCATCTATTCGGTGGGGAAGCGGGAAGGCGGAGGGGCACGTCTCGCGGTCCCACTCTCTACAGTTTTCCTATCAAAAGAACCCAATAAATGATCTGGTCGCTGAAGCGACGTATGAGTGGATTTCCGTTCCCATGCGGAAAAAAGAACAAAATGAGGATACTCAAGAAAATGATGTGGGCGAGGGATCCATGGACCAAGACAAGTATCGATAGCCAATGCAGTTTGGTTACGGTCCCGTAGACGCCTGCCATGAATGCCAGAGATATTGCGGCAAGAGCTACCACCAATGGGGTAGTTGATAGGAGAATGGCCCCTCCCTTCACGTTAGGATCATTAACAATTGACATTAAGAGCAACACGATTGCCATGATCGAGCTGTACATGGCTGTGGAGTTGCTAATCACAAAAACATTGTACATGGCTTTGTGGAGCAGTGCCGGGAGTCCAGCATTTGTGTCAGAACCATAATATCCTCCGGGAACGGAAAAACCAGAAACGAAAGTGACAGAGGCTGTAAGTGTCGCCACGACCAAGAGAGTACTCACGTGCTCCTTGAGCACATCCAGTCCCGATAGTCCCAATTGTTTCAGTGGGATCCGACCATTAGGATCGCAAATAGCAAATTCTCTACTTCCTAGTCCTCCAGCAGTAATCAAAATTATCCACATTAACTTCTGCAAGCAACAAGTCAAAGAATAAACGAAGAAATCAAAACATTATGATTTTGGCGACTAAATTATAGATCTAGGTGAGAGCACACTAATTGACATGCCTCACTAACTATTTATTCTAGTTTTGTCTTTGATTGGTATAACAATTTGCAATGAATGATTATCCATGAAAAAAGTGTAAAAGATTATACCTTCGAGAATAAATCATCATGTGCTACAACGTCTCGCGCTACCATGTCGCGAGCCGTCATGTTATTGTAATTGACCAAATTAGGATCAATTCTTTTGTCTTGTGCAAGAAGCAAGACTGAAGGATGGTAATGCAACACAGCCACATGCAGAGGCGTATTCCCTTCAAAATCTCTTGCATTTATGAGGTGACCGAATTCGCGATTATTCAGTATGTATCTGACAGTTGTAGCGCATCCGTGCCGTTCTGACACGTGAAGAATGTTTTGTCCTAGCCTAGTTAGAAACTCCGCAGGGTCTGACCATTGTTGAAGTAGCTCGTCGACAATCTTGGTGTGATCCATCATGCAAGCAACATGAATAGGAAGATAACCATCCGTGCTGTCTTGCTCCAAGGCGTCTGTTCGGTAATGGTGCATCAAGAACTTTACTCCTCCGAGATAATTGGTGTATGCTGCTAAGTGTAGTGGAGTGCCCCCTCCCGAATCTCTCAATTGAAATAACCACGGCTTCCTTCCGTGCATCTCTACCAGCATATCTAAAACCAACGCAAAATTTTAATCATCTAGGATGAACACAAGCTTCTAATTCTTCAATAGGGGTTGATCCCAAGTATCAGGAGTTGTCTCACGATCTTGCCCATTAGAGTAGTTAGCTATCAAACCATGTGAGCCTAGACTTTCTTTGTGAAAATCGTTTTTTTCCATCAAGAAGGGAAGTGTACACGCAACCGTCTCCTTTGTCCCTTTGTCGTCTATGCCAGATATATCCCACACACAGACACTTGCACATCAATACCAAGAACTAAGCCACACTTCCACAATCAAACAGGGTATCAGAACTCCAAAAATCATCGGGAAACCAAATTGAAAAAACAAAAGAGTGACCAAGTAGATCAAAGAATTAGCGAGAGCACGACAGTAGGGTTTACCCATATTCCGGTACATAATGGCAACGTGAACGGGTGACATGCCGAAGACATCTTTAGTCTCTAATCTCCTCTCGTCTTCACCGTCGTTTGGTACTGCCAACAAGACCTTGAGAACCTCTATGTCCCCTGTTTCGATTGCTACGCACCATGGTGACTTGCTTTCCTTATTCTGACGATACAGCGGATTGGGGTCGTCATTAACCAGTTTACGGATCACCTCATAACGACGGTGCCTCACAGCCTCGTGCAGAGCGGAGTTGCCGTTGTGGTCAGTGCATGTTAGGCCCCCCCGGTGAAGGAGAAGTTCCACCGCACCGACAATCCCAGCTCTAGCTGCAATGTGCAGCGGCGTCTCTCCTTTGGAATTCTTACAAGAGATCAAGTGCTCAGGGACGAAATCGATGATTGCTCTGACATTATCACTGGTCTCTGTATTCCAACGGTATCAGGTTAATTTGAGTGCGAAAGTTTGAGAATAGTAAAATGCGCGGCCACAACCTTTCTAATATACCTGCCGCAGCGTGAAGCAGTGTATTCCCCAAGGGGCTGCGTTGCCCGAGAACAACGGGCAACGGCACAACTTCCCCGGTGCAATGATTCTCCAGGGCTTCGATGAACTCGTCGACGTTCTGTCCCTTTGCAGCTGAGTATAGCTGGGGATCCAAAATATTGACGGGTTGTGGAGGATCGTGCTGTTGCTGGTTCAGGTTGGCATTGTCTAATAAATCTTGCAGTTTCTGCTTTCTCTGCATCCACGTCGCCTGGTGCAGAAGCTCAGCCATCTCTCCGGGGGTGACTATGCCCTGTGACTTTAAGTGAAATGCCCTGGTGTGTCCTAGGAATCAAATTCAGCAGAGTTATAGCGACCAAGTCGAGTACAACCAGATTAGCCTTAATGAACCTACCCAACCCACATTTTACTGTTGTGTTAAAATTGGTATCCAATGCGCATATTCATCTCTTTTTCCTTCTTTATAAGAAACCCTAAAAAAAGAAGAAAAGTTAAGAAATGGCAAAATACACGTTGCCCATGTGGAATTTACACCATATTAACTTTTTCCCCCAAAAGTGATCGAATAGTAAAAGAGATCTAGAACAAACAAACGCATTGGAAGCAATGAGATTTTTATGACTGCATTAGTATTGGGGGTAAATATGTTTTCTTTTGAACGAAGTTACTTGTCCACCTTCTCTTCAAAATTTTAAAAGGTATTCCAAATTTTAAAAATTAGAAAAAGAAAATTATGTCGATATATGGGTCAATGTTTTTAAAAGATATTTTACACCTTATAGAATCAAATTGCAAAAAAGAATTAAAAAAAAAAGTAAAAGAAATGCCACTAATAACCTTAAACTATGACATTAATATCCACACTTTTTTTGTGTAACTAAAATCCTTAAACTTGTATATTGTGCAAGCTTCAATTACAAGAAATTTATATATATATCAAGCGTGAGATTTAAATTAAACAAAAGAATTTATATAGACAAGATTTGAATCACTAAAAAATAATAGTTCCTCACAAAGAGTACACGACAAAAATGAAGACCTTCTTCACACCAACAGGACCAAAACCAACAAATTTCGACAGCTGAATTACATCACCACGAAGAGAAAAAAGAACCCATAAATCACATGAAAAAAGCTGATCAAACTCAAACAAAGCCACACCTTCTTCGGAACCAACACAGTGCCTTCCTCTCCCTCTCTCTCTCTCTCTCTCTCTCTCTCTCTCTCTCTCTCTCTCTCGTGTGAAATCAAAGTCAAGAGGAGAGTAGAGTGAGTGGAGTAATTATAGACGAGGAGAGGGCCCATGGGATCGTCCTTTTGTCTCTTCTCATTGACGTTGATGAAGAAGAGAGAAGAGAGAGAATTATGGGGAAAGTATCAAAAAGGTCCTAAACTTATTGCATAATTGTCAATTCAGTCATAAACATTTCAATTTAACCAATTTAGTTCTAAAATTTTTCACGTTGATACCAATTTAGTTTATCCGGCCAATTTTGGCTAGCCAACATTAACATGGATGCTGATCGATCTTGACATGATAATTTTTAAATTATTTTAAATTATTTGGAATTTTTTTATTAATTTTTTTTTCATTTTCTTTTTCTATTCTTCCTCCTTTTGCTTCTTTTCCCGCAGTGGCCAATGAGACTTGTCACCCATTGGGTAAGGGCAAGCAAGGCAGCTTTGCCTAAATCTAGACGAGGCCAGCCTCACCATGGGCTTATCGTGGGCAAAGGGGGCCTTGCCCATGATTGGCAAGGCCATGGCGGCCTTCACCTGAGCCTTGGCGAATGCCACCATGGCCTTGCCAATTGTGGGTGAGGCCACCTTTACTCGTGGCAAGGCCATGGCAAGATTGGCCTCTTCTAGATTTGGGCAAAGTTGCCTTGCTCGTTGTCCTAGGTGAGGCTGGGTGAGGGGCATGACTATTGCTAGCCACCATTGGGAGAAGAAGTTGAAGGAGGAAGAAGAAAAAAAGGAACAGAAAGCAAATTAAAAAAATTATCGAAAATTTGTTACTACAACATTAGCCAAATGGCCATCGTTCACATTAGTGATGATTGATTAAAATTGGTTGGATGGATTGAAATGATACTAATGTACAAAAGTTTAAATCTGAATTGATTCAATTAAAAGATTTATGACTGATTTAATATCATTCAGAATCTTTTTTAGTAATTTTCCCGAGAATTATAGATGAGGAGAGGATTCACGGGCTCGTCCTTCTCTCTCTTCTCATTGATGTCGACGAGAGAGAGAATTATAGATGAGGAGAGGGCCCACAGGCTCATCCTTCCCTCTTGTTGTCTTTTTTTTTTTTGTCAATCCTATTTTATTGCTACTCTAACTCTCACTCTTAGACTTTTGACTTGCCCCCGTGCAGGGTGTGGGAGTCGAAACCCACTCCTGAAACTAATGCGTCCCCACCCCAACCCTCCCTGAGAAGGTGGAGATTCGAACCCCTCACCCCATTTTCCATATTGGAAGGGTGACCACTGGGGCAAACCCGAGTGGTTCCCTCTTGTTGTCGTTGACGAAAAAGTGAGGGGGAAAATATTTAGTGGTTGCAAGTGCCGCCTGAATTGGTGTGCGTTTTTAGCAATGTCCAATAATAGATTGATACGTGCCTGTTGAGTGCAATAAAAATAAATAAAAATTTGAAATTTTTATCTTCTTCCTCCATCATAGAGCACCACCTCTCCGGCCAACATCTCCACCGCTTCCGGAGTTGCTTGTGGTCGGCCCAAGATACACTTCCATCATCACTCGTGTTTGGCTTCAATGTTGCCCGTCCAAATCTGGACGAGGCCATGACTTCTCGAGCTCATGGCTAGGGTACAGTTCGTGCGGCCATGGCTCCAGATTTGTTACGGCCACAATGCGCTGCAGGGAGCTAGAAAAAAGGACAACGGAAGAGGACACTAGAGAGAGAGACTCCATGACCGTTTGAGGTGGAGGAAGGGACTTGCTGCAGCAGCCATGGTGGGAGGTGGGCGTTGAAGATGGAGGTTACAGTTGACATGGCCGAAGTTGGGTGGCGGATTCTCAACTGGCCAGAGAGGTGGTTGTGATGGAAATGAGGAGTGAGAAAATCTGTAATTTCAATTTTTTCTAATCGGGACATGTGTCACGTTTTAACTACACCAACTCAGATTAATGTGCGCCACGTCAGCTGGTTCCATGGCACCCGCAAACCACTTAATATCCCCGAGAGATAGATAGAAATGAAATGCGAGTGAAATTCGCAGGGAATAAAGGGTGGATTTGTCGGAGCATATATATATTTGTGTATATATACATGTATATACGTATATACATGTACACACACACACACACACACATATATATATATATATATATATATATATATATATTAAATTTTGAATGGTCCATCTTTGCTAAACCCACCGTTTTCTTGTCCATAAACTCAAAAAATGATTCATTCACCGTAACCTCAAAAAAGGGAAAAGTACCAAAAAAGTCTTAAACATTTTATATTGATACTGATTTGGTCATAAACTTTTTTAATTGAACCAATTTAGTCCTAAACCATTTTTACGTTGGTACAATTCAGTCCATCCGATTAATTGAAGTCGAAAATTACTGACATGATCGCTGGTGATCTTATGTGGCGTCACGTGGACAAATTTTATAATTTTTTATATATTTTTTCAGATTTTTTAAATTATTTTTTTCTATTTTTTGTTTTTTTTTCCCCTTGGTTGGTGAGGTCACTGGCCCACCATTGTCGGCCACAGGCTGGTTGGAGCGATGACTCCCACGACCTCGTCGGCCACTAGCAAGGGCTGCCGCGCCCTCTTCGATCACAAGCAAGGGCGTTGACCCCTGCCTAGATCCAAGCGAGGGCTGAAACTCTCGCCTGTTGGCTGGCAAGGGCCTCTACGCCCTCGTCAGCCACAGGAGAGGGTGTGGTGGCCCTCGCTCGTGGTGGACAAGGGTGCGCTAGCCCTCGCTTAGATCCAGCAAGGCTATAGGCATCACGGTTCTCACCCCCGGCTCTCGCCCCGCGAGCATGGGCCTTCGCACCCTTGCCCGTGGTTGACGAGGGCACATAGGCCCTCACCCTTGGTCGGCGAGGGTTTGGGCCCTCGCCTAGATTTGGGCGGGGGCCAATGCCTCGCTTGTGGCCAACGAGGCGCGGTGACCCTCGCCTCAATTAGCTTTGCAGCTGGCGATCTCGTTGGCCAAGGGGTAAGGAGAAAGGAAAAACGAAAAAAAAAAAGGAAAAGAAGAAAAATAATAATTTAAAAATCTGAAAAATATAAAAATTATAAAATTTATCCATGTGGCGCCACATAATACTGCCGGCAGCCACGTTAGCAATTTCCGGCTTAATTTAGCCAGAATAACTGAATTGGTACAAAAGTGAAAACGTTTATGGCTAAACTGGTTCAATTGAAAAGTCTAGAATTGATTTGGTACTAATGGAAAATGTTTAGAACTATTTTGGTACTTTTCCGCCTCAAAAAAGGTTAGGAAATATGTCCATTTGTGCAGTTTTGGCCCCTAATCCTCAGTACTCGAATATAACCGTTTGTTACCGTCTAGATGACTCATGAATTTCCTCATCTATAAATATAGCACTAGCACTAACCCTCAGTTCCCATGACAGAATAAGATTGCCTGTTGTGACAAAAATGACACTACTTGATACTTGTTTGCTTGATCATCATTACACTTGAATTGGTACAATCGTTGTGACCCTAAATTCTAGAATTGTATTCATAACATTGTTTTATCTTTCTTTCTATATACTTTTCATATCTTTGTAATGTGTTTCGTCATTTCCTGGGAGTACAGATTTCAATTCCAGTGAAATTTACTTTTCCTTGCACTTTGATCGTAATTGCATCACTCCATCAAACCTTCATTTGCGTATTTTGTGTTCAAGTGTGTAATTACAAGATGATTTTGATCATCCCCCAATATGTCTAATATTATTCTCTCAATTGGGCTAGCATTTTTCTCTATATGTTGGTCTCTTGGTACAAGGTAGAGAATGTGTGAAATTTTTCCTTGATTTTTAGTTCTTTAATAGAAAGAGGATCCAAAAACACTTCACTAAGGTTTAAGAGGAAGAATAAAGTACTATGAATAAGTGGGATAATTATCCAAAAAGTTCTTAATATATTGTAAATAGGTCAATTCACTCTTAAACTTTTTAATTTAGTTAATTTAATCCTAAAATTATCATGATTTGCCAATGTAATCCTTCCAATGTCTAATTAGAAATCGTTGACATTGACAATTTGAGCAATTTTTAAATTATTTTTCTGAATTTTTTAATGAAAATTTTAATTCTTTTCTTTTGATTCTACTCGGCAGCCTTTGCAGGAAGAAGAATGGTAAAAAAAAATTAAAAAATGTAAACATTTAAAAAAAATCATCAAATTTTGAAAAATTGCAAAAATTATCCATGTCAATACTGGCAATGTCATATAGGATGGTTGACATTCACGTCATCAATTGTCGGTCAAACTTGATCGGAATGACTAAATTAACAAATTATCAAAATATTTATGACTAAATCGATCAACTTAAAAAGTTTATGATTGAATTAGCTCCGGTACAATAGATTTAAGACTTTTTGAACATTTTGTCATGAATAAGTAGTGTTTTCATGCCATTTTGATTATTGAGGACATTGATGACCAAGAAGATCTCTCTTTTACAATTATTACATGATTAATCAACGAATTCAACTAAGAACAAAGTAAATGTGAAGATCGGATGATTACCCAATAACTTAACATGCAATGTCCTTGTCATGGACTTATGAGGACCATGCATGTTGGGAGATTTTGTAGAATGCGTGGTTTAATATTTAATTATTCAATCACTCCCCTTCACGTTTTGTCTAATATTTAATTGGGAATGACGCAAATGAGACTTAGTAATATTTGAATTTAGAATCTTTAATTTTGATATTCTGTGAGATTTTATGAGACTTTAGTTAACTTTCTAAAAGTAAACGTTATTGGATCGGAAAAGGTTTTGAGAGATATGTGTATGAGAGCGTAAGAGAAGCTGGAGATCAGTGCTTAAATAGAGAGGGGATTGAATCGAGACCGGAGAAATTTTGAGGAAGACACCGACGAAGACGAAAGAGAGGATTGCGTGTGGATTTATCAAATGGTTTTCGGAGATTTGACAAATCATTTTGGGGAATTTGAAAGTGTATTTTCGCCTTAAGGATGATAGCTTTCCTTTTCTTCCTCAAGCCCTTTCAGCCCTCTTCTTACTGGAGTTGATATCCCATATATCAGACACGCCGGGGCGAGCTTTACGGCTTCTACTACCGTGACTTGAAATACACGCGTGCGCCCCATCTCGTCCATGGGTTAAATCTCCATTACTGAAAGTAGCTGATACCATGGCCAGATGATCATAGCGCAATATAAAAAGATGGAAAAAAAGATGAGACAATCCTTGTTTGATTGGAGACACTAGTTGCCTTGTAATGTAGAGAAGTCCAAGTCAGTCAACGTAACAGATGCGACAAGTCAAGAAATTAAAAGAGGTGTACCCAAACGTACGTTCCATTATTAGAAGGACCGCCCCCAGCCATCCCTCTGAGAATTCCTTCTCCACTTTGCTTCCACTTTCCCCACGTGATTGTCACGGTCCACGTCCCATCAACAAACAAGTTCACTTTATTCTGATGGACTCACTATCTTTGTTCTCATTTTCTTCCTCGTTTTTTCCCCCTCCTCCCTTCTTCTTCTCAGCCTTTTTTGAAATTTTTCTGTTCCATCGTATGTGTATTCCATATTTGCTAAATTAAGTGACAAACTTTAGATATAATTCTAATTTCTTACATGGTCAAATCATTTCATGAAATAAATAATCTCTATGAGAAAAGTATCTCGCGTGACAATGATATATTGCACAACATTTTGTCAATCTAATTAAAAATGATTGCATATTCTATTGTGCAAATCAGAAAAAATCTCTATATGAGGCTAAAATGTTTGCAATAGTATAAGTGCATAAGAGTTACATCAAATATGCTGTCCTATACTTTGCTCGAAAGCAAAATCATATATATATGTTTGTATGTACTATGTAGGTATGTATGTACGTAGTACAATCGTACTCTTGCAAAGCACGTGGCAACAAAACTTTAAGCTAGTACAACTATATAGATATAGGATTTATGTAGGAACAATTTGAAGTGACACTAGGTCTTAATAACTCTCTTTATTGAAAATTTAATTAACCTAATGATTAACAGGGCACAATACTTTTATTCATCGACCAATCTGATTTGATTGGTGGAATAATTAATAGATTATACATAGAATTGGTCATTATAGAAGTATAGAATAGTGCCATTATCTTTATGAGCTAGTTCATATTTTGACTCACTACATCCTTTGGGGTCAATTCTTTAGTAGAAACAAATAACTTATATTACAAATATCACCACAAGATGAAGCAACGCACCGTGAATTATTCAGTCCGACATTGCTAGTGACCGCTTGCAATAGAACAATAATGAGGAGCAACACTTGATAGGTATTCGTGGAGCCGGCAGCATTAATCATGTCTCTATTTTGTAAGAGTTTTCCTAATGTGGACTAAATTAATTGATATTATAATTTACTGTTTTACGGTTACCGTAAAACAGGGTTGATCTAAAGAGAGATAGAAGGTTTCTTAATTAGTCTAATATGGGCTGACTAGTGTGGGCCGAGTTGAGCCTGGCCCGTAATGATAGGCGACTTAAGGATGGCCCGTAATGATGAGAAACAATAAAGATTATGAAACTTTTGTTACTCAAGTATACTCATTTACACACTGGTAATCTTTAAATGATAGACGACTTAAGGACTCGTGATCAAACTGATGTACTGATTAACACATCTGCTGAATATGGGTAATGCATGTCAATTAAGTTACTGCATATTGTACATGAACTCATCTGGTCACCTGTTAATGTCTATCAAGTTGAATATTTTTTATCGTTAAGGAG
This sequence comes from Eucalyptus leucophloia subsp. euroa, assembly GCA_017140325.1. Taxonomy (NCBI): domain Eukaryota; kingdom Viridiplantae; phylum Streptophyta; class Magnoliopsida; order Myrtales; family Myrtaceae; genus Eucalyptus; species Eucalyptus leucophloia. The sequence goes on along the minus strand of CM029478.1, from coordinate 4,995,127 downwards.
TATGACAACATTTATGCAGAGCAATAGTATCTATTGTTAAATTTTAGATATTTGGTTCTCTGGTTTAACTCAATTAATAGGCCACTGGTTGAAGTAATGATATTTGTTACCTAAAATTGATTAATAAATCAGTTGTTGGCCTTGGAGTCATTTTTGCCTTATGAATTCATGAGTGATAATGGATCAGCTGTCAAGCTTGTCAATTTGGTGCATCCTGTATTACTATTGATGTTAATTTGTGAGAAATAATTATTTAAATCAGTTGTTGGCCTTTGAGTCATTTTTGCCTTATGAATTCACGAGTGATAATGGATCAGCTGTCAAGCTTGTCGATTTGGTGCATCCTATATTACTATTGATGTTAATTTGTGAGAGATATTATAGATTAGCATTCTTTTTATGTTGTTCTGGTAATATGTAATTGGGGTGCATAAGAGATGTTTTATTCTCTGTTATGAGAAGTTTCTTGTGTTACTGTGATCAATATATATATATATATATGATTTTTTTTATTAATGAATAAAGTAATGTAATTAGCATGATATGTGATATTGGTGATATGATGCCCCTATCACTAAAGTTAAAATCACATATATATGGTGTATGTGAGAAGTAAAGCTTATATCCATGATATGAGATAATTTCAATGATTCAATTGAGTAGTGACCACTAAAATGGCACGCTTGATTGGGTTTGAGAAATTTCGATCTTGTATGATGATTGGGATGTCTCCTAGTCTAATGCGTAATCATACTCCCAAAGGAGGTGATTGTGTATTAGTTCATGGTGGGATACATGATAGTGTGGTGGAAGAGTGACTGATTCTAGTGATTCATATGCCCAAAGGTGATGAATTCACGGAGAATTGGAACATATTCTCATAACCCTTATCATGTGGGGAGTATACAATTGTATGTCATGTATTCTGTCCAAAGGTGATTATGTGACTTTGCATGTAACTCTCTGGATGTGTACTTGTACGTCAAGTTACACAATGCTCACATGATGCTAATTATATACTGCTTGTTTTTCAGTCACCTTTTCTGTAAATGATAATTTCGTCATCATTGAGGTTTTTACTGCTTCAAATTTTAAGTTGTGGACATATGATTTGTTGCTTGAGAAAAGAACAATTGAATTTGCTTACTGTCCATGAAGTGTTCCATTCTGAAACACTTGAAAAGAGGTTTGCCTGCGGACTGCACCTATAAGATGATGGAAGCCTTAGTTGCTTGAAATTATGTCTTGTCTGATATTGAAATTAGGACACATCTGCAAAGATTGTGTTTAAGTCCTAATGACATATACATCTCGTATATGATTAAAAGGTTGTTTCCAAAAGTTTTTTTTTTTTTATTTAAGGAAAATGACCGAGATAAATGTCTTAAAAGGTTGTCAGGTTTAACAGTGGCCGTTAGTATTTTGGCAAGTATGACAATGCGAAATAGCTTAAATGGTCATTTGTCAAATACTTGGTAGATTCTGGGGTGGTAATTTAATTACTATACCTGAAAATTCTGACAAAAAGATTTGGCCGAAAGGCATAAATGCACCATATTGTACATGGTGATGAGTATGATTAGTAAGACTAATTTATCTGGTTTTTTGTGGGCTGATATTATGAAAGCAATTTTTTCATATACAAAATGGGTATTGATTTTATGACCTTAAAGAAGGTACAAGAATTATGGAATCATATGCTCTAAAATTTCTAAAGATTGACGTAATTGTAGAGGATAGTTGCTCTTAGACTATTAAAGATAATAGTATGATGGAGATTACTATGTTTTTGTTCTTTACCTATACAGATAATTATGGAATCTCCTATACCATAGACGAAACTTGTTGAGGTTCAAGGTACTATTCTTGATATAGTTTATAATGAAATTTCTTAAACCTCTCAAGTGCAGAATGAAGTGGTTGCAGCTTTATTAAGGAGATTTGTTAAGGAAAGACGATCAATTATACCATCAGACTATATAATCTATTTGTGAGAGCATGATTACAACATCCACTATATGGTTGATGTAATGACATATTTATAAATGTCGTTTCTTATTCTCAATCAAGTATGTGATTGGATGCTATAAAAGGCGATATACAATCTATGAAACATCATAGTGTTTGGAGACTAACTTACTTGCCTAAAGATTACAAGTTCATTAATTGCAAATTGGCGTACAAAATTAAAAGAATTTCAAAGAAAGATTGTGGAATTTAAAGCCAAATTGGTAATTAAAGTTTTAACTCTGAAAGAGAGGTGGATTATTTATAGTGAAGAAATAATTATTTCTTTAAATATTCTTTCAGAGTGAACGTGATATTAATAATTTATTTTGATATAAAGTTACGCCAAATAGATACAAAATATATATTGTGCAACTGGTTGATTTTGCAGCAAATTCAAGTAAACTTGTGTGTAGACTGAAAAGTTCTAATTCATAGTCTTAAGCAAGTTTCCAGATAATATTATTAAAGTTTCATAGTGTTGTTATTTTATTCAATTGGGAACAAAGTAATTCAATATACTGCAAGGTCAGTGGGAGGAAATTTATTTTTTCTCATACTTTATGTACATGATGTTTTGCTTACAAGTTGTGACATTGAGACATCTTATATCCTTTGTTAATGATTGTTTTTACTATATTATATTAGATTTTCTCGGATGACATTTGCTGATTGTATATTGGAAATATTCAATATACATCATTGCAAGCCAGGAATTGCTCATGTTGTTAAGGGTGATGGACTAAATCTATTACATTGTCCTTATTTAGATATTGAGAAAATCTAATTAAATGGTGTACCTTATGTCAGTGCACTTAAAAGTATAATGTATGCTCGAATTTGCACTAGACTAAATGTTGTCTTTGTGACGGGACTTCCAGGCAGATATCGGTCAAATCCAGGACATGATCACTGGGTTGCTGTCAAGAAGGTTTTAAGGTACTTAAAGAAGACAAGAGATTATATGCTAATTTATAGCCATGTTCAATGCTTGCAGTTAATAGGGTATTTAGATATAAACTTTGCTGGCTGTTCTGATGACATGCAATCAATAACGGAATACAGATTTATGTTAGTAGGAAGTGCAGTAAATAAAGTTCTTTGTTATCTTCTACTATGTATGCAGTGTTAGTAACATTCTTTTAGGTTGTTACTTGGGCTATTAGGCTCCAAAACCTCATGACGGAATTGATCGTTTTAACTTGATGGATAGACCCATACGGTTGTATTGAGATAACAAATTTGCAGTATTACTTATTTACTATAGAGGTCTCAAGGGGTCTAAATATATGGTGGTAAGATATTTTTGACCATAAAGATACGGTACAGAAATGTGACTTATAATATAACATATTTTCACAGATGATGTGGTTGCAGATCCACTAACTAAAGGCCTACGCCAATGTGTATTTTAGTAACATATCGTTAACATGGGCTTAGGAGTATCTTCGGATACTGTTGTTTAGTGGGAACTATTTTGGCTTTACTCTGATAAAGTTCACATCTGTGGTTCGTTACACTTAGTAACGGTTTGATATGTATCAACTTTTGCATTCAATAAAATATTTTGAATGTGTTGTTATTATGTTGAATACATATTGATAAAGTCTCAAAGGATTGTATAGACCTTGAGTGAAGGCCAAGGGCATCCGGGCATCCGGTTATTAGCCTTGTGCATATGTCTTGTGATACATAAAGAAAGGTTAACCATAAGGACAAGACATATGTGGGTTCATTGGAATCATAAAGCATTCTCTTATGGCACAAGTTTTTGTTACACCTTAGGTAAGAGAATGGTGACTGACAAATGGGATCTCTCTATGAGAGACGTTATCCATTTGACACACTACCATATTCAATCCATATCAATAAAGTTGAAAACATTCGTGACCATGGAAGGCTCTATGTGTATACACGCAGTACCACTATGATTCGGTGTTTAAGATTTTATGGGATAGGATTGACTATTAAGAATTATCTCTTGACCAAATGTGCGCACATACGGTATGATTTCAATTAATATAGTCCAAGTGGGAGAATGTAAGAGTTTTCCTAATGTGGATTAAATTAATTGATATTGTAATTTACTGCTTTTACGGTTACCGTAAAACAAAGTTGATCTAAAGAGAGATAGAATGTTTCTTAATTAGTCTAATATGGGCTGGCTAGTGTGAGCCGAGTTGAGCTTGGCCCGTAATGAGGGGGACTGGCTGGAAACTCTATAAATAGTGCTCATGTCTCTCATCTAACCCTAATTCTCACATGTATCCTCACCTAAGGGGCGTTTACCTAATGCTAAACATGAGGGGGCTGCCTCATTGAGCCAGTGATACGGAGGGCAATAGAGGAGATGGACTTGATGCGTGGATCCCCTTGATATATGTGGGTAATCCTTTTTCTGCTTCCGTTTTATGTTCGATGGATCCCAAAATAGGTACGTTAATCTTTTTACTCAATTATGCATGTTCTTGTTCTGGTTATGGAGATCTTGGGATTGCGCAATTTGCGTCTAACATATTTATCTTTGGGTTAAGACAAATTGGTAAAGAATTGCTCGTTGTGCGTGGAGGCAAAACCATGCAAGAAGATGCATGGAAGATTGGCTGAACCTTGTTTGACTGGAGACTTAAAGTGGTCTTGTCCTATAGAAAAACCCATGTGAGGCACCTAACAATTCATGCAAGTCAAGAAATTGAAGGTGGTGGACCCAAACTGAAGTTTCATTCCATTATAAGGGGAGTCGTGTCCAACCCTTCTCAATTAATGACCGCCTTTATGGATCTACATATACAGCACGTCTCGGAAATATCCACTCAATTAATGACCGCCTTTATGGATCTACATATACAGCACGTCTCATCTCGGAAATATCCACTCAATTAATGACCGCCTTTATGGATCTACATATACAACACATCTCGGAAATATCCACCCATTGAAAATTCAAAAGATTTTGCTTCGCATGAGATCTCTTTTTCTCCATGTTTCTTCCACTCTCTCACATGATTGTTGGTTCCCCGTCCCCTCAGCAAGGAAATCCGCCTTTATGGACCTACATATTCATCTTTCTTTCTTATTTTCTTCTTCGTTTTTTTTTCCTTCTCCCTTCTTTTTCTCCATCTTCTTTCATCACCTCGTGAGTGACGATCATATGAAAATTCATATGTAATTTCGAGGAACAATATCAAAAAAGAAAAATGCGTCCAAACTTCTTCTCCATATCACAACATAGTACATCAATTTTGGCGTGATATCATTAAGCCATGTTATACAAGTCCATTGGTATAATCTTTTGAATGGAACGATAATTCCATTGACTGTTAGATAAGTCCAAGTATTTGTTCTTGTGTGCAATGATTTCTTATATATTTTGGACACTCACAATAAAATAATTGCATGAATATAACTATTGGAAAGTGAAATACAATGATAATTCATATACAATTAGAATAGAAAATAGGCTAGCGTAAGAAATCACTAAAAATAGTAGAAGATAGGCGGCCAGCAAGCAGGTGATAGCGGGTGGTGAGTGTGAACAATTAGAAGAGGTTTTTTTTTTTTTTCTTTTTCCATTTTAGAAATTGAAAAATAGAAAATTTCTACTCTTCATTTCTATTCCAAACCAAATTCTTGACTAAAAACTTATTTCGAAATAAAAATAAATAAAATTGCGTTTCCAAAAGAATTTCTATTTTAAACTTGTTCCCATAAAAAAGAAAATAGAAAACAACTAAACAAAATGGTTATCGTGCATGACCTTTGCCTGCTCAAAAATACAAGTTCGTAGGGGATTCACATCCAATTTATTTTTTTTTAGTTTTTTCTTTCCCTCAACTTATGAAAGACGCCTTAAAGAGATAAAAAAAGAAACTTGATTTTTTTTATTAGAACCTTACAAAAATTTGACAAGTTAGCGCATTTGCTTTTATGTTCCCGTTGAAGGTTGAAGTACCACTCCAATTATTTAAGAAAAATTATGGAATGATTTTATGCAAAATTACATGTTAATGTCTGTATATGATGAAAATTTCAGGTATTTAGAGTTATAAAAATGAAACCTGTGCACGCCGCCAAATCTGATTGAGTAAAATGTAAAAAGTGTAATAGTAATCTCCCCGACTGTAATTATCTTATGGCCAAACAAAGGAAGCACAAGCTAGATGCTTTCTTCTGCAATACAGGTTGTGAGTAGCTGATGAAAACATCGTTTGCCATCGCGTTGTGGAGTTGCCCGTATGGTGAAAGCATACAATCAAAACATGCCCATGTCATCATGGGCTATGGTGCCAGATTCCTCAATAACCGATGCGTTCTCGTCTATCACAGCCCATTAATACCCACTCATTTTAGATATTTTGGACAATAAGTCTGAGGAGTATGCTCTGTGATACATAAATGAGAAAGCAGCAAGTCCTGAGTGTTGGAGGTTTGTTTGTTAAAATAAACAAAATGTTTTCTTTGTCCCACATAGGAAAAGTGGGAGGGAGTGTGCTAATTTAAAAGTGTGAGTTTTTTTTTTTTCTTTTATGTACTAAAAGAATGATTGAGTGGAGCTAGACCCCACCATATCCGTGTGCTGGTGCGCGAATAATTGCGTGATTTTGGCTAACCCATTTGTTACGTGGTTTAATTAACACGTTATTTATTCTAATTTTTATTTCTTTGTTATTAATTTTTTAGTAAACTCAAAGGTTATCTTTTATTTTGAGAATTTCGGAAATAAAATATATAATATGAAAATTCGAAATTCTATTTAAAAAAAATTATAATTATTCTGAATTTTGTTTGTGTCTTTTCAAGACAACCTTTGGAAAATTACTTATTCGGTTTTAACTTTTTCCGAAAGGTTGCAATTGTTCGTTTTTGACTTCTTCCGAAGAGTCGCATTTGTTTATCCGAACAATTTTCTAAAGACGTGTTTGTTTGCAATTTTCACGAAAAGTTGCAATACTGTTTCATATATAAGTGGTCATTTTTCGAGTCTTCTTTTTGAAAAAAAAAAAAAAACAGCAGCCAATTTTTTGATTGTTTTCCTAGAGAGACCTTGGAAAAATACTAGAATTGCTATCTAGCATTCTCATTTGAGACTTTGTTGTATTTTGGAGGATTTTTGCCAGTAACCATTAGCAACGTTGTGGGGGCAAATAAATCCTTAAAGAAAGTGATATCACATCTCAAAGTCCGAGTTGTTTTACTCGATCTGATTTCATTGTTCAACTCATTTCGATGCCATATATTTCCAACACTAAGCACTTCGCAAAGATCAGTGATTTACTAGAAACTTGATAACCTTCACGACTAAAGTTAGAGTTCATCAATGAATAACTAGAGAGGGGAGAGCAATTATTCTTGCAATTCCACCTCAGGATATCACCGAAATTTATAGTATCACTACTTCATTAGATGGATTTAACAATATATATTGTGGGATTGTTTTCACATATTAACTCAAGTCTTGAGTTACCATAGCCTTTCAAGTCACTTTTCAATCGAAAGAGATAGTTTATCTTGTGAACTTCACCACATAGTTTATCTTGTGAACTTCACCACAAGACGGTTATTCATTTTAGGCATTGTGTGTCCCTAGTAGCACAACAAGACAGACCACTGACACGAGGTACACATATATGGAATTGCTAGGAAAAGTGGTGTCACTCTCAACTTGTGAGCAACGGAAAATTGGGGCTTGATATGTGGTGGAGTGGAGGATCAACAAGAATAGAAAATGTACATGTGATAATGGTTAATGAGAGAGATCAGACTGGGGGTCGTCTATTAAAATACCCAAATCAACTAACAAAACAAATCGAGTTGAGAATGTTATAGGAGTAGGGAGTAAGACCCAACGTCACTTCATTTCTTTCTTCTTGCAAGAGAACATCACAATTGATAATCCATGTATTTAGTTGTCCAACCATACCATTTCGTATTTTTGGAGAACTTTCTTAGATAAGTTATTTCAAATTCCTGGATATTTATGTTGTTAATCAGTTTTCTATTTCTTAGATAAGTAAGTTATTTCAAATTTCTGAAGATATTTATGTTGTTAACAAGTTTTCTATTTTCAAATATGACAAGAAAGTCGTCAAAAGATTTTATTGCAGTATTTGGGTCGAAGTTAATCCATGTTAGTTAAGAATCGAAGGCATCTTGATAATTAAGGATTGCATAAATTTAATTCAAAGATTTTAAAAAGAAAAAATTGTTAAGAAGTCGAAAGACTTATCGACTTTATTATATTTTCATTGAAGAAAATTCTCTGGTACTCATTAGAGTGAAATAGTTGAACTTTATAGTTCCCGCACTATCTTTGCAGAGAATCTTATAGCGTCCTTAGCAATTTGGCATAATCAGAAGACTTCAAAGTCACCAATAACAAAAGGTACTGGGGTTCTTTGAGAAAAATACAAGTTCAATGTTTTTTTAACTCGAGAATTATGAATAAAGTGGTGTATATTAGTCATTAATAAGTTCGATAAATGCAAGTTCAATTCAAAATTTTGTAGATTTTGTTCTTGATTCTTTATAGTAACCTAAATAATATATAGTACTGGGACCAGAGAATACTTGATGACTTTTAAAATTATGTCAAATCTTAAAATTTATTTTTTAGCTGGGACTTTTCCACAATAATTAAGATTGGGCTTCATCCATATTAAGTTTTTCTTAAAGATATAACTAAACAATAAGAATTAAGAAAACAAGGTTGAGTACAGATCACCTCCAAGAGACAAAAAAACTCTCAAGCCTGTGAATTCACTTAAGAATCAAGAAACCTTCCCGGTAAGTCCATTCACTTCGAGATAAAGCATTTGCAAAGAACTACAGTGTCGGATCTCAGCAGAAATGGGCTCCATTAAGAAACCTCATGCTTAGGTCCTTCAGTCTATGGGTTCCGAGCGAGGCTATTCCTTTAAGGCATATCATCAAACAGTGACCGTGCAGTATTCATTTGGCCCCATTGGATCAATAGATAAGAAAGCTTCCTTATACCTCATAACAGAGAGAACAAAAACAATGTCTCCCGCTAAAGGAGGCATATAGATTCCTATTACTCGTGGTACATAGACGTATCCTGATTCGATCAGTAGTGCGATGAAGCCTTTGAAGCCGTGCACGATGGCGATTTCGCAATCCAACATGTCAGGATGAGTAATTTCGACTTCGTCAATGAAAGATCCTTTTGGTTTTGGTTGTGTGCGATGAGTGTGAGCCGTGGATCATCAATTCCTAGTATTGAGCTTGAAAGCTTCGTCTATGGAGGTTGAGCTTGCTCAGAAGAAGGCGACTCCATCAAAAAGGAAACTTTCAGTCCTGTAACTGGAATCCAGCGATGGAGAGAGAGCTTGAGTTGGAGATGGTGGTGGCACTGGATTGTCGTCGCGTCTGAGCTACTGTGCTTGATGGCCTTAAAGGAATTGCACCAATTTGAGGTGATGGGCTGGATTGCCTTAAGCCCAAATGGAATGAACGTGGCCGGACTCCATAGATGGATCTTTCATTGATCATTTTTTTATTCTCTATTCTATATTTATTTATTAATTTTTTTAAATAAAAAAAATGCCTGTTCGTTTAGTCCGTAAAAATTCAGGTGTCGGCGCCTACTATCGGTACATGAAATGCAATACTTATTTCAACGAAGTTGTCAAAAGAGTGTCTCTTCAATTATTAGTCAAGTGACTAATTAAGGAACTAATATACGAAAATTAGAAAATCTATACTCTATGCCAACAAAAAAGTAGTCACGTGGCAGCTCACGCAACGGTCCCCTTATTTTTATTTTTATTTTTATTTTTACCTTTTTACATTGGGAGTTCTGGCCCTTCTATGGAAAAGAGACACCATCTATGCATGCGTATATCTACAATTGATAATGAATCTGTTTGGGGATGATTTCAACTGTCCTTTTTTTTTCTCTCCCTGGGAATCTTGCCAGTCCTGCGATTTGATTTTCATGTGCAATGCGAAGCTCCTAAAAGCTTTCAAACACACAAATATTGATGTGCATTGACGTGTACAACTTGTCAGTATTTTCATGAATTTAAAATATTTCTCTCATTTTTAAGTTTTGAAAATAAAGTAGCTAGTGAAAGTTGTGCGCAAACTCATGCAAAATTGCGGTTAAGTATCATTGCCAACCGATGCTTACTGCCCACATAGCACTGGGATCTGAAAACCTGGCCTCTAGAGATCCTATTGAAATCACTGGAGGTATAGTATCTTAAGTAGTCATATGAATCAAAGTAGCAAAAGAAAGCTATCTTCCATGAAGTACTATCATAGAGATGAGTCAACCCGGATGTCGTACCCCAAACAATTAAGTCAAAATCCACGTGATTGTGTGTGTTAAATCTTAAGAACGATTCCCTAATTAAATCTTCACATTGGGATGTGGAAGAAAACATTGAATGAAGTCAACATAGTTTTTAGTTCAATCTCGATTTCACCATAGTCACAAGCTAGCACAGGATTGCTCGGGTATAGAAGTGGCTTGGGAGACGTTCTTAGCTTAACGGAAGGACTCATGCACAATGAAGTTGCAAGTTTTAAGACCTAGAAGAACAAAATGGAAGTTTTAAGACTCAAATGCATTATTTTGACAAGTTGTAGGACTTTTCCATGCGATTGTCCCATTTTCTTTTCATTGTTTAAATTATAGCTGATGTAACTTTCAAGACCATATGATTGTCCCATCGGTATTTTTTGAAGAATTTGATCAATTTTTTTTATCAAAGTAATGAATTGCAAAGAAAATAATTTTTTGTTGCAATTGGTGAATAAAGAATTTGAATTTTGGCAAGCCAAATGCTAAGCGACTTCTTAACAAGTTATATTGAATCAAAAGAGGATATTGGGCCATTGGCAAGTATATGTAAGATGGGCATGTTTCGCATCCCTCTTTGGTGACTATTCTACAAAAAATGAGTGATTTGATTCATAGATGATTAACTTGTGGCATCCCAAAAATTCAAGGCAACCTCTAGATGTATTAAAGTCTATGATTAGGTAATGAAATTGCCTTTGGTTTATGCTTTAGCTATTGATTTTCTTTTAAGACCGAGTGTTATGTGGATGGAAATGTAATCTTGTGACCATGGGTTATTAAAATTAGTATCATGGGATAATTTGATAAGAAGAATTTGTTCTTGGCTATGCACCTCATAGATTTGATTCTTATAGTTTAAGGATACAAGTTTTGTGGCCATATAAAATTGTAAATTTGGAATTTATAAAAGAGGGAATTAAGGTGAATTATTAAGAGTAAACATGGGCTACTTAAGTTTGGGTCTTAGGCCCAAGAGGGATAGGCCTAAGATGGGCCAATTGGCTAGCCCATTAGAGCCATGAAGGGTTGCCGTCGACCACAAGGAGAGAGGGGAGAAGCCGGTCCATCTTCAAGCCCATCATGCATGGGGTTTGCCAAGTGGCAAAAGGGGAGTTACACCCATTGGCCACCTTGAGCGGCACCTAATGATTACTAATGATTGAATAAAAGGGAAATAAAAGACAAGGTGACCGGTTTTGAGAGAGGGAGAGAGAGAAAGCTGTCAAGAGAGTGAGGGAACCGAGAGAGAGAGGAGGAAGAGGCCGTGCAAAGGAGGAAGCCGCTCGTCCGTCGATTGCAGCCACCCGTGTGTCCGTCATTTGCCGCCGTCGTGCTCGCTGTAGCTCAGTTTGGAGGCAAGTTAGATCCCTTGATCTGCTCTTGCATGTTGTGTCTAGAATGTGCTATAGAAGGGTGATGAATTTCGGATGTCTAGGGTGTGAAAAACCGAAGTTTTAAGAGTGTTGTTTTGAAGTAGTAAACTGTTCTCAAGTAAACAGTTTGACCCAGAATGTCGTAGTGGGTTGCATGCAATCGGATTTTGACTTCGACTTCTTCATGAAAGTTGTAGATAACATCTTAAAGTATAACATAATAAAATTTGAAGCAAAAGGGATGAGTTTTGAGGGGTGAAACCCTCCCTCTACGAAAATGTTAGATCTGAAGCTGTTTTGTTGACCTCTTGATGATTTTATGTGTTGCATGTAACTTTTTACTGAGAATTTCACTTCAAACTCTTTACGAAAGTTGTAGAGAACATCTTGAATACTAACATACTCAAATTTGAGATAAAACGAACAAGTATAGCCTAGTGAAACGATTTTTCTTTTGGAGATGTTAGATCTGGAAATGTTGTACTGAACTCCACTGACTTCGTGGACTATAAAGTGACTTTCCTTTGAAAATCTCACCTTGACCCTTTAATGAAAGTTGTAGTAGACCTCTTGAGGCAAAGCATATAAAAAATTAAGAGGAAAAGATGGAAGATAAGTAGGTGAAAATCATGATTTTTCGGAGACGGCTAAACCTAGAATATTCGGTACTAGGAACAGGGGCTTCAACCGCCCATAATTAATTATCTAGAACGAATCTGATGTTGATGTCTTCATGAAAAACCTACCTTAGGATCTTGACTACAACATAGTATAATTTCATGAATTTTTAAGGTAATTAGGATATTTAATCGGAAATATCTCAAAAACCGTGTAATCTGCCGCGTTCGGACTTAGTCAGTTTCAATGCATGGGTCATATCATTTTGTATGAAGCTCTTTCGACAAAGTGTTCTTCACGAAGTATCTTTCTTTATGTCTTCCCCGTAATGTATTCAAATTTCATAATTTTTGAAGTCCATTTGCCTATTTAACCAAAAATGTTTCAAAAACTGTGCAAGCTGTATTGATAGAATAGAAATGCTGTGATGCGTGATCTATATCGAATTGTATCAGGGTCTTTTGGTGCAGTGTCCTTCATAAAATATCTTCATTTATGTCTTGACTATCACATGTTCAAATTTCATAATTTTTAAAGGTCATTTGGGTATTTAATGAAAATATTTTCAAAAACTGTGCAAGCTGGATTGAGCAAATTTCGAATGCTGTAATTTATGATTATTCTGTTTTGGATGAGCCCTATGAATTATATTGATTGAGGTGATTGAATCTTGCTGAGCATGTGATGATATTTGACATTGCATATGGAATCAAATGCTGAATTTGACTTTGTTGCCATTACATCAGGTGCCATGTTAATTGTGAGACATAAATTGGTGAATATGAATTATGATGAATGAGGAGATTGTTGGAGGTGGGCCGATAATGCCCTGGGAGTGTTAGGATGCCCGGGATGGGGGGTGCCAGATGCCCGGTTGTATTATGATACATGCCTGAATGTCCTTGAGAGTTTCAAGATGCCCGGAATGGTTGGGTGCCGGAAGCCTCGGAGGTTTGTGCCTGGGGGGATGCCTCGTGATGCCAGTTGAGATACGAGATACCCGAAATGTGAGGGTGCCGAATGCTCGGTAGTGTATGTCGGAGGTTTTCTCGCGATGCCAAGTTGGGGTGTGAGTGATAAAACAAGGGATGCAATTATTGGTCCTGGGAAAGAAAGATGTGGTGATCAAATTGAAAGATAAAAATGAAAATTGAATCATGCACATATGATATGGTGACATATGCATGGCTATATGATATGATGATGATGAGTGCATGGTTGTATGTGCACCTATGGCATGATATATATATATATATATATATATATATATATATATATATATATGACATGATGATGATGAGTGCATGGTTGTATGTGTACCTATGGTATGATATATGTATGACATGATGGTGATGAGTACATGAGGATATATGTACATATGGTATGATGGCATATGCGGTAAGTTATGCTTGGATGTATGAATGACATGTACTATGCTATGATGTGTGATTGTATTGTGTGATGCATTGAGTGGTTTATCGGATCTTTTACCTACTGAGTGGTTGTACTCACCTTTCGAGGACCAACATTTCAGATTAGAAAGATGCTGCTCCCTACTATCACGCGGGGTACCTTCTGTGGCCTCCCATCTGACGTGGAGGTAGAGTATTCGGAGATAGATTGCATTACCATCCTTGGTCTGACGTTTGTGCAAGTTCACTTGCTGATCATGTACGATGTGGGCCTGGCTTGGGGCCTGGTCATATAGGAGTTTCAATTGGTCTACGTCTACCGAGATGGAGTGATTCGGGGGATGTTGCCGCCACCACTGGCCGACGCGCCAAGATGGGTGTGATGGTCGCGTGAGGAGTAGAGAGCTGACGTTTCTTTTTGGGGGTAGCCAACACTGATAGATGGAGGATGACACGTAATCGTTATAGGGGTCGAGATATCCTTTTGGGATGTGGCCAAGCATAGTTAAAAGTCTTGGCTTTTTTTTGTTGTACCGATCCGAGAAAATCCATCATGAAAATATATAAATAAAAGTGTCTTGGTTTTATCTTTTCTTATGGTGCTTAGTGGTGTGCATTGCATTATGATTATTGGAGGGAGAGATTGTGAGACTCAATTGTGCTTCTGCTAATAAGTTGCGGTGGGATCGTTTTGTTTTAAAAAAAAATATATATGCCTATGAACTGTGATGCTTCTACTAAGAGATATAACTAGTGTTCATTAGGTGGAGCGATAGGTACCTGTGGCAACCTTAGGTGTTTCGGGGTGCCACATAACTGGATTAGCTAAAAATTCACATTGGATGAATAGATAGAATACGCTTCCCAAACAAGGTTATAAACCTAAACATACGTTGCATTTAGGAGATTGTATGGATCACAAATGGTGAAACTATATATGAAGTACAATAATACTCCGACCATTAAAAAAAAGTACAATAATGCAACAATAACCTAAAGACAAAATGTAATCATTGGCAAACTAAACTAGCTCACCTCTTACCCACTATAATACTATATTGTGGGGAACAAAGCTTTTCCAATTAAATTGTGCATGGTTTTGAACATCATTGCTATCTCCAAATGGAAAACCAATGGAAATTATGTGAGTGCTTGATGAAATTGAGAATATTTCTAATTCCAATTTGGCTTTGTCTTCATCAACTGGCTCATCTAATGGTAGATAAGAAGTTTTGGAGGCATTTTAATATTACTAATATCTCCTTCAAGCATTTCTAAGGCTTTGCTCATTGGAGGCCAATGGTTAGGGATTGACCCTATACACCAAAGTGCAACAATTATAATCTTTTTTTTTTTTTTATCACATTCCTTTCCTCTTCTACAACTTCTTCCATTTCAACACCTTTTCCTCCATTGACTTGGTCATACACCCAATGCGGAAAATAAATTTGGCTTGAGTGTTTTTTTTTTTTTGGTAAAGAATTTGGCTTGAGTGTTTTGCATTGGTATTTACACTTTTCCTTTTACATGCCATTTCCATAAGCAACATCCTGAAGTTATAAACATCTGCTTTAAAAGATATATCACCGTTATTTTTGTAGAATAAATCAGGAGTCATGTATCCCCAAGTTCTTCTTGTAGCAGTCATTGAAATTGTGTTGTAACCAATGGGATATAGTTTTGCGAGTCCAAAATAAGAAGTTTTTGGAGTGAAATTCTTATCTAAAAGAATGTTGCAAGGTTTGATATCAAAGTGTAGTATTTGCATGTCACACTCTCGATGTAGATATTCAATCCCTCTCGGCACCCCAAAACCAGTCTCATATATTTTCTTGTAATCTAGAAACTTGTCACCTTCCTTAGTGAAAATGAGCTTATCCAAAGATCCATTTGACATGAGATCATACACAAGAGCTTGTTTCAAGCCTTCAAAGAAAAAAGCAAAAAAAAAAAAAAAAAAAAGAGGAGTTGCACTATATTCACATGGTGAATTGTTCCAATAGTAGCCACTTCACTGATAAAATCTTGGCCATGGGCCTTGGATTGCTTTAAAATCTTGATAGCCACTTCTTTTCCACTTCTGAGCTTTCCTTTGTACATAGAACCATACCCTCATTCACCTAGTTTTTGTTTAAAATTTTTAGTGATCTTCTTGATATTCGAGTAAGAGTATCTTATGGGCAAAAGTTGTTATGAGCCCGCAAGAATTCTTTGATGTTCTTGTCCATTGCTAAGAGCCTTTTTCTAAAATTATCATGACAAATGGCATGCATATTATAAATTTCGCTGTAGAGAAAGGCATTGAAGAAAATTTTAATATGTTAGAGTAAGATTTTTTTTTTCCCATAACTATAGGAAGAATAAACACTGCAGCTTACCTAAAGTATAGTCACGTCCCAAGTTGTCCTAAATGCAATATCATCTAGGACACCTATGGAAGGAATGAATGATGTGAAAAGGAATTGAAGAAAAAGAAGTTTGGAAAGCAAAACTCACGAGGAAACAGAGTAATAGCAAGTTACTTCGTATTAAATTTAGTCCAAAATACCACCTGTGGTGGTGGCGTAGGTGGTTGGGCAAGGGAACTTTTCACGAGAGGTCCCGAGTTCGATCCACGGCATCATCAAGCGATTTACTTGACAAGCAAGGGTGGTGGTGACTCTACCTATTCCCAGGGTTTACTTCGCCGCGAAGCAGCGCACGAGGTTCCCTGGGTCACCAAAAAAAAAAATAGTCCAAAAGAATATGGGAAGTGGGATGCGTACATTTGCAAAAAAGGAAATAATAAGCTTCGTTTTCCACGTAGATGATAGACAACGAAAGTCCATTCGCTTTGTTAGTGGTCAACAAATCTAGAGAAACAATAGTTCTCATTTTTAATGTATAATTTTGTTTCTCCTATCGATGCATGACTACAATTTTTTAAGGATTGTTAACGAGTGTCTCTTGGATTTAGTAAAGTTACTGATTAAGAAATTTTGGCTTCCATTTATCTTACGAAAAATATGATATTCTTATAAGATATTTTCTAGGAAGTCATTTTTCAAAAGTAATCATTGATATTTGGCTAAAACCTAAAAATGAGTAGAAAAATATTTCTATGGCTTGGAAGGAAAATATTTTCTTGCCCTCATCCATTTACCGCTTCGGCTTGAGCCGGGAAATTGGGTGCAACGTGTATTGCACCCCTCCGTGAGACAGTTAGAGCATGTTTGGCAACATGCCAAACAGTATATGATTCTAATTTTTTGTTCCCAGAATCAGTTTGGGACGAGAATCGCGTTTAGTAAAATTTTTGTTCCCAGGAACAGATTCGAAAAAGAATTGAGAATAATAATAAAAAAATGATTCTTCGTCCGAGAATAAAAAAAAAAGAATCAAAACAGTGAAACTCTCATTCTTCCCTTTCGTCATCCCGCGATTGCCATCCACCACCACCCGCAACCGTCCGCCGTTGCCCGCCGCCCCTCATCGCCGCCGTCCGCTGCGATCGCCGGTCCGGCAAGCTCGCCAAGCTAGGGCGAGGTCCGGTGAGCTCACCGAGGCAAGCCTAGCCACCGGCGAGGCTCGACCTCGCCCAGCCTCGGCGAGGCCAGCTTGGCCACCGGCGGGGCTGGGTGAGCCTCGCCCAACCGCGGGCGAGGCTCGCCCAACCCCGCCGGTGGCTAGGTTGGCCTCGCCGAGGCCGGGTGAGGTCGGCCTAGCCACCGGCGAGGCTCGACCTCGCACCCGGATCCGGGCGAGGCCGAGCCTCGACGGGGCTAGGCGAGCCTCGCCTAGCTGCCGCGCCGAGGCTCGACCGATGAGGGCGGACCTCACCGAGGGCCACGACGCCCGGTGAGCGTCGTTGGCCCTCGTTTGGCCGGTCCCCGAACCGGCGACCGGCCACATGAAAAAGAAGAAGAATAGGAAAAAAAAAGAAAAGAAAAAAAGGAAAAAAGTAAAAAAATTATTTAAAAATCAAAAGAAATTAATTTGGAACATGATCAATTAGCACGGCATCAAACGCAATTTTATTCCAGAATAAAAAATTTTGGATAGATTACCAAACACGTTTTTGTACTCGAGAATCGGTTCCCGAATAAAATCAAAAATAATAATTTCTAGTTAGAATCAGCTCCCTAACAGAATCATTACCAAACGCATCCTTAGAGGACAAGCGGAAAAAGATCAACTTTGATCTCTAATAATTCAGTTGTTCAAGCGCAGAGAGAGAGATGCCTGAGGATGGCGAAAGAGCCGAGTCAGGTTTGGAGCCTAACCCGACCCGTGCAGCGATCCAGCGAATCTATTGTATAGAGATTGTACGGAGCCACCACCTCTCCTCCTCCCCGCAAAGTCACAATCGAATCCGTGAAAAAATGATTTTTCGACGTCCATTGTTGAATTTTAAACGACCCGATCATGCCACAAAATCTAACTAAAGTTTCACTCATGATCACAATTTACGATCAATTGAAATCCTCTGTGATCACAATCCCAAATTTATTTTTCATGAAAACAGAGCAAAAACAAGTCAAAAGAGGAAGCGAACCTACTTGACCCAAACCATCGACGACGTCGTGGGGCATCAGCAACATCTGGTGCTAGTGCATCGTCGTCGTCGCCTTCGAGCCATCATCGCCAATCTGGTGGTGCCCCAGCTTGCGGCCAGGATTGCCGCCGGCTCATTGAAGTGGTGGAACCCGACACAGGCGGCCTCATGCTTGGACAGCGTCAACTCAGTGGGCCAGTCGATTGGGTTGTTTGCGTTTGCTGAAGTGAGGTCGGGCCACAAAGGGAAGGCGGTCGAGAACATCATTTGATCGAAGAAGTCATCGCTGGTGGCGGAGGCGGAGGCATTGGTGTGGAGGTAGTAGAATCAAGGGGACGTTTGGAAATGAAAAGAAGTCCTAGCATGAGAAAGATTAAGAAGTTACGGGGAAAATAGATCATTTTCCCCAATTTTAGAAGAGTTTTCTCCATTGATCGGAAAATATTTTGTTTGACTCTTTATTTTTCATGCCCCAAACACTAGAAATTTTGGAAAAGTCTTATTGAAAAACAGTCTACTCGAAGCAACTACAGCCTAAGAACATGTAAATTCTAATTCCGTGCCAACAAAAACTAGTCATGTAATTGCTCGCGCAAGCATCCTCTTTCTTTTATTTTTATCTATGTTCAGCTGATGTCTGTCTGGAGGTCGCTTTCACTATCACTTCTTCTTTTATTTTTTCTTTTTTTCGTGAATCTTGCAATCCTTCAGCTTGACATTAATGAGAAATGTGAAGCTCCCAAAGCCTTTCAAATACACAATGTCATAATACGCTATCAAGTATATTTTTTCATTTTTCTTGGATAATAGTTATTTCTTTCATTTTCCAGTTTCGAGGAGAAAATAGCAAGTGAAAGAGTGTATAGAATCATGCACAATTATGGTAAAATTTCATCGCCAACTGACACTTACCGCCAAAGTAGGGCTTGAATCCGCAAACCTGACCTCCAGTGATGCCATTTGATAAGCGAAGGGAATAAAAGCGGTTATAAAAATCAAAGTAGTAATAAAAATCAAAGTAGCAAAAGAAAGTTTTCTCCAATCCAGATGGGTAATATTCGAGAGTAAATCTCTCGGCCATGATGTTTTGTATTTGCTTGTTGAAGGAGCTATCATTAACCTGCCCACCCCCAAAATAATCCGATGCCAACTTCCAAATGCTAATGGTGCAAAAATCCCTGACATTAGATGCCTTTGGATTGACCAAAGCATACAACTTCCAATTCCATGATCTTTCGGAAAAGTATGATCCCTTAATGCATGAACCGAAAGTGAAGTAGAGTGGAGAACGAGCTGGCTTTGAGCAGTTCACAATGACCAATCCACTGACTTGGAGCATGCCGTATGGGCTGTTAATATAGGAACGTCTATTGAAGTCATACATCAACCATGAATGACGTGGGAGAGATGAGCAATTATTCTTTTGCAACCCTTCGTCAGCCACCACGATTAGGTGAGCATCATAATCAATAGATTGCACATGATATTAGCTACCGATAATATGTGTGATCATCTTCACATGTTAACTCGTGAAATGAGTCACCATATCCTTTCGAATCCCTCTTCAGTTGAAATGGGTAACCTATGTTGTGAATAGTACCATAGGACGATGCGTTGTTTACAACAATTAAAAAAGAGTTATGAGTTGCCAGTAGTTTCATTTTTGGCAGTCGGCTAGAAAACCCAATCGAGGGTCAAAAGAGGTTCCTTGATATCTACACAACTAGAGATTTTAGGATACGAGAATTTAAGTTACGCTAATATTTCTATTAGCGTATTTTCGATACCTAATAGTTTGTCGTGTTTCTTGAGGTGTCCATGCATTTTTTTTTTTTATAAATTTTTCGTGCCAATAAAGCTAATTAGGTGATCATACATGGATGGTCAATTTAATACAATTCTATTTGTATTAAAAGAGAAAAGAAAACAATCAATTGAAATTTAAAGATAGTGCAATAAGTAAACACCCAAGAGAGTAATTTGAGGAAAGCAGTAAATTTAACATGTAATCCTAAACGAAAAATTAAATTGAAAGAAAGAAACCCACAACTTATTATGTATTTATACAATACGAAACAACCCAAAACATAAATCAAGGAACAAATGGTACAAAAACAAGATCGGATTAGACATTATCGACCATTCATAGTCTTCATATCTTGGGGAGTCTCCACCTCCATGGACCTACTCTAAGCCTAATCTAATACTAAGACTTGGTACGTACAATATGAAAGAAACAATCATTGTTATGAACACATAAAAGCAATCACAATTACAAAACAAATAGGGACAATCAAGAAACTAAGGCAGTATACATAATTGATCAAGTTTGGCCTTGGGGTCAGCCTTTGTGATTCACGCAATGATCCCTCTAGGATGCCTATCCAATTCATTTTTCATGGCTTATAGCCATTGGTCATTATTTGTGTTCTCATGTGATAACCAATGCTTAAAAAGCCCCTTCAAACAAGTTCTAAATGTAACTCAAAGGTATTCCATGAATTCATGCATCGTACCTATGCATACATTTAAAAATCACATATATATTTGAAAGTAAACATGTAGGCAGGTCCTCAGGCCTTCGTTTTCAATCAATCAAGCAATTTTAGTAAGCCAACACTGGACCACTTATTCAATCAATCAAGCGCCAAACATAATCACATGCGTTTAACAAAAGTAAACACATTGAAAGCTAATGGAAGTTCAAATGATGTCCAAAAATCAGTTAAAGAACAATGAATTAGTGAATCGTAAAGAAAGATTGTTAATGGCATAGCAAAGTTGTATCATGGCTATGGAACACATTTAATCATCAAGGCTAACTTGGGTGCATCCTATGCACAATGATTGAGCTTTACAAACACCCTAAATATGGTCTGAACCTAGACAACATCAATGCTAGGTCAAAACATGATTTGGAAATTTGGAACATAAGCACCATGCGTGCTACGAAGGATGGCTTACCTCCACGTCAATGATTTTTTTTTTATCAAAATTTTTTTTTGAGCAAATTTTTTTTTTTATCAAAATTGACTAGACTTACTCAAATGGTAAGATGTGAAAAGCTTTATGACTAAATTGATAAAATTAAAAAGTTCATGATTGAATTTATAAAAGTACGATAAATTTAGAACTTTTTGGATAATTTCCCCACCTCATACCAATGGTCTTAGATCTAGCAAGCGAATTTGCTATGACCACCTAAGTGGCCAGTGACTTAGGGTGCGAATAATAACAATTCTGGCTAGAAATTGAGTTTTGGAAGAGAAATAGATTTTTCTATTTCTATTCTTGGAAGGGTTTCTAAGCAAAAATATCCGTTTGATAACAACATAAAATTTCTACTCATGAAATAGAAATCCATTTGATAATGAAACAAAATTTCTTCCTTTCGGATGGCGGTAATAGCGACCAACGGTAGCGGTAACCGGTGATCAATCAAAGATTGACAAGCAATTGGCAACCGCTGACGAATGGTGGTCAGTGGTGTGCGGCAAACAGGAATGGTGATCGATGGCCACAGATGGACGACTGGCTAGTAGCAATGACGAACAATGAGAAGAATTTTTATTTCTTATTTCTATTCTAAAAATAGAAAAATAAAAAAAATTACTTTTGATTTCTATTTCAAACTTATTTCTTGAACAAAAATCCATTTTAAAAATAGAAAAATAAAATAATTTTATCAAATGGATTTCTCTTATAGAAACAAGTTTGAAATAGGAAAATAGTTATGGAACATAAATAGAATGGTTATCATGCATACCTTTAGTTGCCAAAATTGCAGAGGGTCGCACAGGATTTGGCTGCTGCGGTTTAGATTTAGTGCAAGGAGGGTCGACTAGTAGAGACGTAGAGAGAGAGAGAGAGAGAGAGAGAGAGAGAGAGAGAGAGGTTACTTTGTTAGTTGCTAAGCGAGGGCTCAAGCCTTGCCAGGCATCACCTTTGCCCAATTGTTGAGGTCCAACGACCGGCTAGAGAAAGGAGGAGAACAAGGAAACATGAAAAATAAAATAAAATATTTGAAAATATTTGAAAATATTAAAATATTATTAAAAGTTGTCTACGTCAACCGGTAGACATCCAATCAGCAAAATCCAGCCAAAATTAACCGGAAATAACTGAATCGGCACTAAGTAAAATTGTTTAAAATTAAATTGGCACAAATACAAAAAATTTAGGATTTTTTAAACACTTTTTCCCAACAATTTCCAAGTGAATGCGGACAATTCCTCTTGCAAGGTGGCGCTAGCACTTGATTTGTGCTCTCCCAAATCCCAACCACCACCATAGGGACATTGATGGACTCGATTAGTTTTGAATATATTCTTCCTTTTTCAGAGCCGCCACAAATTTACTGGAAGCCTATTAGAAGTCAAGTGAAATGCGGAAAACTGTTTCATTTATGGGAACAAAAATCCAATAACGGGAATTGATACATTTGCTCATTGTTTTGAAAATGTTTGATCATGCGATCTTGCTCTTTCTTTTAATCCTTAGGCACATCTATCTAGGTGACCATGCATCATGAATTTGCAAAATTTTATCTACCAACCACATAATCTCATACAAACATAACTATCCAACATCAAACAAAAAATGTAGGTAAAGTGAGTAAAATATCAAGTCGAGATGTGTCGGGAAACATTAAACAAGGCCTTATTATTATTATGTCTTGGGATAAGACTCCTGTGAATGATACTCGTAACTAAACCTAAAAATACTTAAACTATATAATGCGAATTTCCTAACTAAATGATAACAATGAGACATTAATCAAGCATGAACTGAACCTAGCCTAATATACAATTCTAAGCTAAAAGCAATTCCACTCTTTATGTATCGCTTTTTTATCTTCATCTTTTAATTGAAACATGAACTCACTTCTATTCAAACTAAATACTACTAAAATGTGATTCGATCACTAAAATGTCACTTTATTATTAAGATTCTAATTTTCTTTTTTACTTTTTTACTTTTTAAATTTTATCAATTTTTTTGATTTTTTTTCCATCTCTATTTTAAAGAAAATTTAATTACACATCGAATGACAAAAAGAAATGCTAATCGACCAAAAGTAAACCACAATTACACAAATGCAACTATAACGATGCCTGGAAATACGATTTTGACTTCGATGCCTATACTAAGGCAAAAGGGCAACCTAGGGCTGCCCTCGGCCACCTCGAGAATCCCCCTCGACACACTCAACCGTGCCATGGTCCAATATGGATGGGGCGAAACTGAGAATTCCAAGAATCAACCGTGTTGTGAAATTGCATGCACATGCTAATTTGATGTCAATACTAGCACTTCTACCATACATTCCTCTCTTTTTCATCTTTTTTTTTTTTTTAAATTCACGATAAGATGATTAAACTCTAACCTATGCTAAGAATGTGCCAATAAATGAAAAATCCACAACCAAAATGTTTGATAACATTTGAAATAAACTTGCAAAAAGTGCTCGGGAATGATGTGACAATGCAATAGGACTCTACAGAGGACCGAGGCGCGGCCAAATCGGCACCACCCATGGGAGAGATGGTGGCCACCAGCAAGTCCGCAGCAGTTCGGAACGACATAAAACACGTTAAAATGGCGAGAAACCGTTGGGAATCAACACTCTAATGAGGTCAAGATCTTCCTAGTTCAAGCTCAACAAGGCGTGACCAGCAAGGAATACAAAGTAAACCAGCGAGCAAAGGATGACTACAGATACGTTTAGAGGCATAAAAATAAGCAAAAAATCGGCTAGATGCAAAGAAATGAGACTAGAGGTTTTTTTAAATGCTTAAGAGGGATCAAACAAGGAAATAAACACCAACAATAATGATAGCAATAACAGCAATAGCAAGATAAGATTGAACACGATAAAGATATGCCGAGGTCATCGGAATGTCCGACCTCAAACACGCCCAGATCGGAACTGGCGAAAGCGAGAGCCGTTTATTTCCCTACATCCAACAAAAATAAAATGAAAAGGAGATACCTTTAGGGAAGAAGATTGCCGAGAGCGATGATGGGCAGTAGAGACCGAGAGAAACTGAGGAACGGAGAGCTAAGACAGACGAGGGAACGATGGATTTGGAGAGTGAGGCCCTGTTTGGTAACCATCCAAACATGACCAAATTCTGATTTTTTATTCTCAGAATCGGTTTGGGCTTAAAATTGCATTTGGTAAAATTTTTATTCCCGAAAACAGATTAGGAATAGAATTATGAAAAAAAAAAAAGTTGATTATTTTTCCAAGAACAAATTTGAGAATCAAAATCAAGAATTCTTATTCTTCCCTTCGGCCATCTCACGACCGCCATCCACCACCGCCCGCCATCGTCTGCCGTCCACCGCCTTGTCCACCGGTATGGCGAGCTCGCCGGAGGCAAGCCCAGCCATCGGCGAGGCCAAGCCTCACCGAGGCTGGGCAAGGGTCTGGCAAGCCTTGCGACGCCCACCTCACCGGGGCCAAGCGAGGCTCGACCGACGAGGGTTGGCCTCACCGAGGGCCGGCAATGCTCCGGTGAGGTCGCCGGCCCTCATCTGGCCGGTCACCGGTCCGGTGACTGGCCACAAGAAGAAGAAGAAGAAAAATATGAGAAAAAAGAAAAAAAATGAAAAAGAAAAGAAAATAAATGAAAAAGAAAATAAAAAAAAAGTAAAAAATTTATCTAAAAATTAAAAGAAATTGATTTGGAACAAATTAATGAAAGATAATCATCAAACGCAATTTTATTTCGAATCGAAATTTTGGACGATTCCAAACAAATTTAAAATGCTTAGAATCAATTCTTTAACAAAATAAAAAAGAATCAATTTAATCGGAATCTACTTTCTAACAAAATCATTCACCAAACGCCTTTGAGTAGAGAGAATATGGTGAGAAGATGGAGATGGCGAATGATGGAGATGATAAGACCAAAAGACTGTGGTTGCTTGAGGGTAAGCTAAAGAAAGCGAGCAGCAGCGGAGATGGTAGCGACGGAGTGAGTAGCGAGAGTATGGTGTGAGCCGGAGATGGTGGAGTCGGAGTGAGCTGTGGTGAGGAGGGGGTGGTGAGAGCAGCGACTTGAGCTAATGGCGAGGGGCCAAGATGGGGATGGCAGTGACGGAGGTGAACGAGCGACAAGAGTGAGCAGGAAGCAAGGAGGTGAAGCTCGGCAGCCGAGAGGAAGAGCCAGATGGAAGCAACGGCTGGAAGGCAACCTGTCGCCGCCTGCCCTGCCGATTTGGGGTTTTCTCCAAGTCTCTGGTCTCCCTCGACCTCCATTTTCCTCCTCTCCTCTTTTTCTCGGGGCTAAATCCACTGCGTCCTCGCTTCGATCCGCAACACGGCCGTCTTCTGCTTTGTCGAAAAATAGGCTCTTTTCTTTGTCGAAAAATAGGCTAAATTTTTTTCTTTGACCCAGGATAAAATTAACTAATTTGGGTTTTCGTTTTTGTAATAATAAAAATTATTTAAAAAAAGAAGAAGCTATCGGTCCTCCACACCTGGAACCGGACAGAACCGATATTTACCGGTTCCGGTTCTGTCCGGCTCTTCTTGCTCATAGATCCGTCAGACGCCAATCCTCCTTTGTCTCCAAGGACTCTCTGCGTAGCTAGGGTTTTGAAACGGCGGAGGCGGCCGTCGCGGTGGGGCCGGAGATCATGGTGGGATTCAAGAACCGGTACATGGTGATGGAGGTTTTCCTGGATCCGAATCGAGAGCTCGGGGTGGATGACCCCATCATACTCCACTCAGTTCAACGTATCCAAAGCGATACGAGACAGCATCCTCGTGAACTTCGGGGAGTGCGGCCTCGCTTCGTCTCTCGGATCCTTTCAAGGTACTCTTCTTTCTTTATGGGATTCGTCCTATCCTGGAATCAGTAGGTGTTTGGATGTTAAATTCTCTTGTTATTTCGCTACCAAGTTCTGTGATTCGGTCATGGTCAACCCTGTGATTGCGATCCTTCGTGCAGTGAAGTATGTAAATCCCATCACGAAGCTTTGCATCATCAGAGCTTCTAGGGAGGAGCACCAGAAGGTCTGGGCTGCGATCACCTTGGTCACGAGCGTCGGAAATTGCCCGGTGCTGTTTAATTTACTCGACTTGAGTGGTGAGTCGAACGAGTGTCGAGCGGGATGCTGAATAGCACAAAAATTCATGCTTTTTGTTGAATTGAATCATCCAATTAACGCTGTATTCTGCTACTAGTGATTGTAAGTAGGTTGGCTTACTGTGATCGGCTTTTGTAAATATATCTTGTCTCAATTCTTCTTGACAATAGAACAATAGCACCTGGATTATCAAACTGTGTTTTTTTAAACGAGTTGCATTAACTGAAGCTTAAACTCTGAAAGCATAATGGGTGCTGAATTTGCAGTGCTGTTATTGTGAAACTGGCGTGATTTTCTTGCAGATCGGGAAAATTTCATGTGAGGTTATTAGCTCGCATTTCTTTTTGACTGGCAATGGCATCGTGCATAATTATTTGGTGGAAAGAGTGAGATCTTTTTCTGGAAGCTGATTGAGTGAGGTTTCTATTGGTGCCAGGAAGCATCAAGGCCTGTAAAAAAGCTGCCTTGAAGTGTGATGAGTTGAAATTTGAGCAGTACAAGCTTGTATCTGGGTTTCTTCTCTCACCTGAGGTGGTTCAGCAGATGCACAACTGCCAAGAAAAGATTAAAATTTTGGAGCACTAGGAGCGCTGCACTTGTACAGTGTACACACCTCTGGCTGGTATGATGTTGTGCAATTTTTGTTTTCTTCTTTTTTCCTTTTATATGATCTTTCAAGTTTCAATGCAGCAGCATGTAATTCAAGCCTCTGAGCTGAATCTCTAAATGGTGAATATGTTGGCTGTTGGCAAGAATCTTGTCCTTGTTTCTTTGGAGTGGTTATGTCATGGATTATTACTGGACAGCACATGCATTTGATATTCCAAATTAAACTATGGTGACTGAGGTTTCAAAAGCAGTTGAAGTTGGTATTTCTGCTTCTTTCAGAATCTGCCGATTGGCAACAGAAATCTATCTGTATGTGTATGTATAATGTCATAAATTTTTTTATATATGACTCTTCTCAGTGCATCATTTGTTTGTTGATCTTACTGTATTTTCTAGGCTTTATGTATAATTTGATCTTGACATCACTGTCTTTGCAGGTCTACTGAAGCAGGGCAAGTGAGAAACCCTTTTCAACTTTCACCTTAAGGATCATAACTTTCCTTTTCTTCCCCAAGCCCCCTCTGCCCTCTTCTCACTGGAGTTGATATCTCGCATATCAGACACGCCGGGCAAGCTTTATGGCTTCTACTTCTGTAACTTGAAATACATGCCTAGTCCTCATCTCGTCCATGGGTTAAATTTCCATTACTGAAAGTAGCTGATCCATGGCCAGATTATCATATGGGTTTTGGCCGATTCATGTGATCAGATCTACACCAAGGTTCAAGATGCGATGTAGAATATGAAGCCGAAAGAAGATTGTTTGAGCGCAGGTACAAAAGAATTGCTGGTATTGGTTATGTCTTTTGCAGGCAGTGTGCACCTGTCTTGACTGGAGTCTGATTGCCCTCTACTTCATGGGACAATTTTGGGGTATCTTCACACAACCATCTTTTTCTTGTTTTTATTTATGTATTTATTTCCTCTTTTTTTATCTGTTTGGGCGCATTCGTGTTCTCTAAGTTTGACTTGTTGTATATGAGTCTATTGATTGGGCACTCCAGTAAAACGGAATCAAATATGGCAAGGTCTATTTCAAGTATCAATTTCATATAATATCGCCGTGCTTGTGTAATAAATATCATCATAATTCTTGACACCCAATAAAGATCGTATCTATAAAAGAAAGGTTGTAAGATTGTCGTTCATCTTTATTGTCTTCGTGAGTCGAGTCATTAGTAATCAGATGTAAGTTGATGATAGTCGGATCAGGTTTGCTTAATGGATCTTTAGAGTGAGAATGCTAGTGTCCTTTAGATGTCTTTTTGACTGTGCTTACATTCGGAACTATAAAGCTAAGAGACACTGAGTGTCAACGTCATCTTTGTACGCCCCTCATGAAGAAATGCATTTGATTTCTAATACAATATGAATTAATAAAGCAGCTAGTTTTATGCTAATTGTCGTGTCTCATATGCTAACTAACTGATGATTGCAAGCCGGCATCTGTTTTGTGCACTCCGGATGCTTCCAAATTGCATCAAGAACCCTCGAATTCGATGGTTTAGATATTTTTGGACGTCATGTCTGCTAGTAGCCGAATATTCCTGTCTCAATGCCCCCCTTATATAAACTGAGATAGGCTATACAGGTACAAAACTTACTTGCACACGCAAAGTTTAAGCCACACCACAGGCACCAAGAATCTCTTGAAACACATAGCTAGCTGAAGCAGCTCTCTTTTCATTGAATTCAATGAAAGTAGCGATCCATGTTTGAGACTGATGAAGGGTTTCTTAGTGTCACTGTTTATACCATGTCATCTATATTCGCTTTATGTTCCAGCTACTAAACTGGCATAGACGAACCAATCTCTAAGAGCTGAATGGTCTGTTACCTGTATCAATTTAATTCAGTAATAGAAGTCATCATGGGATGTTGTAATGAATTCTCTATTTGTTTCATAGGTTTCTGCGATGAACCAAATCAAGAGAACATGAAAATGCTGTAAAGAATTTGTGCTGATTGTACATTCGCTGCTCTCAATGATGGTCTTTGATACACAGAGTTGTAAACGACTAAGCACGTACCAAAATGCAGTTGTTCCTTAAATTATGGAAAATACTATCAGCATCAGAATGAGAAGGACTATGCTAACCAATTACAGAAAATGGAAAGATATCTCCTCAAAACAGGTTGAGAAATCTCACTGAAACTATTTGGTAATGTAGACTCATAGTCATCCTAATAACTGGACAACAACACGTAGTGAATATTTCGCATAACTCATTTGACCTATCGATATTCTGTACACAAAAGCAAATTAAAAATGAAAATAGCACCCATAAGGCAGCTATAGAAATAAACTAATTGATGAACCTTATTTAGCAAAAAAAAACCTCTCCCATTTGTGAATATAGATAGATAGATAGGTCTATCAAATATCACAGGTGGACATCAATAAATCTATAGGTAATTTGATAATTTGCCAAATAAGTAGATATTGCCCTATTCAATTCTCTTAACCCTTATTTTATTATGACTAGAGACATTATACGTCAATAATATAAGAGAGAAAAACAAGTAAAAAGTTTTATTAGTTATTTTAGATTTATTTATTACACCTAAATTAATAAGCAAGGCAAACCGTTGCTGATTTATTCTCCTAGAAACATGATATTAGATTGAACGAGATGGTTCGTTTTGTTTTCTAAGTTATGTAAGCTTATGTGTCTAACTACTAATGTTAAGGAAAAGCAAAGGGAATGCAACATTGTGATGATATCACTCGGTTACTAAACTCCTTAGCTGTTATTTATAGATATCATTGAGTAGCCAAGCACAAAGTATTGTGGATCACTGAATCAAAACAGCAACAGCTGATGTGACTAAGAAGGAGCCAAAGGTACGGATATCGATTCATAGATAACGGGAAGATAATAAATTCAAGGCTGGATTAGACGCCATCTTTCTGGAAGATGTAGGCTTAAATCATTCTTCACAGTGGGGGCGAAGGTTATCGTCACCAGGGCCCTGGATGGATGTAGCTGCACGCCCCGCAGTCCCACTCCCTTTAACATCTTCCCTCGCTATCATAAGGACCGCCATAATAATTAGCCTGGTGAAGCCATGGATGAGAGTATGGCTCCACCCAAACGGTAGACACATCAAAATGAAGAATTCCAAGATATAGAGGAGGGCGGCGGCTCCCATGGCCAAGGTAAAAATCGATAGCCAAGCGACTTTGGTTACGGTCACGTAGATGCCTGCCATGAATGCCGAAAGCATTGCGGCAAGAGCTATCAACAATGTGCCGTTTACTATGTGAATGGCATATTCCCTCACGTAAGGATCATTAATATGTGTCCACAAGAGGATCACGAGTGCCATGGTGGAGCTATACATGGCCACGGAGTTGCTAATCACAAAGAGATTGTACATGGCTTTGTGGAGCAATATGGGGATTTCAGCATCTGGGTTAGAACCATTATATCCTCCGGGGACTGAATAACCAGAAGTGAAAGTGACAGAGGCCATAAGTGCCGCCACAACCATGCGAGTATTCACTTTGTCCTTAAATACATCCAGTTGTTGCGGTTTCAATCGTTTTGGTGGACTTCGACCGGTTGGCTTGCAAATAACTAATTCTCCACTTTTGGGTGTTCCAACAGATCGCAAAACTGTGCTCGTTAGCCTCTGCAAGTAGTGAATCAAAGAATAAACAAAGATATCAAGACATTATGGTTTTGGCAACTGAATTACAGATATGGGTTGAGAGTACACTAATTAACATGCCTCACTAATTTTATGTCCTGGTTCTTTCTCTGATTGGTATACATTTGGCAATGTATAATTGCCTATGAGAAAAATATAAAAAGACCATACCTTCCGGAGTGGAGCATTAAATTCTTTGATGTCCTGCTCTACCACGTCGAGAGCCGTCATGTTATTCACATTTACCAGCTTATGATCAACTCTTCTGTGTTCAGCAAGAAGGATGACTGAAGGTTGGCAGTGCAACGCGGCCAGATGTAGAGGTGTATTTCCGTTGAAATCTCTCGCATTAATGAGGTGATCGAATTTAGGATTTTTCAGTATGAATCCAACAATTTTAATACGTCCGTACTTCGCTGACACGTGAAGAATATTTTCTCCCAGCCCAGTTAGAAACTCCTTGGGGTCTGGCCATTGTTGAAGTAGCTCATTGACGATCTTGATATGACCCATCATGCAAGCAACATGAATAGGATAATACCCATCCGTGCTATCTTGCTCCAGGGCACTTGTTGGGCACTTCTCCATCAAGAACTTGATTCCTTCGAGATAATCCGTGTATGCTGCCAAGTGGAGTGGAGTGCCGTCTCCTGCATCTCTCAATTGAAATAGCCACGGCTTCTTTTCCCACATCTTGATCAGCACATCTGAATATAACGCAAGATGTTAATCATTAGCATGAACACGATGCCTGTAATTTTTCAATAGGAGTTGATCCCGTTCAAGATGATCCAAAGTGTCGGGCGTTTTGCCCCCATAAGATGGCAAGCTATCATACCATATGTTACATGTGCCTCATTAACCTAGACTTCGCTTGTGAGACTCGATTTTTCCACCACCAGCGGAAACCAAAATGAAGAACACAAGAGAGTGGTGACCCAGAAGATCAAAGAATAAGCGAGGGCACAAAAGTAGGGATTACCCTTTTCCTTGCGTATAATGGCGACATGAACGGGTGACATGCCAAAGATCGTTTGACTCTCTGATCTCGTCCAGTCTTCGCCATCGTTAAGCGCTTCCATCAAGAGCTCGAGAACCTTCAAGTCCCCTGTTTCGACTGCTATGCACAATGGAGACTTGCTTTCCTTATTTTGACAATACAGCAGGCTGGGGTATTTACTCACCAGATGACCGATCACCTCGCGATGGCAATTCCTCACGGCCTCATGTAGAGCAGAGTTGCCACAACGGTCAGTGTGTGTTGGCGCCCCTTGGGGAAGGAGAAGCTCCACCGCACCAGCTTTCCCAGCTCTAGCTGCAATGTGAAGCGGTGTCTCTCCTCTGGAGTTCTCACAGTAGATCAAGTGCTCAGGGACGAACTCAATGAGCGCTCTGACATTATCATCACTCTCTGTATTCCATTCATGTCAGGTTAATTTGAGCGCAAGAGTTTGGTAATTTTAAAAAACGCATCGTCCAACCGTTTTTAATATACCTGCCGCAGCGTGAAGCAGTGTATTTCCTAAGGGGCTGCGTCGCCCGAGAAGGACAGGCAATGACACTCTTTCCTTGACACAATGATCCTCCAGCGCTTCGATGAACTTGTCCACGGCCCCTTCCTTTGCGGTCGAGAATAGCTGGGGATCCAAAATATTGTCGGGTTGTGGAGGATCGTGCTGTTGCTGGATCAGGTCCGCCCTGATTAATAACGCTTCCAGTCTCTGCCCGCTCTGCCTCCACATCTCCTCACGCTCAGCCATCTCTCCGTGGGTGACTATGCCCTCTGACTTCGAGTAAAATGCCCTGGTGTGTCCTAGGAATCAAATTCAGCAATAAAAATCAAATTGCGAAGCAACAATTAAGAAAAAAGTAAAAAGACCAGTGTTCGTTCATCCAAACAACCGATTCCCTCAAAAAACTCACAAAAGAAAAAGCTTAAAGGAGAGGTCTGTTCATTAGTGCTCGAAGAAAGATTGCTCAAGGCGATGCAAATTAATACGGTTCTCTGACTTTTGTATCATTGTACGAATTCTCTGCTCCAGCCAGGATTGGCGGTATAAATTCCTCAGTTACGGTAGTCATGGTGTGTTTGGTACGAAGGAATCAGTCCATTATGTTGCCATTTGCATCATCACTGCGTTCCGCAAAAGCAACGCATCTCAGATTTCTGTACATCCATCAAAGAATAATATGGACAATCATGAGATAAGGGAAAATAGACATAGCGGCAGAGAACGGAACTATTCGAAGGCCAAAAAAGGGCAATACAACTTCATAGTGTTTCCCAAATGCTATTTGCATCCCATCAAAACCTTTTAGCTTCAAAGCGTTTTCACCCCAGACAGAGAAAACTAATAAGTTGGACCGAAGCAAATGCAAGTGAAATTCGTGTGAAATGAATATTTGATGACACTGAATGGGTTTGGCGAGACTCAAGACTAAATCGTCTCTTTTTTTTTCTTTTTTTTTTTGGTAGAACTAGAAGAACATGGTCTCTTGCAAAATAAGAAAGTGACGGTTGGGGAAGAGACAAGATAGAAGGCGGCCAGGTGGCGAGGGTGCCGGTCTCGAGTGCGAAGCCAAGCTTGCAATTGGATATCACCGTGACGACAACAAAGGTGAATAACACCTTCATCACCTTCTTCTATTCTCTTGATTATCCTGATGGGCCGAGAAATTAGGTTTAACAGGCTGGATTAGGCCAAAAGGTCCAATTGGATATCACCGTGAAAAGCCCATTGGACCGTTGGCATCATTCGGCTCTATTTAGTAGAAAAGGTGATGAAGGTGTTATTCACCTTTAAGTCAATTATAATTAGATATGAGTTAGTGATAGTCAGATTGGGTTTCCTTAATGTGATCTCTGTCATTTAAGCAACACAGTCGGAGCAAGAATCTATTATCGCACTAGGAAACCGAGTGTTACATTCCCATCTTGGGCAGAAGTTCAGAACTTATATTGTCCGAGTGATAGACTCGCATTTCCCCAATTACCCAACCCATGGGCAGGTGCGGGTGTGGATTGCCTCAGGTAATAATGAAAAGGCACGCTCGAAAGTAACATGGATGATGATTCAACACATCTCTTGACCAGGGCATGTTGTAATGCTGTGATATCATTTACATATTTTTCTTATTGTGCTTATGTTCGGGCTATAAAGCTAGGAGACATCAAGTGTCGACGTTATTTGGTACGCCCTTAAGCTCATAGAGAAAAGTATTTGTTTTCTAATGTAATAGGAATTAATAAAGCAGCTAATTTTTATGTCAATAGTCGAGTTTCAGTAATTGAATAAATAGTGGACTCGTTTATGTTGGAGAAATCTTCTTGAAGTGTCTTGAAGCCGACAAAACGTTTTCATCAATCTAGTCTCGAAGGTTTGCGACTCGCTATTTAAAGTCTCGAAGACCTCCTCCGGACAGCCAGACTCAAGACTCAAAATCTATCCTTATTGGCAGTTTCTAATCCGTTGCAGAAAGGCTATCCAGAACTGAATGTTTTACTAAGGATATGACCTTATCGACTGGAGAATATCTCTTGGCTGGATATGACATAACGGAATCATTTGATTGATCGAGATTGATTCGAAGATTAAGGATCCGATGATTGGCAAAATATTCTTGGAATGTTCTACTTATGAAAACCGAGATCTTGATTGTATAGGTGAACATGATTGATGGGCTATCGACATGTTCCCTTAATAACTCGAATGATCTTCCTAATTGATTCCGTCCAATGGGTAGATTGGAGGAATTCCTTTGGTAAGTGCCAACGGGTATGATGGCATGAAGGAGTATATAAGGAAGACGTTCTAAGTTGTTCAAGGTGTGCGCAATAGAAGAATTCCAAATTATGAAGCTCCTTGTTGTTTAGTTAATTCCTTCGAGCGAAATCTTGTACGCAAAAAAGAGTCTATATTTGTGAGAAACCTTGAGGAAGTGTGATAGAACATCTACACTGTAGAATCAAGGAAAAGCTGTGCTGTAACTTCTCTTTTGTTTATAGTAAAATCCAGCCGGTGGGCTGTTAGTGCTAAAGAGTGGACGTAGGCTTGGAATAAGCCGAACCACTATAAACCTTGTGTTCAATTTTCTCTTCCCTACTCTTTACTTTACTTTGATTGTACTTCATTTTGTTAATCAAAAGAGAACTCCATTTCTATCGTCTACCTAGAATCACTTCCGTATCTCGAGAAATTATTTTTGCACCTATTCACCCCCCTCTAGGTGCTTATACTAGCTATCTCAATTGGTATCAGAGCTCGTGTACTCACTTTGTTTGAAGTGTTTTACTTCAGAGTTAAAGATCCATGGCTAGTATGTTGGCTCCGTGGCTAGTAGAAGGGCAAAGCAATACCGAGACCGCCTTACTTTGATGGAAAGGATTACAACATATGGAAAAACAAGATGAAGGCGTTCCTAAGATCAAAGGATCCTCTGGAATGGGACGTTGTAGAAAAAGGAATTATTCCTAAAGCTGCACCTGTCTCAGAAAGAGGAAAAAATTACTGTTGAGTCTAGCGAAATGACTCAGGAAGAGATAATCAAGAGACAAGCTCTTGATGCAAAAGCAATTTATTTTTTATATTGTGCTTTATCACCTACTGAATATAACAGAATATCTTCTTGTGTTACAGCTAAAGAAGTCTAGAATAGATTACATATTACCTATGAAGGAACCGATCGAGTGAAAGAGACTAGAATCAACATTCTTCTTGGTCAATATGAAGCCTTCAAAATGAAATCAGGAGAATCTATAACTGATATGTTTAGTCGTTTTATAGAAATTGTGAATGGTCTTGAAAATAAAGGTCAACCAATTTCTAATCCCATCAAAGTAAACAAGCTACTACGTGGACTCTCCAAGGATTGGAATCACTTAAAGATCTCAATCAGAGAGACCCAAAGAATCATGCTACTATCTGTTGATGAGTTAGTTGGAACTCTTCAGTCTTATGAAGTGGAATAAATCAATGAGGACGAAGATCCTAAAGGTAAGAAATCCATTGCATTAAAATCTAATGATGATTATGATGTTACAGATTCTGAAGACGGTATGGATGATGAGGAGTTTACTCTCATGATAAGAAGATTCAGAAAGCTAAATAGAAAAGGAAGAAGATTCAATTCAAAGAAACAAAGTTTTCAAAAGTAACAGACCAAGTCTGCTGAAGATGATGAATCAAACAAAGATGTAGTCTGCTTTGAATATAAAAAAAAGGGACACATCAGACCCAACTATCCTCTTCTGAGGAAGAAGAAAGGAAAAACTGAAAAGTATCGAAAGGCTCTCAAAGCAGAAACCTGGAGTAATACAGAGTGTGAAGAAAGTGATGATGATTATGCCAACATATGTCTAATGGCACAATCGGATTCAGATCAAACTCCGGACAGAATCAGATTCGGACAGTGAATTCGAGGTAAGTAACTTCAAAATCCCTCTTGAAGTTTCTAAATACATTGAAGAGTTGTGTTTTAATCTTAAAACTCCTCTTAAAAAGATTTCTGAACTCAAAAAGCAAAATTCTGCTCTAAAACAACAGGAAAATGTTTTGAAAGAAAATGTGAAATGTTTAGAAACGAATGTTTCTTCTCTTAGAGAAAGTGAAGATAATCTTTCAAAAGAAAATGCGTTCTTGAAAAATGATATCTCAAACATTTCTAAAAGATTTTCTATAGGCTCTGAGAAACTGGAAAAAATTCTTTCTATTCAAAGACCTTATTTCAATAAATCTGGTTTGGAAATGACCGCTGAAACCATTCCTTTAATTGATTTTCCAAAAGTAAAAGAAAGAATTAAACAAAGACCCACAAGAGATGCCTACAAAAATCATTTTAAAAGAATTTTTGTAAAACTAGTAGGTCGAAATGCTCTCAAATGTTCAAAGTGCAATAGTGCAAATCATTTTGAAAAGGAATGTCATATGGTTTGGAAACCTATCAATAAAGTTTGGGCAAAAACCGCATATCATACTAATACCAATGGATCCAAGAAAATTTGGGTACCAAAGAAACTTTGAGTTTCTTCTTCAAATACATGTCACTATCAAGAAAAATGTAAAATGGTATCTAGATAGTGGATGCTCAAGACATATGACAAGAGATTCAAATTGCTTCATAAAGCTTGTTCAAGTGAACGGTGGAAAAGTCTCATTTGGAGGAAACAGCAAAGGAAAAATTGTGGGATTTGGAACTGTAAAGATTGGAAACCTCACAATAAGCAATGTTTCTTTAGTTGAAGGGCTCAACTACAATCTGCTCAATGTCAGTCAGCTATGTGATACCGATTTCAGAATCTACTTTCAAGAGGGTATTTGTTCAGGAACCAGTAAAGACTCTACTAAGTCATTTATGGGTCGAAAACATGGAAATATCTACCTCTTGGACGTGAAACCAAATGAATCGCAATGTCTAATCTCAATCCAAGACGAAGCAAGCTTATGGCACAGAAAGCTTGGGCACATTAACATGAAGCAGATAGCCAAAATCTCAACAAAGAAGCTTGTTCGTGATCTACCCAATTTATCATACCAAAAGTCTGATCTATGTACACCATGTATATTGGGAAAACAGGTAAAAAATTCCTTTAAACCAATTAATCAAGTTTCCACTAATCGTGTACTGTAGCTTTTGCATATGGATCTCTTTGAACCAACCAGAACATAGAGCATTAGAGGTAAGAAATATTGTCTAGTAATTGTGGATGACTACTCACGATTTACCTGGGTATATTTCTTGGCAAGTAAGTCTGAAACTTTCTCTTATTTTGAAAAATTTGCTAAGAAGGTTCAAAATAAAAAGGGGTATGTTATTTCAAGTATAAAAACAAACCATGGAAGTGAATTTGAAAATCAAGATTTTACAAAATTTTGTGATGAATCTGGCTTTCAGCACTTGTTCTCCTCTTCATATACACTAGAGCAAAACGGAGTTGTGGAAAGGAAGAATAGATCTCTTCAAGAAATGGCTAGAACTCTTTTAATTGAAAGCAATATCTCTTCACGATTTTTGGCTGAAGCAGTTTCAACATCATGTTATATTATCAATAGAGTTTTTCTAAAGCATATTCTAGAAAAGACCCCTTATGAACTATTCAAAGAAAAGAAGCCTATTATTTCATATTTTCATGTATTCAGATGCAAATGCTTTATACTGAAAAATGCAAATGATTGAGTTAGTAAATTTGAAGAAAAGTCAGATGAAGGTCTCTTCCTTGGATATTTAACCACAAGCAAAGCGTACGGAGGCTACAACAAGAAGACTCAAACAGTGGAAGAATCAATGAATGTCAAATTCCAAAATTCTATGCAAAATGAATCTATTCAGACTCATCTTGAAGAACCTGAATCAGCTCTGTTGGAAAAATCTTTCCAGAATATTTTGAAGCTGACAAAACGTTTCTATCGCCTAGTCTCGGATATTTGCACCTTCGTTTAGAGTCCGAAGACTTTCTAATCACCGCACTCAAGACTCAAGACTCAAGACTCAAGACTATTCTCATTGACAGTTTTTCTAATCCAGTGACGAAGGTAATCCAGAGCCGAAGTATTAGGTTGAGGATTTAGTCATATTCTCTGGAGAAGATCTCTTGACTGGATAAAAATAACGGATTCTTTTATTCGTAATCTAGATCGT
The DNA here is from genome assembly GCA_017140325.1 of Eucalyptus leucophloia subsp. euroa. Lineage (NCBI taxonomy): Eukaryota > Viridiplantae > Streptophyta > Magnoliopsida > Myrtales > Myrtaceae > Eucalyptus > Eucalyptus leucophloia. Next base: position 4,956,859 of record CM029478.1, on the reverse strand, counting down.
TTGAAGATCCGATGGTCGACGAGATATTCTTGGAAGGTTCTATTCTTAGAAACCAAGATCCTGATTGTATGGGCGAACAGGATTGATGGGCTATTGTCAGGTTCCTTTAATAGCTCGAATGATCTTCTTAATTGATTCCGTCCAACGGGTAGATTGGAGGAATTCCTTTGGTAAGTGCCAACGGGTATGATGGCATAAAGGAGTATAAAAGAAAGACGTTCTAGTTGCTTTAGTGCATGATCGATAGAGAAATTCCAAAGTCTGAAGCACCTTGACTATTAGTCGATATATTTTGAGCGAAATTGTATACTCAGAGAGTGTCTATACTTAGTGAGACCTTGAGCGAGTGTGGTAGATCATCTACACCGAGAAATCAAGGAAGATCATCGCTGTAACATCTCTTTGTTCATAGTGGAATCCAGCCAATAGGCTGTCAGTGCAGAAGAGTGTGCGTAGGCTTGAAATAAGCCAAACCACTATAAACCACGCGTTCAATTTTCTCTTCCCTTCTCTCAGTCTTACTTTTATTATTGTTTGTCTCAAATTTATCAACTGTCTAGTATTGTGCAATTATCGAGAAAAATCTTTTATATACCTATTCACCCCCCTCTAGGTACTTATACTAGCTATATCAATTGGTATCAGAGCTTGTGTACTCACTTTATTTGAAGTGTTTTACTTTAGAGTAAAAGATCCATGGCTAGTATGCTAGCACCAGGGCTAATGGAAGGGCAAAGCAATACCAGACCACCCTACTTTGATGGAAAGGATTACAACATCTAGAAGAACAAGATGAAAGCCTTCCTACGATCAAAGGATCCTCTGGAATGGGACGTTGTAGAAAAAGGAATTATCCTATAGCTGCATCAGTCTTTGAAAGAGGGAAAGAAACTGTTGAGACCAAATGGAATGACTCAAGAAGAGATAATCAAGAGACAAGCACTCGATGCAAAAGCAATTTATTCTTTATATTGTGCTTTGTCACCAACTGAATATAATATAATATCTTCTTGTGTTATAGCAAAAGAAGTTTGGAACAGATTACATATCACCTATGAAGGAACAAATCAAGTGAAGGAAACCAGAATTAACATTCTCCTCGGTCAATATGAAGCCTTCAAAATGAAACCAGGAGAATCTATAACTAACATGTTTAGCCGTTTTACAGATATTGTCAATGGTCTTGAGAATCAAGGACAGAAAATTTCTGATCCCATGAAGACAAACAAGCTACTGCGTGGACTCTCCAAGGATTGGAATCACATAAAGACTTCAATAAGAGAGATGCAAAGAATTATGCCACTATCTGTCGATGAGCTAATTGGAACTCTTCAGTCTTATGAAGTAGAACGAATTAATGAAGACGAAGATCCAAAAGGTAAAAATCCATTGCATTAAAATCAAATGATGATTCTGATGATACAGATTCTGAAGATGATATGGACGATGAGGAGTTTGCTCTCATGATAATAAAATTCAGAAAACTGAATAGAAAAGGAATAAGGTTCAACTCAAAGAAACAAAGTTTTCAAAGACAGCAAACAAAGTCTGTTGATGATGAGGAACCAAATAAAGATGTAGTTTCCTTCGAATGTAAGAAAAAGGGACACATCGTACTAACTGTCCTCTTCTCAAGAAGAAGAGAGGAAAAACTGAAAAGTTTCAAAAGCTCTCAAAGCCGAAACCTGGAGTGATACGTGTGTGAAGAAAGTGATAATGAATATGCCAACCTATGTTTGATGGCACATTCAGACTCAGACTCAGATTCTGGATCAGACTCAGACAGTGAATTTGAGGCAAGTAATTTTAAAATTTCTGTCAAAGTTTCTAAATACATTGATGAACTGTGTTTTAGTTTTAAGACTTCTCTCAAAAGAATTTCCGAACTTAAAAAGGAAAACTTAGCTCTAAAACAAAAGGAAAACGTTTTAAAAGAAAGAGTTAAAAGTTTAGACTTGAATGTTTCCACTCTTAAAGAAAATGAAGATAATCTTTTGAAAGAAAATGCTTTTTTAAAAACTGAATTATCAAATATTTCAAAGAAATTTTCGATAGGATCCGAAAAACTTAAAAAAATTCTTTCAGCTCAAAGACCTTACTTCAATAAGTCCGGTCTAGGCATGACAGCAAAAATAATTCCCTTGATTGATTTTCCTGAAGTAAAAGAAAGAATTAAGAAAAGACCATCGAGAGAGGCTTACAAAAATCATTTCAAGAAAGTTTTTGTAAAGTCTGTTAGTCGAAATGCCCTCAGGTGTTCAAAGTGCAAAGTCCGAATCACTTTCAAAAAGAGTGTCCTATGGTTTGGAAACCCGTTAAGAAAGTATGGGCTAATATTGTTTATCTTACTAACACCAAAGGACCCAAGAAAATTTGGGTACCAAAGAAAGCTTGAGACTCTCTTTTAAATGCAGGTCTCCGTCAAGAAAAAGGTAAAGGGGTATCTTGACAGCGGATGCTCAAGACACATGACAGGAGACTCAAATTGCTTCATAAAGCTTGTTCAAGTAAATGGTGGAAAAGTTTCCTTTGGAGGAAACAACAAAGGAAGTATTGTGGGATTTGGAACTGTGAAAATTGGAAATCTCACAATAAGTAATGTTTCCCTAGTGGAATGACTCAATTACAATCTTCTCAGCATTAGCCAATTGTGTGATACGGCTTTAAGATCTTCTTTCAAGAAGGAACATGTTCTGGAACCGCAAAGACTCTACTCACTCTTTCATGGGTCGAAGACATGGAAATATCTATCTTCTGGATATGAAACCAAATGAATCGCAATGCCTAATCTCAATTCAAGATGAAGCAAGCTTATGGCACAGAAAGCTTGATCATATCAACATGAAGCAATTAGCCAAAATCTCATCAAAGCAATTTGTTCGAGGTCTACCTAAATTACAATACCAAAAGTCCAATCCACGCACACCATGTATTCTGGGAAAGCAGGTAAAAAATTCATTTAAGCCAATAAATCATGTCTCTATTAATCATGTACTACAATTCTTGCATATGGATCTCTTTGGACCAACCAGAACCCAGAGCATTGGAGGTAAGAAATATTGTCTAGTAATTGTGGACGATTACTCCCTCTTTACTTGGGTATATTTCCTTGCAAGTAAATCAGAAACCTTCTCGTATTTTGAAAAATTTGCTAAAAATGTTCAAAATGAAAAATGATATGTTATCTCAAGTATAAGAACAGATCATGGAGATGAATTTGAAAATCAAGATTTTACAAAATTTTGTGATGAATCTGGCTTTAAGCATGTGTTCTCCTCTCCATATACTCCTCAGCAAAATAGGGTTGTGGAAAGAAAGAATAGATCTCTTCAAGAAATGGCTAGAACTCTTTTAATTGAAAGTAAAATTTCTTCACGATAGGGTGCGATATCATCAATAGAGTCTTCTTAAGACCTATTCTAGAGAAAACCCCTTATGAGTTATTCAAAGGTAAGAAGCCCATTGTTTCATACTTTTATGTGTTCGGTTGCAAATGCTTTATATTGAAAAATACAAAAGATCGAGTTGGTAAGTTTGAAGAAAGATCATATAAGACATCTTCCTTGGATATTCTACATCAAGCAAAAGCCTACGAGTCTATAACAAGAAGAGTCAATCTGTGGAGGAGTCAATGAATGTCAAATTTCAAGACTCTACGCAAGATAAATCCAGTCAGACTCATTATGAAGAGTTTGAACCTGCTCCAGACCCTCCAAAGCTTACAACTCAAGAAGCATCTCAGACTCTGGAAAACCAGCATCAAGCTGTTCATGAAGATTCAAATAAAGAAAGAGATCATCAACCAGACAAATCAACCAGTAACTGGAAGCATAAGTCCAGCCATACCAAAGATCTCATTATCGGCGAAATTAATAAAGGAATTCGCACCAGATCCAAAAGACGTGAAGAGTCTAGTGCTGTGGCTCTCATTTCTGAAATTGAACCAAAGAGCATAGAAGAAGCTTTATCTTATGAAAGCTGGATTGAAGCTATGCAAGAAGAGCTCAGACAGTTTAACATTAATGATGTCTGGGAATTGGCATCTAAACCAAAAGGTAAAACTGTTATTGGAGCTAAATGGGTGTTCAGGAACAAGATAAATGAAAAAGGAAAAGTCGTACGAAACAAAGCAAGACTCGTGGTCAAAGGATATACGCAAGAAGTAGGAATAGACTATGATGAGACTTAAGCACCAGTAGCAAGGTTAGAAGCTATTTGACTATTACTTGCGTTTGCTTATTATAAAAATTTCAGGTTATTCCAAATGGACGTCAAAAGTGCCTTCCTAAATGGATTTATTCATGAGGAAGTTTATGTGGAACAACCACCTGGGTTTGAAGACCCAAAGAAGCCAGACTCAGTCTTCAGACTGAAAAAGGCCTTGTATGGTTTAAAGCAAGCACCTCGAGCTTGGTACGACAAACTAAGTAAGTTCTTAATACAAAATGGTTTTGTCAAAGGTAAAGTAGATTCTACTTTATTTATCAAAAAGGAAAACAAAAGCTTTTTACTTGTTCAAATATATGTGGATGATATTATTTTTGGATCCTCTAATGAAAGTCTGTGTAAGAAATTTTCTAAGTCTATGCAGGATGAGTTTGAAATGAGTATGATGGGAGAATTAGCATTCTTTCTTGGTTTTCAAGTAAAGCAATTGAAGGAATGAACTTTTATTTATCAAGAAAAATATGCTAATGATCTTGTCAAAAGGTTTGGATTGGAAAATTGCAAAAAGATTGACATACCGATGTCAAGTTCTTTGAAGATAGACAAAGATGAAGAAGGGAAGAAAGTTGATCAAAAGCTGTACAGAGCATCATTGGTTCACTTCTTTATCTTACGCTTCTAGACCCGACATTTTGTTGAGTGTTTGCATCTGTGCTAGGTTTCAATCAGATCCTAGAGAATCCCATCTCAGTGCTGCGAAACGTATTATCAAATACGTTGCTTCATCTTCAAGCATCGGTCTTTGGTATCCTAAAAATGGAGACTTTAATCTTCTTGGATATTCAGACGCAGATCTGGCTGGTTGCAGAGTCGATAGAAATAGCACTTCGAGAACTTGTCAGTTGCTTGGAAGCAGGACAGTGTCTTGATTTTCAAGAAAACAAAGCATTGTGGCTCTCTTAAAAATAGAAGCAGAGCATGTAGCTCTTGGAAGTTGCTGTTCGCAAATTATATGGATAAAACAACGGTTACAAGACTTTGGAATTGAAGACTCATGCACAGAGATTAGATGTGACAACACCAGCGCAATCAATCTCACTAAAAATCCAATCATTCACTCAAGAGCAAAGCATATAGAGATTCGACATCATTTCATTATAGATCATGTTCAAAATGGAGAAATCTCGATTCAATTTGTTGATTCAAAAAATCAACTAGCGAATATATTCACAAAGTCTTTGGAGAAAAATCAATTCGATTTTATCCGTTCTAGACTCAACATTTTGAAGCTTGAGGAAGTTAAAGTTTAGAGACTCTTCAACCCTCGACTCGGACATTCATGGCTATAGACTTTAAGTTGTTATTATATTTGTTGACACCCGAAATTTTCGTCGACATTTTAAACAATAATTTGCAAAAAAAAAAAAGAAGTAAAAAAGTAAAAAATTGTTTGAAATGAAAAGATAAAAAAAATTAGAAATAAGGAAGAACAAAAAAAAAGAGAAAAAAAAAGAGAGAAATAAAGAGCCGAAGAAGAAAAGAAAAGAGAAAAAGAATGAAAACAAGAAAAAGAAAACAAAAAGAAAACAAAAAGGAAACAAAAAAAAAAAGGAAAGAAAAAGAAAAAAAAATAATAGAAAAGGGTTGTTGGACGGACGGTTTTGGGGGGGCCATTTTTTCCAGATCTACTTTCTCGACGATCGCTCTCTAAAATTCTCTCTCGGACGTCTCTCTCTCCCACGGACTTTCCCTTCTCATCTTCGCGCGCTTTTTTTCCTTTGGCCGCACCATCCCTCGTCGGCGTTCAGCCTCTCGCCGGCGAGCTTTCCGGCGTTGCCAACCGTCCTCAACGCTCTTTTGCCCTTCCTCAAGTCCCGGTGGCTGTGTTTAACCGGAAAAGTCGCCGGTGATCTTTTTGGTTGTGGTGGCTCGGTGATGGTTCGTGGGAGTTCGTTTCATGCGAAAACATTAAGAGCTCTCGGGAATCTCGACCTCTTCCCCTGCATTTCTTCGAGCCCTAAAAGACGGGGCAGCGACCGGTGGAGGAGCTCGAATCGCGAAGTTCAACCTCAAAGATAGAGACCCGAAGCTGCGACGACGGCGACGGTTAACTGATTTTTCTCTAGATCGAGCTCGCTCGATCGGTGAGCTTTCTTTCTATCCCTCTCGATCTGTTAGGGTTTGGATTTCTGTTCTCTCTCTCAATCCGCTCGGGTCTTGGATTCTGACCTTCCCCTCTCTCGTTCGTTTTCTCTGGTAATCGCTCTCTCGGTTGGATCTAACGCCCTCGTTGCGAATCGTGCCCTTCCGGAGCTCGAGATACAGTGGTTCGGGTTCACGCCGAGTTGGAAGCCTCGGCTCAGCTTTCTATCTCTCGGGCTCGATCGTATCCGTATCACCGATAAACCAGGTAAACTCATTCCCTTTCTCCCGCTTCTGTTGCAAAAAGATTTGTAGAAGAATCACGTTCACGTAGTTCAGGTGTGATTCACTTAAGATCTGAGCTGTAACTAGATGACTTGTGATGGCTCTGTGATTTTAATATTGATTTTAGAATGTTAGATGAGAACATAGCTTCAGTCCCGTTCCATAGCTTGAGTTAATCGTTTTGTTGTACGTGAAGTGTTTGATGAAATACCTCAAAAGCATGAGCGAGAAATAGATCAAGATAATGTCAAATCTGAAAACATGTTGATATGAAACATTTCTTAGAAGTTGATTTACCGAGTATATAGATCTGATACCACTCATTATGCCATTGTTACTGAACCTGTGTTGTTTATTGTGTTCTGTGTTCTGATCTGACCTTCTGTGCAAAATGACGTGAGATGAGCGGGTTGCTGTGGTTGTCTGTGTTCGAAGTCTTCATATAGGTTGAAGATGGTTCGATTATCTTTCCAATGAGCTATAGAATGCCCTAATCGGACTTCATTTAATATGGTTTTTGTCTGTCCAAAGTCTGGTCCAGAATCTGCCAAATATTTGTCTCTGTGTTCTGAATGACCTTCTGTGCAAATGACTTAATATGAGCTGTTTGTTGTGGTTTTCTGTGTTCGGAATCTTCATGGAGGTTGAAGATGGTTTGATTATCTTTCCATCGACCCATAGAACGTTCTGATCCGATGTCGTTTACTACCTGAAAATAGCTCGTCATTTAGTACCAGTTTTCTGGAAAATTTTGGTGTTCTGACTTGCTCTCTGTTTTGGATGACCTTCCGTGTAAATCACTTGAAATGAGCTAGTAGATGATGTTATTAGGACTTAATATCTTCTAGAGATTTGTAATAGACTTCTCAAGCTTTCCATAGACATACTATATGTGGGATTTGGCCATCATTTGCCCTGCCTGATGCTTCTTGCGAAGAGCTCTACTAATGTGTTCTGCTTGTTATGATCTGATCTGGCCACTTATACAAATGGCTTTCTTTGAGCTAGAAAAAGACCTAATCTACAATTGTCACCTAATTGGAATTCGTAAAGGACACCTTGAGCTTTCTAACGATGCCTAGTTTGTCCAATTTGCCCATCATTTGCCCTGCTTTTCTTCTTTTTAAATCAAGTTTTGAAGTCTGAATTTGTCTTGACCTGCAGTGCTGTCTTGTCTCTATGAACCTGACTGTCTACCAATTTTGTGTGATCTTATACATAATGATCTTGAGGACAAATTCTCAATGAAAGCTGTCCATAATATCCATATCCATCCCATGCTAAAATTTGAGAATTTTTAAGGTCAAGTAACCTTAGAATTCAAGTTGACATGTAGCAATTTAAATTGTTATGCATTTTGCTCCTAATGACAAGTCACGTGTCAATGTTAATGGATTTGTGTGGCCTTTTGCACATAGATTTAGGGTTAAATGTCTAAATCAAACTTTTTCTTCACATTTAACCCTGCGTCATGTTCAAATTTCATGATTTTCATGCATTGATTAGGTAGCTTAACAAATCAGTTATCATGCATCAGTCTCTGATTTGCTTATGATTGATTTGCATGCTTTAGCGATTGTTGCTTTTCGGCCATGAATTTGACTTTACTTGAATTTGATACGCCTCAAGAAGTTCCATTCATGAAAATTGCTCTTTATAAAGTGCTTGATTTCTGTGCCTTTTTCTTAGAGCCAATCATACATGGGTTCTACCAATTGCTTTGATCTTAGTAGTGATGATTGTTTCTTTCACATGTATGCACCTAGTCATAAATTTCTTAGATTAGGTTTAGATTAGGACCTTGAAGATGGAGAAGGCGTGAAGATGGTGGAGGTCGATGTCCATTCCGATCATTTTGATGTAATACTCATTTTCCCGACATATGTCTCGGGTTCCATACATTGTATAAAACCCGGCGAGTTGCGGGTTTTCTTTCTTTCTTTTTAATTGTTTTCCCTTTTATATTTTTTAGGACTACCTGATAGATTTACTGTTTTTCCTTAATTGCTTACTTAATGTTTTGCAATTTCAATTTCATTGGTTGTTTTCCTTTCTATTTTTTTAGAAATAGAATAGCATGAAAATGATCAACCACGCATGATCACTTAGCCTAGGAATTGATGATCCTGAAAATGTAAAAAGAAACGCATGGACATATTAGGAAAAACACAACATACTGTTTAGGTACCGAAAGGGCGCTAATAGCAATATTAGCGTAACCCAAGTCCCCGAACCTAGATATCTGGTTGCGTAGGAATCGAGGGAACACTCCCGGCCCTCGATTGGGTTTCTAGCCGACCCCCAAAAACGAGGCTAGTGGCGACTCCTGTCTATTTTTTAGGTTGTTAAATACCTAGATCATATAAATAAATCCGCTGTCACGCGGGGTACGAGCTTGGGAGAGCTCGTGATCTTAAGATCAAGTACCCCTAAACTCGACCTTTCCCTCCTTAGATACATTTTCGAGGGGCGGCGAGATCGGGTCGCGACAATATTCAAACTCGAAAAGGTACGATCTTTAGTTCAGTTAATTTATAATTTCCGTGAAAAATGGAATCTTGTCTTTTCAAAAGGATTAACTTTTATTTGGCAGTTATTGATTTTAAAAAGAGGTGTCTATTCACTTTCCTTGTGCCGATTGATCTTTCCTTTTTAAACTGAGTTATATATATACAGTTTTCTTTTTCGCCTAATCTTCAAAACCCTAAAAGGCATTCTCCTCCCAATCCTGTCTCTACTTCGTGTTCATCTTCGAGAAAGTTGTCATCTTTTCTTAGGAAAGCGAGTAAAGGAATCTTTCAACGACAAGGGATGATGTCTTCTTCGAGGAAGTCTTCAAGAATCGCAAACAGGGGACCATAGCGAATGAAGGAGGGGCCTACCCATTTCGATCTCACTGAAGAAGAAGATTTACCGAGTCAGCAACAGAGCCCAATTCACTCTCCACCACGTCACTCAACACCATCTACGTTACTCAACACCATCTACCCCACAAGGTGCGGGTCAACAACCAGAGGAAAAAATAATCGAGGACGTAGATCCTGTAAGAGTCCAAAAACCCTCTTTTATTTACAAGCTCTATTGTGCGTTGAAGAGCACTGGGACTCCGCTGAACTACGTAGACAATTTCCTTAAAGATAAAAATTATGGGAATGAGTATATCTTTTTACGACAAATGGAGGATTTGGGAATTGCTCCCAAAGGAAAGGCTGAGGAAGCACTTGCGAACATTCCAAGTGACCCTCGTATATCGGGACCGAATCCGACTGACGGGAACGATAATGATAAAATGTTCAATGAATTTCAACCTAGAATGGGTGTTGCTGCGAAGGTGAACGGAAAAAGAATGAAGTTGTTTAAATCGAAGGAACAGGAGAATCTGTTCTTCAGACTATTAAAACGAGGGGTGATAAACCCTAGGAGTGTTGATTTCGATTTCTTTGATGCTATTAATGTGAACTTAAGGGAGAAGTTCAATCTGCTTCAACTTGAGCAATTTTGCTCCGATACCACAGACGGTTATGCGCAATTGACAGCATACTTCTATTCGAATCTTAGCTTTTTAGATGCGAATAGAATATCATTCAGTATTCGAGACCAGGACCATGTGATAGATGTGGACATGTTGGCTGACATAATTGGAGTTGAAAGAGGACGCTATCAACCGATCAAAGTTTCAATTGCTCGTGCCTCATTGGAGCTTGTCAAAGATAGGGATACAGAGGGAAGAATTACCTATTCAAGGATGCGTGCCATCAACATCTTGCTTCACAAAATTGTGATCAACTATATCAGGCCAAAGTCTACATCCAAGACTGACGTGTCCAACTCCGAGGCGAAATTGATGTACGCTATCAATACAGGGAAGAAGTTCTCTCTCCCTCACACCATTCTCTTTCACATGTACGGAGCAATGGTGAAGGATAAGGGCCAATTGCCTTACCCAGTGCCGTGACCAAGATCTTCAGACACTTGAATATTGAACCTCCACATACTTTTTGTGTTCGACCATGCGAAAAAATGGTGGTAGGTTTTAAAATGCTGACAAAAATGCATCTGAAAGAGCTTGCTAAGGCAATGGAGAAGTTCGAGTGAAGACTCCAGTATTCGCTTCAAAGAGAAAAGGGAAGGAGCCCATTAGTGCCCCATCCAAAAAGAAAAGAACTCTTATCTTGGAGGATGAAGATGAAGATGAAGATCTCACTATCTCTGCATTGATAAGGACCAGACGTTCTGTACCTGAATCGACGGAACATTAGAAGAAAGGGAAAGAAGCAGAGGAAAGAGAATAGAGAGAAGCAAAGGAGCAGTAAGAGAAAGAGAAAGAAGCTGAAGAAGAAGGAGAAGCATAGAAAGAAAAGTCTGCAGATGAAGCCGGAGAGAAGGGGAATCTAGATGCTGAAGAGCCTGACCATCACTCTTCCCCATTTGAGGTCCTAGAGACGGGGGAGATGGCGAGCAAAGAAGGACTACACCACATGTTGTCAACAGTGAAGGTGTAAGACGCTCACCAGCAGATCCAGAAGATTTTCAGGCTTCTAAAATGCCTGAAGAAGGACATGATACGTCAACACCAAATCTACAAGATTATATAGAAGCTCCATCATCTGCATTCACTCCATCTGAAAGAGCAAATGTGAGCACACAGACGGACAATACAGCAGATTTTCGTCGTATCCTTGATGTTCTTCTGGAAATGCAGGGTCAAATCTATGCTCTGGACTATGAACTTCAAGTCATGAAGAATGCTGGACAAGCATCTTCTCGTACCCTGGCGGATCAAATGAAAGACCTCGCTCTTCAAATTCAAGTCAATGCCAAAGGAGAAGAGATGGCTCATCTAAGGGAAGACTTGAAGAGGCTAGAAGGCATTGTACAGTCGATGGGAGATTTCCAGATTGTGCGCATTCCCAAGCAGACTTGACTATTTTCTCACCTTTTTAATGATGACAAAAAGGGGGAGAATTGCAATTTGAACTTTGAACTTTGACTTTAAATTTCTTTTATGTGTTTGAATGTTTGTTTTTGAGTATGACTTGGGTGAACTTGGGTGTGAACTTGAATTTGACTGACTTGGGTGTAGATTTTGATACTTGACTGTTTGCATTTATATCAAGTGTTGTTGTATGGTATTACTCATAAAAGACTAACCAATTTTCTGTGGATGTGGAGTATGGTTGATTTATTAATCTTTATGAGATAGCCATATTGCTTGAGTAATGATTTTGCAGGTCAAAGTTGTTCAAATTTACAGGAAATTTTTGTCACCATCAAAAAGGGGGAGATTGTTGGAGAAATCTTTCCAGAATATTTTGAAGCTGACAAAACATTTCTATCAGTCTAGTCTGAATATTTGTAGACCTTCTGTTTAGAGTATGAAGACTTTCTGATCACCAGACTCAGCACTCAAGACTCAAGGCTCAAGACTATTCTCATTGATAGTTTTTCTAATCCAGTGACGAAAGCAATCCAGAGCCGAAGTATTTGGTTGAGGATTTAGTCCTATTCTCTGGAGAAGATCTCTTGGCTTGATAAAAATAATGGATTCTTTTATTCGTAATCTAGATCGTTTGAAGATCCGATGGTCGACGAAATATTCTTGGAAGGTTCTATTCTTGGAAACCAAGATCCTGATTGTATGGGCGAAAGGATTGATGGGCTATCGTCAGGTTCCTTTAATAACTCAAATGATCTTCTTAATTGATTCCGTCCAACGGGTAGATTGGAGGAATTCCTTTGGTAAGTGCCAACGGGTATGATGGCATAAAGGAGTATAAAAGAAAGACGTTCTAGTTGCTTTAGTGCATGATCGATAAAGAAATTCTAGAGTCTGAAGCACCTTGATTATTAGTCGATATATTTTGAGCGAATTTGTATACTCAGAAAGTGTCTATACTTAGTGAGACCTTGAGCGAGTGTGGTAGATCATCTACACCGAAATCAAGGAAGATCATCGCTGTAACATCTCTTTGTTCATAGTGGAATCCAGCCAATAGGCTGTCGGTCGAGAAGAGTGGACGTAGGCTTGAAATAAGCCGAACCACTATAAACCGCGTGTTCAATTTTCTCTTCCCTTCTCTCGAGTCTTACTTTGATTATTGTTTGTCTCAAATCTATCAACTGTCTAGTATTGTGCAATTATCGAGAAAAATCTTTTATATACCTATTCACCCCCCTCTAGGTACTTATACTGGTTAAGCTCCAAATCCTACAAAGTCTAAATTGCAAGAAGCAGCTCAGACTTTGAAAGACCAGCAACAAGTAACTGTTGAAGATTCAAATGAAGGAAGTGATCACCAATCTAACAAATCAAGCAGCAATTAGAAGCATAAGTCCAGTCATCCCAAAGATCTTATTATTGGCGACATCAATGAAGGAATTTGCACAAGATCCAAAAGGCGCGAAGAGTCTAGTGCTGTGGCTCTTATTTCTGAAATAGAACCCAAAAGTATAGAATAAGCTTTAACTAATGAAAGCTGGATTGAAGCTATGCAAGAAGAACTCAGACAATTCAGAATTAATGATGTTTGGGAGTTGACTCCTAAACTAAAAGGTAAATCAATTGTTAGAGCTAAATGGGTTTTCAAAAACAAGATGGACGAGAAAAGAAAAGTCACAAGAAACAAGGCAAGACTCGTGGCCAAGGGATACACGCAAAAAGAAGGGATAGATTATGACGAGACTTACGCATCGGTAGCAAGGTTAGAAACAATTCGTTTATTACTTGCATTTACTTATCATAAAAATTTTAGGTTATTCCAAATGGATGTCAAAAGTGCCTTCTAAATGGATTCATCCATGAGGAAGTTTATGTGGAACAACCACCTGGGTTTGAAGACCCAAAGAAACCAGACTCAGTATTCAAACTTAAAAATGTCTTATATGGCTTAAAACAAGCACCTCGAGCTTGGTACAACAGACTGAGTAAGTTTTTAATTCAAAATGGTTTTGTTAAAGGTAAAGTAGACACTACTCTTTTTATTAAAAGAGAAAGCAAGAGTTTTCCGCTTGTTCAAATATATGTCGATGATATTATTTTTGGATCCTCTAATGAAAGTCTGTGCAAGAAATTTTCTAAGACTATACAGGATGAATTTGAAATGAGCATGATGGGTGAGTTAACCTTCTTTCTCGGGCTTCAAGTAAAACAACTGAAGGAAGGAACTTTTATTCATCAATAAAAGTATGCAAATGATCTTATCAAAAAGTTTGCACTAGACAATTGCAAAAATGCTGATATACCAATGTCAAGTTCCTTGAAGATAGACAAAAATGAAGGAGGAAAAAAAGTCGACCAAAAGTTATACAGGAGTATCATCGGTTCACTTCTTTATCTTACTGCTTCTAGACCTGACATTTTGTTTAGTATTTGCATTTATGCCAGTTTCAAGCAGACCCTAAAGAATCTCATTTAAGTGCTGCAAAGCGTATTATCAAATACATTGCCTCAACTTCAAGCATCGGCCTTTGGTATCTAAAAGAGGAGACTTTACTCTTCTTGGATACTCAGACGCAGACTTAGCCGGATGCAGAGTTGATAGAAAGAGCACCTTGAGTACCTGTCAACTACTTGGAGGTTGGACAGTGTCTTGACTTTCAAGGAAGCAGAGTACAGTAGCTCTCTCTACAGCAGAAGCAGAGTATGTAGCTCTCGGAAGTTGTTGTTCACAAACTTTGTGGATAAAACAACAGTTAAGAGACTTTGGAATTGAAGATTCATGCACGGAGATTAATTGCAACAACACCAGTGCAATCAATCTTACCAAAAATCCAATTCTTTACTCAAGAGCAAAGCATATAGAGATTCGACATCACTTCATTAGAGATCATGTTCAAAATGGAGAAGTTTCAATTCAGTTTGTTGATTCAAAGAACCAACTGGCGGATATATTCACAAAGCCTTTAGAGAAAAATCAATTTGAAACCATCCGTTCCAAACTCAACATTTTGAGGTATGAGGAAATCAAAGTCTAGAGATTCTCAGACTCAGACAAATAAGACCTTGACTGTAAGTTGTTCCATCTCTCAAATCTCATCTTGAAAATGCACGATCATCAACTGTGTTTTATTATTGATATCTTTAATCAACGTAATTATTGCAACGTTTCCTTTTCGAAAAATGAGTTATTTTGAAAAGACTATTTTCTCGAAAAAGGCAGTTATTTTTTTAAAAAGGAATCTTTTCACTTTCCATTACGACGTTTAGCATCCCATCGTTTCGATCGAGTTATATACAGTTGGTTTCTCTTCATTTAAAAACTCCAAAACCCTAAAAAGCACATATCTTCGATTCTTGTTCTTTTCTCTTGTTTAATCTTCGAAAAAATTGTCATCTTTCTTGGGAAAGTCAAGCAAGGAATCTTTCAAAGAGTGAGAAAGATGTCGTCTTCAAGAAAGTCTTCAAGGATCGCAAGCAAGGGACCACGACGAATGAGTGAGGGACCTACTCACTTCGATCTCACCAAGGAAGAAGTGTCTCCAAATCAGCAGCAGAGCCCACAACATTCTCAGTAGCGTCATTCTCCTCCATCTAGTCCTCAAGGTGTTGATCATCAACAAGAGGAAGAAATCATTGAAGACGCAGATCCTATAAGAGTTCAAAGGCCCTCTTTTATTTATAAGTTGTATCGTGCTTTAAAAGGGACTGGTACTCCATTGAACTATGTCGATGATTTTCTTAAGGACAAAGGATATGGAAACGAATATATCTTTTTGCGAAAAATGGAAAGTTTGGGAATTGCTCGTAAAGGGGTGGTAGAAGAAACCCTTGCGAATATCCCAAGTGATCCTCGTGATCGGGGAATTAATCCGATAGATGGGAATGATGACGACAAATTGTACAGCCAATTTCAACCGAGAATGGGTATTGCAGCGGAAAATCGAGGAAAAATGGGAGAGTTGTTTAGATCGAAGGAACAAAAGATCTATACTCAAAATTGCTGAAGCATGAGGTGATAAACCCTAGGAGTGTGGATTTTGATTTCCTTGATGCTGTAATTGTCAACTTAAGAGAAAAGTTTAGTTTTCTTCAACTTGAGCGATTACGTTCGACACCACGAAGCTTATGCTTTGAATTAACTTGCTTATTTCTATTCGAATCTTAGTTTCTGAATGCGAATAGATTCTCTTTCAGTCAAAGATCAAGACTTTGTAGTGGATATGGATATCTTTGGCAGATGTGTTAGGGGTTGAGAGAGGAAGATATTAACCGATCAAAGTTTCTATTGCTCGTGCTACATTGGAACTTGTTAAGGACATGAGAACAGAGGAAAAGATTTCCTATTTAAGGATGAGTGCATTCAATATTTTGCTTCACAAAATTGTGATCAATTGCCTCAGACCGAAATCAACTTCCAAGACTAATGTTTCAAGTTCAAAGGCAAAGCTGATGTATGCCATCATCACCAGGAAAAGGTTTTCTCTTCCTTACACTGTTATGTTCCACATGTATAGAGCAGTGGTGAAGGACAGAGGTCAACTTCCTTATCCAGATCTTATGACGAAGCTATTCAGATATCCGAATATTCAGCCTCCGCAAATTCTTTATGCTCGATCGTGCGATCATATGGTGGTAGGACTGAAAATGGTGACTAAAATACGTCTGAAGGAACTAAGCAAGGTGCTGGAGAAATTCAAGGAGAAGACTCCAGTCAAAACTCATCAAATCTCTTCTTCATCAAAAAGGAAAAGGAAGGAGCCCTTGGTTGCTCCATCCAAGAAAAGAAGAGCTCTCATCGTTGAAGATGAAGATGATGAGGAAAGCATCACCATTTCTGCAATGGCTTTGAAGAATCTGAGTCATTCTGTTCCAGAGAAAGAATCAAAACAGAGGATGAAAGAAGCAGAGGAGAAAGAAGCAGAGGAGAAGGAAGAAGAAGAAATAGATGCTGAGAAGGAAAGAGTTCAGAAAGAAGAAGACAAGAAAAGAGATCAAGAAGAAGGAGAACCTGAGGGACACTCTTCTCCACAAGAAGGCATGAAAACAGGGGGGGATCAAGAGAAAAGAGGAAAGTCCTCATATCCTGCTACAAGTGAGGGAGTCAGTCGCTCTCCAGCAAATCCAAAGGACATTTATGCCTCTCAATTTCCTAAGGAAGGACATGATGTTTCATTGCCAAATCTGCGTGATTATGTTGATCTTCCATCATCTGCCTTTACTCCATCAGATTGAGCTAAAGCCAGTACGCAGACCGATAATTCAGCATTCGCAGAATTATGGATATTCTCTTGGAGATGCAAGATCAAATTTATGCTCTGGAATGCGAGGTTCAAAACTTATAGAATGCAGGTCAAGCTTCTTTGGGTTCATTGAATGATCAGATCCAAATTCAGGCCAATGCCAATGGTGAGGAGGTTGCACAACTGAAGGAAGACTTGAAAAGGCTGGAAGGCATCGTTCAATCAATGGGAGATTTCCACCTTGTTCGCGTTCCCAAGTAATCTTGACTTTATTCCATTTTCATCTCAACCTTTTTAATGCTGACAAAAAGGGGGAGAGAAGCAAGATTTGAATCAAACTTTGAATTTTTAATCGTTTGGATTGGATTGTTTTGATGTTTAACTATGTTTGACTTTATTTTTGTGTTTGGATAAGAACTGAATTTGAATTTGGACTTGACTGCTATTGAAATCTTATGGATGGCTTTATCATATGGCTTTATCATATACAAAACTAACCTATTTTTTGTGGTTGCAGATTCTAGTGTTATTCATTTAGCCATTTATCTCTATAAGATATGCATATATGTTTGAGAAATGTTTTGCAGGTCAAAGTTGTCCAAATCTGCTCACCATAAAAAAAGGGGGAGATTGTTGGAGAAATCTTCTTAAAGTGTTTTGAAGCTGAAAAAAACGTTTCCATCAGTCTAGTCTAAAGGTTTGCAGACTCTACTATTTAAAGTCTGAAGACCTCCGGACAGCCAGACTCAATACTCAAAGTCTATCCTCATTGGCAGTTTCTAATCCGTTGAAGAAAGGCTATCCAGAACTGAATGTTTTACTAAGGATATGACCTTATCGACTGGAGAAGATCTCTTGGCTGGATATGACATGACGGAATCCTTTGATTGATCGAGATTGATTCAAAAATTAAGGATCCAATGATTGGCAAAATATTCTTGGAAAGTTCTACTTATGGAAACCGAGATCCTGATTGTATGGGCGAACATGATTGATGAGCTATCGACATGTTCCTTTAATAGCTCGAATGATATTCCTAATTGATTCAGTCCAACGGGTAGATTGGAGGAATTCCTTTGGTAAGTGCCAACAGGTATGATAGCATGAAGGAGTATATAAGGAAAACGTTTTAAGTTGTTCAAGGTGTGCGCGATAGAAGAATTTCAAAGTCTGAAGCTCCTTGTTGTTTAGTCAATTCCTTTGAGCGAAATCTTGTACGCAAAAGAGAGTCTATATTTGTGAGAAACCTTGAGGAAGTGTGGTAGAACATCTATACTGTGGAATCAAGGAAAAGCTATGCTATAACTTCTCTTTTGTTCATAGTAAAATCAAGCCGGTGGGCTGTCAGTGCAGAAAAGTAGACGTAGGCTTGGAATAAGCCGCCACTATAAACCTTGTGTTCAATTTTCTCTTCCCTACTCTTTACTTGACTTTGATCGTACTTCATTTTGTTAATCAAAAGAGAACTCCCTTTCTATTGTCTACCTAGAATCACTTCCATATCTCGAGAAATTATTTTTGCACCTATTCACCCCCTTCTAGGTGCTTATACTAGCTATCTCAGTTTAGACGAGATGCTGCCAAGTCTAGCAAGAGTTTAACTTTTGGATTGAAGCTTTAACACTTGACGATTGCAAGGCTGCATCTGTTTTGTGCACTCCGAATGCTTCCAATGCATCGAGATTCCTTGAATTCCATGGTTTAGATTTTTTGGACGTTATGTCTCAACTAGTAGCCAAACATTCCCGTCCTAATGCTTCTTTCCATAAACAGAGAGACGTTGTAGCTACACAAAGTACACACCTACCTTGCACATATAGAGTTTGGGCCACAGGCACCAAGAATCACTTGAAACACATAGCTAGCTGAGCCAGCTCTCATATCATTGAATCCAATGACATTTTATCCGATATCGGTCTTGCCTATTCCCATTTGAATGGTATTTGTTCAGTAGACTAGGCTTCCGACATTCCACATTGCTGAAACCTGTGTACCGAAAAACATTCGGCCATGGGGTTGATCCCTGATATAGGGAATATTAAGATTTGGTTTTCATGTGCTATTTGATAAATTTAGAAATTAATTATATAATGTAATCTTTCTTTGTGTTAACTTGATTTTAGGATTAAATTAGATTAAATCAGAATCTTAGATAGTTTTGTTTGATTTTATTAGTTATCCAGTTAGAATTTAGACAATATGCTAAGAAATTTCTTTCTGTTTTTGAATTATTCTCTATATATAATTTATTAGGTTATTCTCTTTGCAACAAACTTTTTCGCTTCCGTGCGCTTTCTGTTTATATCCCACGTGCCTAGTATTTTATTATGTTATCTTTAGAATTTTTGTGTTTAATTTGTTTTTATGACGTAACGACTTAAAACCAAATCAAGTAATTATGAGAATGCTAGATAGAATTCGTGCGGACGGTACGTTTACTACTGTCGATGATGGTCTCTGGTGTTATGGAAATCCCTTATGATGTTTTGAAGATGATAAAATAAATCAAATGCTACTAACATATTTAATGGTTAAATAATAGACCATGCAGATAATAGAACATGTAAAGGATATTATCAAAGTCAGAAGATGGCCAGAAGACTGAACGTAACACATGTCCAAAGTATATTCTGAAGATTTCCAGACTTCTGTGTCAAAGTTTGAAGACTGCCAGACTTTAGTGTCAAAGTCTGTTCTACATCAAAAGTCTACTCACTCTGATAAATTCCAGACTGAACGTGAATGAAGAACCAGAAGACAGACTTTATGCTGAAGCTAAACTGGGTACAAACCTTAAAGCTAAATATGTTCAGAAGCAGAATATGTTCAAACCCGGATTGCAAAGTCTATCACACTTAGACTCAGATTGTAAAGTCTATCGCTATCAGACTTTACATCCAGATTCGATGAATCGTAACTCAAGCCCAATCATATAACGGCTAGTGATCTGGTTTGGATTCCACATCAAGATTGATTTGATTGACTCAATCTATTTGATTGACAATTGGATCTTGAAGACAAGAACTTTCTATACGAAGAAGCTTTACTTATGGAAACCAAGATTCCGTTTGTATGGGCGATCGGAATCGATTTGGGATTCTACCTTTGTCACTCAACGGCTACCAAATCTTCTAGATACAGAGCTATTCAATGGGTATATTGGAAGACGATTCTCCGGGATACTGTCCAACGGCTAGTTTGGAAGTGGATGAGTATTTAAGGAGATCATGGACCGATGAGCAAGTAAGAGATAGAGCGTAGAATTTATAATTCCAAAGTCTGAGCGACCTTCGATCATACACTTGTCTTTGGAGAACTTAAACGTTTGTGATCGTCAGAGAAATACCAAAAGAGTGACTTAGTGAGATAGTGTGATCTACTACTAAGTGTTTGCACTCAAAGTTGTAATCTCTTGTTGATTGCATAGTTGAATCCAGCCAAGAAAGCTGTTAACGTGGGAGAGTAGACGTAGGCTTGGATTAAGCCGAACCACTATAAATCTTGTGTTCTTATTCTCTTCCTTAACTCCTTTATTTTACTCGAAGTTTATTTTATTCCGCATATATTTGCCAAGGTTTATTTTATACACCTATTCACCCCCCTCTAGGTGTTCATACTAGCACTCTCATTTGGTATGCGGAGTTGTGCACAATGTGCAGATGTTCCTCGAATCATGCAAAACACTGGTAGCATCCGAATGAATGGAGTATAAAAACCAAATACAGATAAATGGAAGATATCTCCTCAAAACATTTTGAGGAATCTCACTGTAACTATTTAGCAATGTAGATTAATAGTCATCATGACCACAACACGTGATGAGTAGTTCTCATAACTCATTTGACCTCTTAATTATTAGTCCAGCAAAGCAAATTAAACATAAAAATTGCACCCATAAGACAGCTATAGAAATTAACTAATTAACGAACCTCATTTAGTGAACAAAACCCTATTTCCTATATATAAATATATATGTTATAAGTATACGAGATACCGACCAAAAAAACAAAAAAAAAAATATACGAGATCATAAATCATAAGTTTACATCAATAAATTTATAGGAAAATAGATACCTTGAGAAGAGAGAGAGGGAGTAGATATTACCCGGCACAATTCTCTTAGATCTTATTTTCTTATAACTAGTAGCATTATACATCAATAATATAAAAGAGAAAAAACAGATATAATCATTAATTGGTGAGTTTAGATTTATATCATTATTACATCCGAATTAACAAGTAAGACACACCGATGCTAATATATTCTCCCGGAAACATTATATAAATTGAATGAGACGATTCAATTTTCCTTTCTAATTAATGTAAGGGTATGTGTCTAAGTAATGTTAAGGAAAGTGAAAGGGAATGGAACTTTGTGATGATGCGATACAATTACAAAACTCCATTCTACCAAACTGTGCTATTATTAATAGATATAATCGAGTAAAGCCAATCACAAAGTATTTCGGATACATTAAAATTGCAGACATCACTGGTTCTTACTGCTGACAGGCAGGCTAGTTAAATCGAAACAACGGCAGCTAATGTAACCTAGAAGGAGCTAACGGTACGGACATCAGTACATAATTAGCTAGAATATAAGATAGATTCTTTTCTTTTTTTTTTTGGTCGGTAGAAGATAAGATGGATTCGAGGCTGGATCAGACGTCATCTTTCTGAAACATGTAAGTGAAAGAAAGCAAAATTAAGGAAGGAAAGATGGAGAAGGACGTAGTCCAGAGAGAAGACGTAGGAAAATTTTATGTATTGTCTTCAATGTAATTGTAAATGTACAAATCTCCTTAGATATAATACGAGGTGTAAACTGTGAAAGGAAGTAAATGATCCTAAGTATCAATCTAGATCTAAATCTAATCTTTAATTGATATACATACAAATTATGATCAAATTAGATCAAAACTTCCAACAAATGTGTCGGGCAATCATGCACACGATCACGTCATATCTTCCAACAGTAAGCTCAAATCATCTGTTCAAGTGGGGGCAGAGGTGTCACGAGTGCCTCGGACGGATGGAGGTGCAGGTCCTGCAGTCCCACTCTCTGCAAGGTCTCCCCCAAAATTTCGAAGGACGAAAATAACCAGTTGGTCAATGAAGCGACCAATGAGAGGAGGCTTGCACCTAAATAGCACGACTATATTCATCAACACGAAGAAATTCAAGAAAATGAAGAAGGGGACGGACCCCATGACAATGACAATAATAGAAAGCCAAGTAAATTTGGTTACGGTCACGTAGACACCCGCCATGAATGCCAGAGGCATTGTGCCAAGAGTTACCAAGGATGGGAAATTTGATAGGTGAATGGCATATAGCCCCATGTAAGGATCATCAGTAAAGGACCAGAGGAGGATCATGAGTGACGTGATCGAGCTATACATGGCCATGGAGTTGCTAATCACAAAGACATTGTACATGACTTTGTGGAGCAATACGGAAATTCCAGCATCTCCTTCAGAACCATTATGTCCTCCCAAAACGGAAAAACCAAAAGTGAAAGTTGAGAGTGCTAGTATGAACACCTAGAGGGGGTGAATAGGTGTATAAAGTAAACATTGGCAAATATATGCGGAATAAAATAAACTTTAAACAAATGAGTTAAGGAAGAGAATAAGAACACAAGATTTATAGTGGTTCGGCTTAATCCAAGCCTACATCCACTCTCCCATGCTAACAGCCTTCTTGGCAGAATTCCACTATGCAATCAACAAGAGATTACAACTTTGAGTGCAAACACTTAGTAGATCACACTATCTCACTAAGTCACTCTTTTGGTATTTCTCTCACGGTCACAAACGTTTAGGCTTTCCAAAGACAAGTGTATGATCGAAGGTCACTCAGACTTTGGAATTATAAATTCTACGCTCTATCTCTTACTTGCTCATCGGTCCTTCATCTCCTTAAATACTCCTCCACTTCCAAACTACCCGTTGGACAGTATACCGGAGAATCGTCTTCCAATATACCCATTGGACAGCTCTGTATCTAGAAGACTTGGTAGCCGTTGAGTGACAAAGGTAAAATCTCAAATTGATTCCAATCGCCCATACAAACGGAATTTTGGTTTCCATAAGTAAAGCTTCTTCGTATAGAAAGATCTTGTCTTCAACATCCAATTGTCAATCAATTAGATTGAGTCAATCAAATCAATCTTGATGTGGAATCCAAACCAGATCACTAGCCGTTATATGATTGGGCTTGAGTTACGTTTCATCGAATCTGGATGTAAAGTCTGAGAGCAATAGACTTTACAATCTGAGTCTGTAGACTTTACAATCTGGGTCTGAACATATCTGCTTCTGAACAGATTTAGCTTTAAGGTCTGTACCCAGTTCAGCTTCAGTATAGAGTCTGTCTTCTGGTTCAGCTTCAGCATAGAGTCTGTTTTCTGGTTCATCATTCACGTTCAGTCTGGAATTAGTCAGAGTTGACAGACTTTTGATGTAGAATAGACTTTGACACTAAAGTCTGGCAGTCTGGCAATCTTCAGACTTTGAGTCTTGAGTCTGGCAGTCTTCAGACTTTGACACAGAAGTCTGGAAATCTTTAGAATATACTTTGGACATGTGTTACGTTCAGTCTTCTAGCCGTCTTCTGACTTTGATAATATCCTTTACATGTTCTATCATCTGCATGGTCTATTACTCAACCATCAAACATATTAGTAGCCTTTGATTTATTTTGTCATCTTCAAAACATCATAAGGGATTTCCCTAACAATCTCCCCCTTTTTTATGATGACAAAACAATCTCTGTATATACAGATTTGTAAACATACTTTTAAATCAAAGGATATCAGAAGATAACAAATAGATTGAGCATAAGAATATATAGAAAAATAATCGCAGCTCAATATTATGCAATAATATCAAACCAATCAGCACATATGCATATTCATATCTTCTCCCCCTTTTTGTCATAATCAAAAAGCGATAATAATGGATTCACGTAAAGAATATAAAATGACATATAATTTCCAAAAAGATCAGCTTTTATAAAACAAGTCGAATATTAAAGATATGCAATATAGCTCACTTCAATCATACATATCAGCAAATATCCAATAAAAATCACGAATGCATCATAAAATGCATGTACCCTTTTTGTCATAATAAAATGATAATATCAATAAGAGATTTGTTAATGACAAAAAGTAATAAAAGATGCACTAATCGGATTTTTTGAACAACTTCTGACACATTTACCTTTCATTCCATTCATAATAAGATCACGATCAATTCAAAAGGATTTTTTCAAAATTGATCAAAGCTCCCCCTCAATTTGTTGCCTTTTTGAGATGATCATGATTCTTTCATTTTTCTTGGATTTGATTTCTCCCCCTGTCATCATGACAACATTTGCGAATAGAAACAATTGTTGCTTGTGCATGTTGAACATAATATATTTCCAATATTTCCTTTGTAGCAACAACATCCGCAACGATCACTTGCATTTTGAAATTCGAGACAAAATTTTATTTTCTTCAATCAAGCTCGTCTCGAATTCAACCTACATAAACTTAACAAACTTTTTGCACAAATAAACTATAATAATATCCACATGATATATAATACCCTTTTCTTCAAATAGATAAATTAAATAGCATATATAAAATTATCAAATATTAAAATTCAGAACTATTCAACCTTTTGTACGATGCATAAGGGATTTCTTCAATAAGCAAAAAATTTGCACAAGGAATAGAATTTTTTAACTTCCAAAAGATTGTATAGAATCTCCATGATTTTCTGATCAAGCTTTCCAAAATTCATATGGAAAATTCTTTTGTTACCTGCAAATTCTTGTATAATGGATAACCATCTTTGCAAAAATGTCACGTAATATCTTCCTTTGATTTTTGGATCAAACTTGCTAGATATAATATATCTTCTAAGAATATAGCAAAAATATCCATGAATATGCAGTAATATCTTTCAAGATTAAAGAGATTTCCTTGAGCATAAATTTCAAATATGCATTTTGCAAAAGAAAAATAGATATTTCTGTCACGTGCCAAAATTGTAATACCTTATATTTATAACAAAAGATATTTGCAATATAATAAACAATCATCCAAAATCATGATAAATGCACGTAGAAATTTGCAAAGCAGGAAAAAAAATTTCTCTTACCCAAGGTATATGTTTCAAATATACCATTGATAAAAAAAAAATCATTACCAATTGTCGCAGGAGATATTTTCTGATTGCACCAAAATCTGCGTAGATTTGTAATCATTCTTGCCTTATTGAATTTTCTGTAATCAACTCATTTCCCTTTTTGGTATCCATCAATTTGGATCCTTCCTTGACGTTAGAGCAAAATATATAATCTACATAAACAAATATTCTTTCTTAATTCATCATAACAAAGTATTCAAAGAAAGAATATTATGCACAATGATATTTTGAAAAATAAATTCTCACTTAGTCATAGTACAATAAAAACAGAGAGAATAAAATCTTTGAGTATCTCAGAAAAAATATCTTGCAAAATTAGTATCACATAGAATCAGATTTTTACTTTGCAAAATATGACAATTTGAGAGCATAAATTTAGACAAAATAATTTGAATTATCTCAAATAATCACTCTTGTTAAATCAAATCTGAGAGTATAAAATTAAACCAAATAAATTCTTTTGTCTTTAAGCATGATATAAAAAATGATCACACGTATCAAATTAAATTTCGAATCACAAAAACAAATCATGCGATTATTTCTTCAATAAAACAAAATATGATCATTATAAAATCTGAATCAATCAATGATATATCGAATATCAAGCATAATGAGAATTATTGCCCAAATCAAATTGATAATAAAAAATTCCTTACCAAATCCCCTTTCTTCTTTCTTCTTTATATCCTGCAAAAATAACTTATCTTTTCTTTGGTACCCATTTTTTCTTGGGTCCATGAGAGTTAGCAGAATATGTTGCTTTTATCCAATTTTTCTTAATAGGTCTCCGAGACTTGAGAAAGATCTTGTTGCCTAAGTCAAGAATTCTCCTTTTTAAGTTCGAAAATCCTTTTAAGAGAAGATTTGAGATTTGAACAAAGCTCATTTATATAGTTTGAAACTTTGAGAGGAATTTTTGAATTGCTTACCTCGATTTCCTCATCGGATTCTGAGTCTGTGTCCGAGTCAGACTTTGATTCTGAGTCTGTGTCTGAATCAAACTCAGATTTTGAATGTGCCATCAAGCATATATTTTCTTGATCATCATCTTCTTTCATGATTCTTTTATGGCCATTATGCTTGTATTGACTTCTTCCATCGAAGTTCCTTCCTTTTCTACTCAGCTTTTTGAATTTCTTGACCATAAAGGCAAGTTCTTCGTCGTCCATGTCATTTTCTGAATCTGTTTCATCAAAAACAGCATTAGATATTAAAGTGATGGACTTCTTACCTTCGGGATCTTCGTCATTAAGTTGTTCCACTTCATAGGATTGAAGAGTGCCGATCAATTCATCAACGGAGAGTGGCATAATCCTCTGAGTCTCCCGGATTGAGGTCTTGACATGATTCCAATCTTTTGAGAGACCTTGCAAGAGTTTGTTGACCTTCATCGAGACAGAAATTTGCTGACCTTGATATGCTAAACCATTTACAATTTCTGTAAAACGGCTGAACATATCTCCAATTGACTCTCCTTGCTTCATCTTGAAGGATTCATATTTTCCGAGCAAGAAGTTTACTTTTGTCTCTCTTACATGATCGGTCCCTTCATATGTAACATGAAGTTTATCCCAAACTTCTTTTGCTATTTCACATGAAGAGATTCTATTATATTCAACAGGAGACAAAGCACAATATAATGAATAAATTGCTTTCGCATCAAGCGCTTCTCTTTTGGACATCTCCATCCAAGACATAGGAGCGGGGGGTTTGATTTCTTTGTCTTTGCCATTCTTATTTGATGTAGACGTAGTAGTGGGATTGATTCCTCTTTCCACAACATCCCATTGCAAGAGATCTCTGGATCTTAGGAATGCTTTCATTTTGTTCTTCCATACGTCCTATTCCTTTCCATCAAAATATAGTGGCCTTGTGTTGCTTTGTCCCTCCATAAGTCCTGGTGCCAAGATACTAGCCATAAAGAATCTTTAGCTCAAAAGTAAAAACACTTTTATAAACCGAGCACTTGGCTCTGATACCAATTGAGAGTGCTAGTATGAACACCTAGAGGGGGTGAATAGGTGTATAAAGTAAACCTTGGCAAATATATGCAGAATAAAATAAACTTTAAACAAAGGAGTTAAGGAAGAGAATAAGAACACAAGATTTATAGTGGTTTGGCTTAATCCAAGCCTACGTCCACTCTCCCACTCTAACAGCCTTCTTGGCTGGATTCCACTATGCAATCAACAAGAGATTACAACTTTGAGTGCAAACACTTAGTAGATCACACTATCTCACTAAGTCACTCTTTTGGTATTTCTCTCACGGTCACAAATGTTTAAGCTTTCCAAAAACAAATGTATGATCGAAGGTCGCTCAGACTTTGGAATTATAAATTCTACACTCTATCTCTTACTTGCTCATCGGTCCTTCATCTCCTTAAATACTCCTCCCCTCCCAAACTACCCGTTGGACAGTATACCGGAGAATCGTCTTCCAATATACCCATTGGACAGCTCTATATCTAGAAGATTTGGTAGCCGTTAAGTAACAAAGGTAAAATCCCAAATTGATTCCGATCGCCCATACAAACGGAATCTTGGTTTCCATAAGTAAAGCTTCTTCGTATAGAAAGATCTTGTCTTCAACATCCAATTGTCAATCAATTAGATTGAGTCAATCAAATCAATCTTGATGTGGAATCCAAACCAGATCACTAGCCGTTATATAATTGGGCTTGAGTTATGTTTCATCGAATCTGGATGTAAAGTCTGAGAGCAATAGACTTTACAATCTAAGTCTGTAGACTTTATAATCTGGGTCTGAACATATCTGCTTCTGAACAGATTTAGCTTTAAGGTCTGTACCCAGTTCAGCTTCAGCATAGAGTCTATCTTCTGGTTCAGCTTCAGCATAGAGTCTGTCTTCTAGTTCATCATTCACGTTCAGTCTGGAATTAGTCAGAGTTGACAGACTTCTGATGTAGAACAGACTTTGACACTAAAGTCTGGCAGTCTAGCAATCTTCAGACTTTAAGTCTTGAGTCTGGCAGTCTTCAGACTTTGACACAGAAGTCTAAAAATCTTCAGAATATACTTTGGACATGTGTTACGTTCAGTCTTCTAGCCGTCTTCTGACTTTGATAATATCATTTACATGTTCTATCATTTGCATGGTCTATTACTCAACCATCAAACATATTAGTAGCCTTTGATTTATTTTGTCATCTTCAAAACATCATAAGGGATTTCCCTAACAAAAGTGACAGAGGCCACAAGCGCCAACACGACCGCACGAAATTCACGATGTCCATATGTCCCTCCCGACGCAGTACACGTCGTTTAGGTGTGCTCCGACCGGTTGGCTTGAAAATAGCTAACTCTTCACTTCTCGGTGCTTGGGCAATTTCTAGAGTTATCGCCGTATACAAGTACAAGCAGTGAGTTAAAGAATAAAAAAAAGACCAAACACATTATGATTTTGGCAACTAAATTAAAGATGTGGGTGAGAGCACACTAAATGACATGCCTCACTGATTTATGTTCTAGTCCAAATGATTAACCATGAGAAAAGTGTAAAGGGTTGTACCTCCCCTAGTGAAGGAAATCTCACCTTCATGCCCTGAACTATTTTCTCTGATGCGACGTCAAGAACCGTCATGTTATTGTTATTGACCAGGTTCATCTCAACTCTCCTGTGTCGGGCAAGAAGCACAACCGAAGGTTGGCAGTGCAACGTGTTGGAGAAATCTTTCCAGAATATTTTGAAGTTGACAAAACATTTCTATCAGTCTAGTCTGGATATTTGAAGACCGACAATTTAAAGTCTGAAGACTTTGTATTCACCAGACTCAAGACTCAAGACTCAAGACTCAAGACTCAAGACTATTCTCACTGACAGTCTTTCTAATCCGATGTGAAGGAAATCCAAAGCCGAAGTATATGGTTGAGGATTCGATCCTATTCTCTGGAAAAGATTCTTTGGTTGGATAATCATTTCGGATTCTTTTATTGTTATCTAGATCAATTGAAGATCCGATGGTCAACGAAATAATCTTGGAATGTTCTATTCTTGGAAACCAAGATCCTGATTGTATGGGCAAACAGGATTGATGGGCTATCATCAGATTCCTTAAATAGCTCGGATGATCTTCTTAATTGATTCCGTCCAACGGGTAGATTGGAGGAATTCCTTTGGTAAGTGCCAACGGCTATGATGGCATAAAGGAGTATAAAAGGAAGACGTTCTAGTTGTTTTAATGGTGTGATCGATAGAAAAATTCCAGAGTCTGAAGAACCTTGATTGTTAGTCGATACAGTTCGAGCGAAATTGTATACATAGAGAGTGTTTATACTTGGTGACACCTTGAGCGAGTGTGGTAGATCATCTACACCCAGAAATCAAGGAAGATCAACACTGTAACATCTCTTTGTTCATAGTGGAATCCAGCCAATTGGCTGTCAATGCAGAAGAGTGGACGTAGGCTTGAATCAAGCTGAACCACTATAAACCGCGTGTTCAATTCTCTCTTTCCCTTACTCAGTCTTACGATTGATTTTTAATTATTGCAAATTCTTCAACTATCTAAGTATTGTGCAATCTTCAAGAAAATTTTTATATACCTATTCACCCCCCTCTAGGTACTCATATTAGCTATATCACAACGTAGCCAGATGCAGAGGGTACGCCCTTCAAAAACTCTTGCATTTATGAGGTCATAAAATTTAGGACTTTTCAATATGTATTCGACAGTTGCAATGCTTCCATACATCGCCGACAAGTGAAGAACGTTTTGTCCCAGCCTAGCTGGAAGCTCTACGGTTCTGACTACTTCTGAAGTAGCTCCTCAATGATCTTGACGTTATCCTTCATGGAGGCAGCATGGATAGGGAGATGGCCCTCGCTGTCTTTCTCCAAGACACTTGCTGGGAACTTATCGATCAAGAACTTGACTCCATCGAGATAATTTTTGTATGCTGCGAAGTGGAGGGGAGTTCTGTCTCCCGCATCTCAATTGAAATTGCCACGGCTTTTTTTTCCTACATCTTGATCAGCATATCTAAATACAACATAGGAAGTTAATCATTGGGATGAATAAAATGTCTGTAATTCTTTAATCAAAGTTGATCCCGTTTAAGACAATGCAAAGTATCGGGAGTTGATTCACAATTTGTCCCCGTTGGATCGCAAGCTATCATACCATAGTCTAGACTTCTGCTTGTGACGCCTGATTTTTCCACCACCAGTGGAAACCAAAATGAAGAACGCAAGAGAGTGACCAAGAAGATCAAAGAATAAGCGAGAGCACAAAAGTGGGGTTTATCCTTTTCCCCGTACATAATGGCCACATGAACAGGTGGCATGCGTAAGATCCTTTCAGCCTTTGATCTCCTCCAGTCTTCGCCATTGTTTGGCGCTTCCAACAAGAGCGTGAGAACCTCCAAGTCCCCTGTTTCGAATGCTATGCACAACGGAGACTTGCTTTCGTTATTTTCACAATACAGCAGGCTGGGGTCTTCTCTCACCAGCTGAGCGATCACCTTGCGATGGCGATTCCTCACGGCCTCATGCAGAGCAGAGTTGCCGCAGTGATCAGGGTCTATCGGCACCCCTTGGCAAAGGAGAAGCTCCACCGCAACAGCTTTTCCGGCTCTAGCTGCAATGTGAAGCGGCGTCTCTTCTCTGGAGTTCGCACAGTAGATCAAGTGCGCGGGGAAGAATTGGATGACCGCTTTAACATTATCATCAGTCCCTGTATTCCATTAATTTCAGGTTAATTCGGGCGTGAAAGATACAAGAATTTTGAAATGTATAGTCGCGCCCTTTTTAATATACCTGCCGCAGCGTGAAGCTATGTGCTCTCGGAGGGGCTGCATCGCTTGAGAAGGACGTGCAAAGACACTCTTTCCTTGGCGCAACGATCCTCCAGGGCTTTGATGAACTTGTCGACGTCCGGTTCCTTCGCGGCCGAGAATAGCAGGGGATCTATGAACTTGTCAGGTTGTGCAGTATCGTCCTGTCGCTGGCTCGGATCGGCCCCCTTCAACTCTTCCAGTTTCTGCCTTCTCCGCTCCCAAATCTCGTCCTGGTCACCTACAGACAGCTTCACATCCATCTCTCTACTTTGCGTGAATTGCCCTGGTGTCCTAGGGTCTCGAATTTACCATATTTATAGCTACGAGTGATTGGCTTTGCTGAACCTCCTCTCAAGCCCCCACTTTACCGTCGGGTTAAGTTGGGTCTCCTGTTCACGTATTCATCTCTGTTTTTCTTCTTTCTGGATGGACACATCACAACTGATGATACCGCCATGTCCTTCAACGGTGACGGTTCCACCTTCTGCAATAATTATATTTCCTAGGAAAATCACTAATAAGAAACCGAAAAAAAAAATAATAAAGAAATATTTTTTTCCCCAAGAGGTGATCGAATATAGTAAAAGAGATTAGGAACAAGTACGCTATTGACATGGTGAATTATTACATCCGTGTTGGTCACCTTCCAATTGAGAATAAGGTTACTCATCCACTTTCTCGTCAAAGTTTCCAATATATTTTTCAAAAATGGAAAAAACATAGATAAAAAAAAAAAGTTGTCATTGTATTCATTGATATTCATATATTTTGAAAGGTTTTAGATATTTCACAATAAAAATCAAATTGCAAAGCAATTAAAAGAGTAAAAAGACGGGAGTTTTTCACCCAAACAATCGATTCCCTCGTTAAATACTTGAAAAGAAAAGGCTTGAAGCAGCGGTCCATTCATGCTTTTGTCTCTTTTACAACGTGAAACGTCTCTTAAGGCTTAAGCCTTTATCTGGGGATAAACCATTACATAACCATATGGACTTGTTTGTTAGAATTACGTTTTTGTAAAAAGAAAAATAAATAATAATAATAATAAATTTTTACTTTTCTGTACAATTTTAAAACAATAGGAAAATGTACCAAAAATATATACAAACTTACGTCTCAATCTTTGCATATTGTGAAAGTTTCTAATGTTTAAAATTTTGAAAACATGTCAAATCGCAACATTCAAATTAAGTAAAAAGCAAAAGTTTATTTAGACATAGACACCTCCAAAATCTAAACCACCAAAAGTGATAGACTCTATAATTCACATCAAATCTTATGTTTCAAATTTATCTTAATGGATGTATTAGGTTGACAGGACAATTTCTAAGGCCAAAGATGGTTTTTAACATAGTTGTAGAAAGGGGGGGGGGGGGGGTTTATAGCATTTAAGAGAAGTTGAAACAAATTCGTACGGGCATGCTTCGTACTTCATATCATATCTTTCAGTAGTATCATATTTTTGTCTTTTAAAGTGGACCCCGCATGCCAATAGGCATGTGACCGTACTGGTAAAGGGATTGAAGGGTGGGGTCAGAGAGTACTAGGTTCGGGGTTCAATTCCCATAAGCACCGCACACACGTGTAGATAAAAGAAAGAAGTGAGACAAAAAAAAAAGAAAAAAGAAAAAGGTCATCTCATCACTTTTTTTTAAAAAAAAAAAGATTGTTTGAGGTGATGCAACTTGATGTAGGTCTCAACTTATGAATCACTTTACAAATCTTCTGTGCTCCAATACGGGACTTGAGGTGTTATAGTATTCCTCATTTAAAGTAGTTATGACCTGTTTGGTACAAAGGATAAATTCCCTACTTAGAGTAGCAGTGGCATGTCTGGTATGAAAAAAAAAATCGTCCATTATCCTTTTGTCTTGCATCTCTCCCTCTCTCTCTCTCTCTTTTCATTTTTTTTAAAGATTGTCCAAGGTGATGCAACTTGATGTAGGTCTCAACCTATGAATTGTTTCACAAATTTTTTCTGCTGTAATGTGGGACTTTAGGTGATATAGGAGTCCTCATTTAAAGTAGTTATGACATGTTTGATACAAAGGATAGATATCTTACTTAGAGCAGTAACCCCGTGTTTGGTACAAAAAAATCAGTCCATTGTCCTTTTGCGTTGTCACTTGCATCATGGAGGTAATGGAAAAGAGCCAGAGAGGGTGGGAGGACGAGCAAAGGATCGCAAGTAGGTCCCAGCTGCTCTCTATTCAAAGGCCAAAAAAGGGCAAAGCAAGTCCCAACTGCTCTCTAGATGTCTACTAGAGATCACCGTGAGAGAGAGAGAGAGAGAGAGAGAGAGAGAGAGTCTGTAAGTTGAACATGTGACATTTAGGGCGTGCATGGAAACGTTCCAAAGAAACGTTTATGGAACACTTCTGTACGGATTTTGTTCCCAGGAACAAAAAAAGAACAGAAACGCGTTTAGTTGTGTTTGTTCTTTTTTTTTTTTTTTGTTCCCGGAACAAAATAAAAACAAAAAAAAAACAACAAATTGTTGTTTCTTGTTCCAAAAACAAAAATGAAAAAACGTTTCTCTTCTCTCTCTTCTTCTTCTCTTCTTCTTTTCTTCTTCTTTTTTTTCTTCTTTTTTCTTTTGCCGGTCGGCTGACTCGGCCATGGCCGGCGACCGGCCGTCGAGGGCCGGCGAGGCCGTCGAGGGTCGGCGACCTCACCGGAGCCTCGCCGGCCCCCGGCAAAGCCGAGCCTCACCTTGGCTGGGCGAGGCGAAATTTGCCCGGCCCGTCGGCCGGTCGCCGGAGGCGGGGACCGGCCGAAAAAAGAAAAATAAAAAGAAAGGAAAAAATGAAAAATAAAATAAAAATATTTAAAAAATTAAAAGAAACAAAAAAAGAATAAAATTTACCAAATGTATTTCTATTCATTTTTTATTTCCGGAACAAACGTTACCAAACGCGTTCTTTTGTTCAAAAATTGTTCCCCGAAACAGAAATACCTTTTTTTGTTTCTGTTCCCTGGAACAAAAAAAAAACAAAAACATTACCATTCGCACCCTTAGTCAAAATGGTAATTCCTCCGTAGAGAGTTAGAGAGGAGAAAAGCAAATGGGTCAGTCATCCTCAAACCACAACCGTAGCTTTAGTTCAATGAAAGCTAGCATAAGCAAAGCCTAATGCAGGTCCTTCCTCACTTTGGCTTTGCAAAAATTTCGAAAAGCCATTTTCAAAGATTAATGAACTTTTTTGGGTTGCCTTTCTTTCCCTTAGAACTTACTAAAATTTCACTTTTACCTTTAAATGCTCTTTGACTGCATTTGGTAGTTCGGATTTAAATCTAGAATTATGTTATCCAGTGTTTGGTAAAGTTCTCCGAACTAGACAAACTTGGATGTATCCAGATAAAATGCCAGACAAGAAATCCGACTTAGGAGGTGGGATGAAGCTAGATTGGATATGAAATTCTACAAACTAACTTAACAATTCCCATGTAGTGGAAAACCGCACCTCAAACGAGACTTGCCATCCTTAGCATTTCTCGCCAATGGCACCCCACCACCACTACAATGGCCGTCCACCGTGACGATTCCTTACTTTGACATCCTTGAATATCCTCGCCGATGCCCTTACTCATGGCTCACTTGGAAGGCTGGAGCTCACCGTCATGGCTCCCTCTCCTTCTCAATCGATTTTCCAACTTTGCCATTATCACCTAATCATTTTTCAGTTCATCTCTCTATTTAACCTTTGATTACTCATTCTTGGCCTCCATTGTTTAGGATCTCTCTCTTGGTCGACTCTAAAATAGGCGTTCATCAAGTATTTGATGAAACACTGAAAAGAGATCCTCCTCGCCTTCGGTTCACAATTTTGCTTAATGAAAGAGGTCATGTTCGTAGAAAGTTGTCAAGCTTTTGAGGTTGATTTCCTAGAAATTGCTTGTTAACGAAAGTGGTCGAGAGGGTTTGTGACTTGAAATATTCAAAAATTTTGAAAGATTTTCAACAAGAAGGATTTAAAAGATTTTCAATTTTATCTTACATTGCATTTTCAAACATTTCAAACCTATCTTACGTTGCACCAAACATTTGATAAGATATTTCTACAATCCAAAGGATATTAGAAGGATTTCAAATAACCTCTTATCCTATTCTATCACAATCCGAATCTGGACAATCAACTTTTGGGTACTGCAAACTCAAACAGTCCCACGCAACCTCATACCAATGGCCAACCTCGCTGTGACCACCCAAATGGCCGTAAGGTTGAGATATGATGTAAGGAGGGTCAATCGGCGGAGATGTTTAGAGAGAGAGAGAGAGAGTATGAGGCTTTCTCAATCTCCTCGCAAGCAACGTCACCATACCTGTAGATCATTCTCTCTCTCCTCGTCGGCAACGTCGCCATACCAGGAGGCTCCTATGGATACACTAGAGATGGATGCACTAGAGAAGGTTACTTTGTGTAGCCGCTAATGGGGTGAGAGGGTGACCTTAGAATTTAGAGCATGCTCACAACTCTTTGTAAATGCAGCTTCCATTTCAAATTATCCACCGTCTTTTTGCATATACACTTACCCACGATATTCACGGAATTGTAGTTTCCCGTTGGACACGTGCATTATAATAATGTAGCAATTAGTAATACGTTAATTCATTGGATGAAGGATATTGCGTCCATTATTAATTTTGTTATCGAATTTTTTCACATGTCAATAATACGGCAAGCGAAATTAGTAATAGTTCATTAATGATTATTTGTCAAGATGCAGGTTCATGTTCTCTGACTCTGATGTGGTGCATGTGAGTCCATCCAATTTGGGGAGTCAAATTCAGCAAGTGCTATTTCAAGTATTAATTGTTCATGACACCACTGTTGTTGGGTTGTAATTATCGTCATAAGTCATGTCACCTGATTAAGTTCCTACTTAGTACTTATTAAGAAAGGTTATTGAGGTGTGATTCATCATTATCGTCCTCATGCATCAATTCAATGGCATAATTATTCACAAAATCCTAAACCTACTGTACAACAGTTAATTCAATCTTAAATTTTTCTATTTAGCCCACAAATAGTCAAGAGATTAAGATTAAATTGACCAAATTGAAAAGCTTAAAACTAAATTAATTGCTGCATAATATGTTTAAGACTTTTTGGACAATTTTCTGTCAACTAATTTATAATCAAATATGAGTTAAATATGATCATATTGGATTTTCTTAATGTGACTCTTCTCATTTACTTAACACAGTCAGAGCAAGAATATGTCATTATGCTATAAAACCAAAATTAAAATGGATGATGGTTACATATCCTTATTGTAGCATGTTATAATGCTGGTGTCCTTTAGATGTTCTTTTATCGGTGCTTACAAGCTGTAAAGCCGAGAGACATCAAGTATCAACGTCATCCTCGTACTCCTTTAAGGTTACATGGAGAAATGTATTTGATTATTAATGCAATAGTGTTGCCTTGAGGCGAGTGACGATTTCCAAGTAAATGCGGACGATTTTTCATACAAGGTACTTAGCTTATGTTCTCCCAAACCCTACCGCTGAGGACGTTGGTGGATTTGGTTTTGTAAAATTTTCTTCTTTCTTTAAGTTGTAGATCAATTAGAAGTCGAGCGAAACGCTGAAGATCGTTTCATTTCTGGGAACGAAGATGCAGGTTTGAGAGTTGATACCTTATCTCATTGTTTCATAAATGTTTGGCCATGCAATCTTGATCGTTTTTTTTAATTTTTAGGCACATCCATCTAGGTGAACATGCATGGCGAATTTGCAGAAATTGTATCTACAAACCATGTAATCACATAACAAAATAACTATCCAACGTTAAACAAAAGAAGGTAGATGAAGTGTGTAAAATAAACAACTGGAGAAGCGTCGGGCAAAATTAGACAAGGTCTTCTTATTGTGCCCCGGCATAAGACTCCCGCAAATGATACCCAAAACTAAACATGAAAATACTTAAACTAAATAATCCAAATTTCCTAACTAACTGAATACAATGAGACATTAATCAAGCATGAACTAAACCTAGCCTAATGTACAATTCTAAGCTTAAAACAATTTCACTTTTCATTTATCACTTTTTTATCTTTTAGTTGAAACATGAACTAACTTCTATTCTACCTAAATACTACTAAAATGTCATTCTATCACTAAAATGTCACTTGGTTATTAAAGTACTAACTTTTTATACTTCAAAATTTTATCCAATTTTTTTGGTCATTTTCATCTTTATTCTAAAGAAAATGTGATTGAACACTCAAATCACTATAAACATGCTAATTAACCACAAGTAAACCACAATTACACAAATGCGACCATAACGGCATCAGGGAATATGATTTTGACCTCGAACATAATAAAATGTGAAGGAGATACCTTCAGGGAGGAAGATTGCCGCAAGCAATGATGTGCAACAAAGATCGAGAGGGAGCAAGAAACTGAGAGTAAGAGAGATGAGGGAACGACGGATTTTAGGGGTGTACATGGTCCGGACGGGCGGTTCCTAACCTAGAACCTGGAACCGCTCGCTAAGGACCGGTTCCGAAAAATTGGAACCATTTGTTGCATGGATCCACTCGGGAACCGGACCGCCAGTCCGGTCCGGTTCCCGGGTGGATCCATGGAAACGATCTTGACGCGAAACAATTTGGTTTTCAACATAAAATGATTGCGAAACAATTTTCCGCGGCTATGGCAGGTGGCGGCCGACGCGAGGAGGCGAACAGCAGCGGCGGAGGAGTAGCAATATAATCTGGAGGAGCTCTCTATACAGGAGCTTCATCGACTGGTCTATGCTCAAGTTCTCTCTTCTCATGCATTTACATGGCAGGTTAGGCCATGTTACTTTTCCTTTTGGACTGTAGCTTTTCGATCTGCATTTTCTTAGAAAATATCTGGAGAAGGACATATTTCATTGCCTTAAACAAATCACAGGGTGCAAGCTAATTTTAAGTGCATTTCGTGACGCCCATGTGGTGGTTGAGGTCCCTGTGGTTGCTTCTTGTGGTTAATCCAATACAGGAAATATTAATCCATATTTATGGTCAATTGGGCTATCAGAATTTTTGGGGTTGGCCTTTTTGACACACCTGTTTCTAGCTAGTAGCTTTTAATATGCCTGGCATCTAAAAAAGAAAACAATTCAACCTGGTTATTGTCAAAGGCATAGTTTTATCTGCTTAGGTTCCTGGTTATGCTTCTTTTATGGGAGATTTATGTAAAGAAAGCCAACTTACATCTTACGTGTGAAATGTAGGATTGTAACATATTTTGGTTCATAACTGTTTCAATTCTCAAGGCAAAAGCGACAAACATACAAGTTTGGAGACTATAGTTTTCAGCGACTATATTTAGTGAAAATTGTAACTATGAAAGCCAAAAAGGCTAATCTAGGGTTTTTTAGTAATTTTATTTTAATATTAAAAAGGTTCCGATCCTGTCCGGGTGGGCGGATCCGCCCATGGAACCGGGAACCGGACCGGTATCCACCAGTTCCGAAAAATTGGAACCGGGAACCGGACCGATTCCCTCAAGAGCCGCCGGTTCCGGGCGGTTCCGGTCCGGTTCCGGGCAGATGGAGATAGCGGAGATGACGAGACCAGAGACTATGGTTTCGGGAGCGTGAGCGCTCAAGAAAGTGAGCAGCGGCAGAGACGAGAGCGATAGAGCGAGAAGCTACAGTATAGCATGAGTTGGAGATGGTGGAGTCGAAGGAGGGAGTTGTGGTGAGGAGGGCGTAGAGAGAGCTGGCTGTGAGGATGGAGAGATGGAAAAGGCGATGAGGACGTACCAGCGAGAGGTTGGAGCTGAGAGGTAGTGACGCAGCGACTGGAAGGAGGTGGTGGCTTGTGGGTTGGCGAGTGACGAGAGGAGGATGCTGGGCCGGTGAAGACAAGCTGGAGGTGGCGACGATGAACCAGCGAGAGCAGCGACTTGAGCTAATGGTGAGGGGACGAGATGGAGATGGCGGGGACGGAGGTGAAGGAGAGACGAGAGCGAGCAAAAGGCGAGGTGGCGAAGCTCAGCAGCAGCCGAGAGGAAGAAGGAGATGGAAGCAACGACCGGAAGGGGAATGAGGAGACGCCGGTAGTGAAGAGAGAGACGCGACGGGCAGAGGATTAGGGTCAAAAGCTTGATGGGCCGAAAATTTAAGCTCAAAGGGCTCGAATTGGGCCAAAAGGTCCAAACTCTGTTCGGGCCTAAAGAGAAGCAAGCCTATACGAGAAGAGCGATTATCAGGAGAGCAAGGAAGCTAGCGGCTATCGTAAAGTATATTTCGATTTCATGGATTGGATAGAGTCCTAGAGTTCCTGAAACTACAATGTTCCTTAGTCGCAACATGGAGAAGAAACTCGGCGGTAAAAAAAATGAGTGCAAGACGGTGAAATGATGACTGTCTTCGATTTACGGTTGGATTCCGACATTGCCGGCAAGTTTCATCCCTGAGATAGTTGATAGACTCGCAAGCAAACTCGGGTGTCGACAAATAGGAATGAAAAAAGCTAGCCGATTTTATGAAAATGTCATTCTATATAGGATGTCAAATATCGAGTCATGTACCCTCTCCTTCAGCCTTCTGTTGGTGGACTTGTACATGCCGAAAGCAGGTACCTTCCTGCTCCCAAATTCTCACTAATTAATCTCCCACTGACTAATATTAATCCAAAAGTAACTTCGCCTCAACTTTTGGCCAATAAATTTTGTGAAAGCACGTGTACTTTATTTAGATGAATCATGATCGTAGGAGATAAACTAAAGACAGATTGATATTGCAAAAAATGATTGAGATGATAACAATGTGATTTCTTAAACCTCCGTCTTTTCAAATTGACATTGTAATCCAAATCTTCCTTATTTTGTAATTTTTAATTAAAGTAATAAATCCCAAATGTTTAGGCTCCATTTGCTCACATTTATTTTTGTATCCATTTATAACCACTAAAATCACGAAACTTGTTTTTGTTTATTTTAAGTAATTCTATGCTCAAAATAATGCTTAATTACCGTCAGCACTTAATGTTTATTTAGTATGATTACACTGAAGATGCTTGTCGTGTCTAAATAACGATTATGCATTTTATTTATTTCGCCACTCTATAACATCTTTCATTGATGAAATATAAATAGTCAAAATAAATATCAATTAGTTAAAGCTAATAAAAGTAGCCCATTTGTTCCTTTATAACATTAAAGGAACTGCTGTCAATTTGAAAATGATTTCGTCATTGTTTATCAGACGAAATAAAATCTCACTTATTAAAAGACGAAAAAGGAAATTCGAATATGCTAAAAGCTCTTGTGACATCATATGAGGGGATCGCTATTGAAGGTAATGACATACAGCTGCTATTAAATTTGTAATTTCATCCCTTATCGATTTTGTGGCGAAGAAGAAGAGAGAGGCATTCAAAGGTGACTATTAAGAAAACACATAGTCCCTCACTTCTCATTGGATAAAAAGAATGGGAAAATTACCGAAAAATTTATAAATATATTATATTCTATCAATTCTTTCATAATTTTTTTAAATTTAGCCAATTTAATTATGAAATTTTGATAATTTATCAATATAGTCCTTATAGTCAATTTTCATATGCAATTGTTGATGTGTACGCTGGCTGTCTCACATGATACTATCGACACCGACATAGATAATTATTTCATTTAAAAAAATTCTAAAAAAATTTGACTTTTTATTTTTCATTTTTGTTCCAATGTAGGCCTGTGACCTCGTGGGACTTTAAGTTGAAAGCAAAAGTAAAAGAAAGAAAATTTAAAAAAAATTGAGAAAAACTTTTTAAAAACTGCATAACTTGTCCATGCTAGCACTAAATGTGCTATATAGGATAGCTGTTCACAACAATGATTTTTGGCCAAAATTGGCCGAAACACTACGTTAGCAAATTGTCAAAAAGTCTAAAATTAAATTTGTCAAATCGAAAAAGTTTAGGACTCCATATAATAAGTCTAGGAATCTGTTTTTATAATTATCCCTAAAAAGAACCCTTAAATATCGTGACCGACTTCATCTACCATGCTAGATATTTAATATTTCCCCAGACGAAAAAGGTTTTGAAAAGGTGCACCTCCACGAGTCCGATTTACGCAATCAAAAGCCAATTCAATGCTCTCTCCTCGTCGCCTCAGCCAAAAAGTGCATGTTCACAGGTTGTTATAAAGGATTCCTGATACTCCTCTCCTCTGCCAATTTTTACTGGGTCGGCCAAAAAAAAAACCCTCTTCTTCTCATCTCCAGCTTATCGGGTTGAGAGAGATTTCTTGCAGATTTACTCCAGTGATCTTTCCTTCTTTCGTTTTTGTACATCGTTCGTTCGTATAGATCATGGACAAGAAGGTTCTTGATTACACATTGGTCCCCTCGGGCTTGTTCATCATGATGGCTTACCACGCATGGCTCCTTCATCGGATCGTGAAGCACCCCGACAAGACCGTCGTCGGCGTCACTGCCATTAATCGCCGATTTTGGGTTCGAGCTATGATGGAGGTAATGTAAGTTTGTCTCCCTACCTATTCTTTTTGTCCCCCGGAAATGCTTTTCGACCCTTTGCTTTCGTGGCGTCTGGCTCGGGTGGCAGGATGTCTCCAAGAACGGCGTCCTCGCGGTGCAAACGCTGAGAAACAACATAATGGCATCGACCCTGTTGGCCTCGACGGCGATCACCCTCAGCTCCCTCATTGCCGTCCTCATGACCAGCGGGTACGGCAACCAGTCCTCGCTCTTCATCATCGGAGACCAGAGCAAATTCGGCTTCTCCGTGAAGTTCTTCGCCATCCTCGTGTGCTTCTTAGTGGCTTTCCTCTTGAACGTTCAGTCCATAAGGTACTGTTGGGATTAACGGATCCCCGAAAACTGGATTCGACACCGAATCGAACCCCTAAATCAATGCGGAAGACAAAGCCCGGGAAAACAACACGCATCACCGATCCTAAAGTACACCACGGATTCGAGCATACCTTTTAGCCACAGATTAAACACCGACGTTGATGGAGGAAGAGAAAATGAGCAATCCGATCCGATGAAGCCTTGAAGGGAGGAAGATCAAGCCGTATGCTTACTGTCTTTTGTTTTTGAGAGAGAGAGAGCGTGGAGAACGTACGTCTTTTCCTTTTCTAAAAACAACAGTATGTTTTTCTCCCTCTCTCCTCTCTTTTATACCTCTTTCCTTCCACGGGCCCTATTCCCATGGGCCGAGCTTTTTGGGCCCAACTTGGGCGGACGGGCCTTAAGCCCAATACCAATAAAAGCCTTCATCTCCCACTCGCACATGGTGGGCCGAACAGGATTCTCTTTACCTCTCTTCAATATTCATACTGGTGAATAATCCGTGCGACCAGCATACTTTGAGAGCTCGTTGCTATACATATGTTAGGAATATATAGCAGCTCATAATGGGCATCACACTTCGAGTAGATTTAGTATGCAGTACCCTAGATCGATCGATCACATTTATATCTCCCTTGATCTCTTTTAAACATGATATATATATATATATATATATATAATGTATTCACAATTATAATTATCACAAAGACAGTTATAATTGGTCGACCAGTGAATACAAAAACTACAATGTGATTCTCCAAAATCGATCTTCCTCTTTCCTTCAAACTCTCAATTTCAGTCCAGCTTGCTTTTCTAGAAATGCCCCATTAGATCGAATCATCTCATGACCATTGGCAACACACTAAGATAGTAAACACTAAATAGAAATCTTGAGAATAAGTAAGAGTCCTGAGGGGACTTCAAAAATTGAGGAACTCTTTTCCTCAAGAGTCTCACACGTCATAAAAGTTGAGATCAAACTTTTTGCCACTCTTATTGGTCGTCTCATGCATACGTAGTATGAAATACGTATTACGGTATTAACTCATTTCCCATGGAGCGTATGTCTACACCTTTCAATACCGTACAGATGATAGTTCAGACATACCCAATGTCTAACTCGAGTTCACGTATCTACTCATTTACAAAATTCATCAGAACTCACATCTGGCATCATAGACAAATAAAGTAAAATATGTGGGTTATTTTACTTTCAGACATCTTTAGTATTATATCCTTATCTTAACACTCAGTTAATGCGACATACGTATTTTAAGCTTGCGCTCTCGATTATCACCTAGATAATAAGCTTAAAAACAGTCTCATCTCTATTTATCACACAGTAAACTTTGAGGCAATTACCCGTATGAGTGGGCTAATCTTATATCTGTCTGACATACTTCTCAACTTAAAATAATGCACTGAGCATTAAGATGCATAAAGATCATACTAAAGTTCATAGGCATTAATCAATGAAAAACAAAATTTCATAAATGTGAACAACTCAGGGAAATTACTATTCGACATCGACTCTACGCAATCCTAGAGATTTTACATGACCACAAAACACATCTCTAGGTACTGGCTTTGTCATAGGATCTGCTACCATTCTATGCGTAGATATGTACTGTAAGTTCACATCCTTTCGTGCAACCATATCTTTTACTTGGTATCTATATGTTTGGTCTTGCCATGATACTTTGGATCTTTGGTATACGCTATAGCTGCTTGGCTATCACAGTTAACCAACAATGAATTTGCAGCTTTCTCAATAACACCTAAATGATCCAAAAATCTCTTAAGCCAAACTCCTTCTTGTACCGCTGCTGATAACGCCACGAACTCAGCTTCCATCGTGGACAAGGCTATGCACGTTTGCTTCTTACTGCTTCATGATATGGCGCCATTGTTCAGTAAGAAAGCGAATCCAGAGGTAGATTTTCTTTCATCTAAATCTCCTCCCCAATCAGCATCTGAATAGCCTTCAAGTCGCAGATCCTTTCCTTAGTAATTCAACTTGAAATCAGCAGTTCCCTTCAGATACCTCAGTATTCTCTTGACGGCTTTCCAATGTGCTGGACCTGGATTGGATTGGTATCTACTCATCATTCCAACTGCAAAGCATATGTCGGGTCTTGTACACATCATAGCATATATCAAGCTCCTAACAGCACTAGCATAAGGAACATGTTTCATTTGTTCCTTCTCTTGTGGAGTCCCTAGACACAATCTATGGCTCAATCCTTCACCTTTTGCAATAGGAGTGTCTATGGGTTTACAGTCTTGCATACTAAATCGTTCAAGAACCTTATTTATATAGGTTTCTTGCGAAAGAGACAACGATCTCTTGAACGATCTCTCGAAATCTTAACTTCAAGAATGTATGCAGCCTCACCCATATCCTTCATCTCAAAGTTAGAAGACAACCATCTCTTGACAGTATTAACCAACTCTATATTGCTTCCGGCAATCAGTATATCATCAACATATAATGATATGATCACAAGTTGATTCTTGGATCTTTTGATATATACACAATGATCCTCATCAATCATTGTAAAATCATATGCCACTATGGCATTATGAAAACGTATATACCATTGTCTTGATGATCGCTTAAGACCATATATCGACCTCAAAAATCGACATACTTTTTCTTCTTGGCCTTTCACTATGAAACCAACAGGTTGTTCCATATATATTTCTTCCTCTAATTCTCCATTGAGGAAAGCAGTCTTTACATCCATTTGATGTAACTCAAGATCCAGACTAGCTACTATTGCCAGAATAATGCGAATTGAGGTAAATCTCACTACAGGAGAAAACGT
This sequence comes from Eucalyptus leucophloia subsp. euroa, assembly GCA_017140325.1. NCBI lineage: Eukaryota > Viridiplantae > Streptophyta > Magnoliopsida > Myrtales > Myrtaceae > Eucalyptus > Eucalyptus leucophloia. The sequence goes on along the minus strand of CM029478.1, from coordinate 4,912,442 downwards.
ATCTTCATAATCAATTCCTTCCTGTTGATTATACCCCTTCGCCACAAAGCGAGCCTTATGCCTTTCAATCGAGCCATCAGCCTTTCGTTTTATTTTGAGAACCCACTTGTTCCCAATAGCTCGTCCCTTTGGAAGATCAACCGTTCCCGGACTTGGTTTGATTTCATTGACTCCATTTCCTCTTCCATTGCATGAATCCATTTTTCTTTACTAGGGCAATTAAGAGCCTCATTGATATTTCTTGGCTCATCCTCATCTTGTGGAGCAACCATAAAAGTTTCCCCTTCAATGTCAAAACGTCGACGGGGAATACTTTGGCGACTTGTTCGCCGTATGGGAGATTGTACACTTTGCACATCATTCCCTATTATGCTCCCACTTGGATGAACTCCACTAATATCATTGTCTTGATCCAAGGTCTCAAATAGGGAGTGATCTTCCCCTATTTCGCCCTTCTTAGGAAACTCATCCTCTAAGAATGTAACATCTCGTGATTCAAATTCAGTTACACTCCCACTTTCCTGCTCACCAATGAACACATACCCTTTCGAGTGTTCCGAGTATCTTATGAAAATACTCTTCTTTCCTCTGGGACCCAATTTCCCAAACTTGTGAGAGGACTCATGTGTATAGGCAGCACAACCCCATGGCTTAAGAAAACTCAAGTCCGGTTTTCTACCTGTTCATAACTCATATGGAGTGGAAGCAACTGATTTGGAAGGCACCCGGTTAAGTATATACGCAGCGATTAACAATGCATCACTCCAAAAGGTGATAGGCAAGTTAGCATGCGCCATCATGGACCTAACCATTTCCAGTAGGGTTCTGTTTTTTCTTTCCGTAACACCATTTTGTTGAGGAGTGTACGAAATAGACAACTGTCTTTCTATTCCTTTTTCATCACATAATTTTATGAACTCATCAGATAAATATTCTCGACCACGATCGGATCTCAATGCTTTTATTTTCTTATCTAATTGATTCTCTACCAGGTTCATAAACCTTTTGAAACAACTTATTGCTTCAGACTTATGAGAAATCAAATAGACATATCCGAATCGAGTATAATCATCAATAAAGGTGATGAAATAAACAGCCCCATGCCTTCCTTTCACATTCATTGGACCACAAACATTAAAATGGATTAAATGCAGAGGAAATTCAGCTCTTTTTCCTTTTCCAAATGGTTTCTTTGTCGTTTTCCCTTCTAGGTAATGCTTACATATGGACAAATCGACTTTTTCAATATTGCCCAACAAGCCCTCTTTGGCTAGTCTATTCATACGCTGTTGGCCAATGTGACCAAGTCTAGCATGCCATACATTCACATCATTATCATATTTATTAGGAGACGTGAGAAGGGAATAACAAACATTAGCATTAACATAATCAATATCTAATACAATAAAACCATCCAGAAAATAACCACAACCATAGTAATTTGTCTCCAAAAACAAATTCACACCTCTACTACAGAAGTTCATATTAAAACCTAATTTAACCAACATCAATACAGACACTAAATTCCGACGAATCTCCGGAGCATACAACACATCATGAAGGAACAAAGTGCGTCCACCACGCATATTCAGTTGGCATGTGCCAATTCCTTTTACTTCAGCTCTGGAGTTGTTTCCCACATAGATCTACTTAGTTCTAGTTGGTACTCGTCGGAATTCCACGAAGGATCCTCTATCCTTTGCTACATGGTCTGTCGCTCCTGAATCCACAGTCCACAAAGGATTAGACTCAGTTAAGAACACAGAACTCGACACATAAGCAAAGTTCTGAAAAGTACAAGAGGTGCTACCTTCTTTGGCTCACGACAATCGCGAGCATAGTGACCCTTCTTGTCACAGTTGTAGCATTTCACCCTTGCAAGCTTTTTCATGCGAGGACGCTTCCCTCTTCCATGTTGGTTGAATTTGGATTTCTTCCCTGAAGGACCTGCTTCTTCTTTGCCTTTCCCCTTATCAAACCAGTTAGGATGCTTGCGCTTGGAGCTCGAAACTCCATTTGAGCTAGAACCAGCATAATAGAGTTCAGCATCCGGCTTAGCCACCAACAGGCGGTCCTCTTCCAACTCAAGATGACGCATCGCATCCTCAAAGGTTTTGACGTTTTCATTATGAGTCAGATGCACCTTCATATGCTCCCAACTCTGAGGCAAAGAACAAATCACTACTTGCACTTGCTGCTTATCTGTGAGGACATGGCCAGCATCTTTCAGCTCAGTTATCATGTTTGACATCTTTCTAAGATGTTGCTTCATGGTCTGACCATGAGGCTTCTTATAAGAGTCAAACCCGATAGTGAGCTGCCTCGCCTAGTCACCGAAGTATGACCATATCTAGCTGCCAAATGCCTCCCACAATTCCTTGGCATTATCAAAACGCCGAAACTCTCGCATGACGTCATTTTCCATGCTGCTCAGCAATGTGATGCGAGCTAGAGAGTTCATTCTTTTCCACGCAGAAAAAGCTTCTTTGTTTCTTTTGTGCTGTGCAGTGGTTCCCTCTTCAGGTTCTACCATGGTCATGACAAGAGCCTCAGTGCTTTTTGCTCTTCCAGCACATACTGGATTTTCATTTGCCAAATCTCATAGGTGTCTCCATTGAGCTTTTCACCTTTGTTCAGCTCGACAACTATGCTCTTTGTGGTTTAAAGCCATTGATCTGAACAAATCGAGACAAATATGCACGAATTATTAATGCCTATCATTTATGCATCCCTATTTACATAGACCCATCATATTAATGAATAATTTCAAGTAAGGCTTTAGAATCAAAAGGTCACTACGTTTCCAATCATCCTCCAAAAGTCCTAACTTAAAACTATCATTAATATGATTGTCATATGCAAAATCAATTCTATGAAGCTACAAAAATTTCTAAAACTACCCACAAATTACCCACAAAGAACCAAGCAATAACAGAAAGCAGCAGATAATTGACATACAATTAAAAAAACAGTAATGCTTTCAATTAACACAATTAGGTAGTAATCATTACATAATGTTGTCCACAAAGCACACTTAATATATAATAGCCAATACAACTAACACAAAGTCAAAGACACGAACCGGAAAGATCCTCTTTTGTTCAATTTCTTGATCTTTTCCCTTGAAACAATACAAGAATATTCGTTTACAAAATCCATCACAATTTTCTTATAGGAAGCAGTGGGTGGTGGGTCTCCGTTAACATCCCATATGCGATTCAACACATCTTGCCATTTAGATGGAAGAGTGTTTATGAAAAATCGCACCATCTCTCGATCGTGACATAGGACGACCATTCCATATGACCTGTTGAATTTTCCGCTTGACTTCAAGGATATGATCAATTAAGTCACCTCTCTCCCATCGATGATCGATCAATTTCATATCAACTTAGACAAATATCCTTTTGTTCATCGAATCGCTGCGAATAGGTGTGCGCAACCTTAGGGGAGGCATAGTTCCTGCAACAAATGGAGAACAAATAAGGGATCACATTATAATCCACATAGACTTAATTGAAAAAGAAACACATTCTTTTTTTTTTGGTCAACGGTCAACGGTTAAAGTCAATGGTCAACGTGGTCAACGGTCAACGATGTCAATGGTCAACGGTCATAGGGTCAACGGTCAACGTGGTCAACGGTCGTCGGACCGTCCGCGCGACCAACCGCACGACGCCTCGCGCGTGCGGGGATGACATCACGCAGACGTCATCCGGCACGTGCGTGGCGCGCGCCTGCGTCCGCCGGTAGGGTCGGGTCCGGCCGGTGACCGCCAAGCGAAACGTTATTGGTGATGACGTCATCGGTGACGTCATCACTTGATCGTCAGCACGCGTCGGTCCGCAGACCGGCGCGTGCCGATTCGCCCGCCGGCGGCATGCACGCGCCCGTTCGCTGACCGGGCGCGTGCGCCGCACACGCTAGCCAATGCCGGGCGCCGGGCGCGTCGCGCCTACACGCAGCGCCTTCCGGCCAGCGTGTGGCGCGTCGGCGGCGGCTGGCAGCCAACACATCGCGACTCGTCTCAACGTCACGCTTCTTCCTATGCAATCACAATTTTATTTTGACTTACGAAAACTCGGAAAAATGGCCAAAAAGCGCTCGGGTGTCGAGATTTTTGCCCGGTTCTGTACGGCCGAAGGGATTTCGCGAAAAATCAATCAAAAACATCAGAATTGATTGGGAAAAATGTGAACTAGGGCTCTGATACCAATGTTGGGATTAACGGATCCCTGAAAACTGGATTCGACACCGAATCGAACCCCTAAATCAATGCGGAAGACGAAGCCCGGGAAAACAACACGCATCACCGATCCTAAAGCACACCACGGATTCGAGCGTACCTTTTAGCCACAGATTAAACACCAACGTTGATGGAGGAAGAGAAACTAAGCAATCCGATCCGATGAAGCCTTGAAGGGAGGAAGATCAAGCCGTATGCTTACTGTCTTTTGTTTTTGAGAGAGAGAGAGCGTGGAGAACGTACGTCTTTTCCTTTTCTAAAAACAACGGTATGTTTTTCTCTCCCTCTCCTCCCTTTTATACCTCTTTCCTTCCACGGGCCCTATTCCCATGGGCCGAGCTTTTTGGGCCCAACTTGGGCGGACGGGCCTTAAGCCCAATACCAATAAAAGCCTTCAGGTACTACAGCCACGCGAGCATCCTGATCAACGTGCCATACAGGAAGATCTCGCAGCATCAGCAACAGCACCGGGCGATGGCAGAGTACGTGGCCAAGACGGTGAACCGAGGGAGCTACTTCTGGTCGTTGGGGTTGCGGGGTTTTACTTCTCTTTCCTCTTTTCCTGTGGATCTTCGGTCCGATTCCCATGTTCTTGAGTTGCTTCGCGCTGGTTTTCATGCTGTATTTCTTGGATGTGTCGTTTGAGTCCGGGTGGGCCGTGGAGGCTTCTGATGATGATGATGATGATGACGAAGAGAGGAAAGATGAGGAGCTGGGAAGTGCAATGATGATAAGCATTGGTGGTTTGAACGACTGATATTAAACTTTGCCTGAGCTTCACATGTTAACTCTTATATAAGTTTTGCCGTATAAAAATATTAAATTGTTGCTTTTATCAAGTGCGTATTATAATATTCATTGAAGGAGGTTTATCTAATGAGCAATCGCCGCATGTTAACGCATCTCCCGTTCAATTAGACACCTTAGAAGATCCTTTGATTCCCCCAAGAGTGAGCATCACTTGCATCGGCAAGTCATCTGCCTATCTTTGGAATTTCCTGTCTTTGGAATTTCAATTCGATAGATAGATAGGGTGTTTCGTGTTATCTCTTGTCTGTTAACCTGCTTCCTTATGCAGATTTGACAACCCAACAAGTCAACAAATGGTAGATCAGAAGTGGTGACTAGAGATCACAAGAAAAGAAGCTTTCTATCCTTTGAAAAGCAAAGACAGAAAGCGGAAAATTTTACCAAAACAATATAAGTCCACAATTTCGATCATCTCTTGAAGTGTGATGGAATGAAGTTTGCGCAGGAGAGGCTCGTCTCCGGGCCCCGTCTCTCGCCTGAGGTGATTCAGCAGATGCACAACTGCCAAGAAAAGATTAAAATTTCAGAGCACCGGGAGCTTTGCACTTGTACATTGTACACACCTTTGGCTGGTATGATCTTGTGCAATTTTTCTTTTCTTTTTTCCTTTTATATGATCTTTCAAGTTTCAATGCAGTAGCACGTAATTTAAGCCCCTGAGCTGAATCTCTAAATGGTGTATATGTTGGCTGATGGCAAGAAGCTTGTCCTTGTTTCTTTGGATTGCTTATAAATGTCTTGAATTATTACTGGACAGCACGTGCATTTGGTATTCCAAATTAAAATAGGGTGACTGAGGTTTCAAAAGCAGTTGAATTTGGTATTTCCACTCCTTACAAAACCTGCTGATTGGCAACAGAAATCTATCTGTATGCGTATGTATGATGTCTCATAAATATTTTATATATGACTCTTCTCAATGCATCATTTGTTCGTTGATCTTACTATATCTTCTAGCCTATATGTCTAATCTGACCTTTATATCACCGTCTTTGCAGGACTACTGAAGCAGGGCAAGTGGGAAACCCTTTTCAACTTTCACCTTAGGGATCATGACTTTTCTTCCCAAGCCTCCTGAGCCCTCTTCTTACTGGAGTTGATATTCCGTATATCAGACACGCTGGGCGAGCTTCATTGCTCCTACTGCCGTGACTTGATATACACGCTTACACCTCATCTCGTCCGTGGGTGAAATCCCCATTGCTGAAAGTGGCTGATGTGGCGAGATAATCATATAGGTTTGGTCGATTCATTTCATCAGATCTACACCGAGGTTCAAGATGCAATGTGGAATATGAAGCCGAAAGAATATTATCCGAGCGCGAGTACAAAAGAATTGCTGGTACTGGCTACGTTTTTTGCAGGCTGTGTGCAGCGGCCTTGACGTGAGTCTGATTGCCCTCTAATCCATGGGATAATCTTGGGATATCTTCAAACAACCATCTTTTTCTTGTTTTTATTTATGTATTTATTTCCTCTATTCTTTTATTTGTTTGGGCAGTTCGTGTTCTCTAACTTCGACATGCTGTATGCGAGTCTGTTGATTTGGCACTCCAGAAAAATGGAATCAAATTTCGGCAAGGTCTATATTAAGTATTAATTTTGTATAATGTCACAATGCCTGTGTGATAATTATCATCATAATTCCCGATACTACAAAAGATCGTATCTATAAAAGAAAGTTTATAAGGGTGTCATTCATCATTGTTGTCCTCATAAGCAAAGTCCTTCATACTCAGATATCGTTAGAGCGAGAATGCTGGTGTCCTTTTGATGTTTTTTGACTGTGCTTACCTCCGAACTATAAAGCTAAGAGACACGCCGAGTGTCAACGCCATCTTTGTACGCCCTTAAAGTTTATGGAGAAATGTATTTGATCTCTAATGCAATAGGAATTAATAAAGCAGCTAATGTATATGCTAATTGTCGAGTCTCATCTACTAAATAATGATGATTGCAAGCATGCATCTGTTTTGTGCACTCTGGATGCCTCCAAATTGCATCGAGATCCCTTGAATTCAATGGTTTAGATGTTTTTGAATGTAATATCTCTGGCGGCAACCGAACATTCCCGTCCCAACCCCCCTTTATATAAACTAAGAGAGGCCGTACAAGAACAAAACTTCCTTGCACACATAGTTTGAGCCAAACCACAGGCATCAAGATTCTCTTGAATCGCATACTTAGCTGAAGCAGCTCTCAAGGTAGCGATCCATGATTGGGGCCAATGAAGGGTTTCTCAGTGTCACCGTTTATACCATGTCATCCATATCCTCTTTATTTTCCCACTACTAAACTGGCATATAGACCAACCGATCTCTTAGAGATGAATAGTCTGTTATCCATATCAATATAATTCAATAATAAAGTCATTATAGTATGTTGTACTGAATTTTCTATTTGTTTCATAGGTTTTTATCAAGTGACGTGACTTAAAACCAAAGCAAGGGAACATGATAATGCTAGAAAGAATCGGTGCCCATTGTACATTTGCTATTCTCAATGATGGTCTTTGATACACGGAATTGTAAACTACTAAGCATGTGCAAAAAAGCAGATGTTCCTCAAATTATGAAAAATACTATCAGCATAAGAATGAAAAGGACTATACAAAACAAATACCGAAAATGGAAAGACTTCTCCTCAAAATAGGCTGAGAAATCTCACTGAAACTATTTAGTAATGTAGACCAACAGTCATCATGATAACTAGACCACAATACGTAATCAATAGTTCTCATAAGTCATTGAGGGGCTGTTTGGCAACGTGCCAAACAGTGCCAAATTCTGATTTTTTGTTCCTAAAATCAATTTGGGAACAGAATCGCGTTTGGTAAAATTTTTGTTCCCCGAACAAATTTGTTCCCGGAAACAGATTGGGAGTGGAATCAAGAATAAAAAAAAAAAAGTTGATTATTGTTTCGAGAACAAATTTGAGAATCAAAAACCAACTCTTCTTCTTCTTCCCATCGGCCGTCTCGTGACCGCCATCCACCATCGCCCACTGCCATCTGCCGTCGTCCGCCGCCGGTTCGGCAAGCTTGTCGGAGGCAAGCCCAGCCACAGGTGAGGCTCGGCCTCCCCAGATTTGGCGAGGCCAAGCCTCGTTGGTGGCCAAGCAAGCCTCATTGGGGCTGGGCGAGGCCCGCCTAGCCTCGACAAGGCTCGCCCAACCTCGCTGGTGGCTAGGCGAGCCTCGCCTAGCCCTGGCGAGGCTTGCCGGGGCTAGGCAAGCCTCACGACACCCAGCCCCGCCGGTGACCAGGCAAGCCTCTCCTAGCCCTGGCGAGGCCGGCCTGGCCACTGATGAGGCTCGGCCGATGAGGGCCGGCCTCGCTGAGGGTTTGGCAACGCTCCGATGAGGTCGCCAGCCCTCAAGAAAAAAGAAAGAAAGAAAAGACAAGAAAAAAGTAAAACATTTACTTAAAAATTAAAAGAAATTGATTTAGAACAAAATCAATGAGCACGGTACCAAACATAATTCTATTCCAAAATCATAAATTTTGGACAGTTACCAAACGCATCCTTTTTCCACAACGTCCCATTCCAGAGGATCCTTTGATCGTAGGAAAGCTTTCATCTTGTTCTTCCAGATGTTGTAATCCTTTCCATCGAAGTAGGAAGGTCTGGTATTGCTTTGCCCCTCCATCAGCCCTGGTGCTAGCATACTAGCCATGGATCTTTTACTCTGAAGTAAAATACTTCAAACAAAGTAAGAACACGAGCTCTGATACCAATTGAGATAGCTAGTGCGAGTACCTAGAGGGGGGGTGAATAGGTATACAAAAAAAATTTTCTCGAAACTTGCACGATATTTAAACAATTAGAGGATTTGCAATAGTTAAAAATTTAATCGCAAGAATGAGTGAGGGAAAGAGAAAATTGAACGCTCGGTTTATAGTGGTTCGGCTTGATTCAAGCCTACGTCCACTCTTCTGCACTGACAGCCGATTGGCTGGATTCCACTATGATCAAAGAGCTGTTACAATGTTGATCTTCCTTGGTTTCTAGGTGTAGATGATCTACCACACTCACTCAAGGCGTCACGAAGTATAAACGCTCTCTTCATACAATTTCGCTCGAGTCTCAACTAACAATCAAGGATCTTCGACTCGGAATTTTTCTATCGATCACACACTTAAAACAGCTAGACGTCTTCCTTTTATACTCCTTCATGCCATCATAGCCGTTGGCACTTACCAAAGGAATTCCTCCAATCTACCCGTTGGACGGAATCAATCAAGAAGATCATCCGAGCTATTTAAGGAATCTGATGATAGCCCATCAATCCTGTTCGCCCATACAATCAGGATCTCGGTTTCCAAGAATAGAATATTCCAAGATTGTTTCGTCGACCATCGGATCTTCAATCAATCTTAGATAAGAATCCGAAATGATTATCCAACCAAAGAATCTATTCCAGAGAATAGGATCGAATCCTCAACCATAAACCTCGACTTTGGATTTCCTTCGTCACTGGATTAGAAAGACTGACAGTGAGAATAGACTTAAGTCTTGAGTCCTGAGTCTTAAGTCTTTGAGTCTTGAGTCTTGGGTCTTGAGTCTTGAGTCTTGAGAGAACAAAGTCTTCGGACTTTAAACCGACGGTCTCCGAACATCCGACTTTAGATCGAAAGAAACGTTTTGTCGGCTTCAAAATATTCGGAAAGATTTCTCCAACAATCTCCCCCTTTTTGATGGTGACAAAACTTTCTTGAAGATTTGAACAACTTTGACCTGCAAAACATTTCTCAAGTAATATGGCTAACTCATAAAGATTAATAAAACAACCAGACTCTGCATCCACAGAAAATTGGTTAGTCTTTCATGAGAAACACCATATAACAACACTTGAATAAATGCAACCAGTCAAGTTCATAATCAAATCCACAGTCAATTCAGTCAAATTCACACCCAAGTTCAAGTTCTCAAGTCATAGTCAAAAATAAACATAACCACAAAGGTCAAAGATTAGAAAATGAAAGTTCAAATTGATTCTCCCCCTTTTTGTCAGCATTGAAAAGGGTGAGAAAGGAGTCATGTCTGCTTGGGAATACGCACGATCTGGAAATCTCCAATGGACTGGACTACTCCTTCAAGCTTCTTCAGGTCTTCTCGCAGACGAGCTACCTCTTCTCCCTTGGCATTGGCTTGGAGTTGCTGAGCGAGGTCTTTGAATTTATCTTCCGTGAGAGATCAAGATTCTTGTCCAGCATGCTTTAAAGCTTGGATTTCACGATCCCGAACATATATCCGGTTACGCATTTCCAGAAGAATATTCATGATACTACGAAGATCTGCAGAATTATCCGTCGTATGCGGCATTGACTTTCTCGAGACGATGGCGTTTCTCTACGGTCCGCGAGATTTCGAATCGACGTACCACCTTCTTCGGGCAATGGAGAGACCTGAACTTCTTCCGGTCTTACGAGATTGTCGTAGATCTTCAACAACATGAGATGTAGACCTCTCTTGCTCACTAACTCCCCTGTCACTAGGACATCGAGAGGGGAAGAATGATGATCATGCTCTTGATTTCCCTTCTCTCCGATTTGTCGTGACTTGTTCTTTTCTTCTTCTCCTTCTTCCTCAACTTCTTTCTCCTTCTCTTTCTCTTCTTCTTCTTTTTTCGCTCTGCTGAAGTTACGTCGGATAAGACACGAACGTCTTGTTCTTGTCAGTGCTGGAATAGTGGGATCTTCATCATCTTCATCTTCATCCTCATCCTCCAGGATAAGAGTTCTTTTTCTTCTTTTCGATGAGACACCAATGGCCTCCTTCCCTTTCCTTTTTGAAGACGGATCGGATGGAGATTTCACCTTGAATTTCTCCATTGCCTTAGAGAGTTCTTTCGGACGCATCTTCATTAACATTTTCAACCCTACCACCATCTTGTCACACGGTCGAACACAAAAAGTATGTGGCAGTTCAATATTCGATGTCGAAGATCTTGGTCACCAGACCGGGATAAGGCAATTGTCCTTTGTCTTTTGACACGCTTTCTGTACATGTGGAAAAGAATAGTGTGCGGGAGAGAAAATTTCCGTCTGAGTTGATCGCATACATCAACTTTGCTTCGAGAAAGACACGAAGTCTTTGACGTAGACTTGATCGAGACAATTGATCACAATCTTATGAAGCACAATGTTGATTGCATTCATCCTGGAATAGATAATTTTCTTATCTACATCTCTATCTTTGACAAGATCCAGAGTAGTACGAGCAGGTGAGACTTTGATTGGGAGATAGCGTCCCCTTTCAACTCCAATTATGTCTGCCAACATATTCACATCTACCACATAGACTTGGTCTCGGACACTGAATGAAATTCTATTCGCATCCAAAAAGCTAAGATTTGAATAGAAGTAAGCGGTCGATTGATCATACCCGTCTCGTAGAGTCGAGCAAAAGTCTCAAGTTGAAGCAAATTCAACTTCTCCCTTAAGTTCAAGTTGATGGAATCCAGGAAGTCAAAGTCGACACTTCTAGGGTTGATTACCCCTCTTTTCAACAGCCTGAAATACACTTTTTCCTGATCCTTGGATTTAAACAAATCCATCCGATTTCCTTTCACCTTTGCAGCCACACCCATTCTAGGTTTAAATTCAAGAAACATTTTGTCATCATCGTTCCCGTCAATCGATTACGTCCGGCATACGAGGATCACTAGGAATGTTTGCAAGAGCCTCCTCTGCTCTTCCTTTCGGAGCAATTCCCAACTCTTCCATTTTCCGCAGAAAAAGATACTCATTCCCATAATTTTTGTCCTTAAGAAAGTCATCTATATACTTTAATGAAGAACCGGTGCTTTTCAACGCACGATAAAGCTTATAGATAACGAGAGGGTTTTTGGACTCTTCTTTGGTCGGCATCCTCGATAATGTCTTCTTCTAGATTTTGACTTGCACCTTGTGGGTCGGAGATGCTGAATGACGTGGAGGAGAGCGAATCGGACTTTGTCGCTGACTTGGAAAGTCTTCTTCCTCGATAAGATCGAAGTGAGTCGGTCCCTTCTCCATTCTTTGTGGTCCCCTGTTTGCGATTCTTGATGATTTCCTCGAAGACGACATCTTTCTTTGTCTATTGGAGGATTCCTTCACTTGCTTTTCCCAAGAAAAATGACAACTTTCTCGACGATGAACAGAGTAAAACAGTCGGGAGGAGAGTGTCTTTTTAGGGTTTTGAAAATTGGGGGTAGAATGACTGTGAATTTATATGTGCCTCGGATTTGAAAAGAGAAGTTTAAACGGCACAAGGAAAGTGTACGAACACTTCTTTTCAAAAATCAATAACTGCCAAAAATAACTTCCTCTAAAAAGACAAGTTTTCAAAACTTCACACGAAAAAAAAAACGTACCTTTACGAGATAAGATAAACGAGAATTCGTACCTTTTAGATAGAATAGCAACTTACAGTCTTTAGCGATGAATGATTGAGTCTCAGGATTTAGAGTCTAAGAGATCAAAGTCTTAGAGTTGGTGAGTCTCTAGACTTTAACTTCTTCAAGCTTCAAAATGTTGAGTCTTGAGCGGATGAAGTCGAATTGATTCTTCTCCAAAGGCTTTGTGAATACGTCCGCTAGTTGACTTTTTGAATCAACAAATTGAATTGAGATTTCTCCGTTTTGAATATGATCTCTAATGAAGTGATGACGAATCTCAATATGCTTTGCTCTTGAATGAAGGATTGGATTTTTGGTGAGATTGATCGCGCTGGTGTTGTCACATCTGATTTACGTGCATGAGTCTTCAATGCCAAAGTCTTGTAGCTGTTGTTTTATCCATAGAATTTGCGAACAGCAGCTTCCAAGAGCTACATACTCGCTACATCGTTGAGAGAGCTACGAGTGCTTTGCTTCCTTGAAAACCAAGACACATCCTGTTTCCAAGTAGTGACAAGTTCCGAAAGTGCTCTTTCTATCGACTCGCAACCGCCAGATCTGCATCGAGTATCCTAGAAGATTAAAGTCTCCCTTCTTTGGATACCAAAGACCGATGCTTGAAGATGAAGCAACGTATTTGATAATACGTTTCACGGCAATGAGATGTGATTCTCTAGGATCTGATTGAAACCTAGCACGATACAAACACTAAACAAAATATCAGGTCTAGAAGCGGTAAGATAAAGAAGTGAACCGATCATGCTCTGTACAGCTTTTGATCTACTTTCTTCCCTTCTTCATCCTTGTCTATCTTCGAGAACATGACATTGGTATGTCGGTCTTTTTGCACTTTTCCAATCCAAACCTTTTAACAAGATCATTCGCATATTTTTCTTGATGAATGAAAGTTCCTTCCTTCATTTGTTTCACTTGAAGTCCAAGAAAGAATGTTAACTCTCCCATCATACTCATTTCAAATTCATCCTGCATAGACTTAGAAAATTTCTTGCGAGAGACTTTCATTAGAGGATCCAAAAATAATGTCATCAACATATATTTGAACAAGTAAGAAGTTTTTGTTTTCCTTTTTGATAAACAAAGTAGTATCTACTTTACCTTTGACAAAACCATTCTGTAATAAAAACTTACTTAGTCCGTCGTACCAAGCTCGAGGTGCTTGCTTTAGACCATACGAGCCTTTTTCGATCCAAGACCGAGTCGGCTTCTTTGGGTCTTCAAATCCAGGCGGTTGTTCCACATAAACTTCCTCATGGATAAATCCATTTAGGAAAGCACTTTTCACGTCCATTTGGAATAACCTGAAATTTTTGTAACAAGCAAACGCAAGTAATAATCGAATAGCTTCTAACCTTGCAACTGGTGCGTAGGTCTCGTCATAGTCTATTCCTTCTTCTTGCGTATAGCCTTTGGCCACGAGTCTTGCTTTGTTTCGTACGACTTTTCCTTTTTCGTCCATCTTGTTCCTGAAAACCCATTTGGTTCCAATAACAGTTTTACCTTTTGGTTTAGATGTCAATTCCCAGACATCATTGATGTTGAACTGTCTGAGCTCTTCTTGCATAGCTTCGATCCAGCTTTCATCGGATAAAGCTTCTTCTATGCTTTTTGGTTCAATTTCAGAGATGAGAGCCACAGCACTAGATTCTTCATGCCTTTTTGATCTGGTACGGATTCCTTCATTAAGTTCGCCAATAATAAGATCTTTGGGATGACTGGATTTGTGCTTCCAGTTACTAGTTGATTTGCCAGGTTGATGATCTCTTTCTTTATTTGATTCTCCATGAGCGTCTTGATGATGGACTTCCAGACTCTGAGATGGTTCTTGAGATGTAGACATTTGAAGGTCTAGAGCGGGTTCAGTCTCTTCGTACTGAGTCTTGCTGGATTCATCTTGCACTGAGTCTTGGAATTTGACATTCATTGATTCTTCCACAGACCGGCTTTTCTTGTTGTAGACTCGTAGGCTTTGCTTGATGTAGAATATCCAAGGAAGATACCTTCATCGATCTTTCTTCAAACTTACCAACTCGATCATTTGCATTTTTCAAAATAAAGCATTTGCAACCAAATACATGAAAGTATGAAACAATAGGCTTCTTACCTTTGAACAATTCATAGGGGGTTTTCTCAAGAATAGGTCTTAGAAAGACTCTATTTATAATATAACAAGCAATTGAAACAGCTTCAGCCTAAAATCGTGAAGAAATTTTACTTTCAATTAAAAGTGTTCTAGCCATTTCTTGAAGAGATCTATTCTTTCTTTCCACAACTCCATTTTGCTCTGGAGTATATGGAGAGGAAAACATGTGATTAACACCAGATTTATCATAGAATCTCGTAAAATCTTGATTTTCAAATTCACTTCCATGATCTGTTCTTATACTAGAAATAGCACATCCTTTTTCATTTTGAACCTTTTTAGCAAACTTCTCAAAGTACGAAAAGGTTTCTGATTTATTTGCAAGAAAATATACCCAAGTAAAACGAGAGTAATCGTCTACAATTACTAGACAATATTTCTTACCTCCAATGCTCTGGGTTCTTGTTGGTCCGAAGAGATCCATATGAAGCAACTGCAGTGCATGATTAGTAGATACATGATTTATTTGCTTAAATGAATTTCTTACACCGCTTTCCCGAATGCATGGAGTACATAAGTCAGACTTTTGGTAAGGCAATTTAGGTAGACCTCGAACAAGTTGCTTTGAAGAGATTTTGGCTAATTGCTTCTTGTTGATATGGCCAAGTTTTCTGTGCCATAGAACTGCTTCATCTTGAATTGAGATTAAGCATTGTTCTTCATTTGGCTTTACATCAAGGAGATAGATGTTTCCGTGCCTTCGACCCATGAAAGATCGAGTCGTATCTTTGCTAATTCCAGAACATATGCCTTCTTGAAAGGAGATCTTGTAACCAAAGTATCACACAATTGGCTAATGCTTTGAGTAGATTGTAGTTAAGTCCTTCCACTAGAGAGACATTGCTTATTGTGAGATTTCCAATTTTCACAGTTCCGAATCCCACAATACTTCCTTTGCTATTTCCTCCGAATGAAACTTTTCCACCATTTACTTGAATAAGCTTTACGAAACAATTTGAGTCTCCTGTCATGTGTCTTGAGCATCCGCTGTCAAGATACCACTTTACCTTCTTTTGACGAGACTGCATTCAAAAGAGAGTCTCAAGCTTTCTTTGGTACCCAAATTTTCTTGGGTCCTTTGGTGTTAGTAAGATGAGCATTATTAGGCCATACTCTCTTAACGAGCTTCCAAACCATAGGACACTCTTTTTCAAAATGATCCACACTATTACACTTAGAACACCTTAAAGCATTTCGACCTACAGGTTTTACAAAAACTCTTTTAAAATGATTTTTATAAGCCTCTCTCGATGGTCTTTTCTTAATTCTTTCTTTTACTTTCGGAAAATCAATCAAAGGAATTGTTTCAGCTGTCATACCTAGACCCGACTTATTGAAGTAAGGTCTTTGGATTGAAAGAACTTTTCAAGTTTTTCAGACCCTATTGAAAATTTCTTTGAAATATTTGATAAATCAGTTTTTAAGAAAGCATTTTCTTTTGAAAGATTGTCTTCACTCTCTTTAAGAGTAGAAACATTCAAGTCTAAATTTTTTACCTTTTCTTCCAAAATGTTTTCCTTTTGTCTTAAAACTGAGTTTTCCTTTTTAAGTTCGGAAATCTTTTTAAGAGAAGTCTTAAGACTGAAACATAACTCATCAATATATTTAGAGACTTTGACAGGGATTTTATAATCACTTACCTCAAATTCGCTGTCCGAGTCGATCCAGTCGATCCAGTCGAGTCGGTTGTGCCATTAGACACGGGTTGGCATATTCCTCATCACTCTCTTCACACTCTGTATCGCTCCAGGTCTCGGCTTTGAGAGCTTTTCGAGACTTCTCAGCTTTTCCTCTTTTCTTTTTCAGAAGAGGACAGTTGGGTCTGATGTGTCCCTTCTTTTTACATTCGAAGCAGACTACATCTTTGTTTGGTTCCACATCATCAACAGACTTGGACTGCTGTCTCTGAAAACTCTGTTTCTTTGGAATGAACCTTCTGCCTTTTCTATTTAGTTTTCTGAATCTTCTTATCATGAGGGCGAGCTCCTCATCATCCATATCATCTTCAGAATCTGCATCATCAAAATCATCATTTGATTTTAGTGCAATAGATTTCTTACCTCTTGGATCTTCGTCTTCATTAATTCGTTCCACTTCGTAAGACTCGAAGAGTTCCAATCGATTCGTCTACGAGATAATGGCATGATTCTTTGCGTCTCTCTTATTGAAGTCTTTATATGATTCCAATCCTTGGAGAGTCCACGCAGAAGCTTGTTCACCTTCATGGGATGAGAAATTTTTTGTCCTTGGTTCTCAAGACCATTGACAATATCTGTAAAACGACTAAACATGTCAGTTATAGATTCTCCTGGTTTCATTTTGAAGGATTCATATTGACCAAGAAGAATGTTAATTCTGGTCTCCTTCACTCGATCTGTTCCTTCATAAGTGATATGTAACCTATCCCAGACTTCTTTTGCTGTAACACAAGAAGATATTCTGTTATATTCAGTTGGTGATAAAGCACAATATAAAGAATAAATCGCTTTCGGATTGAGTGCTTGTCTCTTGTTTAATTCTTCTTGAGACATTCCGCTGGCTTCAACAGTTTCTTTTCCTCTTTCAAAGATTGATGCAGCAGCAGGAGTGATTCCTTTTTCCACAACGTCCCATTCCAGAGGATCCTTTGATCGTAGGAAAGCTTTCATCTTGTTCTTCCAGATGTTGTAATCCTTTCCATCGAAGTAGGGAGGTCTGGTATTGCTTTGCCCCTCCATCAGCCCTGGTGCTAGCATACTAGCCATGGATCTTTTACTCTGAAGTAAAATACTTCAAACAAAGTAAGAACACGAGCTCTGATACCAATTGAGATAGCTAGTGCGAGTACCTAGAGGGGGTGAATAGGTATACAAAAAAAATTTTCTCGAAACTTGCACGATATTTAAACAATTAGAGGATTTGCAATAGTTAAAAATTTAATCGCAAGAATGAGTGAGGAAAGAGAAAATTGAACGCTCGGTTTATAGTGGTTCGGCTTGATTCAAGCCTACGTCCACTCTTCTGCACTGACAGCCGATTGGCTGGATTCCACTATGATCAAAGAGCTGTTACAATGTTGATCTTCCTTGGTTTCTAGGTGTAGATGATCTACCACACTCACTCAAGGCGTCACGAAGTATAAACGCTCTCTGTATACAATTTCGCTCAGTCTCAACTAACAATCAAGGATCTTCAGACTCTGGAATTTTTCTATCGATCACACACTTAAAACAGCTAGACGTCTTCCTTTTATACTCCTTCATGCCATCATAGCCGTTGGCACTTACCAAAGGAATTCCTCCAATCTACCCGTTGGACGGAATCAATCAAGAAGATCGTCCGAGCTATTTAAGGAATCGATGATAGCCCATCAATCTTGTTCGCCCATACAATCGGGATCTCGGTTTCCAAGAATAGAATATTCCAAGATTGTTTCGTCGACCATCGGATCTTCAATCAATCTTAGATAAGAATCCGAAATGATTATCCAACCAAAGAATCTATTCCGGGAGAATAGGATCGAATCCTCAACCATAAACCTCGGCTTTGGATTTCCTTCGTCACACGGATTAGAAAGAGCGACGGTGAGAATAGACTTAAGTCTTGAGTCCTGAGTCTTAAGTCTTTGAGTCTTGAGTCTTGGGTCTTGAGTCTTGAGTCTTGAGAGAACAAAGTCTTCAGACTTTAAACTGACGGTCTCCGAACATCCAGACTTTAGACTGAAAGAAACGTTTTGTCAGCTTCAAAATATTCTGGAAAGATTTCTCCAACACATTTGTACATAATTAGCGAGAGATTAATAGATTCAAGAGGAATAGACGCCATCTTTCCGGAACTCTGTCCGCTAGATCATCTATTCAAGCGGGGCAGAGGCTATTGTCACAAGTGCGCCGGGCGGATGTACCTGTCCGTCCCACTGTCCCACTCACTGCGGTCTATTTCCTCACTATCGAAAGAACCACAACATAATTCTGTAGGTGAAGCCACGGATTAGAGGACGCCAGCACCTAAACGGTAAACTCAGCAAAATGAAGAGACTCAAGGTAATGAAGAGGGCGACGGATCCCAAGAACAAGAGAATTATAGAAAGCCAAGTGAGTTCGCTTATGGTCACGTAGACTCCCGCCATGAATACCAGAAGCACTGTGGCAAGACTTACCGACATTGGGAGACCTGCTAGCACAATGGCATCAAGCTCCAAGAAAGGATCACCAACACATGACCACAGGAGAATCACGAGTGCCATGATGGAACTATACATGGCGATGGAGTTGCAAGTCACATAGACATTGTACATGGCTTTGTGGATCAATATGGGGATTCCAGCATCTCCTTCAGAACCATTATATCCTCCAGGAACAGAAAAACCGGAAGTGAAAGTGACAGAGGTCACAAGCGCCGCCACAAGCGCCCAAGTATTTGTTATTTCGCTATATCTTCCTGGTTGCGGCAGTTCCGATTTTCTCTGGGGGTTTTAATTGGTTGGCTCACTGATTGCTAATTCTTCACTTCTTTGTGTTCTGGCAGACATCAGAGCCAGCCGCGTCAACTTCTGTAAGAAGTGAGTCGAAGAATAAAGAAAGAAACCAACACATCATGATTTTCGCAACTAAATTGCAGATGTGGGTGAGAGCGCACTAAATGACATGCCTCAATAATTTATGTTATAGTTCTGTCTCTAGTTGGTATAACGAATGATTACCCGTGAGAAACGCACCTTCTTAAATGAAGCATGAACGCACCTTCTTAAATGGAGCATGAAATAATTCCATGTCGTCCTCTACCACGTCGAGAGCCGTCATATTATTGTCATTGACCAGATTAACGTCAACTCTTCTATCTCGTGCAAGAAGTACGACTGAAGGTTGATAGTACAACGCAGCTAGATGAAGAGGTGTATTCCCGATGACATCCCTTGCATTTATGAGGTGATCGAATTTGGGACTTTCCAGTATGTTTTTGACAGTTGCAATTCTTCCGTGCCTCGCTGACACGTGAAGAATGTTTTGTCCTAGCCCATTTGGAAACTCTGCCGGATCTGGCCATTGCTGAAGTAGCTCCTCGACAATCCTGACGTGATCCATCGCGCAAGCAACGTGGATGGGAAGATAGGCCATGCCATCTTGCTCAAGGGCACTTGTTGGAAACTTCTCGATCAAGAACTTGACCCCATCGATATAATTTTTGAATGATGCGAAATGGAGTGGAGTGCGGCCTCTCGTATCTCTTAAATGAAATA
Source organism: Eucalyptus leucophloia subsp. euroa (assembly GCA_017140325.1). Taxonomy (NCBI): domain Eukaryota; kingdom Viridiplantae; phylum Streptophyta; class Magnoliopsida; order Myrtales; family Myrtaceae; genus Eucalyptus; species Eucalyptus leucophloia. The sequence continues at coordinate 4,892,627 of CM029478.1, read as the reverse complement.
ACCACGGCTTCTTTTCCCACATCATGGTCAGCATATCTAAACATAACGCAAGAAGTTAATCATTAGCATGAACACGATGTCTGTAATTCTTCATTAGGGATTGATCCTGTTCAAGATGATCCAAAGTATCGGGAGATGACTCAAAATTTTGCCCCATAGGATAGCAAGCTATATATCTTGTGTTACACGCGCCTCATTAAACTAGACTTTGCTTGTGACGCTTGATTTTTCCACTACCAGTGGAAACCAAAATGAAGAACACAAGAGAGTGACCAAGAAGATCAAACAATAAGCGAAAGCACAAAACTAGGGTTTACCCTTTTCCTTGTGTATAATGGCAACATGAACGGGTGACATGCCAGAGATCCTTTGACTCTCTGATGTCCTCCAGTCTTCGCCATCATTTAGCGCTTCCAACAAGACCTTGAGAACCTCGAAGTCCCTTTTTTCGACTGCTACGCACAATGGAGACTTGCTTTCCTTATTCTGACGATACAGCAGAGTGGGGTTTTTACTCACCAGATGATCGATCACCTTGCTATGGCCATTCCTCACGGCCTCATGCAAAGCAGAGTTTCTGCAGCGGTCAGGCTCTATCGGCACGCCTTGGCGAAGGAGAAGCTCCACCGCAACAGCTTTCCCAGCTCTAGCAATGTGAAGCGGCGTCTCTCCTTTGGAGTTCTCACAGTAGATCAAGTACTCGGGGGAGAAAGGGATGACCGCTCTGAAATTATCATCACTCTCTGTATTGCATTTATGTCAGTTTAATTTGAGCGCAAAATATACGAAAATTTGAAATGCGTGGTCGCACCCTTGTTAATATACTTGCCGCAGCGTGAAGCAATGTGTTCTTGGAGGGGCTGCGTCGCACGAGAAGGACAGGCAAAGACACTCTTTCCTTGGTGCAATGATCCTCCAAGGCTTTGATGAACTTGTCGACATCCCCTTCCTTTGCGACCGAGAATAGCAGGGGATAGGGTTGTGCAGAATCGTGCTGTCGCTGACTCCAGTTGTCCCTGGTTAACGCTTCCAGTTTCCGCCTTCTCTCCATCCAAACCCCCTCCTGCTCATCTATAGACAGCTTGACATCCATCTCTCTCTTTGTGAATATATCTGTGACTTTGAGTGAATTTCCCTGGTGTCCTGCTAGAAGGCAAATTTAGCATATTTATAGCCACTAGTGGAGTTCAACCTTATTGGCCTTAGTGAACCTCCCCTCAAACCCGCATTTTACAGTCGGGCTAAGTTGGGTCTCCAATTCACATATTCGTCTCCGTTTTTCTTCTTTTTCGGATGGATACACCACAACTGATGGTCCCGCCATGTCCTTCAACGGCGACGGGTCCATTTTCGGCCGCAAATATTTCCTAGCACGATTGGTAATAAGAAACCAAAAAAACACAAATTAAAGATATACTTTTTCCTCCATAAGTGATCGAATATAGTAAAAGAGATGTGGAAAAAAAACGTGATTGGCACGATGAATTATTGCATCCGTGTTGGTCACCATCCAATTCAGAATAAGGTTACTCGTCCACTTTTTCATCAAAGTTTCCATTCTATTTTAAAAAAAAAATTAAAAAAAATTAGAAGAAAAAGTTGTCATTGTATGCGTCAATATTTATCCGTATATTTTGAAAGGTTTTAGATATTTCACATTGAATAAAAATCAAACGGCGGTCCGTGGATTATTTTTTCTCTGTCTTTTTTTACAACGTGAAACGTCCCTTAAGGCTTAATCCCCAGTGTGGGGAAAAATCCTTACATTACCGTAGTATGGACTTGTTTATTAGAATTACGTTTTTGTGAAAAAAAAAAAATTACTTTACTGTACAAATTTAAGAAAGTGTAAAAAAGTTGCCAAAAATACATAGGAACTTATGTCTAAATCTTTATATATTATGGAAGTTTCAAGTGTTTAGAATTTTAAAAAAACATATCAAACCGCAATGTTCAAATTAAGCAAAAAGCAAAAGTTTATTTAGACATAGACACATCCTAATCTAAACCACTAAAAGTAGTATATGACAAAAAAAAAAAAAAAAAAAAACCACTAAAAGTAGTAGATTACCTATAATTCGCATCAAATCTTGTGGTTCAGATTTATCTTAATGGATGCGTTAGATTGATAGGACAATTTCTAGGGGGTCACACCTTGATATCTACCCCAAAATATGGTTTTTCACATAGCTGTAGAAAGGGGGCATTACAGCATTTAAGAGAAGTTGAAACAAGTTCTTAGGAGCATGTTTCAAAGTTCATATCATCTCTTTCGATAGTATCATATTTTTGTTCTTTTAAGTGGACGCTGCACGGCAACAGGTATGCAACTTGCCGGTAAAGGGATTGGAGGGGTGGGGTCGGAGAGTATTAGGTCCGGGGTTGGGTCCCCATAAAAACCTCACACACATATAGATAAAGTGAGACAAAAAAAAAAATTAATGGTCTCATCTCTTTCTTCTTCTTCTTTTTTTTTTTTTTTTGATTGTTCAAGGTGATGCAACTCAATGTAGGTCTTGACTTATGGATCACTTCATATATCTTCTTTGCTCCGATGTGAGACTTTAGGTGTTATAGGATTCCTCATTATGACGTGTTAGGCACAAAGGATAAATACCTTACTTAGAGGAGTAACAGCATGTTTGGTATGAAAAAATCAGTTCAATATCCTTTTGTCTCGCATCTCCCCCACTTTTTTTTTAAAGATTGTCCAAGGTGATGCAACTCGAGGTAGGTCCCAACTTATGAATCACTTCACAAATTTTTCATGCTCCAATGTGAGACTTTAGGTGTTGTAGGATTCCTCATTTAAAGTAGTTATGACATATTTGGTACGAAAAGTAGATACCTTGCTTAGAGTAATAACGGTATGTTTGGTACGAAAAAATCAGCCTATCGTCCTTTCGTCTTGCCACTTGCGTCATCATCGCCTTCCGCAAAGGCAATGCAATTAGGGAGGCAATCGAAAAGAGACAGAGAGTGTGGGAGGATGAGCAAAGGATCGCAAATTATAAGCAATAGCTGGAGAAAAACAGAACTATTCAAAGGCCGGAGAGAGAGAGAGTCTGTAAGCTGAACATGTAACATTTAGTCAAAATGTTAATTCCTCCATGGAGACTTAGCGAGGGTAAAAAGCAAAGGGTCAGTCCTCCCCAAACCACAATGGCAGCTTTAGTTCAATAGTTAACGTTTCGTAAAGAACTTACGTTGAATGAAAGCTGGCAGAAGCAAAGCATAGTCCTTCCTCGCTTTGGCTTTCAAACATTTTCGGGAAGCCATTTTCGAAGACTAATGAATTTTTTCAGTTGCCTTTCTTGCCCTAAAAACTTACTAATCTTTCACTTTTACCCTTGAATGCCCTTTATTCAGTACTGCAAACTTAAACAGTCGCACGCGACCTCAGACCAATAGCCAACATCGCTATGACCACCCAAGTGGCCGTCAACTTAGCTGCCAAAGTTGAGGAGATTTGCAAAAGATCCAATCGCCAAGGTCAAGATCTGGCGGCAGAGATGTTCAGAGAGAGTTTTCTCAATCTTCTCTTACGTGAATATATATATAAGACTCCTCGTTGGCACCTTCGTCGTCCCAGGAGGCTCCTAAGGACACACTAGACAAGATTACTTTGTGTAGCTGATGAGGAGGCGCGAGAGGGACCGATTAACTGGAGGTGCTTATAGGTTCTTTCTAAATCCAGCTTCCATTTCAAATTGTCCACCCTATTTGTGCAGATGCAAGTACCCACGATATTCACTAATTATAATTTCATGTTAGAATTTATCTGGACGTATGCATCATAACGACGTAGCAATTATAATGTTCTAACTTACACGTTCATTCATTAGATAAACGATATTGCATTTGATAGTAATTTTTTAATCAAAATTTTCCACATGTCAATCATCTAATGGCAAGCCAGTAGGGATATTAATAACCAGATTTAATGATTTTTCTCATTTACGCAACACAATCGGAGCGAGAATCTGTTGTTGCACAATAAAACCGAAATTAACATGGATGATGGTTTAATACATCTCTTTATTGTGCCATTTTATAATGCTGGTGTCCTTTAGATTTTTTTATATATTTTTTTTTAAAATCTGTGTTTTTGAGCTATGAAGCTGAGAGAAATGTATTTGTTTTTCAATGAAATAGGTCGTGACCCCCTTCCGAAGGGCGAGGGGCGAACTCTTTAGGCGCGTGTAGCTGAAGGTGAGCAGATGAATTACGAAGTGAGCGCGAACAATTCTTCTTGCGAGGTGGCACTAGCACTTGGTTCGGGTCTTCCAAATCCTATTGATAAGACATTGATGGACTCAGTTAACTATAAATATTTTGTTCTTTCTTTAGGAATCGCCATTAACTATTGGAAGTTAGTTAGAAGTCAAGTGAAACACAAGAAATCGTTTCATTTCTGTGAACAGATATCCAAAAACAGAGATTTGATTACGCTAAAATTCATTTAATGTGAAATTGAATACCTTTTCTCATTTTGTCGAAAACGTTTTATCATAAGATCTTGCTTGCTCTTTAGTTCTTAAGCACATCCATCTGAGTGACCATGCATAGCGAATTTGAAAAATCATATCCAACTATCCAACACCAAATGAATGAAGGTAGATAAAGTACAGAAAATAAAGAATCCGAGCCGTGTCGGGCAAAATTAAACAAGGCCATATTAATACTGCCCCGGAGAGGACTTCGTGAGCAGTACCCTAAACTAAACATGCGACTACTTAAACTAAATAATGCAAAAGTCCTAACGAAATGATAACAATGAGACATTAATCAAAGCATGAACCAAAACTAGCCTTAATATACAATTTTAAGCTAGAAGCAATTCCTTTTTCTTTTTTCTTTTTTTATCTTCATCTTTTAATTGAAATGTGAACCAACATCTATTCTACCTACATATAATAAAATGTCATTCTATCACTAAAATGCCACTTGATTATTAAAGTACTAACTTTTTATACATTATAATTTTGTCAATGTTTTGATAATGTGATTAAACACTCAAATGACAATAAACATTCTAATTAATCACAAGTAAAGCACAATTACACAAATGCGACCATAACGATGTCTGGAAATACGATTTTGACCTCAATGCTTATACTAAGGCAAAAGGGCAACGCAGGACTGCCCCCGGCCACCTCGAGAAGCCCCCTCTACACACCAAACCGGCCATGGTCCGACATGTATGGGCAAAACCGAGAATTCCAAGGATCAATCGAGTTGCAAAATTGCCTATAATGCCAAGGTGATGTCACTACTAGCACTTCTACCATACATTCCTCATTTTTTTTCATCTTTGTTTTTTTATATTCGTGATAAGATGATTAAAATCTAATATATGCTAAGAATGTGCCAATAAAATGAAAAATCAACAACCAAAATGTTTGATAACAATATGATATAAGCATGCAAGAAATGCCCGGGAATGATGTGATAATGCAAAAGGACCACCCCGGGACTCATTAGAGGATCAAGGCGAGGCCGAATCGGCCCCACCTATGGGCTAGATGGTGGCGACCAGCAAGTCCACAGCGGCTCTCACGACACAGAACACGTTAAAATGACGAGAAATCGACCGCAATCAACACTCTAATGAGGTCAAAATCTTCCTAGTTCAAGCTCAACAAGACGTGACCAGCAAGGAATACAAAGTAAACTAGCGAGCAAAGGATGACTAAAGATACGTTTAGAGGCATAATTATAAGCAAATAATAGACTAGATGCAGAGAGATGAACACAAGGAAATAAAACACCAGCAATAATGATAACAATAACAGCGATAACAAGATAAGAATGAACATGTTAAAGTATTGACCCAATTTCTAGAAAATTCTTGAAAGATTTGAGTTAGAAAATACAAGAAAATCCTAGAAGAATCCATGGAATTATCTCTGAAAATAGCAGAGATATTTGCCTTTAAAAAAGCCTATTTTTCTAAGAAAAAAAATTGTAAAAGAAACTCCTAGAAGATGTGTAAGTCGGTGGAGTGTCCCTATAAATATGGAAGGAGGGGGGAGCGTAGAAAGGCAGAGCAAAAGGTAAGCTCCTCCCCTTCCTTTGTACTTTGTACTACAACTAAATAAAAAAAAAAAAAAACTTTCTTTTGTTGTTCCCTTGTGTTCCCTTGCTGCAAATTATTTTCTTACCCATTTTGTTCTTTCCTTAACCCTCTTGAAAGTTCACACACAAAACACACTTGCACACACATCAAATACACGCTTCTGCAAAAACACCAACAGTGGTATCGGAGCCACGTCTTTGGTTGGTATCGGGCGTTTGTCCTACCTACCCACTCCTACCACTCCTAAAACTACCCTTTCCAAATACCCACTAACTAAACCATGGCCAATTCTACCTCATCCTCTTTTCCCATTCCCATTTTTGATGGGAACAACTCTGATTTTTGGAGCATAAAAATGACTACATTCTTGATGGCCCAAGACTTATGGGACATCGTGGAAAAAGGTTGCGAGGCTCCGCCTGAAGGTGCAAGTGTTTTGAAGGATCAACTACAAAAGGATGCAAGGGCGCTATATTTTATCCAACAAGCGCTCTTGGAAACCGTATTTCCGAGAATAATTGGAGTAAGGACTGCAAAAGGGGCTTGGGATATACTACAAGAAGAATTTCAAGGATCGGAAAAGGTACGCACTATTCGTCTTCAAACACTAAGAAGAGATTTTGAGAATTCTAAAATGAAAAATAATGAGACCGTATGTCGCGACCAATTTTTCGGGTGTGAACCACCTAGGATTTGGCTAATGGATTGTTAAGCTTAGACTTAACTCGGGCTCTCCCAAGCCCATACCAATTCGCAACTTGGATTCAAGTTCTTAACATGCAATTGATTTTCAATTAGGAGTCGCCACTAATCTATTTTTGGTGGGTCGATTAGAAACCCAAGTAAAGTAACGGGAGATTTACTTTACTCCTACGAACCAGAGATTTATGAGTTCGGGGACTTGGTTACGCTAGATTTCTCTAACGCCCTTTCGGTACCTTTCTTTTTTATTTTGAAAAAATGTTTGGCAAGCAGCTTAAATTGATTTTAAATCTATTTCCCTAACATGTGAGGTGATCATGCGGGTGCGCAAACCACCAATTTAACACTCAAGAAAGCAATGAATAAATTGCAAGACTTACCTCATAGCAACGAAAGCATCTGCGTTGTTAGATCAGAATTCACATCAACAATCCTAGATATGATTTCTAATTAACACGCAATTTCTTTTTTGTTTTCACTTAATTAATGAGAATTATGCTTTATGCAATGCATGCCACTATTTAACATAAAATGATATGACATGGCAACATGACTTAGCTATATGACCTAAGCAATATGACATAAATAAGCGTGTAGCCTATCCTAAGTATGAGATGGATTTATTCTAAAAGATAATTTTTTTTGTATTTTCTATGAGATTCGAAATTAAAGAAATGCAACATTTAAATATGCAATCTAAATTAATCTAATGACTGACAATTTCTAATTAAATGGCCCTAACAAAAATCACTAAATGACGTGCATTGTATGAACCTAATTCTATATGACGTGCACATGGTTTTTATTCTAAATAAGCATGCAATTTATTCTAATATGCAATGACGTATAAAGAATGTCCTAATTCTACATGACATATGCATGATGACCTTTTTTGTGTTTTTGTTTTATTAATTTCGAAATTAAGAATTATCAAATTATTAAACATGCAACCTAAGTAAAAAAACACTAGCAACCTAAATTGATTGATTTGATTTTTGATTTTTGAAATTCGAAATAAAATCTCTATTCTAAATATGCAAGATAACAAGAAATATTCTAAAACAAACCTAATCCTAATTCAATTTTTTTGATTTTCTTTTTATGAAAACGAAATTGATTCAAACGACACGATAGCAAATCAGGCAAGATAAGATCAATATCCACAAATTGACGAATCATATCCCGCACATGAGATCGGATTGGGCAATTTTAGACAAAATCACGAATCGTATCTCGAGCGTGAGATCGGATTGGTGATTTTTCCGTGCGATTACGGGTCGTATTTCGAACATGAAATCGGACCGTCAATCATATGCACGTTGCGAAATTAGGAAGATTTCCTAATTTAGAAGGCTACTCGAGATTTCACATATCTTAGCATATCGGAAATTTCCATCATGGGCATCAACGAATATATCAAATAAGGAAACAGAATTTTCGAAAATCAAAATAGATAAGATTTTTACCTAATTCGAATATTGGCTTCCGAATTCCGATCCTCAAACGGCTACTCACGACCCGCGACCAAGGTTGGCCAGCGGTGTACTCGCGGTCAAGAGACCCAAAGTCTGTTCTCTATTCTTCCACTAAAGAATATCTCCACACGTCTGAATTCTTCATGAGCTCCTGGCCTAAAATTAATCTTCTTCTTGCATGAAGTGAAACCATAAAACCCACAAGTTGTAAATACGAGACAAAACTCAACATAAGACAAATTCACCGCTTGCACTTATTTGACCAAATTGTGATCCCTTTCCACCTGCGGCAACTTTATCCTCTTTTCAGAACACGTGAGACGCCACGGTTTTGTTGCTAGACGTAGACAAGGGCACCGGTAAACCTGCAAAAACAGAGTAGTAATCTTCGGGGCGTGGCTCAGCAATTCGTGGTGCTGCTGGGATGTTTGGGATTAGCCGGAGATGTTACGGTGGTGTGGCGACTTCTAGCGTCGGGTCGCAGCAGCGGTGGTGAGCAGCGATGCGGGTGGGTCACAGTCAATGAACCTGCGAAAGTAGAAACTTCAACGGATCGGTTTGAAGAGAAGATCAACGCTGGCTCGAGCTTGGCGTCAACGTCGACGGGCAACTCGTGAACCGTAGTGGTTTGCAATTCTCAGTGAGTGGCCAGCAATAGGGACTCAGTGCTAAGTGGTCGGCGGTATACACGGTGGACGGGGCTCACGGGGAGGTAGCGGGACATTATGCCATCTATTCTTCTCCCCACTGTCTATAGTCGCCACGCATCCAAATTCTTTGAGATCTCATTGCCAAAAAACGTTCTTTTGCTTGCATGAAACAAAATCACAAAGCCCACAAAATGTTATAGTAAAATATGGACAAAACTTAAAAAGAAGACCAACCCACCACTCGAATTATTCAAGCGAGATTCTATAATATCTCTTTTTGACCGTGGACTTCAAGCTCGCAAGCGGTGGCCGCGAAAATACGGCGAGATATTTACGCCGGTCAGGAGATATTGGCCTCTTTGAACTTCGACGAAACCTGCAAAGAATATATACGAACGAAGCGCAAAAGCCTGTTTGGTGATTATCGGTGAGTCAGAAGAAAACACTTCAGGGCATCACCAGGCCAGATGGAACTTGCAGGAGTCTTTGCTAACTCCAAACTAGGCTGTAGTGGTTCAAGCGTCCCTGGGGTGTGCTGGCTCATGGTATAGCAAAAGCAGCGGATCGTGGATCGTCGGGGATGGGGGGCTGCTCTAGTGATTGGCCTCTGTTGAACTGGGTTCGTCGAGGCTTGGTCATGACGGTAGGAGGTTGGCACCAGATCAGCAGCTCGTCGCAAAGGCAAAGAGGTCACAGCAGCGAATCCATCGTCGCTGCAAGGTGGGACGTAGCAAAGACGTGTGTCCACGGTAACTCCGGCGGCTAGGGTGTGGCGCTGTAGCAAAAGGCCTCGCACAACGTGGGGGCTCCTCGACTTGGCAGAGAGAATTCCTTCTCTTTTCTCTCTCCCGTGTATATCTCTAAACGTCACTGACCAGTCCTCTCTCTCTCTGCAGACCAGTCGCTTTTCTCTCTGAATTTTTTTTCTTTTCAATATGGCCGAATGTCTCAATTGCGTGGCCCCCCCTTAACATGTCCGTACGCGGTCCCTTTTATAAGCCAAAAAATTGGATCTTCGTGGTATATTTTACTTTCTAATTTTGCTCATGCAAAATATCACTGAATATATCGTTGCACCCTGCGCAATATTACCTTTTGTATTTATCAAATATCCCATCCAAAATTTTCCTTTTTGTTTGAAAATACATCATTCGGTGTATATTGCCTAAATGTGTGAAGAATCTTAACGGAATATGTGAAAAATTTTGCACTCGCCGTCGGTCCAATAAAATAAACAAAAATGTTCCTAAACTATATGCCATGTGATTTTATTTTTTCAGGGATAAAATTAACCCCTAATTTTTAAATGTCTAAATGGGTCGCCAAAATTTAGGTGTCAACACCGTACAAGAATATTGTGGAAACGTTTCTAATCTACGCAAGCTGCATTTCTCAAAGGATCATACCAGGCTAGAGAAGAAGAGGAATTTAGAAGGCCATGAAGAATTTTGACAAAGCACACACTTTACTCCAAGGGACTCTGCCCAACACAATACATCCTCATAGCTTTATATAGGTAAAATGAGGTGACAAAGCAACAAACAAGGACCATGCTCATGGGTCCGGGTACAAACAGAGGCACCGGAAATTTCCGGGAGGGAATTATTCGCACACTATGAACAGTAATAGTACTGTGAACAGTACTTTCCCTAGCCTAGTGCTACAATAAAAGTGAACAGTGACTCTGCTACAGTGAAATTGTACGGACTTCAACGGTCTCGTCCGTCACGGGCATTGTAGCTACAGACTGAATCTGAGTCATCTGAGCTGTCTTTTAGGAGGTGAGCTTCGTACTTTTGTTGAAGGGCTTCAAGATCTTCTAGTGAGAGGATCTGATCTAGTCTTCTTGATAAGGATGCTTGTACATGAGCCCAATGTGATGCCTCTTCTTCTGCCCAATTTGTTTCTTCGCTTGTAGGACGTCTAGCAGGAATGCTTGGCTGAGGCCAGTTTGATGTCTGTGCATAGTACGATGTGTCCATGTTCTGGAATGAGGACGAAGGTCCCTGTTCGTAGGGATCCTGAGACAGAGGACCTCCAAAGCGTGCATAGGGGTCTTGAGTAGACTGGACAATGTCATCTTCGCTTGTCATTTCATGCTCCTGGGACGATGCAGCTTGTCTGTATTGCCTTAGTGCTTCCTTAGCTTCTGGTGCTAGATCATAATGATCCCACGTAGTGGGTGCATTATTCCAGACATCTTCGGGAATGGTCTTGTTTTCCTGGCATAGGATTCTGCGGAGCTCTCGATACTCGTTTTCACGAAATCGACGAGATCTTGGATAAGATTTGTGAATCCGAGCTTCTCGATTGTTCAAATGGGGTTTATAGGATGTGGTTCCTATTTCAAGTGGCCTATCCAAAATACTACCATTGTTTCTGCAAAATTTCCAAGGACGTCTGAAAAACAGGATGGTGTGGACTTCAGGATTTGGTGTCATGGTTCTCAGTTCTCTTTCTAAATCTTGTTTCCAACACGTTGGATGATAAAACCAATTAAGAAAGTCTAAGAGGTTCTTATCACTTTCTTTTTCAATGTTTCTTCCGAGCATGAATATCCTTGTAAGGTTAGCAATGAATCTTCTGGTAGGAATTTCAATGGCTATTAAGTACTTATTGGTTAAGTACCATAACAGCGTTTTGAGCTGATCAGGGAAATCATCTTCCTTCCAGATAAGAGGATGAATGAAAGGATAATTCAAATGTAATCCAAAAGGATAAAGAATCGAACCTCCATTGAATCTGAATAGGTCTGTGTGAGATTGCCACATGAGGTTTTCCAGGTTCTCAGTAAGATTATCGTTCTGGATTTGCTGAATAATCTCGTCAGGAAATTTCCAGCTTGGCAAATCTTTGATCTTCTCAATCTTGTATTTCACACCATGATGGAGCATATGGAAGGCAGGTCTCTTGATGTACATGTTGATTTCGGCGGGTGCCTTGGGTCTTGACAAAAAGTCAGCAAGCACATTCTTTTTTCCAGGAATATGCTTAGTTTCAAAAGAGTATTTTGAGAACCATTCAGCCCATCGAAGCAGTTGGGGATTTGGAATCTGCTTTTGTTTGAACTTGGTCATCTGAGGAAAAGATGCCATGTCTAATTCTACCAGGAAGTGATGGCCGATGAGATGAAATTCAAATTTCTTGATTCCATTTTTAACTGCCAGGATTTCTTTAAAAGTGGAGTGGTAATGCATTTCGGATTGAGAAAACTTTCCACTTTTGTAGGCACAGAGATGTTTCTTACCATCAATTTCTTCGAATAGAACGGCTGCCCAGTATTCATCACTGGCGTCAGTTTGAAGAATTCTTTTACCTGTGGATGGTATTTTCAGTGGTGGGAGATTTTGCATAATCTCCTTAAGCTCAGCGACTGCTTTTGTCTGCGCTTTTCCCCAAGGTGGGGAGTTCTTCTTTAGCATGGATTGCAAAGGACTTAAAAGTTTTGCAATATTGGGGAAAAAATCTCTGAGATAGTTGATTATCCCCAGAAATTGCTGAACTTGTTTTGTTGTGAAGTTATCTTCGGGAAACTTCAATAGCTCTTGAGCAATATGTGGCCCTGGATAGTATGTACCCTTGTTGAGGTGCATACCAAGAAATTCAATTTAATAAGGCGATATTCATCTTTCTTTGAGAGAGCATAATGCCATGCTTTTTTACTATTTCTGCGAATTGCTCAAGGAGTTGACAGTGTGATTGTTCATCAGGACTGTAGAGCAGAATGTCGTCGATATATACAGCTGCACTTGACAAAATTGGTTGGAAAATGCGACACATGGCCTTTTGGAAAAGAGATGGTGCCACTTTCAATCCAAAAGGAAGAACTTTCCACTGGAAGTGCTGGTTCGGGATACAGAATCCTGTCTTGGATCTCTTCGGATGGATACCCAATTGCCAAAATCCGGCTTTGAGGTCGAATTTAGAATAAATGTGGGCTTTGGTTAAACCAGCAAGAGAGAATCTCGGATGGTAAAGGGAATTTGTCATCTTGGAGAAAGAGGTTGAGAGGTTGATAATTGATTACCAATCTCATTTTTCCTCTATTTTGCTCAGCTCGTTTATTGACATAAAAAGCTTCACAAGCCCATTGAGAATTTGAAATTTCAATAAGGCCTTGTTGTAATAACTCTGAGCATTCCCTTTGAGCTAGAGCCAAGTGTTCTGGGTTCATTCCCATATGACTTGCCTTGGTCGGATTGATATCTTCGTTCTTTTTGAAGGGAAGGCGAACAAAGAACTCAGGGTTTTCCCATAAAGGATGAGAACATTTCTGGGCAAATTCTGAATGGGATTCTGAACAAGATTCAAGCAACTTTTGCATGATTGGATCTAGTAAACTCATCTCAATGGAAAAGAGTCTCTGGATGTTAACGAACTCAGAGAATTGGTCTTTAAATCTAAGACCTTTTCCAGGAATGATTCGAAGTTGAGAGATTTGAGTCATGATATCCCACCCAATTATCAAATCTTTATTGGGAAGGCTAGATCCAAAAATCTTTGTGGTTAAAGAACACTGAGGGAAAAACTGGACAGTGATTGGCGTGGTTTTGACATTCGTGGAGAAAGTATCTCCTGAAGCAGAGTTGAAGTATCGTATGTAAGGGGTCCAGAATTCTTCAGGTAGAACCTTTGTATCTAGAATGGAGCAACTTGCTCCTGTGTCAATAAGAGCAATGACATTGATAGGCTTGGCAAACTTCGAGGTGATGATTTTGACAGGAAAATGAGGACAGTGAGTTTGACTTGAGAATGTGTCAGGATTTAGCTCTGAAGAAGTGGGAGATATGTGAAAAATATCTTCAGATTCTGAGTCAGACTCAGTTTCACTAGAAGTTTGATAAAAAGGAATGACACAAAGAGTTTGTTCGATTGGTTCATCATCGAGAGAATAATGATTCAATATCATCATTTTCAAGTGAAAAACCTGTTTCATTTTCTATGAGATGATTCTGACCTTTTTTTGCCTGAGGACAATTTTTGGCAAAATGTCCCTTCTTGTTGCAAATGTAGCAACGGCTTGACTTCTTATGGCCTGTGCGATCCTTACTTTTGCGTAGGTATCGCCATTTCTTCTTTTTCCGGAAATGTTTGGAGCCATGTCTGGATTTTTTTATGGAATACTTCTTGTAGTGTTTTTTCTTTCGGGAATACTGGCCACAAGTACCATCACAGTCTTGTCTGGAGCATTTGATTTTTAGCTTCTGATGAGAACAAGCTGCTTCAAGCCGCTTGTCATCTGTGATGTATGTTTGGACTATTCGGCGCTTTAAGCATAATTCTTCAAGGCATAGATGTACTTCTTGCTGGATTTCTCCCATGGGAACGTCTTGTATCCTTCTTTGCTTTCCAAAGAAAGATCTTTCAACCATCTGTGATAACTCCTTAGGGATAGAAGTAAGGAAAACATGCTTTAGATTTGGATCTGCGCCAATTTGGTAAAAGAGTTGAAGCATTAGTCTATAATGCTTATCAAGATGCCTTTTCTGGAGGGAGCAGCATCTTCTTTCAAAGAATTCTCTTCTTTTTAGTTCTTTAAGATCTCCAGGGGTTCCCACGAAAACAAACGAAGAAGCGAAGAAACAAATTGGGCAGAAGAAGAAGCATCACATTGGGCTCATGTACAAGCATCCTCATCAAGAAGACTAGATTAGATCCTCTCACCAGATTATCTTGAAGCCCTTCAACAAAAGTACGAAGCTCACCTCCTAGAAGACAGATCAGATGACTCAGATTCAATCAGTAGCTACAATGCCCGTGACGGACGAGACCATTGAAGTCCGTACAATTTCACTGTAGCAGAGTCACTGTTCACTTTTACAGTAGCACTAGGCTAGGGAAAGTACTGTTCACAAAGTATACACCTACCTTGCACATATAGAGTTTGAGCCACAGGCGCCAAGAATCACTTGAACCACATAGCTAGCTAAGCCAGCTCTCATTTCATTGAATCCAATGATATTTTCTCCGATATTGGTCTTTCCTATTCCCGTTTGAATGGTATTTCTTCAATAGACTAGGCTTCCGACATTCCACATTGCTGAAACCAGTGTATCGAAAAACATTCGGCCATGGGGTTGATCCCTGATATAGGGAATATCAAGATTGGGTTTTCATGTGCTATTTGATAAATTTAGAAATTAATTATATAATGTCATATTTCTTTGCGTTAACTTGATTTTAGGATTAAATTAGATTAAATCAGAATCTTAGATAGTTTTGTTTGATTTTTTTAGTTATCCAGTTAGACTTTAGACAATATGCTATGAAATTTCTTTCTGTTTTCGAATTATTCTCTACATATAATTTATTAGGTTATTCTCTTTTGCAACAAGCTTTTTCGCTTTGTGCGCTTTCTGTGTAGAGCCCACATGCCTAGTACTTTATTATGTTAACTTTAAAATTTTTGTGTTTCATTTGTTTTTATGATGTAACGACTTAAAACCAAATCAAGTAATTATAAGAATGCTAGATAGAATTCATGCCGACGGTACGTTTACTGCTGTCAATGACGGTCTCTGGTATGCGGAGTTGCAAACTACTAAGCACGTGCAAAAGGTGCACATGTTCCTCGGATCATGCAAAACACTGTTAGCATCCGAATGAAATGGAGTATAAAAACCTGTCGCGACCTATTTTTCGGGTGCACCACCTAAAACTAGGTTAATGGACTGCTAAATTTTTACACTTAGCTCGAGCTCTCCCAAGCCCATACCAAATCGCGACTTAAGTCTAAATTTTTAAACATGCAAAAGGTTATTATCTAAGAGTCGCCACTAATCGGTTTATGGTAGGTCGATTAGACATCAAAGTAAAATAAAGGGAAATTTATTTTACTCCTACGAACTAGAGATTTGGGTACGGGGACTTGGTTACGGTAAATTTCTCTAACGCCCTTTCGGTACCATTTCTTTTATTTTGAAAAAATGTTTTTTTTTTTGTAAGCAGCTTGGGTTTATTTTAAATCTATTTCCCTGACATGTGAGGTTATCATGCGCGTGCACAAATCACCAATTTAACATTCAGATAAACAATAAATAAATTGCAAAAACATACCTCCAAGCAACGAAAGCATCTGCAATGTTAAATTAAAATCCACATCAACAACCTTGTATATTGTTTCTAATTAACACACAATTTCTTTTTTTTGTTTTCACTTAATTAATGAAAATCATGCAATATATGCAATGCGATATTAACTAAATGACCTAATCCTAATGACATGTAATTTCTAATTAAATGGGCCTAGCAAAAAATACTAAATGACATACATTTCAATGAATCTAACCCTAATGATGTGCACATGACATTTTTTTCCTTTTCCTAAAAGAGTGCATTTTATCCTAAATAATAAAACTAATTTAACCTATGACATTTTTTGTATTTTTCATGAAATTCGAAATTTGGTGAAATGTGAAAATTACCTAATTAGATTAAGATCCTATTTAATTTATATTAGGAATTAGGTTGAGCCATATCCTAATTTAAACTAAAATATTATCTTAACTTAAATTATCCTAAAATGCAATATATCTAAAAATGCCAAGCTTATAATAAATTAAAAAAATCTAAATTAAACTAAGTGCCATTTAACCCTAATATGCAATGACATGCAAAATATGCCCTAATTCTACATGACAAGTGTATGATGATTTTTTATTGTGTTTTTGTTTTCTTTCTCTTTTTTTTAATTTTCGAAATGAATAATTGCCAAGTAATTAAGCATGCAACCTAAATTAAAATCTAGCAACCTAAATTGATTTATTTGAATTTTTTTATTTTTATGAAATTCGAAATTAAAATTCCTATTCTAAATATGCAAAAAACCCTGGCGCGGTTGCGAATCGGGTGATACATTGAGATCTCCAATTATGCATGGATGGGTACTTCAACCAAAGAAAACAATACATAAAAAGATAATGATAAAAAAATAGAGAAAAACCTAAACTTGCTTAATAAAGTAAAGCAAAAATACCTAGTAAAATCTTTCTTTTCTTTTCTTTTCTTTTCTTTTTTTTTAAAAAAGAGAACTTTGGCCGCTGGTTTGGGGGAAATCATCGGCGAGGACACCGGGAGTAAGCGTGACGGCGAGAGGAAACGGGGAGCTTCGCGGGTCTGGGTGCGGGCGTCATGGGCGAGGACTCCGAGCGGGCTGAAGCGGGCGGAGGACGGCGTCAAGGCGGCGATGCAGCAGGGAGCATCGCGGGCGGCACGGCGAGATCGACGAGCGAGGTCGCGGCGGAGCTCGGCACGGGCGTCGGAGCGGTACGGCGCTAGGTTCGCGGGCGGAGCTCGGGCACGGCATCGGAGCGGTGCGGCACTGGTTCGCGGGCGGAGCTGAGGCGGTATCGTGAGCGTCGCGGGCAAGACCGGCGTGCAACCCGGCTGAGGAAGCTCCGACGGTCAGTTGCAAACGCGAACGCGAAGGTGGAAGACGATGAACGATGTCTGTCAAATCAACCCCCTTTTACTTGCTGTTTCTGCTTTTTTCCTTCCCCTACCGCACACACGTCCACTCACTTTTCCTCTCTTTTCTTTTTCTTTTGTTCTTCTTTTTCTTTTTTTACCAGAAAGGAACCCCCTTTTTACTTTGTGCTCGATGTCTTTTATAGGTCCAAAAAAATGTATCCTCACGACATATATTTTTTCCTTTTTTTGGCTTGCACACGATATCTCTAGATATGTCGTTGAAACATATATACCACGCAATATTCCCTTTTGTATTTCACGCATATTCCATCCAGAAAAATTCCATTTTTGCATAAAATACACCCCGTGTATATTACTTAAAAAAATATGAAAAATCTAAATGGAATATGTGTAAAATCTTCCTTTCACCGGTGGCCTAAAATAAATTGAAAAATAAAATGCTTCTAAATTATAAGCCATGCCAGTGTGTGTGTGTGTGTGTTTTTTTTTTTTTTTAAATCAAATCCCCAAAAATTTAGGTGTCAACAGCTGCCCCTCTTTGAAGGTGAGCTTGCAGAGGTTGCCTTCAAAGATAAATTGAGACCTAAATTTTCATCATGCATATGCAATGAAAGATTTTTTTTGTTGGGAAAATGAATTCCATTTTTTAATGCAATTTATATGATGCATGGAAATACTGATGCAAATGATAGATGAACTTACCTGGAATAACTTACCTTCGAGGATGATAGAGTAATTCGAGATAGTTGGTGTTACTTGTCCGGGACCCGTACCATTCTACGGTCGCCCGAATGGTAACATGACTTTGTGAAGATGCTTTGCTTTCCTAGGACCCGTACCATTCTACGGTCGCCCGGTATGGCGTAAAGGAGCTGCTTTCTCGGACCCGTACCATTCTACGGTCGCGTAATACGGCAGAAAGGTTTTGTAAGGAACTGCTTTCTCAGGACCCGTACCATTCTACGGTCGCCCAGTACGGCAGAAATGTTTTGTCTAGGACCCGTACCATTCTACGGTTGCCTAAACGGGGATTCATTTTCCAGGACCCGTACCATTCTACGGTCGCCTGAATAAGGAATAGGTGTTGTCAAGGACCCGTACCATTCTACGGTCGCCTTGACGAAGAAAATTATTTTTTCCAGGACCCGTACCATTCTACTGTCGCCTAGATTGAGGTTTTGCTTGGCTAGGACCTGAATCTTTCTTCGGTCGCCCAATCTTGCGACAAAATCATCCGATCGGACCCGAACCATTCTTCTGGTCGCCTTAATCAAATTGAATCTGGAGGAAAAATCTTTGGGGGACAACTCAATTGAGCATCGGTATGCTTAAAAGGGAATACCTGTGTAATGACAAATATTCAAGGTATAGATAGAGATATACTTACCTGGTAACATCTCCTATTTTCAGGGATACGTCTCCTGCAAAACATGGTCGTAGGAGAGGCAACATGCATTTGTAAACATGCATCAATATAATGTAGGTTCATGATGCTTTTCATTAATCTTACATCACCTAATTTCCATTCGGAACACATGAGTGTCATGAATGTGTCAAATGAGAGATTCTCTGGTCTGAAAGGACTTTTTCTCTCATCCTTATTAAAATGGCAATTTCATCCTGACCTTTGATGCAGGATTTTGTCAATCACTCTATCTCACCATCGTCATGCCAAACAAAGGTCTAAGCAATCTCGCAAGTGGTACGATCTCAACATTCTGAGAGGTCTTTAATAGGGACCGTAATGTGGGCTTAGTTAACGGCTTAACAAAGGGGACTCTTTCGAGTCGAGGTTATTGAAAGAATAACTCTTTAATCATCTCCGGGTTTACAAGTCAAGAACCCTGCAAAATGAGAAAGAAATAATTTTGCTCACACTCCTTCGAGCGATGCTTATGACATGTGAATTCATACGCTAATTCAAGTGCCCTAATTAGAAGAGACTTTACAAGGGACGTAACATAGGCTGGGTTCATGAAATGATCATTAGGCTCAAAATATGTGTTAAGGGTGAGAGTTGATGATCATCTTGGCATTGCCACCAGTTTTCTTTTTCACCATCATGGATTGTCTTCATTAAATGCCCCATTGATTGTGAAAACTCAACATTTGAGCTCTTTGAGTATTACTCCATCTAGCAATTGACAGTCATCTATCTTGACTCTCTTTTTTTTCATTTATGGGCATTGCATTCACTAGGCACACCGCTTTTTCATGCCCCTAGTTCTTGTTCATTTTTCTTCACTTTTTTTTTTTTATATATGGGCATTGGCCTTGCTTTTACTAGGCACACCGCTTTTTCATGCCCCTTTAATTCTATTTTGATTTCTATGCAAGTGTCAAGCAATTACACTTTGAATGACATTCAAACTTTCAAAGGCTTTCATCTGTCTCTTGCCTTGCCCCGGTGGGGGGATGATCACCAACTCTGGGTTTAAAAGAAATGAAATTGCAGGCTCAAGTGGGCTATGCAAAGGATATAAGTATGTAGGATAGAGAAAGAAATGCTCTTCGTCATCCTAAGGCACTTAAATTACCACATGAATTCAATGTAATAGCATGACTAGAAGATTGATGCAAGTGAGAGCAAGAAAATTTCAATTCATTTTCCTCACCTCAAGCTGTCATTTTATCTCCCATTTGCCCCAATGTGGGGTGATTCTTGACAAGGGTAATTTAAAAAGAATATCTATAAGTGTATAGGCTCAAAAGGGTTAAGCAATGGATCACTTATAGTGTTTAGGATAGAGAAAAGAATGCCTCTCATCATCTTGGTTGACGTACCCTTTGCGAGATAGCCCTTTTCCTTGTGGGCATGGAATTTCTTCACACAACTCACCGATGATTAATGCGTGGGATAGTGTATGGAACAAGGCTTGCCTTTCATCATTCCAAAGTATCTCATTTGACACATTCAATTTATTTCACACAATTCTTCAAGGAGGAAAAATGCAAAATTTATGACAAATCTGAACAATTCAGCTGAAGTATAATATATTATTCATCATAAAATACTTGTAATTCGAGACAGGACATGGCGAATTCTATCATGGATAATACTTCTTGACAGTATCAGAATTAACTGGAGTGGAAAACTCACGACCATCCATTTCTGCCAAGATCAAGGCACCTCCAGGAAGTACTTTCTTCACCACATATGGACCACCATAATTTGGGGTGAACTTGCCACCAGGATCAGGGAAAATTGGCAACAGTTTTCTTAAAACAAGATCATTTACCTCGAAATATCTCGGTCGCACTTTTCGGTTGAAGGATCTGGCAACTCTTTGCTAATAAGCTTGGCCATGACAAAGAGCCTTCACTCTTCTCATCAATCAAGTTTAACTGTTCAAGTCTTTGTTGCGACCACTCAGCTTCAGACAACTCCACTTGAGATAAAACTCTCAGAGAAGGAATCTCCACTTCTACAGGTAGAATTGCCTCCATGCCGTACACCAAGGCAAAAGGGGTTGCCCCAGTGGAAGTGCGGATTGATGTCCGATACGCCATTAGTGCGAAGGGTAACCTGTCATGCCAATCTCTATAATTTTCGGCTGTCTTAGCCAAAATCTTCTTAATGTTCTTATTGGCCGCTTCAACAGCCCCGTTCATTTGAGGGCGATGAGGGGATGAATTTAGATGCTTGATCTTGAACTCGCTAAACAATTCATCAACAAGCTTGTTGTTCAAATTTGTTCCATTGTCGGTGATGATTGTTTCGGGGACACCATAGCGAGCAATTATATCACGTTTGATGAACTTTGCAACATTGCGACGGTGACACTTGCAAATGACGTAGCTTCGATCCATTTGGAGAAATAGTCTATGGCCACTAAAATGAATCGGTGCCCATTGGAAGCCTTCGGGTTTATTGGGCCGATCACATCAATGCCCCACATTGAGAAGGGCCATGGCTTGGAGAACGATGTAGCTTGGTTGGAGGAACATTTATCTTATCACCATGGATTTGGCAACGATGACAACTCCGTACATGTTTGATGCAGTCACTTTCTAGTGTGAGCCAATAGTAGCCTAATCTCATAATCTTCTTAGCCATCATGTGCCCATTCATATGAGGGCCACATATTCCTTCGTGTACTTCTTGCATGATTTGAGTGGCTTCGATCGCATCTATGCATCGCAGCAAAAAGAGTCGTAAGATCTCTTATACAAATTCTCACCACCGACGAAAAATTTCGAAGCCACTTTCGTGATGTATTTTCTATCGGCCGAGTGCTTCCTTCTGGAAATTCATGTCTTTTAATGTAATTCATGATATCGTAATACCATGGTTTTCCATCGGGTTCTTCAATCACGATCATACAATAAGCCGGCTTTGGCAAAACCTCTATTTTCAAATGCTCAACCTCTAACCCGTCAGTGACTTGCAACATAGATGACAAAGTCGCGAGTGCATCCGCAAATTGATTATGAGACCTTGGCAAGTATTCAAATGAAATTTCGTCAAACTCCTTTACCGGATCTTCTAAGTACTTGTGGTACGGGAGCAACTTGGCATCCTTGGTCTTCCACTCACCTACAACAATATGATCGGTGCGAATCTCCAAATACCATTAATTTGGCCACACCCATCTCGATTGCAGCTTGAAGTCCAAGGATGCAAGCCTCATACTCGGCCACATTGTTAGTGCATGGGAATATCAATTTTGCAGCTACCGGATAGTGCTGTCCATCCGGGATATCGAACCGCTCCGTACCGAACCCGGACAGGTTTGACTCCATCAAAGAACATCTTCCATGAGTCTTCATTTACACTCAAGATACGGTCATCAAGGAAACCGTCATCGTCATTATAAACTTGTGAATTTCCGGCCAATAGATCGGCGATCACTCGACCCTTAACCGACTTCGTGGCATGTATTGCACATCAAATTCGGAGATCAAAATTTGCCATTTGGCCAACTTACCCACCAAAGCTGGCCGATTAAGTAAATACTTGATGGGGTCGTTTTCGATTACGAAAATGTCGATAATGTAGTGTGTATTGTCGCAATCTATGCAATACCCACACCAATGCCACACAAGTCTTTTCAACATCAGAATATTTCAGCTCTGATACAGTGAACTTTTTACTCAGATAATAAACAGCTCGCTCTTTTTTATCCACAGGACTTTCTTGAGCCAACATTGCACCCAATGATTCACTATGAATGGTGAGGTAGAGAATCAAGGGATGCCCCGGTGATGGTGGGACAAGAACCGGTGGATTCATCGAATCTTGCTTTAACTTGTTGAATGCTTCTCGACACTCATCATCCCATTTGATTCGTGCATTCTTCTTTAGGAGCTTGAAGAATGGCTTGGCACTCTCAGAAAGTTGGGAAATGAACCGGGCTATGTAATTCAGTCTTCCCAGGAGGCTCCGAACTTCTTTCACTATCGATGGAGATTGCAATTCGCATATGGCCTTAACCTTGGATGGGTCAATCTCAATCCCCTTACTGCTTATAATGAATCCGAGTAATTTACCGGATGTTGCCCCGAACACGCATTTAGTGGGATTTAGCCGAAGCTTGAATTCACGGAGTCGATCGAACAATTTCTTCAAGGTTTCCACATGGCTTCTTCTAGGCCGAGTCTTTGCGATCATATCATCAACATAGACTTCAATCTCCGATGCATCATATCATGGAATAGTGTTACCATGGCTCGCTGGTAAGTTGCCCCCTGCGTTCTTGAGTCCAAAGGGCATGACCTTGTAATGAAAGGTCCCCACGGGGTGATAAATGCGTCTTCTCCTTGTCTTCCTCCTTCATCCTTATCCGATTGTACCCGGAAAACCCATCCATAAACGAGAATAGTTCGAATCCGGCGGTACTATCCACGAGGACATCTATGTGAGGCAGCGGGAAATCATCCTTTGGGCTAGCCTTATTCGATCTCGATAGTCGACGCAAACTCGAACTCGACCATCCTTCTTCATCACCGACGATATTAGCCACCCATTCGGGGTATTGTGAGACTTCAATGAATCCCACTTTTAGGAGCTTCATCACCTCTTCCTCTATCTTCTTCGAGAGCTCGGGCTTAGTTCTCCGAAGCCTCTGCTTCTTAGGTGGTACGTCCGGATTAGTAGGCAAGCAATGCTCGACGATCGATGGGTCTAAACCAGGCATGTCGCATAGGTCCATGCAAAGACATCCCGGTATTCCTTTAGTAACGAGAGTTAGGCGCTTAGCCTCGTCTTTGGGTAGATTTGCTCCAATTTTCACCTCTTTGGCTTCTTCAATGTCACTCAAATTAATAGTGATGGTCTGCTCAGATGTGAGAGGCTTAGCTTTTTCATGTTGCTCCCAATTACGTTGTACTTCGATGGAGTCTTCGATTGAGTCTTCAAGATCATCATTATCAGCACTTGTTGCAATGGATTGGACCATTTCCACACATTTGCATGTCATAAGATTGTTCCTGAAACAAGAAATAGAATGATCAAAAAAGACAAACAGGGTAAATCTTATATATATATATATATATATATATATATATATATTTGAAATTCTTTGCAAAAGCATTTTTTGAAACATTTTGACATGAGGAAGCATGATGAAGCCCAGGCCTCAGAGTTCTCCTTGGATTTTCTTTGGTTTTATCGGCTGGATATCATCACCAGGCTGGTTTGGTATACCTCATCATGCCCTCAAAATAAAACTTGCAATTTTATTGATATTCATCAATCAATTATATGTATAGAATGGAAAAATGCAACACTCAATCATTAAAAGAAAAGGAAATTGAAAACATCTCTCAGAAAACAATAAAAATTCCCACGCAGGGGAAATGTGCACAAGCAGTAAAAGAGTTACTCTTGTGGGCCAAGGCCCATTTCTTCAGGGGGTCCTTCATTAATGGCTCCTATGATGAGGTCGTTGAATAAGTTTGCAACTCCATCCAGCTCATCATTAGGGTTCTCTGTGTTCGGGGGCATCGGATCATCCATGCCATCCCATCCATCTGGGACTATCTCACTAGGATCAATGTAGTAGCTAGGAGGGGTTGAATACTTCACCAGGTAATCAAACTTGCCACTAGGCTGCCCCAAGGTGCCTATCACTTATGCTTCTTCATGCATCATTCTCGGAGGACCAGGGAATGTTTCGTGAATGCTCGGGGTAGTGGGTTTTGCCTCTCTCGCCTCGATCGGGTAGCGAGTTCCGCCTCTCTTGTCTCCGTCCTTCGAACTTTCCCCACCTCGTCCATGGTACCCTAAACCAGCCGAACGGGACCTCTGAGGGGCTTCAATGGGGCTTCGAATGCCCTGACCATTTCTCCCAAGACCATTACCAGGGACAAAGTCATTCCCAACCATTACTCTTCCCACCATGAGGGCAGCATTTGACACTTCAGGGGTAGGCGGTGATGAACCCCGAGAAGCATGTATAGTGGACACCAACTCAAATGAGTGGTAACTTGATTCAAATTGAGAGTTCGGCTCCACATAGGGGATAGCCGTCTCATGATAAATTCGGTGGTCTTCCTCACCATACGCGTGACCAACTTCCTTTCAATCACAAATTTCACAGCTTGATGTAGACTTGAAGGCACTTTGCTCCGGCGGTGTATCCATGGTCGACCCAACAGGAAATTGAATGCGGTAGGGATGTCCAGCACTTGGAAGGGAATGTTGAAGATGACCGGCCCTATTTGTACATCGAGATGGATTTCCCCGATCACTTCCTTTCTTGTTCCATCAAAAGCTCGCACCGAAGTCTTTGCAGCATGTATCCTTGACGGGTCTACCTTAAGGCGATGAAGAGTGGCCAACGGGCAAATATTAAGAGCGGACCCATTATCAATGAGTACCCGGGACACATGAGAAGACTTGTGCTTAACGGATATGTAGAGTGCTTTGTTATGTCCCCTGCCTTCAAGAGGAAATTCCTCATCAGAGAAGGCAATCAAATCCTTAAGAAGGACCGATCCCACAAATTCTTCCAGCTTTGTCTCGCTCAACCGTCTCGCACGGGAATTTCACTCGGCACCTTCATTAGCGACTTTTGATGAACGGGGGATGTCATCAAGAGCTCGAGTAAGGAGATTTGAGTAGGCATCTTTCGTAGTTGGTCAACCACGTTATACTCACTTGCTTTGATTACGGCCGAAACTCCTTAGCCTCTTCATCAGTGACCGGCTTTACAGGTTGAGCACTAGCTTGACCATAGGTTCGGCCAGATCTTGTAACAAGGTCCACATCCAGGTCATAGGTCCAAGGCACTGCCTTATCATTGACATACTCATACGGCTGTGGCATTTCTATCACTATCTCTTCGTCAAATGCATCTTCCAATGGGGGCATGTCTACAAGCGGGGATCAACCTCTTTCTTGCCGGCATCAAGTGTAGCCTGCTCTTCCTCCCAATCAATGATGAGGTGGGAGATAGTAGAAACTATGCGATTACGATCAGCATACACAATGATGCCATCATCCACCATTTTGGTAACTCTTTCTCTCATCACCGATAAAGGAACATCTTCCTGACCTCGGTAATATCCAGCTCTCACTAGCCCATTATAGGCATCAGCCACGTGCACCTTTGAGTTCCGATCCGTCCGTCTTCGGGTTCCAAGATAGCATTCACCGTATCCTCATGCCCCGGTAGCGGATTTTTTGGACATTTGGCCGAGCGGTTTGAAATGAAAAGGCCTTTGTATCGAGGAGATTCTGGATCTTGTGCTTGAGAGTGAAACATTCATCAGTTGAATGCCCCAATTCACCGTTATGGTAGTCACACTTCTTCGTCGGGTCGTAACCACGAATGCTTTCACGGTTAGGGCGCTTTGGTTCATTAGTAAGCAAACCCTTCTTTCGAAGGACTGTCAGCACTTGGGATGGAGACCCAGGGAAAGGAGAGAACTGCCTTCTATTATTTGCTTGGGCGAATGATTGACGGCCAGCGGGTTGTTGCTGTCTTGGGTTTACCTGTATAGCCGGGGCATGTTTGGCACTTTCTTAGCTATAAGCCACATTCACATCTACGGCTGCTTCTTTCTCCTTCTTGGCAGAGAACCTTTTAGTAGATGGCTCAGAAAACCATCCTTCTCTTATCCCCATCTCGATTTGCTCCCCACGGAATAAGCTGATTGAAGTTTTCAACGTTCGTGCTTGGCCATCCGTATACGAAACTCGGATGGGAGAGTTTTGATAAACAACTTCATTAACTCCTTGTCAGTAGGTTCGGGAGTGATTTGAGCTGCCAGATTTCGCCATCTCACGGCATACTCTTTGAATGACTCACTCCTTTTCTTTTCCATCCGCTCCAGGTCTTCTCGAGAAGGTGTGATGTCCATGTTGAACTTGTACTGTTTGAGGAACGCATCCGCCACTTCGTTCCAGGTTTCGAGAAGGTTTACGTTCTTCATCACATACCAGTTTAGTGCGGGCCCGTCAAACTTGCGTGAAACGATTGGATCATGAGGGGCTCATTTTTGACGTGTTGGGCCATGCGCACATGATACATCTGCAAATGAGATTTCGGACAAGATGTCCTGTCGTACTTCTCAAATTCTGGCATTTTAAACTTGCTCGGCATTTTAACCTTCTCATAGACCAAGAGGTCGAATGGGAGTGAGCTTTGCGACTCCTACAGTTGTCTCACTTTCTCCTCCAGCTTTGCAACGCGCTCATCCTGATCTATCTTGGGAACATTGTCTAGCTTGGTCTTTCCAACAAGGACCACGTCATCTTCCAACCCAGGCATTTCATCATCATTCATTTGGGCCCTATTTGCTTGCCTCGGGACTACTATCTCAGGGAGAGTAGGTGGAGGAACCAGATTCACTTGGAGGGATTGAAGTTGAGCCGTTATAAGCTCCATAGAGGTAGCTAACTGTTGGAGTTGGCCTTCCACGGAGGACATGCGATCGCGCATCTCGTTTTGGTCGGCCATTCTTGCTCTTAATCGCGTGATAATAGGCGAGCGTGGAGGATCCGTTATCACCAAAATTGAATAAATGAATACACATAAGCACTTCGTATAAAACAATGCCGGTCCATGACGAAAGTCTAATCGCTTTTATTTATTAATGAAATTGTTTGACATTGACAATGTAAAAACACTTGAAAAGCCCTAGACAAAAAAGGTAAATGGCTCAACTTCCTAAACATTAAGCTAAAGTAAAGTAAAGAAAAACTAAATAGACTCAATCCACTTTATTTGGCCCGATCCATAAACAAATGGGAAGCCAACGCTCGGCGTAATTGCCTCTTCTCTTTGGCATCCTTCTTGGCTTGCTTCTCAAGTTCTTCAATCTTCCTCTTGTGCCGAATAAGCTCTGCTTGCCGAGTGGGCCTTTAAGTCACATCTGGGACCTTTGGGAGATACTCGGTTGGAATCTTGTGCTGACGGATGTATCGAATAGTGGCATAGTAAGCCTTTTCCTTCCCTTCAAGCTCTTCTTCAGGCAAGCTCAACTTTTGCTCGTGACATGCAAGCCAAGCTTGTTCGATACAACGGAGCCATTTTTTGTGATCACCATCCATGGTAGTGAATCGGACTTGGAATAAACCAAGCTTGAGTGGGGGCGGTAGATCCTGCACAACTCGGTATTGACGGGCCACTCGAAGTGGGTAGTAGGAAGTGGCACCAGTGATCCCCAATAGCGGGATTGGCTCATCATCACCATGAAAGAGACGTGCCTTGGAGACTTGGAACCATTTAGCATGCCATAGGAAAATCTTGGTATTGGGATTTTTCAACAATTTTACCCATTTCGAGTAAGAAAGATTCGGAGTCCGACTCGATGATTTTTGAATACCTCAATGGGATGATGGGAATTGGTGATATTAATGATGTTCATGCGAATATTAATATATTAATGATGTTCATGCGAATATTAATCTTACTCATATGAGAAAAGAACCAAATTTGTAAGAGTTCAATTGGTGCATGAAAGGTTTTATCTTCATTTTCCTTAAATCGAGTGAGT
The DNA here is from genome assembly GCA_017140325.1 of Eucalyptus leucophloia subsp. euroa. NCBI lineage: Eukaryota > Viridiplantae > Streptophyta > Magnoliopsida > Myrtales > Myrtaceae > Eucalyptus > Eucalyptus leucophloia. The sequence goes on along the minus strand of CM029478.1, from coordinate 4,864,347 downwards.
GACAAAAATGTTTCAGCTAGAATAGTGTTGACAAAACTAATCCTAGCACACACTTGTTTAACCACCCATGCGACAGCAGGATTAATGGCATTTTTACGAAGGGGAAAAATAATGAACCCGAAGAAGGCTAGGAGGAATATCTTACTTTTTAAGAGAGTGTTAGCACTAGCAAAACTCCGATCGAGGAAGGAAAAAGGACATGCAAGACAATTATCTTTCGACACTCTTTTAATCTGATTCTTATCCATCCTAAGAAAGTCAGACAAAATTGATTCGGGTTCTATTCCGAGAGGTGAGTTTATTAATTCCAACTCCAAAGGTTTTCCTATGGCAATGCTGTATTCCTCCAAAGTCGGGGCCAGCTCGTGCTTACCAAATATGAACGTTGATGTTTGAGGGCACCGAAAATGAGCGAGTGCTTGCATGTCGCCACTTTGAACATCAATGTCGAGGAGGGGAACAAGAAGACCAAGTCTGCTTTGCACATAGCTTTGACCATCGTGGCCTAGACAATCCCACCATGACTTGAGTTCAGCCTTCGGTGCGGTACGAATCGAATGTCGGATCTTCCCATTGTTTATAGACCAAGACTCAACCAACCTAACGTCATGGACCGACCAAAGACATAAATAAGTAAATTGCAAGAGTAAAGGATAGAGAGCTTACTTTACCATACGATTAAAGCAACCACATAGACAAGCGCATGAAATGTGAGGCTCAATTTCTATCTAGACGGCTTAGCAAAGTGGAGTTAAAAGGATGGGATGACTTAGTCGCAGCCTCGCGTACTAAGCCAAGTCCTCTTAACTACGGCTCGATCAAGAATGATACCCCAATGCGACGCAGCCTCGCGGGCAGAGGTAAACATTCTTAACACCAAGAAAAACTTTCGGGATTGAGTTGGGCAACCTCTACTACGCGGCCTCGCGGTCGAAGTCGTATCCAATTCAATACCATCCTAAATGTCTTAGTGCGGCTCGGTCCCGGGTTGTGTGTGCAATAATGTAGTGTTGAATGCAAGACATGCACAACAATTTAGATCAAGCAACACTTCAATAACTTGAATTTAAAACATCCATCTCCAACTCCAACTGTAAGACAAAGGTTAGCAATCACTACTCCCCTTATATCTCCCAATCTGCAAAAACATTTAACACCTTAAATGTTAGAGACATACCTGGGATCCTTGCTACCAAACAAAAACATTTTTCCAAAAAATAAAATTGGCCTAAGTCCACTAAGAGTTTCAACTCAAGTCCCCAGCGGAGTCGCCAAGCTGTCGCGACCTATTTTTCGGGTGCACCACCTAAAACTAGGTTAATGGACTGCTAAATTTTTACACTTAGCTCGAGCTCTCCCAAGCCCATACCAAATCGCGACTTAAGTCTAAATTTTTAAACATGCAAAAGGTTATTATCTAAGAGTCGCCACTAATCGGTTTATGGTAGGTCGATTAGACACCTAAGTAAAATAAAGGGAAATTTATTTTACTCCTACGAACCAGAGATTTGGGTACGGGGACTTGGTTACGCTAAATTTCTCTAACGCCCTTTCGGTACCATTTCTTTTATTTTGAAAAAATGTTTTTTTTTTTTTGCAAGCAGCTTGGGTTTATTTTAAATCTATTTCCCTGACATGTGAATTTATCATGCGCGTGCACAAACCACCAATTTAACATTCAGATAAACAATAAATAAATTGCAAAAACTTACCTCCAAGCAACGAAAGCATCTGTAATATTAAATTAAAATCCACATCAACAACCTTGGATATGGTTTCTAATTAACACACAATTTCTTTTTTTTTTGTTTTCACTTAATTAATGAAAATCATGCAATATATGCAATGCGATATTAACTAAATGACCTAATCCTAATGACATGTAATTTCTAATTAAATGGGCCTAGCAAAAAATACTAAATGACATACATTTCAATGAATCTAACCCTAATGATGTGCACATGACATTTTTTCCTTTTCCTAAAAGAGTGCATTTTATCCTAAATAATAAAACTAATTTAACCTATGACATTTTTTGTATTTTTCATGAAATTCGAAATTTGGTGAAATGTGAAAATTACCTAATTAGATTAAGATCCTATTTAATTTATATTAGGAATTAGGTTGAGCCATATCCTAATTTAAACTAAAATATTATCTTAACTTAAATGATCCTAAAATGCAATATATCTAAAAATGCCAAGCTTATAATAAATTAAAAAAAATCTAAATTAAACTAAGTGCCATTTAACCCTAATATGCAATGACATGCAAAATATGCCCTAATTCTACATGACAAGTGTATGATGATTTTTTATTGTGTTTTTGTTTTCTTTCTCTTTTTTTTTTAATTTTCGAAATTAATAATTGCCAAGTAATTAAGCATGCAACCTAAATTAGAATCTAGCAACCTAAATTGATTTATTTGAATTTTTTTATTTTTATGAAATTCAAAATTAAAATTCCTATTCTAAATATGCAAACCCTAAAACAAGTAATATCCTAACATGCATCTAATCTAACTCAATTTTTTATTTCAAAAATTCATGACAAATAGAATGCTTTGCCTAAATATGCAAATAACCCTAAAACGTGTGATATTCTATCTCAAACATATCTCAAGATAAATAAATAAAACGATCAAATCCATTCAAAATTACCCTAAAAAGGACATCACATATCGCTCAGATCAAGAAATAATATTTCGCTAGTAAAATCGATACTTTGATCTTAAGCCTTAAAGATCAAAACATCAATTTTATTCCCGCTTAATTAATTATTTCATCTAAAGCCTTATAGATGAAATAAAAAAACCCCGCGCGGTTGCGAATCGGGTGATACATTGAGATCTCCAATTATGCATGGATGGGTACTTCAACCAAAGAAAACAATACATAAAAAGATAATGATAAAAAAAATAGAGAAAAACCTAAACTTGCTTAATAAAGTAAAGCAAAAATACCTAGTAAAATCTTTCTTTTCTTTTCTTTTCTTTTTTTTTTAAAAAAGAGAACTTTGGCCGCTGGTTTGGGGGAAATCACCGGCGAGGACACGGGAGTAGTAAGCGACGGCGGCGAGGCAACAGGAGCGTCGCAGTCCGGGTGCGGGCGTCGCGGGTGAGGGACTCCGAGCGGGCTGAAGCAGGCGGAGACGGCATCGGGGCGGCGATGCAGCAGGGAGCGTCGCGGGCGACACGGCGAGATCGCGAGCGGGGTCGCGGCGGAGCTCGGGGCACGCGTCGGAGCGGTACGGCGCTGGTTCGCAGCGCAGCTCGGGCACGGGCATCGGAGCAGTGCGGCGCTGGTTCGCGGGCGGAGCGGAGCGGTATCGCGAGCGTCGCGGGCAAGACCGCGGCGCGGTGGCGGAGGCGCGGTGGAGTGCAAGCACGGTGTGCAACTCGGCTGAGGAAGCTCCCGCGGTCGTTGCGACGCGAACGCGAAGGTGGAAGACGATGAACGATGATCTGTCAAATCAACCCCCTTTTACTTGTTGTTTCTGCTTTTTTCCTTCCCCTACCGCACACACGTCCACTCACTTTTCCTCTCTTTTATTTTTCTTTTGTTCTTCTTTTTTTTTTTTACCAGAAAGGAACCCCCTTTTTACTTTGTGCTCGGTGTCTTTTATAGGTCCAAAAAAATGTATCCTCACGACATATATTTTTTCCTTTTTTTGGCTTGCACACGATATCTCTAGATATGTCGTTGAAACATATATACCACGCAATATTCCCTTTTGTATTTCACGCATATTCCATCCAAAAAAATTCCATTTTTGCATAAAATACACCCCAGTGTATATTACTTAAAAAAATATGAAAAATCTAAATGGAATATGTGTAAAATCTTCCTTTCACCGGTGGCCTAAAATAAACTGAAAAATAAAATGCTTCTAAATTATAAGCCATGCTAGGTGTGTGTGTGTGTATGTTTTTTTTTTTAAATCAAATCCCCAAAAATTTAGGTGTCAACAAAACCAAATACAGATAAATGGAAGATATCTCCTCAAAAAAGTTTGAGGAATCTCACTGTAGACTAATAGTCATCATGATCACAACACGTGATGAGCAGTTCTCATAACTCATTTGACCTCTTAATTCTTAGTCAAGCAAAGCAAATTAAACTTAAAAATCGCACCCATAAGACAGCTATAGAAATTGACTAATTAACGAACCTCATTTAGTGAACAAAACCCTATTTCTTATATATAAATATATATGTTATAAGTATACGAGATCATAAATCATAAGTGTACATCAATAAATTTATAGGAAAATAGATACCTTGAGAAGAGAGAGAGAGTAGATATTACCCTGCACAATTCTCTTAGATCTTATTTTCTTATAACTAGTAGCATTATACATCAATAATATAAAAGAGAAAAACAAATAAAATTATTAATTGGTGAGTTAAGATTTATATCATTATTACATCTGAATTAATAAGTAAGGCCCACCGATGCTAATATATTCTCCTGGAAACATTATATTAAATTGAATGAGACGATTCAATTTTCCTTTCTAATCAACGTAAAGGTATTGCGTCTAACCACCCTTCTGGGTGGCGTTGCTGGCTTGCGCCCTCTTCCTCTCGCAAAAGGTTGAGGGTTCAATTCCCAGGCATCGCATTGGGCGCCTTACCCACTTCACGAGGGTGGTGGTTTCATTCGAGGGCCCCAAGGTTTGCCCACTAGATGTCGGCTTACGGGTTTTCCCGGGTCATCATAAAAATAAAAATGAAAAGTATGTGTCTAAGTAATGTTAAGGAAAGTGAAAGGGAATGGAACTTTATGATGATGTGATAAAATTACAAAACTCCATTCTACTAAATTGTGCTATTATTTATAGATATAATCGAGTAGAGCGAATCACAAAGCATTTTGGATACACTAAAATTGCAAACATCACTGGTTCTCACCGCTGACAGGCAGGCTAGTTAAATCGAAACAACGGCAGTTAATGTAACCTAGAAGGAGCTAATGGTACGGACATCGGTACATAATTAGCTAGAAGATAAGATAGATTCGAGGCTGGATCAGACGCCATCTTTCTGAAACATGTAAGCTCAAATCATCCGTTCAAGTGGGGGCGGAGGCGTCGCGAGTGCCCCGGACGGATGTAGGTGCAGGTCCCACTCTCTGCGAGGTCTCCCCCAAAATATCGAAGGACTAAAATAACCTGTTGGTCGAAGAAGCGACCAATGAGAGGAGGCTTGCACTTAAAAAACAAAACTATAGAACTCAACATGAAGAAATTCAAGAAAATGAAGAGGGGGACGGATCCCATGACAATGACAAAAATAGAAAGCCAAGTAAATTTGGTTGCGGTCACGTAGACGCCCGCCATGAATGCCAGAGGCATTGTGCCAAGAGTCACCGAGAATGGGAGATCTGATAGGTAAATGGCATATAGCCCCGCGTAAGGATCATCAATAAAGGACCAGTGGAGGATCATGAGTGACGTGATCGAGCTATACATGGCCATGGAGTTGCTAATCACAAAGACATTGTACATGACTTTGTGGAGCAATACGGAAATTCCAGCATCTCCTTCAGAACCATTATATCCTCCCGAAACGGAAAAACCAGAAGTATAAGTGACAGAGGCCACAAGCGCCAACACGACCGCACGAAAATTCGCCTCATCCATACGTCCCTCCCAACGCAGTACACGTTGTTTAGGTGGTCTCTGACCGGTTGGCTTGCGAATAGCTAACTCTTCACTTCTCGGTGCTCTAGCAATTTCTAGAGTTATCGCTGTAAAAAACTGCAAGCAGAAAAAAGAGACCAAACAGATTATGATTTTGGCAACTAAATTAAAGATGTGGGCGAGAGCACACTAAATGACATGCCTCACTAATTTATGTTCTAGTTCTGTCCCTGATTGATACACCAAATGATTAACCGTGAGAAAAGTGTAAAGGGTTGTACCTCCCCTGGTGAAGGAAATCTCACTTTCACGCCCTGAACTATTTTCTCTGATGCGACGTCAAGAGCCGTCATGTTATTGTTATTGACCAGCTTCATATCAACTCTCCTGTCTCGGGCAAGAAGTACAACCGAAGGTTGGCAGTGCGACGCAGCCAGATGCAGAGGTGTACGCCCTTCAAAATCTCTTGCATTTATGAGGTGATTAAATTTAGGACTTTTCAATATGTATTGGACAGTTCCAATGCTTCCGTACATTGCCGACAAGTGAAGAATGTTTTGTCCCGGCCCAGCTGGAAGCTCTGCGGGGTCTGACCACTTCTGAAGTAGCTCCTCAACGATCTTGACGTTATCCTTCATGCAGGCAACATGGATAGGGAGATGGCCCGCGCTGTCTTTCTCCAAGGCACTTGCTGGGAACTTGTCGATCAAGAACTTGACTCCATCGAGATAATTTTCGTATGCTGCAAAGTGGAGGGGAGTTCCGTCTCCCGCATCTCTCAACTGAAATAGCCACGACTTTTTTTCCCACATCTTGATCAGCATATCTAAATGCAACATAGGAAGCTAATCATTGGGATGAATAAAATGTGTGTAATTCTTTAATCAAAGTTGATCCCGTTTAAGACGATCCAAAGTATCAGGAGTTGATTCACAATTTTATCCCGTAGGATAGCAAGCTATCATACCATAGTCTAGACTTTTGCTTGTGACACTTGATTTTTCCACCACCAGTGGAAACCAAAATGAAGAACGCAAGAGAGTGACCAAGAAGATCAAAGAATAAGCGAGAGCACAAAAGTAGGGTTTACCCATCTCCCCGTACATAATGGCTACATGAACAGGTGGCATGCGTAAGATCCTTTCACCCTTTGATCTCCTCCAGTCTTCGCCATTGTTTGGCGCTTCCAACAAGAGGGTGAGAACCTCCAAGTCCCCTGTTTCGATTGCTATGCACAATGGAGACTTGTTTTCCTTATTTTCACAATACAACTGACTGGGGTCTTCTCTCACCAGCTGATCGATCACCTTGTGATGGCATTTTCTCACGGCCTCATGCAGAGCAGAGTTGCCGCAGCAATCAGGGTCTATCGGCACCCCTTGGCGAAGGAGAAGCTCCACCGCAACAGCTTTCCCGGCTCTAGCTGCAATGTGAAGCGGCGTCTCTCCTCTGGAGTTCTCACAGTAGATCAAGTGCTCGGGGAAGAAATGGATGACCGCTTTAACATTATCATCAGTCTCTGTATTCCATTCATGTCAGGTTAATTTGGGCGCGAAAGGTACAAGAATTTTGAAATGTATAGTCGCACCCTTTTTAACATACCTGCCGCAGCGTGAAGCAATGTGCTCTCGGAGGGGCTGCGTCGCTCGAGAAGGACGTGCAAAGACACTCTTTCCTTGGCGCAATGATCCTCCAGGGCTTTGATGAACTTGTCGACATCCGCTTCCTTCGCGGCCGAGAATAGCAGGGGATCTATACACTTGTCAGGTTGTGCAGGATCGGCCTGTCGCTGGCTCGGATCGACCCCCGTTAACGCTTCCAGTTTCTGCCTTCTCCGCTCCCAAATCTCCTCCTGGTCATCTATAGACAGCTTCACATCCGTCTCTCTGCGTGTGACTATGACCATGTCTCTGACTTTCGAATGAATTTGCCCTGGTGTCCTAGGGACTCAAATTTGCCATATTTATAGCCACGAGTGATTGGCTTTGCTGAACCTCCCCTCATACCCATACTTTATGTTAAGTTGGGTCTCCTATTCACGTATTCATCTCTGTTTTTCTTCTTTTTGGATGGATACACCACAACTGATGACCCCGCCATGTCCTTCAACGGCGACGGGTCCACCTTTTGCCATAATTATATTTCCTAGGACGATCAGTAATAAGAAACCAAGAAAAATAAAAAAAAATAAAGAATTTTTTTTCCCCAAGAAGTGATTGATTATAGTGAAAGAGATTTGGAACAAGTACGCTATTGACATGGTGAATTATTACATGCGTGTCGGTCACCTTCCAATTGAGAATAAGGTTACTCGTCCACTTTCTCGTCAAAGTTTCCAATATATTTTCAAAAATGAAAAAAAAATTAGATAAAAAAGGTTGCCATTGTATGCGTCGATATTCGTATATTTTGAAAGGTTTTAGATATTTCACAATAAATAAAAATCAAATTGCAAAGCAAGAAAAAGAGTAAAAGAACCACAGTTTTTCACCCAAACGATCGATTCCCTCATTAAACTCTTGAAAAGAAAAAGCTTGAAGCAGCGGTCCGTTCATGCCTATGTCTTTTTTACAATGCGAAACGTCCCTTAAGGCTTAAGCTTGTATCTGGGGAAAAACTGTTACATAATTGTATGGACTTGTTTGTTAGAATTACGTTTTTGTAAAAATAATAATAATAATAATAGTAATGAATTTTTACTTTTCTGTACAATTTTAAAACATTAGAAAAAGGTGCCAAAAATATATACAAACTTACATCTCAACCTTTGCATATTGTGAAAGTTTCTAATGTTTAAAATTTTTAAAACATGTCAAACTGCAACATTCAAATTAAGCAAAAAGCAAAATTTTATTTAGACATAGACACATTCAAAATCTAAACCACTAAAAGTGGTAGACTTTATAGATACATCCAAAATCTAAACCACTAAAAGTCATAGACTCTATATTTCGCGTCGAATGTTATGGTTCAAATTTTTCTTAATGGATGCATTAGGTTGACAGGACAATTTCTAAGGCGTCAAATGTTAACATCTACCCCCAAAGATGGTTTTTAACATAGTTGTAGAGAGGGGGGCGTTATAGCATTTAAAAGAAATTGAAACAAGTTCTTATGGGCATGTTTCATACTTCATATCATATCTTTCACTAGTATCATATTTTTGTCTTTTTAAGTGGACCCCGCATGCCAATGGGCATGCGACCCTACTGGTAAAGGGATTGAAGTGGTAGGTCTCAACTTATGAATCGCTTTACAAATCTTTTGTGCTTCAATGTGAGACTTGAGGTGTTAAAGGATTCCTCATTTAAAGTAGTTATGACATGTTTGGTACAAAGGATAGATCCCCTACTTAGCGTAGCAGTGTCATGTTTGGTATGAAATGAAAAGAAAAATGTCCATTATCCTTTTATCTCGCATTTTTTTTTAAGATTCTCCGAAGTGATGCAACTTGATGTAGGTCTCAACTTATGAATCACTTCACAAATTTTTTTCTACTCTAATGTAAGACTTTAGATGTTATAGGATTCCCCATTTATAGTAGTTATGACATGTTTACTTATTTAATACAAAGGACAGATACCTTACTTAGAGCAGTAACCGCATGTTTGATACGGATAAATCAGTCCATTCTCCTTTTGTGTTGCCACTTGCATCATCATCGCCTTCCGCAAAGCAAGGCAATTAGGAAGGTAATGGAAAAGAGACAGAGAGGGTGGGAGGATGAGCAAAGGATCGCAAATTATAAACAATAGCTGGAGAAAAAACAGAACTATTCAAAAGCCAAAAAAGGGCAAAGCAGGTCCTAGCTGTTCTCTAGATGTCTACTAGAGACCAATGCGAGAGGCGATTTTTGGGGGTGGGGGGTGAAGAGGAGAGAGAGGTGTTATTTGATTCCTCATTTAAAGTAGTTATGACTGGTAAGAAGGATAGATACCTTACTTAGAGAAGTAATGGCATATTTGGTACGAAAGAAATCAGTTCATATCCTTTTGTCTTGCCACTTGTGTCATCATCGCCTTCCGCAAAGCAAGGCAATTAGGGAGGTAATGGAAAAGAGACAGAGAGGGTGGGAGGATGAGCAAAGGATCGCAAATTATAAACAATAGCTGGAGAAAAAACAGAACTATTCAAAGGCCCAAAAAGTGCAAAGCGGGTCCTAGTTGTTCTCTAGATGTCTACTGGAGACCAATGGGAGAGGGGATTTTTTTTTTTTTTTTTTTTTTTGGGGGGGGGGGAGGAGGGCTGGTGGAGGGTGAAGAGGGAGGAGAGAGTCTGTAACCTGAACATGTAACATTTAGTCAACATGTTAATTGTTAATTCCTCCGTGGAGACTTAGAGTGGGTAAAAGCAGATGGTTCAGTCCTACTCAAACCACAATCGCAGCTTTTGTTCAATAGTTATTGTCTCGTAAAGAACTTACGTTGAATGAAAGCTAGCATAAGCAAAGTCCTGGGCAGGTCCTTCCTCGTTTCGGCTTTGCAACATTTCAGAAAGCCATGTTCAAAGATTAATGAATTTTTTTTCAGTTGCCTTTCTTGGCCTTAGAACTTACTGAAATTTCACTTTTACTCTTGAAACTACGTTAGGTGGTTCAGATTTGAGTCCAGATAAGATATTAAATAATGTTATATGTTATTTGATGGCATTCTCTGGATCGAATACATTCGGATAAAATGCAAGATAAAAAAGCCAACCTAAGGCTGGATAAACCTGGATTGGATATACAATTCTAAAAATTGACTTAACAATTCCCACGCACTGCAAAACCTCGCCTCAGACAAGAACTAACTTCTGTTCTACCTAAATACTACTAAAATGTCAACTTCTAATATATAATTCTAAGCTTAAAACAATTCCACTTTTTCATTTATCACTTTTTTGTCTTTTAGTTGAAACGTGAACTAACTTCTATTCTACCTAAATACTACTAGAATGTCATTCTATCACTAAAATGTCACTTAAGTACTAACTTTTTATACTTCATAATTGTATCCAATTTTTTGGTCATTTTCATCTCTATTCTAAAGAAAATGTGATTAAACACTAAACTCACTAGAAACATGCTAATTAACAAATCCATCCATAAGTAGCTGCGTTGGTTGAGAGTCCCTCTCTCATCGTAGAAGTCGAGAGTTCGAAACTCACAATTACTAGCAATTTAAGTGGGGGACCTAGCGATGGGTTCTTTAGTAGTCTCCTCCGAGATATATGGGCCAGCCATTTGAGCACAGGGATCCGTGATGGAGTCCTCGGTTACCAAAAAAAAAAAACTTGCTAATTAACCACAAGTAAACTGCACTTACACAAGTGCGACCATAACCACGTCTGGGAATACAATTTTGACCTCGAGCATAATAAAATGTGAAGGAGATACCTTCAGGGAGCAAGATTTCCGTGAGCGATGATGTGCAACAGAGACCGAGAGGGAGCAAGAAACCGAGGGTAAAGGAGATGAGGGAACGACGGATTTGGAGAGTGAGTGACCGAGAGAGTATGGTGACAACATGGAGATGGCGAATGACGGAGATGACGAGACCAGAGACTATGGTTTCGTGAGCGTGAGCTCAAGAAAGTGAGCAGCGGTGGAGATGAGAGCGATAGAGCGAGCAGCTACAGAATAGTGTGAGTTGGAGATGGTGGAGTCGAAGGAGGGAGTTGTGGTGAGGAAGGCGTAGAGAGAGCTAGCTGTGAGGATGGAGAGATGGAAAAGGCGATGAGGACGTACCAGCGAGAGGGTGGATCTGAGAGGTAGAGACGCAGCGACTGGAAGGAGGTGGTGGCTGTGGGTTGGCGAGTGACGGGAGGAGGATGCTGGGCCGGTGAGGACAAGCTGGAGGTGGCGACGATGAACCAGCGAGAGCAGCGACTTGAGCTAATGGTGAGGGGCCGAGATGGAGATGGCGAGGACGGAGGTGAAGGAGCGACGAGAGCGAGCAGGAGGCGAGGTGGCGAAGCTCAGCAGCAGCCGAGAGGAAGAACGAGATGGAAGCAACGACCGGAAGGGGAATGAGGAGACGCCAGCAGTGAAGAGAGAGACGCGACGGGCAGAGGATTAGGGTCAAAAGCTTGATGGGCCGAAAATTTAAGCTCAAAGGGCTCGAATTGGGCCAAAAGGTCCAAACTCTGTTCGGGCCTAAAGAGAAGCAAGCCTATACGAGAAGAGCGATTATCAGGAGAGCAAGGAAGCTAGTGGCTATTGTAAAGTATATTTCGATTTCATGGATTGGATAGAGTCCTAGAGTTCCTGAAACTACAATGTTCCTTGGTCGCAACATGGAGAAGAAACTCGGTGGTAAAAAAAATGAGTGCAAGAAGGTGAAATGATGAATGTCTTCGATTTAGGGTTGGATTCCGACATTGCCGGCAAGTTTCATCCCTGAAATAGTTGATAGACTCGCGAGCAAACTCGGGTGTCGACAAATAGGAACGAAAAAAGCTAGCCGATTTTATGAAAATGTCATTCTATATAGGATGTCAAATATCGAGTCATGTACCCTCTCCATCAGCCTTCTGTTGGTGGACTTGTACATGCCAAAAGCAGGTACCTTCCTGCTCCCAAATTCTCACTAATTAATCTCCCACTGACCAATATTAATCCAAAAGTAACTTCGCCTCAACTTTTGACCAATAAATTTTGTGAAAGCGCGTGTACTTTATTTAGATGAATCACGATCGTAGGAGATAAACTAAAGACATATTGATATTGCAAAAAGTGATTGAGATGATAACAATGTGATTTCTTAAACCTCCGTCTTTTCAAATTCACATTGTAATCCAAATCTTCCTTATTTTGTAATTTTTAATTAAATTAATAAATCCCAAATGTTTAGGTTCCATCTGCTCACATTTATTTTTGTATCCATTTATAACCACTAAAATCACAAAACTTGTTTTTGTTTATTTTAAGCAATTCTATGCTCAAAATAATGCTTAATTACCGTCAGCACTTAATGTTTATTTAGTATGATTACACTGAAGATGCTTGTCGTGTCTAAATAACGATTATGCATTTTATTTATTTCGCCACTCTATAACATCTTTCATTGATGAAATATAAATAGTCAAAATAAATATCAATTATTAAAGCTAATAAAAGTAGCCCATTTGTTCCTTTATAACATTAAAGGAACTGCTGTCAATTTGAAAATGATTTCGTCATTGTTTATCAGACGAAATAAAATCTCACTTATTAAAAGACGAAAAAGGAAATTCGAATATGCTAAAAGCTCTTGTGACATCATATGAGGGGGATCGCTATTGAAGGTAATGACATACAGCTGCTATTAAATTTGTAATTTCATCCCTTATTGATTTTGTGGCGAAGAAGAAGAGAGAGGCATTCAAAGGTGACTATTAAGAAAACACATAGTCCCTCATTTCTCGTTGTATAAAAAGAATGGGAAAATTACCGAAAAAGTTATAAATCTATTATATTGTATCAATTCATTCATAAACTTTTTTTTTAATTTAGCTAATTTAATTATGAAATTTTGATGATTTATCAATATAGTCCTTATAGTCAATTTTCATATGCAATTGTTGATGTGTACGGTGGCTATCTCACATGACACTATCGACACTGACATAAATAATTATTTCATTTAAAAGAAATTCTAAAATTTTTTGACTTTTTATTTTTCATTTTTGTTCCAATGTGGGCCTGTGACCTCGTGGGACTTTAAGTTGAAAGCAAAAGTAAAAGAAAGAAAATTTAAAAAAAATTGAAAAAAAAACTTTTTAAAAACTGCATAACTTGTCCATGCTAGAGCTAAATGTGCTATATAGGATAGTTGTTCACAACAATGATTTTCGGCCAAAATTGGCCGAAACACTACATTAGCAAATTGTCAAAAAGTCTAAAATTAAATTTGTCAAATCAAAAAAGTTTAGGACTCCATATAATAGGTTTAGGATTCTCTTTTTATAATTATCCCTAAAAGGAACCCTTAAATATCGTGACCGACTTCATCTACCATGCTAGATATTTAATATTTCCCCAGACGAAAAAGGTTTTGAAAAGGTGCACCTCCACGAGTCCGATCCACGCAATCAAAAGCCAATTCAATGCTCTCTCCTCGTCGCCTCAGCCAAAAAGTGCATGTTCACAGGTTGTTATAAAGGATCCCTGATACTCCTCTCCTCTGCCAATTTTTACTGGGTCGGCCAAAAAAAAAAACCCTCTTCTTCTCATCTCCAGCTTTTCGGGTTGAGAGAGATTTCTTGCAGATTTACTCCAGTGATCTTTCCTTCTTTTGTTTTGTACATCGTTCGTTCGTATAGATCATGGACAAGAAGGTTCTTGATTACACGTTGGTCCCCTCGGGCCTGTTCATCATGATGGCCTACCACGCATGGCTCCTTCATCGGATCGTGAAGCACCCCGACAAGACCGTCGTCGGCGTCACTGCCATTAATCGCCGATTCTGGGTTCGAGCTATGATGGAGGTAATGTAAGTTTGTCTCCCCACCTTTTCTTTTTGTCCCCCGGAAATGCTTTTCGACCCTTTGTTTTCGTGGCGTCCGGCTCGGGTGGCAGGATGTTTCCAAGAACGGCGTCCTCGCGGTGCAAACGCTGAGAAACAACATAATGGCATCGACCCTGTTGGCCTCGACGGCGATCACCCTCAGCTCCCTCATCGCCGTCCTCATGACCAGCGGCTACGGCAACCAGTCCTCGCTCTTCATCATCGGAGACCGGAGCAAATTCGGCTTCTCCGTGAAGTTCTTCGCCATCCTCGTGTGCTTCTTAGTGGCTTTCCTCCTGAACGTTCAGTCCATAAGGTACTACAGCCACGCGAGCATCCTGATCAACGTGCCATACAGGAAGATCTCGCAGCATCAGCAACAGCACCGGGCGATGGCGGAGTACGTGGCCAAGACGGTGAACCGAGGGAGCTACTTCTGGTCGTTGGGGTTGCGGGGGTTTTACTTCTCTTTCCCTCTTTTCCTGTGGATCTTCGGTCCGATTCCCATGTTCTTGAGTTGCTTCGCGCTGGTTTTCATGCTGTATTTCTTGGATGTGTCGTTTGAGTCCGGGTGGGCTGTGGAGGCTTCTGATGATGATGATGATGAGATGAAAAAGATGAGAGGAAAGATGGGAAGTGCAATGATGATAAAACATTGGTGGTTTGAACAACTGATATTCAATTTTACCTGAGCTTCACATGTTAAACGCTTATATAAGTTTGGCCGTATACTAAGATATTGAAATATTAAATTGTTTCTTTTATCAAGTGTGTATTATAATATTCATTGAAGGAGGTTTATCTAATAAGCAATCGCCGCATGTTAACGCATCTCCCGTTCAATTAGACACTTTGGAAGATCCTTTGATTCCACCAAGAGTGAGCATCACTTTCATCGGCAAGTCATCTGACTATCTTTGGAATTTCCTGTCTTTGGAATTTCAACTCGATAGATAGATAGGGTGTTTCGTTTTATCTGTTGTCTGTTAACCTGCTTCCTTATGCAGATTTGACAACCCAACAAGTCAACAAATGGTACATCAGAATTGGTGACTAGAGATCACAAGAAAAGAAGCTTTCCATCCTTTGAAAAGCAAAGACAGAAAGTGGAAAATTTTATCAAAACATTATAAGTCCACAATTTCGATCATCTCTTGCAAGCATCATCGTATAGCCAAAGCATCGAAACTCGCAGCTTAGCACGCAGGACATGCTGGGAGGAAACACTCGCAACTGAGTCCATCTATTGAGAAATGGAAGTGATGAAGCATCTTCCGCCTTGTCATGTGTGTGTGAATGCGTGCATCTAATTTTGGCCGCAGAGAGCGGTGCATATGTCTACCCCAATTTGTGTGCATATTTGCTGTATAAAGTAAAGAAAGAGAATATGCTCACGTAAACAAAGAGAATATGCTCAGGTCTCTCTGCTCCGGGAAGGTGGATGCCTGTTAACGCTTTATTGTAGAGGAGCTCTAACAAGCCTTGAAGTGTATAGGATAGGGGTGCAAAGATGCAGAAGGTCAAAAACCTTGTGTTTTACCCTAAAGAGGAGTAATCTGGTGCAAGTGTGTAGGCGAATGCAAAAGCTTCTTCTTTCGTCTACCAAGGTTCGCAAAGCAAGGGGAACAATAGATGTGCTATCTAGGAAATTCCTATCAACAAGGAACCTGGAAAATTAGGTTCAGGGACCAAGATGCCCACCTATAAAGTAATGGATTAGAACCATTGATCAAAGATTGTCTGAGAATTTGCAAAATGCACAATTCAACGACTTGTTGCAATAACTCAAAACTTTGTGTAGTTGGACTGATTCTAAACAATGCGACTTATCTCTAGAGAAGCCTCTTCTGCAAAGACTTGAGGATGTTGTCTCCTGGTTGATTCAACCAAAACTTGACACGGCAGTTGAAACATAAATAGTCCAAAACCTCCTGCAAAATGGATGTTATAACAGTATTAGAATATAGTCAAGATGTCTATAAATAATTACAGGGTGATTATGAATTTAATGTTTTCAGATACAACATAATTGTCAGCCAGCAGATCTATAAGAGTGCTCAAAGCTTATAGCTGTTCTTTTAAGACATAAAATCCAAAGAGAAACAGCAGTTCACCTATTAAAAGCCTGAAGCACCCAATCTTGTCAACTGATAACCATTTTTCCTTCGTGAATAGATCAGCATTGAATGGAAGCCGGAGATGCTCAACAAGCATTGAGTCACAACCATATAACCTACGGACCCATAGAACATTTGCAGTGAGATTCCCATGACTCCTCACTGCGTTAAAACTCCAGTTGACCCCAGTCCACAACCATATCTTTAATTCACTGCTGACTTTCCCCGTCTTCCTATTCATCATTAATAAAGAAGAAGTTTTATCTGGTTACAGTGGAAATCTGGCAAGGGAGTTTACACGATGTGAGAGTAGTGCAGTCATTTGAACCTTTCAGCCTTTTTCATCGCATTCTTCAACTTATAGCTTTGATATCTTTGTCCTACATCCTACCCATTCACAATGAATGAACAGTTGATGGGAACCTGCATAAAACATGTTGCTCATGCATAAGATAATCTTTTTTGAGTTCATGCAGAGTAAAGAAGGGACACATACAGATATAGAAGAGACAATTAGATAGAGAAACTCCGGTAACAGGATTTTATAATAGTTCTGTTTATCCACATTTCATGAAGATTGGAAAAAGTTCATCAGAATTTCAATTGTTAGCCAATAGCACCCATAAGTTAAAATGTTATTTCTCTCTCTAAGAACTTTCAAGAGATCATTTTCATCCACCTTTTTCCTATGCACCAATCGATGTCTTGGGGGCACTGAAATTCATTCCAGATTACTCGGTAGAATAGCAAGTTTAGACCACACCAGGAGACTATGGGCTTGAACTTCACATCATGTCCGAAACTCATCCAATTTTAATTTCATCTTCATATTGCCAGCTTGAACTACTATCTCTTTCTTAGAGCAGTCCACTTTCAGAACCGTTGCTTTCCTGCCAAGGGATGGAACATGAATCATTGCACCAACTGCTGGAAGCTCAGATTTTTTCTCTGCATTATAGAAGGGAAAAGACTGTTTATAGATGGACCTTTTCCAATTTAACAAGACTAGAGATAGTACTCTTGCTGAAAGAGAGTCCCCTCCATATTCCCTCAATGGCAATTACTTATGCTGTTTTCTAAATAAAATAAACATGGCGAGTTTCTTAAGCAGTACCAGAAGATGATTGCTTGAGAGCTTTAGATGGGATTTTGCTTTTCCTTTGCACAAGATCTTTGCTGTCTTTATCTAAACTTTGTTGGAGCTCAGCAGCCAATGACTTCGCGCTTGTTCCTACTCTAATTGGCTGGTGCTGCACTTGGGATGCACGAAACTTCCGCACTCTCTTATGGAGCATTGAACGTGCCGCCACAGCAGCCTCTGATATTTCTCTAAACATCTTATTCTTTTGAGTTATACGTTGTTCCTCAATCCTCCTCCGGGCAGCCAACAGTTTTCTGTGAAGGTCCCTCGCAAGCCTAGAACAAAAACAGGAAGATGCTAGATAAACACAAGTTTCATTTCATATGATGCCTTGCTAGCAGAAAGACCCACTTCTTATAAAGGAAATAATTCTTTTCATAAATTTATACACTTATTGCAGGATGAAATTCATCGGCCACTTTCAAAGTGCACTGATTGAGTATGTCAAACAGGAGAAACCTAAGTAGAGAGTAATCGAATACACTTTCATGAAGACTTCAACTTATCCTTTTAACAACATATAAGTTTAATAATATTTTGGGTATTTACACAAGCAAGAGTAGCATTCATCCACATAGGAGTATGAAAAAAACACAAAGAATACCTAAAGAAATAATGGGTAGATACTCCCTCTGAACTTGGATAAAGGAGAACATATAGTTCCATTCAGTACTTCTATGATTCAGCAGTTAATAGCTATTTATGACTCAGCAAAAAACAAAAAGGAAAGTGATTGCTTATGAAAGAGGCCAATTCCAAGAAGCCAACATTCTCACATTAGGTAAGATTGTGAATCACGATGCAACTCACGGAATTCCTGCTTGTATTTTTCCATATCAGTAATGAGCTGCAAGCGCATACAAAGATATGTCATCAGTAATGGCTCCTCAAATGCCACCAAAAGAAAAGGGAACAAAACCAATCTCCATAAATGCAAGTGAATATAAAATTAGTCAACTGAAATTGCGGATCACACTCCCAATAATGCAAACTTCCATGATCTTCACATTCACTAGGCACATGATGACAAAAAGCCTCACGTAGACCCCAAACCATGGACTGAGATTATAAAAAAGCATATCCATGTTCTTATAGTGTTGGTATTGACCATGATGGAGTGTCGAGCAATAAAAACTGAACCCATATGCTACAGAAAAAGGAGTGCCAAATGTATGATATGCTACAACACGTACACCTTTCATAGAAGTTGCTTATCTTACTATCAAGATTTTGTAAGATGGCCAGAACAGTTCTATGCTAACACTAGTTACCTCATTTATCTCTGCACTTGCTGAACCATACAGTTCTCGAGCATCATTGACAATTGTGCCAGGCAATCCCAATCTTTCAGCTATACTGATGGCATTTGAACGCCCTATAAGATAAAACAAAAGTCAAGTCATATCCACTTTTGACAGATAAAGAACAGCAAATGACAGCATAAGCTATTATTAAACTTTGCACAACCACTGCAGGACATAACAAAGGCAGTCATCTAAGGAAGAATGAAAAACCTGGAATTCCCCAGAGAATCTTGTAAGTAGGCTTCAAATTTACTTCATCAAACTCCATACAAGCATTTTCAAAGCCAGCAGTGCTGCCAATCATTGATAATATGTAAGAGCCCAGGAGCACAAAGGGAGCATCAGATCTAGTAGGTTTTGGCAAATGTCAAAAGCAGATATGTCCTTTATGATTTCAACTAGATTAAACAAGCTAAACCACTGCCACCAGCGACAGATCTAGAATTATAAACTTAAGGGGTCCAAGTTTGATGTGAAAATTTTATTTTCGTTTTTCAATAAGTGCGTGATCCAAAATAAAATATTGATTAACGTGGGGGTGGAAAGCCAAGGGAAATTACCCCTACATACCGATCAAGCAACGGGAAAGAAAAAGTTCAAAGGATGAATATGTATCTGCAATGGACCTTCAAAATTCAAGTCAAAAAACTACCTGTATTTCAGGGTTTTCAGTTCAGCATGATGGGTTGTAGCTATTGTCAAAAGAGCACCATTGGCAAAAGATTCCAGCAGTGACATTCCCAGAGCCGCTCCTTCTAGAGGGTTTGTTCCCGCACCAACCTATTGTTATCACATACCAATATAATATTTCATTTTAACCTAGGGAAGCACAAAAAGAGCTGTAATTGCATAACAGGTCACTCAAAGGAGTCACGTCAAACAATTATGGAGAGGCAAAAGAAAGACCGATAATAACATACTTCGTCTAGAAGCACTAACGACTGCTTTGTTGATTTTGATTGAATGTCCTGCAAATATATCATATAAGAAAATATCAACTATAAATAATATGATTAGTGGCACGATTACGTGATGGCATGATAACAAGAAAACACCATAAATTTTAGTGATCGAGACGACACAAATCCATGTCCTTTAAACTTAATTTCATTTCATAAAACTTCAAATCATATTTTCTCATCTTCTATTGATTCTCCTTTGAGTGTGTGCCATTTTTGCTATTTATTCTAGAATTTTCCAGTGTTTATAGAGAAAAGGTTAAATATGAGTCTATATAACTCCCAGGGTTACAAACTAATTCAAGGAACCCTACAACGGAAATATCCGAGAAGGCTATGCTCACACTGATTTGTTTCAAGTGTCCAGAGAAGGTAGATAAAGATTGTGACAAAGACTGTTCATCACCAATATCAGCAAAGACAGAATCAAACCAAGGGATCCGTACAGATTCAGCTGACAAGATATATAGGCCTGCAACAACAAACTTCCCTGGTGAGATACTTTAAACATTACACAAAATACATGTGCTCAGATTGTCAACAGTTACTACGAATAACTGTGTTTTAATTGGAATGCTGTTAATAGATAGATTTGGCTTGGAATAGCAGACATTTATCACTGGAGAGACAGAGATAACGGAAAAGTAATTTTAAACAGCAAAAAAAAAAAAAAAATTGCCGCAGGCAACCCATTGGCCTGTCTCAGAAAAGGCACCACAAAGGAAAGCCAAGTATTAAACCTGATTTTGCCATCAGAGCTGCCAAGCCAATTGTTTTTAGGCATACAGTTTTGCCACCAGTATTAGGGCCAGTTATGACCAAAACCTTAGTCTCACTGGAAATGAAAAAATCAACTGCGACTGGCTTAGCTTGTTCGAGGGCTGCAACCTGAATTAACAGCAAATGTGTCAAAATATAGAATTAAGTACTATGCTCAAATTGCTAACCATTGACATTTCAAACTAACCCGCTCTTTCAGGGTTACAAGATCAATCTCTGACTCTCCTTTTTTTGACATTCCTGCTTGCATTTTCCTCCTTCCTATTTCCTGAGCCATCATATTATGCAGTGAGCACCAACCCCTATATAGCTTCTAGATGTTTAATGAGTGTGTGCAAGAGCAGATAGCACACCATGAAGTTTAAAGAGTTATCATAAGCAGAAAATTAATGAAAACGTTTAATTACAAGACATTCCATGACTCACCACAGCAGCACTACTGAGATCCTTTTGGGCCTTGCGCAGATTTAGTCTATGCTGCTGGACCAACAAGGGATGATAAGCTTTAGGCAAAAACAACGTCCATTCCATGGAGTTTGATGATTTTGAAATTTTATGCTCTGACAAGGATGTTCCAGCATCGAGTATTCTAATCTTCTCCTCTAGTAGAAGCAGATCAGGACATGTGCCTCCATATGAAAGACTATATGTAGCTCGAGCATTTATCTGCATATTAGCGCCCAAACAATAAGAAGAGCACCTTCAATTATTATATAAAACTCAATCTACAATGTTATCACCACAACTGGTCTCGCAGTTTTATGACTGACTTTAATAAGAATTATCAACAGTAGCTTTTAGAATATAAGTTCTGTTGGAATTTCTCCAACGGAAGAGAATTTTGCCACAAGTCTGCCTATGAGATTGTGGCTAATAGATATCCTGAGGATCACACAAAGACTGGTCTTGGATATGGAAAACTGATACAACCCTAGAATTAAGCATTTTGGCAAAGTCTCCATAATAGCATAGCTCTAGATGAAGTCCTTGTGGCATGCCCAGAACATTTGTTCAGTATGCGGGCAAGCCCTGAATCTGCAGATCATTTATTTTTATTCAGCCCCATGGCTGGAGAGTTTTGGAGGGACCTGGCTATTCCTAACAGCCTGGCAAGGTCTTTCATCAAGGTTACCCGGGAGTGGATTGAAGACAATGTTAAAAGCAAGTTTTGGTAACAAAGACACAAAATTCCATGGGGAATTGTTTTTTCTATGGATCTTTGGGTTCTTTGAAAAAATAGAAATAATATTTGTTTAAGAATCAGCAAATTTGCCTAAACTCACTTCTTTTCGTTTGACTAAAGCAGGAGAATCATATGCTACCATGAAGAATTATGGGTGTGGAAGGAGAAGATTAAGGCAGGGAACGAAACAAGGCAGGGAACGAAACAAAGGAAACCTGGACAAGGGGGGATTAAGGTTAATCAGATGGGGCAATGTCTATGTAAAACAGAGAAGCAGAAGCAGGAGTTCTTTTGAGAGATTACCAAGAAACTGCATAGCTGGCTTCTCACATAACATAGGTAGAAGAATGCTTTCATAGCTGAGATTTGGATGCCAAGAAACACAATCAGACTTGCTCTTACGAATAACGTTAATCATTTGCATGTTGAAAAGGATGCTTTAGTGGTTATTCATGTTCTTGAAAGCAAAATCTCGCAATCTCTCATAGAACCTCTCCTTTTTTGAGTGCAGTAACTTGCTGGAAGGAGTACAGGCATACTGCATCGAGCATATATACAGAAAAGCAAAAGAATGCGCAGACACTCTGGTTAGGTTGGAAAAGGAACAGCATATGGAGTTTATTATATTCACTGGTATTCCAGATTTTACTAAGGATATTTTTTATAGGGAAGCACTTGACAGTAGTTCAACTACGAATGAAGTAACTTGACTGGTTTAACTTCTGAATGACAATCTTTGTTGCAACAAAAAACCATATTCAATTACTTGTAAGTTGGTGAAAAAGGTAATTCAAACTGTATGAGGTCTAATTTATATTTCCTACAGGCTTCACATAAAAAGGATAACACTCAGGAAACTTGGAAACTGCACACAAAAGACCACTCTGCAGAAAAAACCAGAGAGAGGGAGAGAGAGAGAGAGAGAGACTTCAGTAGCAGTAGGCACTTACCATATCCAGTTGGATTATGCTGTTTAGCAAAATTTCAGTTTCATCAAGATCCATTTGCATCTGCTTGAGAAATGACAATTAGAGAATAGAAAAGTAAGAAGAAGCCAGTGACAATAAAAAATATGCAACCTTCTTTGTTAACATTAAAAGCACATCTTCCTCTGCCTTTGCCACCAATCCTCTTGCTCGTTGCAGCTCATCATTTAAAGGAACAGCAGCAAGTGGCTCCATGACATTACCATTTCCTGAACCACTACATCATGACAGATTCAGGAGAGAATGCATGACCTTGTACCAAAGGAATCCCAAAAACACTCCTCATCAAAATTTGACTACTTGCATTCAGTGAGAGCATTCATTATGCAAATTGTCCACCATCCTGCCTTCTAAAACAAAAGCCTTCTAGTTTGAGTTACCAAAGAAGGCAAGCAAAATTTCCTTCTAGAGTAAAAGTTAAAGTTCACTATAAATTATAAATAACTTATCACCATTGCCATGTAAGCAAAACATTACCAAATCCCCCAAAGTACCCAACGGTACTTCATTTTTTTTAAAAATGCTCATTACACAACCAAGCTCATCTAAACACCTGTCCAAAAACCAAATGTGCTCTACTAGAAGTTTAGAAGTGACTACATGGCTTAATAACTACATTATGTTTTCAAAATTGATAGCAAAACTGTAGAGCGAAGATCTACATAACAGTTCAACTGTCTTATGGCACAAAGTAACAGAAAGTCCCAGCTATGAGCTAAGATGAAAAAAGCGAAGAGCTCTGGATAATGTTGGTTGACTACAATCACTTACAGCCACTCAAAAGCCTTTTTTAGTGCAAAAAGAAGAGGAAAGGAAAGAAAAACGGAAGGATGTAATATATTTTAGCACCTGGATATCAGTAGACCATTCAAATTTATCAGCTTATCCATTCCGGACTTTATGCACCATCTTCCGTTGACATTACTCACTTCCTAAATAAAGGAAAATATAAAAGTTAAAACAGACAAATAGAAAAATACAAAGTATACACACTGCATAGATCTGTCTGACTGATGCACTCACCAGGGAGGATGACTCATTCCTATCATTCCTCGTTAATTTGTCCATCATCTCGTGTAGCTGAACAGAGAAAATGTAAAAGAACTAGAATCAATATTTAGCATCAAATAAGGAGACAACTCAGTAATTCAAAGGTTCGAATAAGAAACTGGCTGAGAAGTATGATGAGGATCCACAGATGGAACTTCTTTTTACAGAGAGTCCTTTGATTAAAGGTAGCAAACTTTCATTAGTTTATCAATAAAAATTGACTAAGAAGTTGGCAGTCAACTCATGTGACGAAATGCTTCCTCTAAGTCCAAGACAATTACACCAATAACAACAATAAGGGTTACTAATAAAAAAGAACGTATATGATTTTGCAAATCACATTGGCATCCCCTTGGTGCCTGTTCGATGAATTATCTGACTATCTAATAAAATAACAACAAAAAGTTATGTTGTATAGAGGTAGAAGAGGCAATTGCTGCCCTCCGTGATAACATAGCCTGTACAGATGGATATTGATGCAAGAGATATAAGACACTTTGTGTCAACTTTTCCGTAATCTGGTGTGGAAGAGGCCAACATCTTATAGCCGCCCTCAGCAAATACAGTTGATAAGCCAATCTGAGTGCATAAACATGTTCAAGCATCACAGTCCTTGAAACATCGAAGGGAAGCTTTCTAATTGAAGGTAAAATTATGATTAAGTGAATGGCACGAAAATGGCAGGATAACTTCACCCTCTTTTCAAGTATCTGCACTTGTTCACGTGACCGTTTGAGCAAAGGACTCTGAAACAAACAAAAAGGCTAAGATGAGCTACATAAATGATTAAGAGAGAGAAACAAAAATCACATCCAAGCCTACAAAGAAAGCTGTCACAATAAAATGACACTCTAGTAGGCAAAGAGCCACAGTAATGACAACCAACTCCGAAATATTGAAGAACATACAGCCGAGTCTTTAACAGAGCCATCTTCATCAAGGACTTGCTGTATCAACCTAATTAGAGGTCGATTTATTATCAATTCCATAATCTGCAAGGTAACATAAAAAATCGAATGAGTCCATGATGACATTAGCAAAACAATACATGCGAATACTCTATTTAATTGTATGTACTTGAGTCCCGTTATGATACCACTTCGCTCAGAGGCATGAAGCGTCTATGCCAGTCCGCATCTTCCTTGATTGCTGCTCGTAGATTCAGCTGTAGAGCATCAGCGAATTGCAAAAGTGATGCAACCGCTATTGCTTCATGTCCACTCATGGGTAATTCCCTCCGAGCACACTGAATTGCAGACTTGACCTTTGAAAAGATCAAAACTCAGCAGTCAGTGACACCTCAAGCTCAACATCTTGTCGAAACCTAAAACACTTAAAATGACCCCAGATATCCATGCGACATGTGTCAGAGCTCAGTAGCAATTCATGAATAAAACTGAGCCAGAAGTGTATAATCGTTCTTTACTTAGAGTTGCCGTGCGTATCCGTAATTCAGAAACGAATGTGACCCACCGATGCTTAACAAATTCGATATGGCTCTGAGAAACCAATGAGAAGTGAATATGCACAGTAAATGAGATTCCTAAACTTCACGTTGCTAGAAGAGGACAAAATTAGCGTAAAAGCACTGACCAGAGCAGTATCGACGCCGCTCAAGTCCAAGCTGAAACCGCCGTGCCGGTGCATTTCCACGGCCGCATTGGTCTCGCTCAAAAGCCTCATGCTCTCCTCGTACGTCTGATCCAGAGACCACAACCGAGTCTTCGCAACAACCAGCAACAACCAGCAACAACCAGCAACAAACCAACGCCCACAACAAGCGTCAGAATCCAATCAAAGCTATTCAAAACCAAAATTCGACATCGCAAAATCACCAATCGCCTCCGCACATAGATCTCCACTCCTCTTAGCTACACAAGTATCGAATCCGCACGCGAAAATCAGTATCGCCTAACGAACACGCGAATCCGCCGATCGACCGAGCTGACCTTAGTGGCGTCCCGGCCGAGCGAGGTGCCGGCGAACGAAGCGACGGAATCGCAGAGCTTGTCCCACTCCAGGACCCTGAGGCTCTGGAGATGAGCGGACGATTCGCCGCTGAGACCGGCGACGGAGGCGGCCCTGGAGACGGAGCGCCGATTGAGGAGAACTCGGTTACTGAAAGCGACGGCGAGTAGAAAAAGAAGGATGCGAAGAAGAAGATGGAGGGAAGGCGATGGAGTTGAGGAAGAGCGTGGGATACGCCATGGTCTTGCTCGAGCAGAGACCGCTCGTTTGAAAATGGCGGGGGATTTCTGGATGATGAGGAATGTTAGGAAACGCACGGAAATGATAACAGCGCGCGATGGATAGGATGGGTGCGTTGCGATGACGAGGGAGAAATGTCTACCTTTCCTCCGCCCCACCCCCCTTAAGAGTTCCTAAAAATAGGAAACCCATTGCTCCTCCCTGTTTGGGTAAAATTCTCGACTAGACCGGCTCCGCATAGACTAAATTCATCGTATCCGTTCTTCATATGAGTCTTATTATGAAGTCCTAGAATCAGATACGCAACTGACAAATTTCTATTTTGGCACGTCATTCGAGAATGGGATCAACTAACAGATTGGATCATCAATCATACAATTTGGTTTGAGTTTTGACTCTAATTTTACGAGTACATCACCACACTTAAGATAAATTGAAGCTTTGTAAGAATCAGTTGATTTAGAGATTAATGTTCCGTTTACTTCACAAAAAATTGTATAATTTGAAAAATATTTTTCTAAGAACAGTTGCTTATATCGCTTAAAATAATTAATCAGCGAAAAATATTTTCATTATCAATAATAATTAGTTTTCCATTTTTGGTATTGATAATAATTTATGCTTAAATATTTTTTAGATAATGAAAATAATTTTTTTATTTATTTTTGTAAATAATAAGTGATTAAATTTTAAAATATATTTTTCAATCATTCATTTCGGACAAAATAAACGGAGCATCATTGACTGATTGTATTAGTCCAATGTATTTACAAAGAGCAAAACCTACAAATTTAGGGTGACAGAAAACCATGGCTTTTTGGGCCTATCCTAGCAGAGGAAATTCATGGGTTGGGCCCAGCCGAGCATTTGCCCCAAAATGTTATCAGCCCTATTGGGAAAGGAATAGAAATTGGCTGCGGTGTCAAGGTCAACAGCATTCCCTTACTCATTTTTATTCGGTACATTTTGTTTTAAGCAAGGTTCCATTGAAAAAAAGAATGATTCAAAAAAAAATCTCAAAAATGATTATTTGTATCGTTTAAAATAAATAAATAAATAAAAAATCTTTTCATTATCAACATCAATTTATGTTGAAACATTTTCTAAACAATGAAAATATTTTCTATCAATTCAGTCCCTAAATGATATAACTAATCTTTATTTTTATAAAAATATTTTTCAAATTATTCATTTTTTCGTCAAATAAAAAAATCGAGTTAAAACTCAATGATGTAATAATTAGGAAGTTATGTTGACATCATAGATGGAAGCTTCCCCTCTAGTGTATCTTCAAAATTGCAACGGTATAATTCAACGCGAATGCAAAGTTTACTTCCTAAAGGGTGTGGAGTGACCGTCAACAACAATTTAGGCATAATTATTTTCGTGGGTGATGATAAAAAAATTTTATTCATTCATTTTGTGAGTGATATAACCAAACATTTTTTAGAAAAAAATATTTAAATTTTCCGTGAAAAGAGCACATTCAAAAGGTCAAGACAATTCATCAACGTGTCGATGTACGTAGTCGTGGCAAACAGGCTATGTGCAGCTACGCTAAAGGCATGGCATCTCCATGGCCAATTGCTCTTTGTATCAGTCACGATGTACGCCACTTTTCTGATTGGTTTGATCGTAGGTGCACAAACAATAACCAGACAAAAAGAGTAAGCTCCTAATTGACATCAGTGGATATCGAAGTGTCCGATCATTCCAATCCCTAAATTCCAAATTCAGATCATAAAATGGTGAATTGGGATCTACAACACATCACCCGCAAAATGTTTAGTTTGTGTATGGACAATTCAAGGCACACCAATGGTAACCTTGTGAAAATAGCAATGAGGCATGAGCTAGCATCACTTGTTGGCGTTTGGCGAAATTCAAAGCATTTCAATAGGTCCAAGCCCTAAGTTCGAATTTAGTGTCATCAGTGGCAATTGGAATCCAGTGATTTGCATGCAAATTTCATGAATCGAATCAAATAATATTATTTCCTATGACAAAGATCATGTGATAGCATATATTAAAACGAGAGAATGTTGTTTTCTAGCAAAAGCACTGAGGCATGAAACTATTAGTCGCTTGTTGGCCAGCCAATTGAGAACGTTATTGCGAAATATATTGAAAATTTTCTCGTCCATTGTTCGGAATATGCTGCCTTTAATGCGCAATTATCTTTGCTTCCTGTCACGAGGAAAAAAATAAAGAAGTTAATTCATTAGTGATGCAAATAATTTAATTGAAATTTAATGACGTATTTAATCCTCAAGTTGGTTTTTTTCCTTTTTTATACAAAAAGGTGACACCAAATCTCAATCTCCTCATATAATCTACTCTTTTAGATAAGATAAAATGGGCTTTCTATTTTTGAAGAATCTTGATCACTTCTCTCTTATCTAAATATCTTGAGTTGTATATAATATAAGCGAAATTACAAATGTGATGTTGATGGACAATTACGTAAATTCATAATTTTAGTTTATCTCTCCCATTTTACAATGTAGAAATTCCGACATTTTTAATCCTATAGTAACCTTTTCGAAAAGATTCTGAATCTTGAAAGGCTTTTCTTTTGATAGTTACTTACAGAAGTTGTCCTTATTGACACGAAAGTTCCTATATCGTTTACTCTTACAGATCCGTCTTGTTTAATTTATTGTTCTGTCTCGCACTATCCTCCAGTTGGCACTAAATGGCCTTTCCTGACCCCTGTTCTACCTTTAAAATATTAGAAGGCGCCTTTTTTTTTTTTTTTGTTGGTCAAGTAATACTAAATTAGCAAGACCCACAATAAATAAATAAAAATTAATAATAAAAATTAAAAGTGGGAATTTCTTGGAATTAAATAAAGCTAATCGTTTTAATACTAGAACTTGAAGTGGGAAAACTGCAAAGTAATGATGTCTTATGAAACCCATCAGTTGACTTTCGTTTTGCTTTTTTGCCCAAAAAAATTGTCAAATTGATTGATGGACGGCGGATACTTGTCAAGACAACGCAAGGGGGTGGTATTAAGAGTCCCAAAAATTAAGCCACACTACTTGATTTTTAAGTGGGAATTGGGAGAGGTTGCATGGTGCACGTTTTCTACGGCCGTAAATGGCTATCCGATCCCTCAAACGGATAACTGAGTTCAATTCATATGTATCACATCTCCACTCTCCGAAATCTTACGTTATCTTCAAATCCTTTTTTTCATCTAACACAACACGAAATGCAATCACCACTTTTAGTATTCTTAACTTACCAATCAATCGACGCATGCAGCTCTAAGCCCAATATAGCTCAAGATTTTAGAAAGGGAAAAATGAACTCATCGAAAGAATCAATAACTCTGCAAAGGAAAATAAAAAAAGAAAAGGCAAAAGATTTCATTGAACTTACAAAATTAGATTCATTGGAAACAATGGGTGGCGCTTTTATTTTTTCTTCCTTGTGACCCTATTTATCTATCCATTTTGTCAGTTCCCATCACTTTCACTTGTCATCCCAGACTCCCAGTCATAGCCGGCCGATGACCAATAATGAAGAAGAAAAACAAAAAACCGGAGGTTAAAGTCCAAAATGGAGATTCCAAGCACGTCGCTGTCTCTCACCGTATTGCCATTTCGTCAAAAGCTGTACGTGTGAAGAATTTGCCCCCATCGGTAAAAGATGGACCAGTAATTGTCGACGGAAAGGGCTTGCTGATTCGATGCAGATTCTCTTACCTTTCTCTGAAAAGATAATAGCATTCCAATTTTGGCCTAATATATAATATATTTTATTAATTAAACTTCAAATTTTAATAACATCTGAACTTTTAATCTATTTAATATACTTCATAAATTTTGAATACGTGTTCAATATAGTTTCAGAATTATATGAAGATGTTCAATATAACCCTTTAAATAATTCATGATCAGGAAATACATAATTCAAAGATTAATTTGAACGAATTAAAAATTATTGCATATTATATCAAAATTCAGAGACCGCATCAAATAAATTAAAAGTCAAAATTTGTGTCCATTTCCTTAGCACAAAGACCCTAATGAAGAAGGAGAAAGAGGCTCTTGGATTTTGGGTACATGAATTTTTACTTTATCAATGTGAATTCTAAACTTTAGTTAAATGTCCAATGTGATCCATAAACTCTTAATCTGTTTAATATGACTCTTGAACTTTAGATACATGTTTAATATAATCATTCCATTAATTCACACAGTTCAAAGCATTATATTAAACGAAACAAAAGCTTATGGAAGGGACCACGTGGAACAAAGTCAGAGCTCAAGAGTGACGATATATGTGGAGCCAAACTTTGACGAACATAGAAGACGAAGGAGGGCCCCGACCAGATCAGCGCCGCGATTCGATTCTCCATCATCCGCTACCGTCGTCCATCAGTTTTTAACTCGCCGATTACAGTTCCGTGCACTCCTTAAAAACCGGTCCGCATCCGCAGCAGAGCTCCACACTCTCGCACTCGATCTCGTCCTTTCCCTCGAACGGGCGGGCCCCCACTTCAAGCTCCCTCCCTTTCCCCCGACCCTCGATCCGAAATCCCGTCTTTCCTCGGAATCCCCGAACATGGTCCTCGATCAAGAGTCGGCCGCGCCGGCGCCGGCGCTGCCGAGGAGGTCCCTGTTCCGGTACAACTCGCCCCTGACCCAGGTCGGCCTCATCGGGCTGGTCTGCTTCTGCTGCCCCGGCATGTTCAACGCCCTCTCCGGCATGGGCGCCGGCGGCCAGGTCGATCCCACCGCCGCCAACAACGCCAACACCGCCCTCTACACCACCTTCGCCATCTTCGGCGTCCTCGGCGGCGGGATCTACAACGTCCTCGGCCCCCGCCTCACCCTTGCCGCCGGCTGCAGCACCTACGTCCTCTACGCCGGATCCTTCCTCTACTACAACCACTACCAACACCAGGCCTTCGCCATCGTCGCCGGCGCCATCCTCGGCGTCGGCGCGGGACTCCTCTGGGCCGGCGAGGGCGCCATCATGACATCGTACCCGCCGCGCGACCGGAAGGGCACTTACATCTCCCTATTCTGGAGCATTTTCAACATGGGAGGCGTCATTGGGGGTTGATTCCATTCGCGTTGAATTACAAGAGGACGAGGCTGCTTCCGTGAATGACGGGACCTATATTGGGTTCATGTGTTTCATGACCGTCGGTGCGCTGCTTTCGTTCGCCATCTTGCCACCAAGCAAGGTGATTCGTGACGACGGGACTACTTGCACTAACGTCAAGTACTCGAGCGTCTCCACCGAGGCGGCCGAGATTCTCAAGCTGTTCCTCAACTGGAAGATGCTCTTGATCGTGCCAGCCGCCTGGGCGAGCAACTTCTTTTACAGCTACCAGTTTACTAATGTGAACGGAGTCTTGTTCAATTTGAGGACTAGAGGGCTCAACAACGTGTTCTACTGGGGGGCGCAGATGTTGGGGTCGGTCGGAATTGGCTATGTGTTGGATTTCAGCTTTCCGAGTCGGAAGGTGAGGGGATATGTCGGAATTTTGCTTGTAGCTTTGCTCGGGACTGCGGTTTGGGGGGGTGGCCTTGCTCATCAGCTAACATACACTCGCGACAAACTGCCCGAGAAGTTGGATTTCAAGAACTCACAATCCGATTATGCCGGGCCATTTGTGCTGTATTTCAGCTACGGATTGCTGGATGCAATGTTCCAGAGCTTGGTTTACTGGGTCATTGGATCTTTAGCTGATGATTCCGAAACTCTTAGCAGGTAGGGAATCATTTTCTCCACAATGAGTAACAAGAGATTCTATTTTGGCATGTAGACCTGTGGAAATAGGGATAATATTCTTGATTAACTCCATTTTTGGGTAATTGAAACTGATATCTGGTTTTCTTCTATGTCCTGCAGGTACAGTGGGTTCTATAAAGGAGTGCAGAGTGCAGGAGCGGCAGTCGCATGGCAAATCGACCAGCACAAAGTCTCGTTCCTGGGGGAGCTTATCATCAACTGGTCGCTCATGACGGTTGGCTATCCCTTGCTGCTGGTTCTTGTCAAGTTGGCCGTGAAGGACGATGCGAAGGGTGAAGAGGGAGCTAAGAAGGAAGTTGCTCCTTCTTTTGCTCATTAGTTGGTATTCCACAATGTCATTTAATCTTATGAAGCTAGGCTGAAAAAGATGGATTCTTTTGAATAGCTTTGTCTCCTCCTCCTCCTATGGGTTTTCCTATCCTGTCTACAGTGGAGTTGTAATCTGTGACTGTTGACACAACAGTTGTAAATGATACATTGTTACCTTTCCCGTGTATTTCTCTCCCTCTGAAGAGCTGCAAACATAGGTGTGGCTTATGAGTAAATCACGGCTGTCATAGTTATCGTCCTAGGTATGGGGAACACTAAATTGTCAATTATCACATGGAGCATTAAGTCACGGCAGGCAATCTAGTATTTTATAGCTATGATCTGCTGGCTTGCATATTTTAATGTAATCTTCCTTTCAAAATGCCTAGGAACTTTCTGAGAAGCTGACTCTGCACGGCGTATATTCCTTTTAGCTTTCAGACATGTGAACTGAGACAAATAGAGTAAAACTCCAGGGTCGCTCCTCGTCCTAGTCGACCATTTCTCTAGAGTAAATTCCAATGTCAGGAAGTACTGTGGATTTAAATATTCTCCTCCTATAGTAAAAAAAGGGTAAACATTGATTTATGTATTTCTGGTCCTCTTGTTGTTTGTTTGGGCTAAAAAATATAGCATTTCTGCATCCAGCTGGAAAAAGATCAGGTTCGCAATTTCATGCTTTGACTTCTTTCAAGTGTGACCTCTGCATTTCTTAGGATAGAGAGCTTGTATTGGTCAAGATGTAAAGCCTCTCATGATGTTCTATCATGATATAGCTATGAAACATCAATTACTGTCTCTGCAGGATCAATGCAATGCGGTGAAAAGGTCAACTTTTGGATGCGTAATCTCGAGTAGTCCTCAATTAGCAGGAAGAGGAAGTAAGAGGCTTTGTTGCTATATTGAACCGAGCATTTGACTCTGCTTGTTTCTTAGAACTAAGAGCTTTTTTATCCTTAAAGCAAGTATATTGTTCACCACAACACAATGCTACAATGCTTCTGAGCGTCCTGCCAGATGCTTCTGAGCAGTTTGTGTTCCTGGGTATTTCACGAGCATTTGTATGCTGAACTCAAAACAAGATTTCTTTCCGTTATGTCAAATAGCCGAGAAAGGCCCACCGAGAAGGTGTCATAGATCATCTTATAATTCCTTTACTCCGAATTCCCAGAATTGGAGACTTTGATGAGGCACTGTTGGTGGTACGATCTCTCTCAGAATCCATTTTCTTGTCCATGAGAAAAACTAAGTTGAAATTCTCCTTGCAGGCACAAA
Organism: Eucalyptus leucophloia subsp. euroa; assembly: GCA_017140325.1. Taxonomy (NCBI): domain Eukaryota; kingdom Viridiplantae; phylum Streptophyta; class Magnoliopsida; order Myrtales; family Myrtaceae; genus Eucalyptus; species Eucalyptus leucophloia. The sequence continues at coordinate 4,831,148 of CM029478.1, read as the reverse complement.
AGAGGTTCACCGGATTGGTCATGTGGAAGACTTGCTTTTCTTCCATGACTTGTCCGGTCTTCTTGCTTCTAGCTTTGCCACATCAACTGTCTAGGATTTTTGCAGATGAATCTCCCCTTCCACATCAAAACGCAGAAATCGTAGTTATTCTTTGAAACGAGAGGGACAAGGGCGACATGCTTTGCGAATCATGTTAAAGATTATTCAGAAATCTCTTGTTGCTTTTCCTTTGAAATTTAGACAAAAGAAGAAGAAAAAATCCCTGAAAAACGCATTTTAGCATCTAAAGACCGACTGAATAACATCCTGAAGAAACAGATTTTCAGGCATCGAGCTTTCAAGAACACTATGAAACAAACGCGTGGCTCTTCTGCCTTTATACGAAGAAAGCAGAGCTGCGAGGTCAGCGTGATTTTGTGGAACTCGACGTCACCATGAAGTCAAGTTTGAGCGGATTGTCAAGAGCCTTAATAGGAGATAGGAACGATGAATTAGAGGAAATACCCTGTGCACCAGATAAGAGTGATGGAGAGGACTATGGGAGCACTCAGCACATGAAACCAGAGAGAATCAACTCCCATTGCTCAGGAAGCTTTGCCAGACTAGAGACAGCACAATCGACGCTGTACATGTTCTTGTTCTTGCCCGTGTTACCTGGACCACATAGATGCTTCGCGGGCTCGCTTGCTCACGGAACGGAATACGCTACAATCGTTTTGAGCGGCCAATCTCTGTTGCGTGCAGCCTACGATAGGACTCAAAAATTTCTTACCGTACGCTCTTGCCCCCACTCCACCGATTTCTGTATGATTCATTATCTTAGCAAAAAAAGATATGTCCCAACAATATAAAAAAAAAAAAAATCGTAATGAATTCATGAGAATGTAGCTGCTTCTACTCGAGACTACGCGGTATATGACCATTTAAACGTAAAACACAACTTCAATTATTAAGACGAATATATTTGAAATCCATCTTCGCACTGAATCGAATTTTGACAAAATAGCTTCATTCTGACTCGAAAAGTGGTCTCGACGTGGCCCGTGGAAGCACATTCAACCAAATTGTATGCATGAGAAGAACAAAGTTGCAGGAATTGGATGAGCAAAAACCTAAAGATGAACGCCAGTTACTTGCACTTCAGAACGTGAGCTTTATTTACCAAAATGAGGCCATGCATCACAGTTAATGGTAAAATGATTTCAATTTCTTCATTAAAGTCCATCTCAACGGATAGAAGAGCAACTTGTAGAACAAAATCCACCACCTCCAAAAGGAAATGTGCATGTTGGTCGTCTGAAGAAGATCCTAATTTCCCAAAAGCCAATGTAACCTTCTTTGCGAAGTACAGTTCAAACCTGGTTTTGACTTGCTGTGAGGAAATGGGAAACCAGAAACAAGGGAACATCAGCCGCAACAGTTTTGCAGGAAAAACTATGTTCTCTTTTCGAATTGTCCTGTGCGATTACTTCTACTCTCCTTCAGAGGACTTTGAAGCGAAAATGTTGGCTCACGCTGTTCCATACTATCTCTTCTAGAAATCACGGGAATCTCGTCCACAGCCTTTCCCGAGGAAGAAGTGTTGTCATCTGAGCTTTCAGTCAACTGAGAGGAAGAGCCTCCTCCACTTGGAGCATTCCCTGGGGCCTTGCCAATTAGGCTTTTGTACATTGTCAAAGCCTGTGCCATCATGTTAGCTGGATTGGCAGTGGAGCTAGGAAGCAACAATGTTGTGCCCTGATGTAAATAGTAGTTATAATGAGAATACATCAGAATCATAACCTGTGCAATACTAAGTTATTCGCAGGGAATATATAATCAAACAAAAAATCCAAATCATTTACCTCTTTGGCAATGTTTCCAAAGGCCTGGATATATTGCTCAGCAATCCTCAAACTAGCCGCCTGCATTCAAAGTAGAGGTGTACACCAACGGTGGGAAGTCAAACAGGTAATTTGATAAGCGTCATCCTCTCAATAAAAAGGCGAAGAACATACATTCCATTATTTCACAGAATAGATAATGACAATGCCTACAAAGATCCAAAGAAACGCCCAATCTTAAGGGAGAAATGTCTCACAATATGATCCATTCCATCAGACTATGCAAGTTACACATTTCATTTTCTTTAAAAATAACTTTCTACTTATTTTCTTCAACCCCAATGTTCTTCCCACCTTTTTGGCTAATTGCAAATCTTTCCTCATCATGACTTTTCAAGACCATCCACCCGCCGCACTAGTTTTTTCCTCTTGAAAGTTCATAGTACACAGCATAGATAGAGCACAAGACTACAACAGTTTGTAAGAAGAACCTTCCACGTTTAAAATCCTCATAGAATGGAGAAAACACTTGCCACTAAGTATGTGAGAGTTATCATTACGTGTAGTATCATTGCTAATTGACGGAATGTCTACATCAACAACACTGGGAATCCTGTAATTTAAGAGAAAAGCTTACTTCAACACCTCCAGTCTCCTTAAGAGCATCGGATACCAGAACAATTCCTTTTGCTGTTGCTTGTGCCCTAGCAAGGATGGCTTCTGCCTCTCCTGTTGAGATGAAAAGGAGCAAATGGTAATAGGGAGAACCACTTAAGATGCCTGTGCAATTGAGTATATAACTACACCCCACAATAATGCTGATATAGGCATAGTGCAAGGTATTTCCTACCAATCAGCTAAATAAGAGCTTATAAAATGGCACTACTGATATTATGTCCTCTGCCTATAACAATTTCAGGCAAAAGATACATCAATTTCACAACTAGAAAGCAAAAGCTTACAACAAGATAAAAAAGGCCCTTAACTGACAATTTCATCAGTTCCCGCAAGTAAATTTCTCCTCTGAACAGAATATAAGTTTCTCTACTTGAAGCAGCCTTCAAATGAAGCATTGCATCCAGCAAACCACAGATTATAGAAAAATTCTAACAAGATTATGAACATATTTCAACGGACCATGAGCTCTATTAACTTGATCCATCTTTGCCGCTTCTGACTGTAGGATTACAGCACTCTTTTTACCATCCGCAATATTGATGTTCGACTGTCTTTCTCCTGTTAAACATTAAAAGTATCAGTTATTCAATATGAGGATCTGCTCAGATTTTCCATCCTACAGGGGAAAAGCATATACCAAAAACAGGATGGTTAGAATATGGAGCCAACCCAAAGCGGAAGTATCATGGTAAATAATAGCAGTTGGCAACGAAGTAAGGATGCTAGTAATTACCGACCAAGAATGTGAATCAACTAAAGTGACCACAGACTCAGTAACAATGAGAAAGAAAACAACTTTAATAGCTCATCATCACATGTCTAGTGAATATAAGCACTCAGAATACATGACCACATCACCTTCAGACTCCAGGATTTGGGCTCGTTTCTTACGCTCAGCTTCTGCTTGCATCTCCATAGCTTGCCTCACACCACGAGGAGGAGATATGTCCCCTAAAAAAGAAAGCACAGGGAAGCACATTTAAGAGATCCTCTAAAGTGTTAAATGACCATTATAACAATTTTGGACAGGCTGCAACTTACGTATTTCATAACGAAGACATTTCAAACCCCAGTCTAAGGCAGCCACGTTAATGGACTCCTGTAAAAATAGTCAACCCATAAAGCACCAGCCTTCATTCTTGTTCTCATAGCTATACCATCTAAGTATATAATCATGTAATTTCAAATTTGAGATTCAATCTGTCATGACTATTCACTCCATGGACATCATCCAATCAATGAGAAGAAAAACATACTACCAACCATAGCAGGGACAGACATAAACATAGAGAAGAACAGACAGATGCAGACAGGACTCCATCAATGGAAAACAGAAAGACCAATGGAGCTGTTCAGAAAAGGCTTTAACTCAGCCAGAATCAAAGAAACTGAGGTACTCTATGCTATCTACAACTTAGCTTAGAAGGACCATGCACTGGTAGAGTCCACAGGAGCAGAACTCACCACTATCTTTTCATTAAGTGTGTCCCGCTCCTCAAATGTCTTGTCAAGCGTTATTTTCCCAAGCTCACTACGCATCGTCGTCTGAGCTAGCTGAATAACTGCATATATAGGATTTTCAACGCCATAAGAAGCGTTGTAAGGATCCACAATCTGCGAAAACCCTATCATATTCAGCTCATTTATATCTAGATATACCAAAAAAATGAAGCATTCCGTGAGAAAACACAAAACGCGGCATGACCATACCTTAACGTAAAGCACTCCATCAATCAAAATGCTGACATTGTCTTTGGTAATAGCAGACTGGTCCGGGATAGGAATGGCCTCTTCCTTGAGCGAATGCACGTAAGCTATTCGATCGACGAAAGGAATCAAGAAATGGATTCCCGAAGTTAGGGTTTTCACATACTTGCCAAACCGCTCGATCACAAAAGCCCTCTGCTGCGGCACGATCCGAACCCCCCAATTCATCGGGGGCGTTATCTCATATCTGCAAACCCCAAGTTCACATTTTTCACAAAGCAAACACCAGCAGAAACCGAACGATTCCAACATTCAAATGCACAAAAACGCAAAGCAGCATCACATCCGCTAATCCACACGCCAAAGGCACAACTTTCACAATCGCGAGCCGGTTTCCGAAATCCACCGAATGCAGCATTCGAAAATGCCACGAGCCCGCGATTTCCGCGGCGCTAACGGCACCGCATTACCGGACTACCCCTACGCTGACCTAGGATTTCATCGAGGAGGAGGAGCGGAGGGCGCAAATTACCCGGTGCTGGGGTCGCGGCCGACGCGGAGGTGCCGGACGGAGGTGGCGGCGAACGGCGGCGAGGGAGGGAGGAGAGGGGGCAGCGGGCGGTGGCGCGGCGGGAGGAACGACGGGGCGGTCGAGAGGGCGCGGGCCGAGGCGGCGGCGGCGGCGGCGGCGGCGGCGGCGGGGGAGGAGGAGTCGCGGAGGAGGTGGTGGGGGAGAGATCTCAGGGCGGACCCGAGAGAACCGGAGCTCCTCCTGAGCACGTGATTCATCTCGCTGCTCTGCGCTCTGATCTGGTGGATGGCGAATTGGGGATGACTGTTGTTGTCGGAATTTAAGGAAGAAGAGCTAAGAAAAGGGCGTTGAAGTCACGCTGGTTTCGTGGGAAGAAGGGGGATTTCTCATGTAAAGCCCTAGTAAAACCTCCTTTCTTCTCTTTTCTTCCCTCGTCCTTCTTCCTCCTCCTCGTCTTCCTTCTTCTTCCTCAAGCAAAGCCGAGAGATGGGGTCAAAGTCAGAGCGTTTCTCCTCCGAAGTAATTTCACCTAATGTAGCATTCCTGGAACAATGTCTTCTTCGAAGTAACACCACCTAATGTAGCAATATGGAATTCCGACCAAGGAAAAAAAAAATTGCAGCCTTGCTGAATACACGCAATATCTCGTTCAAAATTAACAGTGTAGCATTATGAAATGTATGGATTGGGCCAATATGTATGATTTTCTATCGACCAATTCAGGATACGAAACGCATGGATCGAATCAATATGTATGATTTTCTGTAGCGAATGAAAAATCAAAAACATGATAATTGTATTAAAAAATTTAAAATTTGTTGCGAATGTACTGGACTTATTCAATCACATAAATTGGGCTCCTAAAATATGGCACCCTTTGGGCTTTCTATTTAATTGTATCGAAAGGTCCAATTCATTGGGATTTCCTTATTAGACCAGGTCATTTCGAGGTAAGTGGATCATTTATAATGAAAAAGAAAAGTTTCAAGAGAATGATTCGAAGTTCTTGCAAATCTACTCTTTTTCTTATTCAAAGATCATCCATTTGTCTCTATGTTTTCACATCGAGAATTCTTTGCAAATGAAAAAATGTCAAAGAGGTTTTTTTAAGTTCTAAAATTTTCAAAAAATGAGATGAAAAGTCTTGAAATTTGTCACGAAAGTGCAATCGAGTCTTGAAACTCATCAAATTCATCCAATCAAATTTTTCCATCGCCTGCAATATTTTGAAAATTTTATAACTGATTGCATTTTCACTTTTTATCACACTTTTTGAAAATTTTGTTATTCGTGATAAATTTCTTGATTTGATCATACTTTTTAAAAATCTTAAAATTTGATTGCATTTTAATAATAAGTTCTAGATTTTAATTGCGTTTTTAAAAAAAATTAAAATTTAATTATACTTTTGTAATTAATTTTAGATCTTCCAATTCCAATGCATTTATCTAAAAAATAATTTAAACTCCCAATATTGAGTTTTTGTATCATAAGACCTCTTTGATAAAAAGAGGAATCTTATCTTTCGAGAGTGAAAATTTTCCTACGAAGAAAAAGACCTAATCACTTTCAAAGATTCGAACCAGCAGTCGTATATACAATTAGTAAGGTCCAGTTGATTTACTTCCCCGTTACGCATTCCTTCCCAGGTCAATTCCAACGAGAGAGATTACACAGAAATCTGAATTGTAGAAAATGCATACTAGAAGCCACAGACAAAAGAACTTTGACCTTGAATTAGATAAGCAAACCTACTGATTGTGTCTAAATTCACAATAAATTCACCGCTAGTTCTATATATCCTGCCGAACCCGTCGCACTTGGCTGAGCAATGTCGGGACATACATTTGCTTCCCCATTACGTGGAAAGATGACTTAATTTGAAAATGATACCACAAGTGAAGAATCCCGATCCAGAACCGCTCCCCGGGACATCAAAAACAGGTTTTGCAACATAATGTATAACCGAATAAACACCAAATTGTAGGCAGAAAAACTCCCATAGCACAAAATTGTAAATCTCATCCTCAACAAGATCACCAGAGTCTGCTAAATCATCCTTCAGAAGCAAATCCAACGAAAAAAAGACATAATATAAAACTTGACACCGAACGCTGCTAATACTTCGCTTCTCATTCTTCTGTGACGATGGTTCCCTTCTCACTGACATAAATACCATCGAGGAACTTCCTGATGTCCTTGTTCTTCACATGGCATTTCTGTTACAAGACACGCAGAAATTCAATCTCAGCAAGAGCTTTTTCATCACGTGCAGGGGGTCGTATGTAAGGAAAATGATGAGTGGGACGTACCTGGTTTATGAGGGCGCAAGACCGGGAAACAAGCTCAATGTCATTCCCATCCACGATCAGTTCATCCTTCACCTTCTCAGAACGGACCACAGATACTCCTTCAAGCATTTCCACCTTCCTCACCTGAGTAAAACAAGCAAGGAAAAAGATTATTTTCAGTTTCATCTAGACCCACAAGATAAGTAAAGTGAAGAAAACAATAGGGGTGGGCAAAATCATCAAATGATTTGATTTTGGGAAAAGCCAAAGCATCGGGCCGGCAGCCTCCATTCGGTATACACGTATAGCAAAGTGCTATACTAATTCGTTACAAACTCATTCATCACATCAGTCCAGGAACAGCAGAAGCTAATAGACAAAAGGCAACCTTCTGACTTCAATCGATTGAAAGCACAATAAACTGCACACACTTGCATAAACAATCATCAGAGGACGAACAGAACAGAACAGAACAGCCCACAAGCTATCTCTAGGTCTGCTAACTACGTGAGGCTGTTCATATGCAGAGCTTCACTTCAGAAAAAGACCTCTTCACTTCGAATTTCCGTCGATGCATTCGAACAGACACCGCAAGATTCCAACTTCTGAACTAGATTCTAACGACAACAGAAATCTCAGTACCCCGGCCAGAATAAACACTTTAATCCACGGACCATCGAAATCCGATACGAGAAAGCTAACTAGGTGCTGTCAGATTCACTGAAATTTCACAATCAACCCTACCATTCACACCGAGACTAACTCTTCGCTTTCAAATAAATTATTAAAAAGATTAAAAAAGGGGCATTTCTCACCTTCTTCTCGCCCAAGAAGTTGCGGATCTCGATGGACTTGTTCGAGTTCTGGATGCTGGCGTTGATGGGGAAGTGAGCGTACACGAAGCGCATCTTGTACCTGTAACCCTTGGTGACGCCGGTGATGAGGTTCTCGACGTGGCTGAGGGCGGTCCGGATGGCGGCGGAGGTCTTCCGGGTGCCGAACCAGGCCTCGATCCTAAGCTTCCTCTTGCCGGTCTCCGCGTCCTTGATCAGCTGGAAGTCGAGGTTGAGGTGCTTGAAGTTGCGGGTGAGCTTGCCGCGGGGGCCCTCCACCTCGATCACCTTCGCGTTCACCTTGATGGTGACGCCGTCGGGGATGTCCATGGTCTCCGACGAAAGGATCGTCTTCATCTTCGCTTCGGGCGGCGACGGCGGCGGCGGCGACGGGGGTGGCTCTGCGAAAACCGCGCGGCTGAGAGAGACTAGGTTGTTGATTCGCCTCGAAACCCTAGCGAGCGTGAGAGTGACTGGTTTTTATACCTGCGTGGAGAGAGAAAATCTTAAGATCGAAATTGGGCCGGAGTGCGGGTACGGCCCGGAACGCCAGGCCCGAAGGCTTTTCGTACCGGGCCAGTCCCGGGCCATGATCCGTGCCCGGGCCGGCACATGCCCAACTGCCATCTCTAAAAAAGAGAGTGTTTAGGCAAAAAAAAAAAATAGAAAGAGTGTGTAAAGCCCGAAATGAGATGGGCCTGTTCGGGTTTTTCGTTTCAGAATATTGTTGGGCCCATTATGGAGCCAGGGATTAGGGGTTGGGCTTGGGCTTGGGCAATTCAATAATATGGGCTTGATTGGAACTGCAATTAAGTCCAATGGTGCAATTACGCAACGCAAAAAAGTTACTAGAGCAGTGAATAAGGGTGCATTTAGTAACAATTCTATTCTGATAAATAATTTTTTATGATAAATAATTTTTTCTGATTATGTTCTCGAGAACTATTCCTGAGCGAAAGATGCGTTTGGTAACTTACCAAAGTTTCTATTCCTGGGATAGAAATACGTTTGGTAAGATTCTTAGATTTTTTTATTTCTTTTAATTCTTTAATTCTTTTATTATATTTTCTTTTTTTTCTTTTCTCTTTTTCTTTTTCTCTTTGGCAACCAGTTGGGTGAGGTTCGGCAAGCCTCAGCCTCACCTTGGCTAGGCGAGGTCAACCTCACCCAAATTTGGCGAGGCCAAGCCTCGCGCGACCATGGCAAGGCTCCAACCGATGAGCCTCGCCATGGCTTGACATCTCTAGGGGCCAATGACGGTCCAACAAGGTCGTCGGCCCTCGGCCGACACCGGTGACCGACCAAAAGGAAGAAGAAGAAGAAGAAGAAAAGAACGAGAAGAATAGAGAAGAAAAAAAAAATAGATTCTAGAAATTGTTCTCGGGAACAAGAAATTATTTTTTTTTTACTTCTTATTTTTTATTCTTAGTAACAAAAATTTTACCAAATAGGTTTTTATTCTTTTTCATTCCCCGAAACAAAAGAGCAAAAATAGTTATTCTACGGAACAGAAACAAATCTTAACAAAGAGGCCTTATATGAGAGTACAAATTGAACAGCACAAGAAACTCGAATCTAGCACTACTGAACATGACTCACTCGAAACCAAAATGATTACCGACTTCACATGTTGTCACTTATTTCTTATACAAACGAGTTGTTGGCACTATGAATCAAATATACAATATTTTGGCAACAACAAGAATATACAGCAAGATTCACCAACACGAATAGACACGAGGTGAGTTTGTATGGGTTCTCTCTTTCATTTTCATTTTAAATTATGATAAGCAACGCGATTTTTTTATTAGGTGTCCAAATGCCAACTTTCAAAAGTCATAGATAATGTCAGTTGCTATTAAGCTGACATAGGGGTACTATTCATTCTCCAATGCAAGCTAGTATTCTTCGTGTATTTGACATCGAATGGTATAAAAACAAAAAAAAAAACAAGAAAAGTCATTTTCATAGCTTAAAGCGTGATTTAGCAGCCTGAAAATAAGCACTTTCAATTAAGCCACATGCAAAAAAATAAAAATAAAAAAATTAAGCCGCATGCCCGTCGCACTCTTCTAGCTCATGCGTTGATTAATTACTTCGAACTCCTGATTAGAACTCAATTGGCACGCGTGAGCAGATCACGCTTGAAGAAATTAAGAAGATGACGTGGAAGTGGTCAGGTATACCCTACCACCATCTAATCATATCTAATCTAACAAATTATAATTCATGGATAGATAGGTACATTTGGAAAAACGAAGCCACATAGCTTTACAAAAATATCTCTCCATGCCTACCTGGCAAATCTAGAAGGACCTGACACAGGAACATCGCACTTTCAAAACGATGATATTTGCTATCGTCATGGATTGATATCATTCGGACATACACCTCCTGATTTTTGTGTTTTCTTTTTTTTTTTTTCTTCTTTCGCGGCTTCTTCAAGGGATTTCGGTAGTTGAATTTGAGACATAAGTGCATTGCCGGCGATATTTCAGCTACCGCTTGTAGCCACCAGGACTTCAATTCGACTTAGATAGGTTTCTTTTTGTCCATGACGATTAGCTTAGCTGGACTGTCTATAAAAGCCAAAGGAGTCATTGACCTTATCTATGTTAGCAAAAGATGCAAGTTGAGGCAAAAAAGTGAAAACAAATGGCTAAGATAAAATGTCAGTACACGACAATCCCACCGCCCCATTGACATAATATGACGCGAGGACGAATTAATTGTAATGCGACGAAACATTAGTACTGTTTATATCCGGATTCGAAATTTAATTGATGAATCTAGTCCCATATATTCTCAAATAGGCGCAATATAATCTTTTCTATATCAATTTCAATATACAACAACAACGTCCTTCCTAAAATTTGTTTGTAACGTTGACACGTGGTTATTGTAATTTACGATAAATCATACATCCTTTTTTTTTTTTGCAAGGACTGCTTGTTTTGTGCTCTCTACTCATTTTAGGGATAATTATTTAAAAAAAAATCATAGATCTAACGTACGGATGTTAATTTAGTCAAAAGCTCTCTAGTTTAATCAATTTTTTTTGGTTGAAAGTAAATATTTTATTAATATATCAAGAACTCAAGATAATACATGAGAGGTTCAAAACAAAGCAAATCCCAGACAAAAAAGTATAATGAAAAAGCATGAAATGTCTTAATACCCACCATCTCATCTCACAAGAATAGATTCGCCTCGACATAAAAGCATAATGGACGGCGTCCAATTACCGAATCTTATATCATGATAGGTGCACTTCATAATCTCCTGCCCCAAAAGCTACAATTTGCCCAGTGAGTGGCACACGCTTAAATGCAACGTTTTCAACACCATCACCATCTAGAGACACAAAAAACAAGTTGAATGGGCTCCAAAATCTATATATAGATTAGGAGAGATTGAATGAGCACATAAACGCCTCTAAGTAACTTCTCCCGAATTCAGATCTAGTATATGAGAGCTTCCAAAACTCAGAGGAGTCTTATAACTGCTTCCAAAAAATTATGAACTCACCATATTCCTCCTCAATCCTATTGGACTTCTTGATTTAGAGCATACTTTTCGCTTGTATTATTGGGAATCAATTTGACCAATTTAATTATAAATATTTCAACAAATTGTCAATATAATTATTCCAACAAATCTTGTCCAAAGGTTGCTAACGTGAATGTTGGGTATTTTACATGACACGACAAGCACGTGAGAAGGCCAACACTAACGTAGACAATTTTTTTTGTAAATATTAAAGGAAAAAAACCGATTTTTTTCTTTTTTTCTCATTATAGCTAGTGATGGTCATCAAGCCTACAAGCCCTCATTGGATCTATGCAAAGGCTTGTAGGTCCTTGCCAAGTGGCCAGCGAGTTGTCATCGACGCTCGCCGGTCTCAATGGAAAAAAAATAAATAACATAGAATCACATAAAAAATATAAAATTATAAAATTTCACAATTTTTTTTAAATTTTGTAACATCAATGTTTTCTATCAAGGGCAGCAGTTAATGAGGTGGAGAGCGCGGCAGCATAGGTCATGTCACACGTGATGACAATCCATGTTGATGAGGCTATGTCAACTATTTATTTTGTCAAAATGGTTGAAAGGGCTACATTGACAAATTGTCAAAAAGTTTAAAATTAAATTGGTCAAATTAAAATGCTTGGGACTAAGTTGGCATTCATACAATAGATTTATGATTATTATTTTTTTTTTGTAATTTCCCTATCATTTTACAACCTATTTATTACCCTAGTCCCTTGCTCTTCATTATCTCTCTCTTTTCTAATCGTAACCCCTTATTATTAAAGAAGTTTTTTTTTTTTTATGTACCGGCATTACAATTTACATTGTATACAAATGCAGCTACTACAATACGAACACATAAATTACGTGGAGCTGAGGCATGGTACAGAACAAACGAAACATAACAAGTAAAAACATCACGTTAGCTTTCTGATTTCTAAAAGGTTGCTCAAAATGATGGATATCGTATTGATATTAGACTCTTGTAACATCAGCCAAACCCAATTTTTTTATCACAAAAATGTTGCGGAGACAAGATTTGAACCCATGCCTTCAAGGTTATATATATAATCTTATTCATACAATAATCTAGGCAGAGTGCGAGTTATGCAAAATTGAAAATATTTCCGAGCCATTGTAGCGTAGATTCCCAATTTTTGCTTTGGGCTTAATTTAGAAGGAAGATACTTCCAAGGTCTTAGGTTGTAGGTTCCTCCATCATCACTTCGCTTTTTCGCGAGACCATTCTGAGAAATGTTATTTTTCCATAACCTCTTTTTTCGGAAGGTGTAAGGTTCTAGATTCTTGGCGAGGGTCAACTAGCCCGGGTGAGGATGGGTGAGGATGGCCCCACCTAGGGTGAGGGTGCCCTGCCCTCTCTGAGCATCATTGGTAAACTGGTGGTCAGACAAGCCACTAGTGAAGAGGAAAGGAATAACTAGAAAAAAATAAAGAAAAAAGGAAAAAAAAATCAAAAAAAAGATAAAGGATGAAAATACCTTGAGTAATTGGAATGTCGAGTCCTTTTTTGAAATTGACATAATCACTTAAGACTTTTATTTAGAAAAGAAGTCATAGTATTTTAGGTCTTATATGGAACAAGATTCACTTCGAGTCTTTATTTGGTATTTTCCTAATGCTTACATATAAATTCTCATTTATACAACAATCAACGCAAAGTGCGAGTTACGCCAAATTGAAGATATTTCCGAGCCATTGCGGCGTAGGTTCCCAATTTTTGCTTTGGGCTCAATCGGTAGGTTCCTCCATCATCACTTCGTTTTTGCGCCAGACCCTTCTGATAATTTAATGCTTCTCCAACCCCTTTTTTCATTTCAAGGCAACTAAAGGACAATTACGTAGTCATTGTCATAGTTTGGCCCCGCTTTATACTTTGGTTCGATCGTTAAGTAAAAGTCGTTTCCGAGCAATCTCCACGTTCACTTCCGTTGTTGCCAAGGTCCTTCTGAGAATTGGTGCTTCCATTGCCCCTTTCTCGTTCGATGAAATTAAGGTACAATTGCGTTGTCATACTCGGTTTACGGCGTCTTGGTGCAACGTCCGCGTCTTTTCTCTTTTTGGGGATTCGGGCGTGAATCTTCCGGTGAAGTCGCGTGGAGTTGGGAGTGCTTTGAACCGCGGACTTGAACGCGCAGACCGGCCAACGAAGGACAGGAGAAACGCGGGCACCTCGGTTTCGACGTTTGTTGGATGCTGGAAGCCTTGAATGCCCGCTGCTCTCCAACATGGGAAGAATTATAAAAAAAAGTCCCATATTTATTATAACCGTGTCAATTTAATTCTTTTTTATATTTATATTAATTCAGTTTATCTAACCAATGCTAATATGGCACCACAGCATTGACTAGGGAATTTTTTTTTAATTTTCTTTTCTTTAGTTTTTTCCCTCCACTTAAGGCGAGTATGACCTTGCTCATTGCTGGATTTGGGTGAGGGGTTGCACATACTCACCTTGGTTAGTTAGGGTGTCCTGGGCCTTGCCTATACCCAGCATGGATCATTGGGTGACCCTAAGTGGAAGAAAAAAATTCAAAAAATAAAAAATAATTATAAAATTCAAAAAAATATTTAAAAAAGTTAATGGGAGCGTTGGTTAGCAAAAATTAGTTGAATGAACTAAATCAATATAAATGCAGAAGGCTTAAGATTAAATCGACATAATTACAATATGTTTATAACTTTTTTATTAATCTCCCCCTTGAGCTTGTGAATTAAATCTCTCTTTGTTTTCGGTCTCTGACTCAATATAATCGAAGAAAAGAACAGTATATGCGATTTGTTTTAATAAAATACAATGGAAATTCGTTTTTCACCCGCCCCCCCCGCCCCCGGGGCCCCGGGGGGGGGGTTGGTTTGGGCTTCTTTTGATTTCCATTTTTGAGATAATTTCACGGCACGTGTTCCTAAGACGCCTCCACCTTATCCGCCAATCCTTTCAGCCCTTTTTTGGGCCTTTCTGCCAAAGTGAATGGCAGAAAGGAGGTACGGCCGATGTGAAAACGAAGTGTTTCAACTTTTGTAATTGTTTTGCGCAAAAAAAAAAAAAAAACTTTTGTAATTATTTGCCCTAAAAAGCACTTTTGTAATTAAGGAACTTGATAAGCACTTCTTCACCTCGGCATTCTTACGGCATCTTCTCCACTAATCTAAAAACATATATCATTTTCAAATGAATAGTAAATAGTATCGAGTCTCAATGTGTCTAATGTGGCTTGTTTTAAAGAGATGCTAGAATCAACATGCGCCGCATGAATTTGCAAATGAATTTGAGTGCTTTTTTCTTTTTTTGAATAACTGGTAGTTTTGTCTTTTTGACACTTTTACAATTTTAACTATAATTCTTTTAATGAGAAGAATAAATTAAAGTGGAGAAATAAAATGAGTGAATTTCTTTGAAAGACAGCAAGTAATGTAAGGATAAAATTCAGAAAGTCAAAAAGATAGACAAATCTCATTTTTGACTTTAATAAATCATTGATTATCTTGCAAAGTGATATAAAATTCATGGATATTAATTACCAAATTACCCATCTCAAACGATCTCTTGTTTTTCTTTCTTATGATTAAGGAAACTCTTTTAAAAAGGGTTTTGATTCAATCAAATTGAAGATGAGGGCACTCTATTGTGGGTCACCTACACATACCAAATGCCTAAACTAGAATTACAAGATTTGTATAGAATTCTATGGATTTTCGAGAAGTTGAATCTCCCACCCATTTACCTAAATTACGCCAAAAAAGGGGGAAAGTGGGTGGGCAATTTAGACCTTGAAGTGCCGTTCCTTCCTCTCCATGAATGAATGGAGAAAACCTTATTTATTCGATTCTTCCTTCTCTCTACCGCAGCTCTTTTCGATATTCAAGTTCATCCCTGTTCCCCATTCCTTTCCTCCCTTGCATTTCCCTTTATCCCCCGTTTATTCTTATATATATTTGTTTTGCACTCCTCGTCCTCTTTGTTTTCCGACCAGAAAATCGGTGGGCTCCATCCGCCTATAAAGCATAGTGTAATCGAAGAATCGAACCCTCGCGAACCCTCCCACGTTCTCTTTCTCTTTTATCAAAT
This sequence comes from Eucalyptus leucophloia subsp. euroa, assembly GCA_017140325.1. Classification (NCBI taxonomy): domain Eukaryota; kingdom Viridiplantae; phylum Streptophyta; class Magnoliopsida; order Myrtales; family Myrtaceae; genus Eucalyptus; species Eucalyptus leucophloia. Next base: position 4,815,663 of record CM029478.1, on the reverse strand, counting down.
CGACAGTCCATGATGATTCTTTCCTTTATTCGAACGAAAACCTTAAAAAGGATTCGACAGGACCGTGCAAACCAACGAGCGGTGGAGAATATGGTTTAATTCGATTCAAATCGAAACATCTTATCGGAGCTCGACAAGTTGACATGCCACTAAATCTAAATCCTCTTCGTGAGGTCATAAAAGCAGATTCATAAAAGCAGATGTCTTTCCTTTTTTCTCCAAGTCATATCTTGAGGTTGAGAATTTCCAAGATTATATCTAACTACTTTCGGCCCAGAAGGATTAAAAATGGAATAAAGATAAATCGTTCGGTCAGGGACGTATATTCCCTTCAGAAATTATATATAAAAAAAGAATTAGAAGAAAGAAAAAGAAAAAGACGAGCCCACAAGTTCTTGGCATGAAAGTTGAGATGTGGCTGGCGTTGGTCGCAAGCCGAAGGAACGGAGGTGCGTCCCGTCAATTACGTCCACAGAGCCGAAAGCGGGATATGCCGCTGGTTTCTTCTTATGCCGATCCGCGCTCGCTCGTGCAGGCACCCACCGACCTACCGTCAATTCCTCACGTCCTCATCGAAGAATTCCCCGCTTTGACTCTCAGTTGATCCGTCGAGAATACTGCGTTTACTGCTCGATCGACGTTAGGGACACTCGGAACCGATTCCCGAATCGATTCGAAACCAATCCTTCCGGTCCAGTCTGGTCCAGTCACCAGTCAAAACATCTTTCGCCCCGTCAAAACAGCATTTCTTCTTTCATCTCCGGCTCGTTCAACAGCAATCTTTTCTGGAAGCGAGTGCGCTCTTTAGTTTACTCTCGACACGGGCGTGCTCTGTCTGCATCTTGTCTCGTTTTTGTTCAGTTGTTTTATTTCCCACAGCAATATTAATTTCCTCGACCCTTTGCCGGCCGTCTGAAGATGTGGCCGTGCTTGAGTGTGTCATGTCGTCGGGGAACCAACGAGCCGGGACCGTCCGTCCTTCGCACGCCAACCCACCGTCCGTTGTGCGTTTTCCAACTCCTCTTTTAATAATGGAGCCAAAGAAGATAATAGAGCTATAAACAATCAATGATGTTCTTTTGCTTTTAATAAATTAAGGAAATTTTGTTTTTCATTTTGAAAATAATCACTTGGGTAATTACTTGCTTAGACGTGTTTTAATTAAGATCGATGTATTCTCAAGAAGATGTCCAGTTTAATTTTTTGAGATATTAATATACCTTGTCATAAACTATGGCATTTTTGTTCAAGCATCTTATTTTGTGTGTGACAATTCCTCAATATCTAATCATCATTAGTAATTTGTCTTTTTTTTAACCCAAACTCCAATAGGATCAGTTCATTCAATATAATACCTAGAATATTTCAGAACTTTTATGTTCTTAAAATTGAACTATGTGATTTTGATAGGATTATCAATTGATGATAGATCGAATATGATAGAGAAATGATTTTGTGATAGTCTTTGATATATTTTTAAAATAACAATCCGTTCTAAATAATAAAAAATTAACTAATATTATTATAAATTATTATGGGGTTCACCCCTTCAAGAATTTGTGATTTACATAATAGCAAAAAAACTGAAATGTTAACAAAGTCCAATACAAATATATGGATCGAAGGATGTAATAAGTCATAAAGCAATAGAAGGGCCAAGATGAATCCACTTAAATGCCTCCCTGCTATAAAAAAGATCACTCAATAAAGGAAAATTCCAAATAAAAACCTAAAAATTTCCATTTTTTCTTAGATAAGGTCTAAAGTAACCTTAATCTTAAATAATGGTACTTTCAAATAAAGGTCTTATCTCACGGGTTACTGGCCAGCTAAATATTCTAGTCAATAAATTATGCCTTCATCTAGATACAATTTTAATTTTGAGTTATTTTATATTCTTTTTCTCTTCTCTCTCTCTCTTTTTCTTTTTGGCAAGGTCAACCTTGCCCAAGTTTGGTGTTGGTGGCTTCACCTTGGGTGAGGATGGCCCTCACTAGATCGAGCAAGGTATCGGTGGCCTAGCCATCGGCAAAGAAGAAAGAAAAAACCAAAAAAAGGAAAAAAGAAAGAAAAAAAGGAAAAAAATTAAAAAAAAGTTAGAGGATGAAAATACTTTTAACCATCCAAAAGTTAAGTCCTTATTTAAAACATATATAATTACTTTATTTGACTCTTTATTATTACCTTTTAAGTCTTTATTTGAAAAAATGAATGCATTTCAGATTCTTATTTTGAAATTTTCCCTTAATATATGATGAAGAAATGATAGGACGGCTACCGATAGTAAAGAATAAATCACGCAATTAGACCTCTTAAGATGGCCAATCCAACGTATCATACAATTTTCTAAAAATGGTATACTCCAAGGCAGATCATGCAGCTGAAGATAGACGAAATAAATGTACGATAAATCGAATATATCCAATTTATTTGTTTCCTGAAAAGAAAAGACACCAATTTATTTTTACGGCTTCCGCTCCTCTATCATCCAAACGCACCCTGTTCATGCGACGGCGGAGGAAGATTCACCGCGCAATCCACCACTCGGCCCCCGCGCTCTTCCCCGCGGCAAAAAAAATAAAAATAAAATTGAAATAATCATTTTTGTGCTCAAGAGCAGAGCAAAAGAGGAGCGTAAAAGGGGGAGGAAGGAGAACCGCCGGTCCGGTACAATTCCGTTATTTCCCCCCTTTCGCCCCACCATCGCCTTCCCCTTCCATTCCGATCGAATCCAAAAAGAAATTAAACCCGCCGGTCACCGGCTATGACCCGTTCCCCGTTGCCGCCACCCCACACCCCGTCGTCGACGTCGCCAGACTCGCCACCACCTCCTCCTCCTCCCCCTCCTCGCCTCTATAAAAAGGGATAGCACGACACCGAACCTTCTGCTCCTTCGTAACCACCACCGACCGACCAACTGACCCACCGCCACGCCACCTCGCGTTCGTTAAGCGTCTCCTCGGCCCTGTCGGATTCCCGCATTGCCCCGGCGCGAATCGTTCCGGCGCCGCCCCCGTTTTTGTCGTTTTCGCGATTTTTCTCTCTTTTGGTTTCGGTGGTTGGTGTGCGTGTTGTGTACTTTATACGGAGGACTCGTTTTTTTGTCGAATCGGTTTGACATGAGGAAGGAGAGGAGGAGGAGCAGCAAGATGGAGGGGCGGGTGTCCCGGATCGGGAGCTACGCGATCGCCTCGTCGGTCGGCGATCGCCAGCACCCTTGCATTACCTGCACGACCTTCAACATTCTCGCCCCTATCTACAAGCGCTCGAACCGTCAGGTCCGCCCTTCTCTCTCGCGCGCGCTCGATGTCGGAATTCGAATTCTAACGTCGTCCGCGTCCTTTTTCTCCCGTTCGATTTGGTTTAAGTTCGTATTTTTCGACGCGGGCTTGTTCGGGATTCGAATTTTCGTTGCTAATTCTGGCTGAGTTCTGGAGTGACGCTATGCTTTTTGTGCTTTTTTTCTCTCGATGCTGCGGACGCAGGATCCGAGTTGTCGTGAAAGTGATTGCAGAGCTAATTGGCTCGCCAGGAATCATCGGATATTGGATTGGTTGTTGAATGAAAGGTCATCGATTATCTGCCTTCAGGTTGTATTTCTCGTCCATTGCTCTGTTGTTGATTGGATTGAATCCGGATTGTGGAAGGCCGTGACGATTCTATGCGGGCGATGATGCGTTATAATGACTTTGTTTTTGTGGTGTTCTTTATTGGGAACGTCTGCAGGAGTTCTGGGTTGGCAATGAAGAGCTCGTCAACATGTACGAGAAGAGGCTGGGCGATGCTGGTTACACCAGTTTCAAGCTTGCCCGGACCAACAACCGTGGAGATGGTATGTTCAATTTACAAGTTGGAACTTTTATCGATTCCTTTTGGCGCAAGTTTTCATTGGACTCTCAATTGGATCATGTACATCACCAGTAGACCATCCCTTGATTGAACTTGAAGCACTTTTTCGATGTAGTACCACAATGCGTTGATTAAAGATTCAGTTTGAAGAAGTACTTAAGGGTCCATAGTGAGTGTGTAGTTTCATGGAGGGGACTTGAATTTCTAAAAAGCATATAAGGAACATTACTGCTTTCCTACTTTTGTTGATGTTTGATAATGACCTTGAGATTCTTCGTTGCTGGAAAAGCAAACTTTGTCAAGCTTATATCAACGAGAAAAATTTAATTTCAAAGATTAAGGAAAATAAATGGTTAGTCTGAGTTGGTGGTTGTAGAATATGCAGGAAGAGACAGATGAGGATTATGTTAAGGAATCACTAACTTTCTACACACAATCAGATGTCTTTCTCAAGTTCATTGTTGGAAAACAAAAGGATTTGGATGTAATTTCGAGTCTTGGTAGTGGCTAAATATGCATAAGGCATGCATATTATTTGGGAGATTTTCATATGTTTGGGTAGTTTGGTGGTTGGCCCTACCAACTCTCATCTGTTTCCTGAGTAATAATTCTATTGTTGAATTAATAAATCTTGGATCAAAAGTGGCCAACAATTTCATTGATCCTTAATCGTAATAAAGATTGGATGGTTAAAGTTTGCAAAGTGGCTGCTCTGCAGAGTTAAATTTTGGTGAACAATGCTGGGAAATATAGTCAGGGCTATTCGTTCATCTGGCACTTTCTTATTTGCTTTTGACTTATGATACAATTACTGGAGTCTGCAGGATTGCTGATTGCTGTTCGCAAAGACTATTTTAGAGTTATAAAATATGAGGAGCTACTTTTCTATGATTGTGGAGATCGGGTTGCTCAGTTATTACATGTTGAACTAGTTGCGCCCTTCCCAGAGTGCCGCAGCAATGATGTTCGGCAAGAAATCCTCATTGTCAACACCCACTTATTATTTCCTCATGACTCTAGTTTCTGTATAGTACGACTTCATCAGGTAAATATTTTCTTCTTCTGCTAATCTAGTCACCTGCTATAATTTCATTGGTTTTCTACCGGTCCCATTAGCAATCATGCCTCAGCTCAAGATTCCTTGACCATCTCGGGTAACAGGTGTACAAGATCTTGCAATCTGTGGAATCATATCAGAAAGAAAACAACCTGAATTCCTTGCCGATCATTCTCTGCGGGTAAATTAGTTCATGGTTTCACTTCCAGAGAGTTAAAACATCTTTCTTGGAAATTGTCTTGATCTTTGTATCCTTTATCTGGTGCCCACTTCTCACAGTGACTGGAATGGAAGTAAACGTGGCCATGTTTATAAGTTCCTTAGGTCTCAGGGGTTTGTTTCTTCCTATGATACTGCTCATCAGTACACTGATGCAGATGCCCAGAAGGTTCTTTAGACCCGAATTCAGCTCTTTTGTATATTTAGTTATTTTAGCGCAATCTCTATGCTTATTGATTTATGTTTTTATTTTTTTTGTTGTTCAGTGGGTTAGCCACAGGAATCATCGAGGAAATATCTGTGGTGTAGATTTTATATGGCTCCTCAATCCTAATAGCTACAGAAAATTACTAAAGACTAGTTGGATTGAGACGGTGTTTGGCATGTTCAAGGTAAGTTTCCAGTTTTAACCTATATACTCCTATGAATCATTCACAATTACTTGCATATATTAGGTGCTTATTGTATGTTTTCTTAAATATTTTGAGATGTTTGATTTTATACATATCCTGTGGTATCTCCTACTGAACTGAACTGAATTGCCACTGTCCTTACAGCAATTCAATGCATATCGAAGGTGTTTTTCCTCAACATGCGAGAATATATTGCTTGGCATTGACAATCATAATTTGATAGCATTTTCACCATAAGAGACAGGATTTTAACAATAGGCACATGGAGATTTTTGATTTATTGAGGATCTGCGCATCCTCTTTGTTACTAATGCTGCACATATCCTCATCTGATTCCAATCTTAGAATGGTTTATGACTTTTATTTTGTGTCTCGTTGACTTGACGTAACTATTTTTTATTTTTACTTTTTACTGATTGTGATCATGCGGATGCATTTTTGAAATAATGACAAAAGTATTTAATCACATAAGCTATTGTGAATATTCTTTTGTTAACTTAGCACACCTATGATTGGTCTAAAGACAAACAGTGCCTTGTGATTGCAGAGGGATTTAATTTTAGAGGTTGAGGCATTTTTTTTTTTAATAAATATTCAAGTATTTATACAGTTCTTAGCCAACTGAACACCATCTATTTATATTCAACAACTCTGATATATCAACGGCTCAAGTAAAAGTAAGTTTTCTTAGGTTTAGAATCTTCACTATCAAAGTAGCTATTACTTGTTAATGTAGATTGATCTTCCTTTTCAGATCTCAACCATTGTGAATTAAATCTAATCCCTTTACCTTTGTGTCACTGACCGCAAGCTTTCTTTTGTCTCAGTGTTTACTGAGTGAATCGCTGACAGAATATGGTGCTTTTGCGATTCTCAAGGCTGATAATGCTGATGATTATATCACCTACTCGGGTTTCTGTGAAGCACTTAAACAGGTAGGGCATGTTATTTCTAATAGAACTGGTGTTTAGTACTTTTAGACTGATTCACTGGCATGTCAATGATATCCTTAATATGGAGAATAGTAGTCTAATTGTCGGCTACTTTTCCGGTAGTTCAATTTGACAGGCCACAGTCATGGGCTTAGTGCTGAAGAGACAAAGGACTTATGGGTCCAAGTAGATATCGATGGCGATGGTGTTGTCAATTTTGAAGAATTTCAGGTAAATTAGATTCCCATTAGCTTGTGGAATTAGTAACATCCATGCTTCTTCAAATCCACATATTCGGCATATTCCTTCTTGAAGAAACAAGCCTCTGGGTTTGTTCTTATTTCCAAATTCCACATATTCCTTTCTTCTCCAATTTGGTGTTCCCAGGAGCCACTGTTTTGTGTCATATTCTGTTCTGCACTTTATTCTTCATTCCCCCCTCTCAAAACGGAATTAATGGAACTTGCTTTTATCTCACTATTTTACACTATTGTTCTCCACTTGTGAGAATAATTGAAAAAACATTTGCAGCTTATGCTTTCAAGAGTGTTTGCTTGATAATGAGACCTGATCAACAGATGGGTGTCCCGTGGGCCTGCCCCTAAATTGGCTTGGCTGAATTTTAGGTCTGTGGGGCTAGATGGTGGACCAGGTCTCTGCAAGTGCCGTGAGGTGCACCCCGCTGATGAGCTGGTTAATAGAGATTTACGTTTTACTAATTACTTTAATGTTTAAAAAGTTCAAATACTAATATCATAGAGATAAATAGTAAAAAACTCGAGAAAAACTAAATCCCTAAGATTTTTCTTCATTTTTGTTTTCTTTTTCCACTTTTATCAATTCTTGTTAGCCACAACATATAAAAATAAGAAGAAGAATTGTGGTCCAATCGGCTGGCTGGCCTGCCCATGTTTTCCCAGGTCTGGCTGAGCTCACCCAATGAGCAGATCTGTTAATGACTATGCTTGATGAATTTAACGTCTCAAGAACTATGTCCTATCTAAATGAATATACACCTGCCTTGTTTTCCAATGCATTGTTTATGATAAATGTGTTGATGCAGCAACAAATCTGGAAATCTTCTTGGTCTGAGCAAAGGACTGAAGAGAAAAGCAAGTTTCAAGATGGAAAAGGGTGTCAGAAGCAAACAATTGGTTTCAGTGTGAAAAATGCAGTTCTGTTTCCACCTGAAGTGGAGAAAGGAAGGTGGCCTGAAAACTATTCTCTCTCCGATCATGCTCGACTTACTGTGGTGTTCTCACCTATAAAAATGCCTTGCTCACAGTTAATATCCTGACACTTGTCTGGTGCATCTGGCCCCTTGGATTTAGGGTCCAATGCAAGGAATAAGATATGATCTTGAGGGCCAGTGAGATTGGAAAGATCTTGGTCTAGCTCACTACTTGGAGTTGGCATATCATTACATTCTCCTAATGCCAAGGTATAATTATGACAGGATCACGGTATTCTTTGCCATCCATGAGCATCTCAGACCCATGCCTTTAGTGGACTAAAAGGGACCCAGTGAGAAGCTCATTTCAGTTTTATCATTTCCCTCACCCATTTTTCAGATAACTTCACCATCTTTATCAGTCCTCGTGTGTTGTCACATTTCTGCTCCATGACTTCCTATACCCACTTATTTTTCGAGAGTAGTCATTATACTGGATCTTGAAGCCTTCGGGGTTTTGCTCCCATGGGTCTCGATGCAATTTTGGGAAAGCCAATAGAAGCGGCGAAATAAGGAAGGAGAGAGAGATACATGAATAATTCAGAGAAGTAGATACCTGTACATTTCACAGGTGATACGTAGTCTGTACATGAGAGATTTAGGGGATTTTTTTTTAATTTTTTTTAATTTTTTCTATGTTGCGAGAGAGTTTTGTTTTGTTCTGGCTGACTACTGCAGATTGTAATTGTACAGAAACAAGCCATGATATGCTCAATATACAGAGGGTTTCTGGGGGGACTATTGAATACATAGATTTGGATGTATGGAGCTACGCCTCTTTTCATAGTAAATTCAATCGTTTGTGTCTTCATGGACAGATACAAAATGTTCATGGGAATTTTACGAAGCACAATTCCTCATTCCTAATTCATGCACCAGGCGTTTGTGACTTCAAGTAGACGCCACTGACAGTTTCATGGCTCGATGCAGTATAGAACGCCCACAAGCGACGTTATCTTTTTTTAATGGATGGTTAGGATAAGGATGGTTTGACAAAGCTCTACAAGCCCCGACAGCCAAGATGACTTGTAGTTAGGCTAGTTTGTGTATGGGGCTCCTTAGTTTCAAAAGTCGAGTACTCTTTTTGAATTTGCTACGTAAGCTTCACTCGCCTCTTTTAAGTTCTAGAATCTTTGTCTCACTTACTTTCCACAATATTTATTTGGAGAAATGAGGGCAATCTAATGAAAGAAAAAGTCTTTTGTTTCTTTGGAGTTGATGCTTGCGTGGGCCAGTGAATCCATGATGGGGGGGGAATTTTTTGGTGAAGTGTATGGAAATGGTGTGTGTGGAGATAGTTGTCGATGGGTAAATAAAATTGTAGGATAGAATACAATTACCGCCAAGGTATAAAAGACAGGCCACCAACTAAGGAAGAAAATCGAGACAGATGAAGTTAACCACCAAGGCTTAAAATGACAAGCCACCTGTCAAGGATAAATGATTTAAAGATAGGAGAAGATCACCACCAATACTTAAAGGAAAACCATAGCTGAGAATAAAGTATTTTTTAGCTCACCACCAAGGAGTAATATACTCTCCATGGATAATGAAACCGATATAGGAGCTATCCACTTTCCAACAATATTCGCTCACACAAAGGAAAATCTCATATATTTTCATTCATCAAATTCGTATATTTTATAATTAAGAACTCTCCTCAATTTATAAGATGACTGCGACATAGGAAATAGACACAATTAAGTAGACATTGGAACTACTCAAACATTAAAGGATACAGATACTAGAAAGCATAATAAAGACCTAGGAACTTAGCGCTTTGACTCTTGAAACTTACATACATATAATAATTACTCCTAGGAACTTAGAGATGCAATTAAGGACATGGGAACTCGCTTTCTTGATTCTTGTGCCTCCTATCGTCAAAATTTGTCCACCAACCTAGACCAAAAAATAATCACCTTAAGAGTTCATCAAATATCTACAGACATTGTCTAGAATAGCCTCCTATCGATGTGGTTGTTGTTTGGCTTTTATATTGACAAGGAATTTGGTGAATTGACAACTTTTTAATTAGTTTTATGATAGATAGTTTTCTGCATTGATATTTTCATTCCTAGATTAATTGAATCACGTTGTGCCCAAATTCAGCCTGGGCTTGAATCATTATTGATGGTGCTGACTTTGTCGATGGAGCTAAGTTGTATGCTCTAGCATTAGGAGTTACGTTTCCTCATCCCGGTGGACAAAACCTAAAATGTAGGTAAGTTTGTCAAGATGGATCATAAATCAATTTCTTAATTTATATTTAAGGGGTTCAGCCGTTATATAATTTAACATATTCAATAAATAAGTCATAAATGATTTAGAATGGTAAAACCCAAAATAATATGAGCATTAAATGGGTTCACAATTTACTTAGACATAACCCACATAATTAATATAGGTCTAATTAGACCATTAGCATTATTAAGGATGAGTTGGTAATGCTCATGTTTCTCTCTTCTTTTTTTTTTTGGTTAATATTTTAAAAAATTCTAAACTGGTACACATACGACAAATTTACTAAAAACTATTTTTTTTGTCACCAAAAACTCCAAATCGGTACACTTTTGACAAATTTGCCTGAAATTGATACACTTGTGATAAATTTATCTTATGTTAGTTTTTATTAAATTTTACTATCAAATTACAAAATTGAATGACATGTGACGATTGACTGGTATATTAATTTGCGATTTTATTCTCCGTTTGTCACAGTTATACAATTTTTGTTATTTTTTATAGTATTAATCCAATTTAATAGAGAGTGTATTTATCATAAATTAGTTTGGGTAAATTTATCATAAGTATACCAGTTTTAGGTTTTTTATGGTCAGTTTGAGTAAATTTATCATATGTGAATCAATTTGAGATTTTCATGGTAAAAAAATTAGTTTGGGATAAATTTGTCATATGTGTATGAGTTTGAGATTTTTTAGGATATTAACCTTTTTTTTTTTTTTTTTTGTTTTCTAGAATAGAAATCTGTTTGTGTACTTTTTTGTTCTTGGGAACAAATTTGTTCTTGGGAATAGATGTGCAATAGAATTAAGAAGTAAAAAAAAAAAAAAAAACTTCTTTGTTACCGTGAACAATTTAAAATCAAACACAAACTATTTTTATTTTATTTTATTTATTTTATTTCCTTTTCTCTTTCTCCTATTCTTCTTCTTCTAGCTAGTCGTTGGCTTCGCCAATGGCCAATGACTGGCAATGGGCGACCTCGTTGGCGACTAGCTAGAGAAAGAAAAAAAAAAAGGAAAAAGAGAAAATGTAATAAAATTATTAAAAAATATTTTAAAAAAATTATAAATCATAAGAAAAATTGAGGTTGGGCCAAATGCATTTCTATTCTAAGAGAATAAATTTTATGCAATTACCGTTATTTTGCTTAGAAACTTGTCTAGGGAACATAAATTGAAAAAGTTGTTTCTAAATATAAATTATTCTCGAGAACAAAAATATTACCATATACACCATAAGTATATGAATCTAGTTAATCTCTAGTTGCATAGGAAGTGCGATGAAATTCTTGTATCTCGCTTGGTTAGGCTCGTGACGACTCTTGTTATAGGCTAAATGGAAACTTTAAATGATTACAACATTGCATGAGATAAGGGTTTGGGAGAGCTCAAACCTGGTTGAGGGCCATTAGCTCATCTTTAGGCATTACCTCTAAACATTTCTTCCCTTTCCGACATTGAAGTAAATATTTGGGAGCTCGTTCACTCTGCAGTCTCATCTCAATTTATGAAAGGCATTACCTCTAAACATTTCTTCCCTTTCCGACATTGAAGTAAATATTTGGGAGCTCGTTCACTTTGCAATCTCATCTCAATTTATGTATAAGTCTTCTAAAAGTGGAATAAATATGAAAGTACTTAAATAATATAAATTAAATTGAGTATGAGTTGGGTTTAGATTAGGTTTGGCTATGGATTACTAAATTTGTATTACGTAGAAATTGGTCAATTTGGATAGGACCATTTTACACCTTCTTTTTAGAGGGGTCTGGATGCAGGGGAGCGGGAGAGGATTATCCATAAAAAGTATGGGGTGAGAGAGGCTCGAACTCTCGACCTCAGGATAACTCGTTAAGCTATGAGACCTACGCGCTAGCCAACTGCGCCACCACCCCTTTGCTGTGCCATCACGGTCTTTAAAATATCTAATCATTAAAAATCCCACCACCTTCCCACTCCCCGTCTCGCTCTGTTGACCGTCTGACTTCGAAGCATCGAGCTCGAATCGGGCAATGGCTCGCCAGCCGAGGAGCCACGCTCTCCTGGCCCTCCTCTTCCTCGCCGCTTTTCTCCTCGCCGTCCGCTGCGGTTGCGCCGCCGCCAGCCGCCGCCGCCACCGCCGCCCACGGCCGCTACGACCGGGATTACGCCGACGAGCTCCTGGGCTCCGCCAAGCGGGACCTGCCGTGGCTCACCTCCATCCGGAGGCGAATCCACGAGTACCCGGAACTCCGGTTCGAGGAGCACAACACCAGCGCGCTCGTCCGGGCCGAGCTTGAGCGGCTCGGCATCCCTTACTCCTACCCCCTCGCCGGCACCGGCGTCGTCGCCGTCGTCGGGTCCGGGTCGGGGCCCGTCGTCGCTCTCCGGGCCGACATGGACGCCTTGCCCTTGCAGGTAATAAAAAAAAAAAAAGGAAGCGCCGCTGGTGACCCGACACGATCGATCGATCGACCGTGGTAGGACTGTACTTGGTTCTTTTGCCTGTCCAGAAATATGCTTGATGTATACTTTCTTATTCAAATATGGTATCGGAGATCTGGTCAACGCCGAAAAGCTAAGATCTTGATAACCTGGTTTGTGGTATGTCCCTTATTCTCGTTCTTGTGGTGGTCCCCTGCTTTGGCTGTCTATTTGAAATGCCTAAAAGCTAATGTCTTCGAGTATTACATGAATGATACCTTTGAAAGTATGTCAAGAAATGTGTACGGTATGAATTACATGGGTCCCCGCATAATGACCATCCGCAAGTGTTTGACGAGTTCATTAGATCTTGTTCTGCGTTGTTTCTTTCAAATGTTTTACATTTTTGCTGCTCCATTTTTGTGTTATCTGTGGATTTGCTTAAAGGTTTGGGTCAATTGTGGGAGTGCAGGAACTTGTTGAGTGGGAGCACAAGAGCAAAATTGATGGCAAAATGCATGCTTGCGGGCACGATGCCCATACGACCATGCTTCTTGGTGCTGCGAAATTGCTGAATCAACGGAAAGATGAACTTAAGGTCAGTGTTTACTTGCAGTCAATCAAATGACAGTCTTTCATTAGAGTTGGTGAGAGTTGTGACGGTAGTGTGCACTGAAATTTTGTGGCATATAATGGCATTACTTGTCATTTTTCCTACTTTGCCATTTAGACTATAAAAGTAAAAGAACTTCTCTAGGGTTTGGAGCCTTTATTACTTTGTTAGTGTCCCTTTCACCATAAAACCAAACCTTAATTTTCAGTAATTGAAGCCCACATATTGAGTCCATGCCTCTGCATTGGGTAAGATTTCTGTGCAGGGAGCCAACAACAGGGTACTTGGCTATTTGCTCTGTGTTCTGGACTTCTTTAAGTAGACAACTTAATTAAGAGCACTCTACTCAGAGGCCAGGGGACTATCTTGAGATTGCCATCCTTCAATTACTGTCAGCTGGTTTGCAGTTGAAAACTTTGAAAATGTCAATTCGACCTACAAGACTCTCCTGAGTTACAAGTGTTAGGCTTAAAGCTAGTGTGGCACTGACTTAGATCTGGTGAAACCAATTGCCTAATACCCAAACGACGACGCTAGCTAGGACTCCTTTTTCCAGATTCAGCTCATCTCTATCTTCTGTCTTGATGGGTTTAGTCTTATGGACTTCAGGAACTCTGATAAACCTGGAAGTAACATTCTTAATTGTGCAAAATTTTCAGCACAATGATGTGATCTATAACTATAAGGATGTCCCCAGCAGCCAGATTTTGTTATGGACGGTGATTGCATTACAATTACTCTCATATCGATGATGATCAAATGTATAAGTTTGTTAGCAACAGAATTGTTTTTCTTTATTTATTTCATCTTTTCAAATCTTCAACTATGTTGAAATTTCTTAACTACTTATGTAAGGACATAGAAATTTGAATTCTTCACTTTGGTCAGGGGACTGTAAGGCTTATTTTCCAGCCCGCTGAAGAGGGTGGAGCTGGTGCTTCCCACATGATCAAAGAAGGTGCGCTGGGTGATGCCGAAGCAATATTTGCTATGCATAATGATTATACAACGCCCACAGGAACCATTTCTTCACTTTCTGGCCCGAACTTAGCTGCTGTTTGCATGTTCAAAGTTAAAATAGAAGGAAAAGGCGGGCATGCTGCAGCGCCTCATAATAGCGTGGATCCGGTACTTGCTGCTTCATTTGCCATCTTGGCACTTCAACAGCTTGTCTCAAGAGAAGCTGATCCGCTTCTCAGTCAAGTATGTATCTTTGAGACTCTGTTATGTAAAAATTTGGCTTACTCCACTGCACGCTGCATCATGACATTGTAAAGAATCTTGCAGTAGTTGACTAGCTAAAATGAATTTGCTCAGAGCCTCTGCATCATGACATTATAGAGAATTTTGCAGTAGTTGATTAGCTAAAATGGATTTGCTCAGAGCCTCATCAGCTGGGTTTTGCACCCTCTCCAAAATGGTACCATAACAACGCATGAAGTATGTTTCCTTTACAAGTTTCTCTGTTCTACACTGTTGATGAATCTTATCTCATATGCATCTTTACATCAATGTGGCCTCACAAGAGCTTTACAGACATGAACTTTGTGTACTAGCTACATTTTCAATGCATTTTCATATTAAAACCACTCTGCTATTATGAGTTAGTAAGTTATAGCTCATGCATCAGCTTCATTCATAGAGTGCCTTTCAGTCACCAGCTTTATTTTACATAGTCACGTATCCCATAGCTTTGGGTTCTTGGACAGATCGCATTTTGTTTGAGGCAGCCACGGAGCTACTATTTCTGTGACTCAGTATGCCGTTCTTGGTCAAAGTATGTCTCGGGGGATTTAATGCAATCATTTTCTTTTGTTTGAAGGTGCTCTCTGTTACTTATGTTAGAGGTGGGAGTGGATTGAATATAATTCCTCCAGTCGTCGAATTTGGTGGCACGCTCAGGAGTCTAACCACTGAAGGCCTGCAACAACTCCGGAGGAGATTGATTGAGGTATGCATCATAATATGTACATTTTTCACTTTCATTACTTCAGATGCAGAGGCAGTCTTTATTCGAACACTCTTCTTCAAAATTGCATCGCTCAGTAGATGCAACCAGAAACCTCTCTACTTGTTATCTCCTTCATTCTTTTTTAAGTGCATATGGTGAATACGTAACCTCACCACAAAACCTCCAACTCCAAGAAAAGCAATGCTATGTAAATAATTGCACAAAGCTAGCTGATTCGTGTTGACATTATTAGGCATTCCCTCCATTTAAAAAGAACTTTTGCAGGTCATTGAAGGTCAGGCGGCTGTGCACAGATGTAAAGCCTATGTCGACATGAACGATGATGAATATCCAGCGTATCCAGCTGTTGTGAACGATGAAGCCCTAACACTGCATGTCGAGAGGGTCGGGAGGCTTCTGTTGGGTCCCGAAAATGTCAGGGTGGGTAAGAAGGTCATGGCAGGCGAAGATTTCTCCTTCTATCAAGAACGGATTCCTGGATTCATGCTTAGCATTGGGATTGGAAATGAGGATGTGGGGTCAGTTCATTCCCCGCATTCCCCTTATTTTTTTCTCGATGAGGATGTGCTCCCGATAGGAGCAGCGGTACATGCCGCTTTGGCAGAAGTAT
This sequence comes from Eucalyptus leucophloia subsp. euroa, assembly GCA_017140325.1. Classification (NCBI taxonomy): domain Eukaryota; kingdom Viridiplantae; phylum Streptophyta; class Magnoliopsida; order Myrtales; family Myrtaceae; genus Eucalyptus; species Eucalyptus leucophloia. The sequence goes on along the minus strand of CM029478.1, from coordinate 4,800,118 downwards.
ATTTGTCTGAGCACCAGCATTCATCTGTACAGTGAAGAAATTTATTGAATGACGTGAGTAGGCAAATATGGAGTTTACCGTACTTGTAACCCCTAATCCTGTAATGTACTTATAAAATAAAGGCTCAAACAGAATATCGTGGGGGTAATGTCGGTTCTGTCGTTGCTTTGGAGACTTGCCATTGATGTCGCCTTTTGATCGTATCACCTGCATTCAACGAAAGGATTGATATGCTGTCAATCCTCTTGTAAGACACCCCGGCCATGATTGAGAAGTCCTGCTGCAGAATATAATCCGCAAAGAAACATTTAAGTTAACGCAGGACATCCTTATTCCTCATAAAATTAGGTTGATCTCCTGAGTCTGCTTGGTCCTGCATTTGGCGCCTGAACGTTTGTCCTCTCTCCCTAGAGGGGTTTTCTTGTGACCTTAATTCTAGCAAACCGATACTCGCATAGTTGCCCAATAACTTCAAGGGTGATTCGGTACTAGGGGGAGTATTGTCTATGGGAAGTTTGACTATAGTTGCCTCCTGCCATCACTTTCGAAAGAAAAGCATGTGGTTTAATGTCTTAAGTGGCTAAGCAACCATCTGGATTCCACAGACCGCCCATGCCAAACCAAAGAGGCGAGTATGCACCTTCCTTAGAATCTCTTGATTTAATTAAGAAAACGAGAGGTTTGCAAAGAAATAATTAGGAAAAAAGTGAGGATCCATCAATGGAGGGACAACCTCTTTCTGTGGCCGTTCTTTGGAGACTTTTGCATCTGATCAGCTGTTATATTTCTTCACCAGATCTGGATATTGAGCAGCCTAAGTTGGAGTGTTTGATTGGCGTCCCATGCTGAGTCATTTACCCGTCTTTTTGTCTTCGACTTTTGTAAGTCTGCCTTTCCTGTATTAGCCTTCCACGTCCATGTTCTTTGCTCTTGCAATTTTTCCTTTAAAAAGAAAGGAGAGAATTTGGGAGGAGGATGAATTTTAGATTTCGCTAAAAGGGGTTTGTCAACAGACATTAAGCGGTAACAAAGACTCGCTTACGCCACAGATTAACAAAGTAATTGTGTCAAATTCTTCTTGAATGCATCACTATGTCCACTTAACCAAATGCTCGGCTTGAATTTACTACGAGATCTTATCGGTCGTATCTGTTGAACTGCGTTTGGTACGCCTAAAATCACCCATCAGTTTAATAGAAGGAAATGTGTGCCCCGAATCAAAATCAATCTATTTCGTGGGTTAATGCAGTTGGGTAAGGTGGTGAAAAATCAATTCGGATGGCGAAAGTGGGTAGAGACTAACAAAGCCAATGCCATAGCTTTCGGATGACCTGAAAGTGCAGACGAAGAAAGAACTGAAAAGGGGAAAAAGGGGTTAAAAATGCTTACTTAATTGACATAAGTTTTCTTTTGTTAAGGAAACATGTGGTATCAACTTTCAATGCAGAGTCATTCACACGCCAAACTTTCTTGGCTTTTCCCGACCTCTACGCTTCAACAATCCCAGCTCAAGTTACCAAACGAGAAAGCTTTACGTATTTGATGGCGACATTTTAATTTCTTTTGAGTAAGTTGGCAAACATAGTAGTAATGATAATGATGCCCTCTTCCATATGACGTGTCTGTATATGTACTTGTCATTTTTCAACTCCACGCTTAATCAAAGCTGGGGCCCTGTTATATAGCTCGAGAGGCAGACAGATCCACAAAACCGTACAACGCCCTTTGGCCAAGGACGAACCATACCATACATTGAAGTCACCTAAAAAGCTATCAAATCATTTGTCTCTAAACACTAGCTGCCTAATCACTTCGTTGATACTTGCTACATATAAAAAGAAAAAGAAGAGAGAGGAAAAGGACGATTTATTATATTGTGTAATCGATAGGAGCTATTTGATAACATATGTGTAAAACAGTATGATTGTACCTAATCAAACTCTATTTGAGATTCAAATTTTGCACCTATTAGTCTTGAAATTTCGCATCATGCACCACCCACCAAGCATGAATTCAACTCTTGCACCTTCCATATCCCATGTTATGTGCAGAAGTATAGCACAGGTGCCAAAACTTGGCACAAGCGGATAATTTCATGCCAAGTTTTTGGCACTTGAGGTGTCCGGCACTCCCATGTTATGACCTAAACCATAAGCTATTTTTGGCCAAGGGACAGACTAATTGTATTGCTTAAGACTTAAGAATATGTTTCTATTCTTTTGGCAAGGAAAAACTGATTAGGTTTAGCTTTTCTTGCTATTGTCCATACATGACCCACACATTTGCGTGACCCTTCACCACCTTTTCATGAAAGATCTACCAGTCGGTGGAAAATTCTCTCTCTCTCTCTCTCTCTCTCTCTCTCTCTGCCTCTGCCTATAAATTGCAAACCATGCCTTCACTAACTCCTCCCTCCACTTCTACCTCCTTCAGCCTTTGAGGAGATGAAGAGAATCCCAAAAGAATTATTAAACTAGGAGGATCGATATTCTTTGCACATTCTTGCTAGTGGCATTCCATGTGCCTTGAAATCCAGATAAGCCTGTCCTTTGCAAATTGCGTTGTGTCAACCGAAAGTCTAAACTATATCTAGGTTACTCTCTCTAGGTATTTATACTACTTACTTCAAGCAAGAGGGGGTTCATCATTCGGAGAGAAGACATGGGTGAAGAGGCCAAACAGGTGATGGGATGATGATTTTGGGTCTTGATTTCCTTTGCATGCTTTTGCCTTTGATGAAGCATAGTGTCATTCTTTGTCTAATAGAACTCTTTTTAAGAACATTGCTTTATGTTGATTAGCAAATCCAAATTACCAAAAAGGTTTGGGTTCAATTTGTCATGGTCATTGAAAGGAATATAGATTTGTTTCATCGCGCGTATGGATTCTTAATCATCTTTTTTTTTTTCACCTATCTTCAACTCATGTACGTTGAATTATGGACACATCACTTGATTATGAAGCTTAATTAATATTCTATTTGTATGTTTTTCCCACACGTAGTAGTCTTGAATTTTTAAGTCGGAAAATCGTTTTGACAAGTTCATTTTCCAATGTATTAAATTATTGGTGAAATACTTCATCAGGAAGAAGCAAAGGTAGAGGCTAAGCCAGAGGAGAAGGCCTCAGAAAAGGAGGAAGCGAAAGTGGAAGAGAAAAAGGAGGAGAAACAAGAAGAGAAGCAGGAAGAGCCAAAGCCACCTTCTCCCCTCATTTTGTCGGTGGAATTACACTGTGCTGGATGTGCCAAAAAAATCCAAAGGTCCATCATGAAAATTCGAGGTAAAAATCCCGAAATTAGACTATTATTATTTCCGTAGTCCAAATTTCAAAATTCTCGAATTAATGATTCAGCAATAAAATGAGTTTATTCGCCGTATATTAGTTCTTTTATGGTCTAGTAATGGATTTTTAATACTCACATTGTCTTCTTTCTTTTTTTTTTTTTTTTCCTTAATTTCAGGAGTCGAGAGAGTTGAAATTGATATGGGCAAAAACCAAGTGACTGTAAAAGGAGCGGTGGAACCTCAAGCAGTGTGCAATAGAATCACCAGAAAGACCAAGCGAAGAGTCGACGTGATTTCTCCACAACCGGCAGCAGAGGGCGAACCACTTCCCCAAATTGTCACTTCACAGGTCTCATTGGATTTGATAGTTAATCATCGAAAATTACCACATGATTAATCCATACTGACGGTGAAAATATAAAGTTAATTACCCAAATTAGATTATGCAAACTAAAAGGGAAAAATGGTCGTAATTTCTCTTTGTAATTAACGCTTTTTTTTTTTTTTTTTGTTTTGTTTTGTTTTGTTTTTTTTTTTTCAGGTTGATGGATTAGTGACTGTGGAGCTAAGCGTCAACATGCACTGTGAAGGTTGTGCTGAGCAACTCAAGAAGAAGATACTCAAAATGAGAGGTATGATCTAGCATATGCCTATAGATATCATTACAATATGATCATATTAGATCAAAAAAGAAGAAGTGAGACTTAGGTAAATCTGAAACATTTGTTCATATTGGATTTCCCAAAAATTTGTTTCTCATCCTTAAATAATGCGATGCAAATTATACACCTTTTGTGGGCAAGCTATCGTATTATAAATTTATATCTTTTTACTTATTCGATGTGTTCACTTGCTCTTTATTAATCAACAGGGGTTCAAACGGCAGCAACAGAATTTAGCTCGAGAAAGGTCATGGTGACAGGGACTATGGACCCCAACAAGCTTGTCGACTATGTCTATAGACGGACCAAAAAGCAAGCCAAAATAGTCCCCCACCGGAACCGGAAAAGCTAGAGGAGAAAAAGGAGGGAGGCGAACCGCCGGAAGAAGGGAAGCCGGAGGAGAAGAAGGACGAAAACAACGGCGGAGAGAAAAAGGAGGAGAAACCGCAGAAAGAGGGAGAAGGAAATGACAAGCCCGAGGAAGGGAAAGGAGAGAAAGCGGAAGAGGCGAAAAATGAAGGAGAGGGAGTGGAAAATGTGCTCCTTTATGACGATGATGTTACGAGGAGGCTGGTGTATTATCACCAGCCACTTTACATTATCGAGAGTCTCCCGCCACCTCCTCAGCTCTTCAGCGATGAGAACCCGAACGCATGCTGCATCTCTTGACGACGATTATTATTTCAAATAAGCTGCAACCTATGTTGAGGTTGAGTTTAAAATATGTGATTGTTGATTTTCTTTATGGTTGGGTGTGTAGGGAAGAGGAATAATCAAGTCCCAAATAATGGGTATGGCACGCAATCCTTTTTTGTATTTGTGTGCACTTGATAGTTGTAAAGATGGTGTGGATTATGATATTGTTATTGGGTATAGATGTTCAAACATACATTATTTTCCTATTATTTTTCTACTTTTGATTGGGGCTCGTCCAATTAAAAAGCAAGGTGTAATTTCCTAGGAAGAGAAAACCATAATCATATATCAACAAGGCATCCAGACCACACAATTTCATACAATCCTCCTTCATCCAAATGGAGATGTGGGATAAAATCAACAAACGAATGCCTCTCTTTGATATGCGACAAACATCTTAATTTGCAGTACGCGAAATAATGTTACATGGCACATGTCAAGGACACAAAAGGAATATATATTGACTTGTCTATCCAATTTCGAGTAACAATTACTCAAAATCCATCATGTTAATGAGACATTTTATGGATTTCCAATTCATTAATTCATAGTAAGAATCCTTTAAAAAAGCTGACTACATGCATTTCCCTCTAACAAAATAATTCACTCGCAATAAGAAGGGTACCCATATCTTATTTAGCAATATTAAGTATGTTGAATGTTTTTTGAAGTAACAAGCTTTGAATAAGGTGTCTTGGTTCTTGTTAGTTAAATACTCATTTTTTGATAAAGAATATAGGTAGATATGCTATTCTTTCTACAAGTTTCGCCTCTCACATATTGCTGAATTTATGGAAAATGCTTTATATATATATATATATATATATATATATATATAACATGTTGTGAATGTATAAAGCACATGACCTATTATACTAACATAAAAAGAATATTTCAACTTCCTACTTATTTTCTATATTCTCATTGATCAAATGATGTGTCCAGTCAATCATCAAATACATACCAAAGACATGGTTATCTTGCCACATTCAACAAAACAAATGTGTATCCTTATGATTTATCATTAGATATCACAAAAAAAGGTGAAATTCAATTGTCAGATGCCATGATTTGATTGACAAATTACAGTAATCTTTTATTATGCAAATTCTGCTCCCTAAGTTCAATTAATGTAAAATCATGATAACATTATTTTTAGACTTTATTGTCACAATGACAAATTCATTTTACATACTTAGGAAAATTTATATATCCATTCGAATCATGTGCTGTGTAATTTGAATTTCCGTCCCGAATATTATTAAATGAGGTTCTGATTTAAAGAGATTCGTGCAATCTAATTTTCAATTTTGTAGTTGATACGCAACCTTTTTCATTTTGCCAGGGCCTAATCGTGGACGGCCACGTGGTGGGCACCCACTTTTTAATTCTTTTGTGGGTCGGAGAGTCAGTTTCTTGATGGGGCCCAAAAAGGACATAATTCCACGTCACGCGACAGAAGAAAGCTCGGGTGGGGCCCAGATCCGACGTGGAAGACGGTGGACGTGTTTGCGATTGTCAAAGGACACGCCACCGCTCGATCCCTGCAGCCCATTTGTCTTCTTTCGTCTGTTTGCTCAAAAGCGGGAACAGGCCGTCGTGACTTTAAAGAGGCCGAACGTCTTTCGGTGCGGCTCAATGAGTGGTAGACAACATTTGCGAGGAATAAATCTTGAATTATTCGAAGAAGAATTTTGGCGAAAGATGTTTGTCCGATCAGGCGTTTAGAATCAATAGCGATTATTAGCAGGGAAAAAGTATTAAAAATGTTCTTAATCTATTATATTTGTACTAAGTTTTTTAATTAGACTAATTTAATCATAAAACTATTGTATTTATCCCATTTAATTCTTCCGGTCAATTTTGGTTGATGATCGTTGATATTCTTTTAAGTAATATAATTGACGTTGATATGAACAAATTTTACAAATCTTTTATGAATTTTTTATTATTTTTAAATATATTTTCTCATTGTGGCCAGTGGTGGTTTGATGAGATTACAATGAAACGAAATAATAAAAATAAAAATAAAATAAATAAAAAATTTAAAAGAAAATTAAAAATTATAAAAATTTGTCTACGTTAGTATTGATTATGTCACGTACAATTAGCGCTAACGTGGACAAATATTACAATTTTTTTCTGAATTTTTCTGATTATTTTTAAATGTATATTTTCATTGTAGCCGTCGGTGGACTTGTGAGGTCACAATGAAAAAAATAATAAAAATAAGGGGAAGACAAATCAATAAAAAATTGGAAGAAATTGAGAAATTATAACATTTGTCTACGTTCGCGTCGGTGTGCCATATACAACTGGCGTTGACGTGGACAAATTTAACAATTTTTTTATTTTTAAATATATTTTTTCATTGCATTCAATGGTGGGCTGATGAGATCACAGTGAAAAAAGTGATAAAGATAAAAAGAAAAAAACTAATAAAAATTTGCAATTTTTTAAAAAAAATTATAAAATTTGTCTACGTTAACGTTAATCATACTACATAAAACGGTTAGTATTCAAGTCAGCAATTGCTGACTAAAATTAACTGAACGAATTGAATTAACACATATACAATTAATATAACTAAAAGGTTAAATTAGTATAACTAAAATGTTTATAACTGAATTGGTGTAAAGGGGCCATGAATCAAAGTCAAGATTTTCCTAGGTCTTTCTTGAATAGTTATCAATTTACTAGAGGCCATAGAATGGAGTTTATGCCCACCATTTTGTTAATTATTCTTTTGCGCACCGCCCAGCAGACAGGGATTCGGGTCGAAATCGCTTTTCCGAATCATGTGTATCTACCTTTCTGTGGAATGGCTCTGACCATTTATTAGTCCTCTTAATCTGGATAACAGCACCGCCAACCTCGGACTTCATCTCACTGGCATGAACTTTTCTCACATTTGAAGCGAGCGTTGAGGATCTAATAAGTATCGACGAGAGATAGCAATTTAGACAATGAATTTTATCCGAATTTGCCGGCCTACGTATCGTAGAATCACCTTTTCTTTATTTGTCTCCACTAACTATGCTTTTCACGAATGAGCACGAATCATTCCATACTATAGTCTATAGCCAAATTCCTCAAACGGTTCTCCTTTCGTGGAATCTTATACAAAGCCAATTACCAAGATCCTCCTGAGGGTATATTTTTCCTGCGGGAAAATTTTCTGTCAAAAAGAGTATTTTCTTCATTTTCCGACGTTTGAATCACTTAAAAACATAAATCAATGAAAAACTTACACTTAAATTTTAGAAAAATGATTTCATCTTTTAAAAATCAAAAATCATTTTTTATAATGAGACTATATAGTAGCGCTTTGAATAGAGTCCTTGGCACTTAGGCACCGAAAACCTTATGCCTATACTTGGGTCCACATAGGCTAGGCTTGGGACCCAGGTTCTTGTGTTCGAGTTGTCGTCGGCTATGCATGAGACCTTAATGCTTATCCCTGAATCCCTGACAGCCATCAAGCCCATGATTACTTCCTTGGCGGTCAAGCAAGCCTCAGTTCACAAAGGCTGGGCCTAGGTACCTCCAGGTCGAGCCGAAGACCTCGGCTCCTGTGCTTGGGTTCTCGGCTCCAATGCCTAACTCACCAGTGTTGGGGATTGGGTCCATGGAGGCAAGGCTTGAAAACCAGGAGTTAAGTGCTTGGATCCTTGATGACCATGCTCGAGTCCTAGCTCCTGCGCCCAAGTCACTAACTCTTGGGCTTGGGTCTTTCAAGGTTAACCCAAGTCAACAAAAGTTGGCCTTTGGACTATAGTGCTTGTGGCAAGATAGTTGATGGCCTTGCTTGGTACTTGGCTTCTGTGCACAAGTCACGTGTGGCCAAGCCCAAATCTATCGAGACTTGGCTTAAATCTACAAAGGTTGGGCTCAAGACCTCAATGCGCATGCCCCGGTCCCTAATGGAAATGCACTAGTACCTAGTTCTCATGCCTAAGTCCCTAGTGGTCAAGCTTAGGTCCATGGAGGTTGTGCACAAGACCTTGGTACCCATGATTAGGTCTCCGGTGGTTGTGCCTTGGTACTTGGCTTTAACATCCAAGTCACTAGCATCTAAGCTTAGACCCCTAATCCAACACTCGAGCCCAAGTCTATAGAGGCTGTGCTGAGGATCTATGCCCATGCTTGAGTCTTAACGGTTTAGATGCTTGAAGGTTGTGCATGAGACCCTAAAACTTGTGACTGGCTAGTTGGTGACTATGCCTTAGTAGCTGGCTTTCACAACCTTAGGTCCCTAGTTAGACGCTTGGGCTTGGGTCCATAAAAGTCGTGCTCGAGACCCTAATGCCCATGCTTGAGTCCTAATAGTCATGCCTGGGTGGTCAACTCTTGTGCCAACATCAACGATGCTTGGGCTCTAGTCCACTTAAGCTTAGCCCAGTGTTAGTGACATGGTCTTTAATTGCCATGCTTGAGTATTTAGCTCAAACACCTAAGTCGTTGGCGCCTGAGATTAGGACTCGGTTGAGTGCTCGGGCTAAGTCCACAAAGGCCAAGTTCAAGACTTGGTGCCCATGCCTAGGTCTCAGATGACATATGCTTGGGTACTTCGCTCTCATGTCTAAGTCATTAGTACTTGATCCTGAGTTCACTGAGAGTAGGCCCAAAATCTCAATGTTGCAGTATGATCCTTGATAGTTGTGCCTAAGTATCCTATTCCTATACTGTGGCCCAACACTAGCTTTACAGAGGTACCTAGTGTTCGTGCCAAAGTCCTTGGAAACCATGCCTAGGTCACTAGTAGCCGTTCCTAGGTCATTAGTTCCTGCACTCATGTTACTAGCTCTTGGACTCAATATGTTAGTGGCTGTGCTCGAGTCCACAAAGGCTAAGCCCTAGTTTCTAGAGGTTAGACCTAAGATCTCAGTATCTATGCTTGGCTCCTAGTGCTAGTGCTTAGGTTCCTAGTGGCTAGGCTCAAGAAACCCTAGGTCTTGCAATTGGGATTTTGGTGGTTAGGTATTCCTTATATCACACAAGTAGTAGATGTGTCTTTAGGAAAATGAAATTAACTTTTCTTTTCAATATGAGGGAATTTCGATTTAATTTTTAAATTTAGCAAAACACCGACAAATCTGATTTTTTTTTTCTTTTGAAAAATAACTTCTTAAAAAATAATTTTTAGAAATATTAAATTTCCTATGAAATTAAGGAAACCTAAAGAGCCTTCGGATTTTCATGATGGTGCCTCTGTTTCGGGAGTCATGTTCCACGTTTCAGCGGAATAATCAACCCAAGAGCCGCGAATGATGTTGTCCCCAAACTTTACTTTTGAGTGACGTCATAATTATACTCCCCAGGCTGAGACAAATCATTGCCCTCGTGATTGGGCCCATTTATTGGGCCGAAACTACAGCTGTACGGCTTCGGTTGTAGCCACGGATTGAGCATTCATTGCTTGGGCTCATTGGGCCCGCAAAATATCAAAGCTCTGGACCGACGATGACGTCACGCTTCCGTTCCCGGAAAGGTCCAAAAGCGTCCACCGCTCCTTCACTGCTTGCGTGGACACGATGGATTCCTCCTTGGGGCTGCTCACCGGGCATTTTTGAGTCTCGTCCCGGCTAGGGACATACGTGTACATCGTGTGGACAAGTTTTCCAAGAACATTCGAGTAATCTTACTTACTTTTTATCTGATGGCTTCTCTTTTCGACAATCGCCTTTTCATATAGGTGGCTTGTCCAAGGATAAATGGGAATCGGCTGTGTATCGCCCTTTTCCGCCTGCCTCGGGGTGAATGGTCTAGGTGGGGAGGATTCAATCGATTGAAGCATTTTCGTTGAGTTTCAAGATATGGAGATAAGACACCGATTCAAATGAAAGAATAAGTTCAATTTACTGTTGTTATTCCATCAATCATAATAGACGGGATTCACAAGAAGATAAGAGTAAGGGATGTTGAAAAAGAGATCGACTAGCGAAAATGACCTTCTAGAGATACGAGACTTTAATCAAATTGACCCATTTTACTTACGAGACCATCATAGTTAGTATGCTTGATGAAGAGAAGGGGTGATTGATTCAAGGATGGATAGGTTCTAGAGTTAGAACCCTCTGGAAGCTATCCTATTTGTTTGAACTAAATCTAAAACCTATCCTATTTTTTTGGTCCGATTCTAGGGTCTACCTAACAACTTGTTTTCTTTTTTTGTTCCTTTGGTAATTTTTTATAGCAAAATTATATGAGCTTATGAGTAATAAAATTATTCAAAATAAAAGATTAAAAACATAAATCCCTATCTACCAAAAACAATTTATAAGATGAATATGTAGTCATGTACAATTATAAATGATAAAAAGTCCAAACACATAATATAAAACATAATTTATAAAATTCCATCCCCATTAATCCAAAAAAAAAAAAATTAGGGAAAGAGAAAAGACTGGTGAGGAGTTTTAAGCATAAATGAAGAACAAATGAGTGCTGAGATTAGAATTAAGGAGAAAAAGAAATTAGAATTTTGGCTTTTTAGTTTATAAAACTAGTTCCGAAACTGGTTTCAAAATTGAGTGGTCCAATCTAGTTTCTGGGTGGGTATACACTTGAAACCTACACTCGGATTGGTTTCAAAAGAAACTGGTTCCTAGACTTGTTTTTTGGGTGGTCTAGTCTTGTTCTCGAATTTAACCAATTTGGTTACACACTTCTAGTGAAGAGAGAGCCAATTTTGCATACCATGATTTCCAATAGATAACTCAACGTGCTGAATGTCCCACATCAATTATATATGACTAGCTTTGCTCAATCATTTTGGTCCCAGAAGGTACTTCTAATTTTTTTTTCCTACTCTCTTTTTCTAGAATCATATGGTCCTCATGCTGCCTAATTTCCCAAATTTATATAAATATTTTTTTGGTTAGGCAAGATGGGCAAAAAGAGGTACTTCTCTCCCACCGCATTGACCCCTCAAACGCGAGTAATGCCAACGGGTAAGCTCAACAAATTGTAGCCATAGAGACTCCTAAAAAGCAATTGGCCATGTTCAGATAATCATGGCTATATTGGGCCTACATTTCATGCATAAATGTCTTTAGCCAACGGATGACATAAAGCAAGGTGCGTGATGGATATTATGTATGCTCGAAATGCATGTGACTTGTGGTCCGATGGATAGTTCCTGCGCCCCTTATTAAATGAAGCTAGGTGAATGAATTACGCTTATATACATTTTGTGTGTGTGCATAAATTAGATAATCAATAGTCACGGTAAGTTCAGAATCACTATTTTCCTATACTCAACTTTATTCGATGCATCTAATGTTCCTTTTTGTTATGTGATGTATGGCATTAAAAACATTTGATACGGGCATGGATGTGTACATATTATTTGCATTGGTCGTAGAAAGTGGGGTAAAAAATGGTGTATTGTAATACGATTTATAAATGATGACATTTGAAGTTATCTTAAATTAATTTTTAATGTAGATAAATTACGAGACTAAGGCCTGTTTGTTTGTGTTTTTTTTTTTTTTTTGTTTCCCTAAAACAATTTCTGTTCTTTTATTCCGGGGAACAAAAAAAGAACAGAAACGCGTTTGTTTACACTTTTGTTCACGGGAATAGATTTGGAACAGAAACAAGAAACAAGAAAAACTTGTTTATTGTTCCCGAGAACACTTTCGAGAAAATTTTTTTCTCTCCTATTTTTTCCTTCTCTTTATTTTCTTCTTCTTTTGCCATCGAGGGCCGGTGACTTCGCCAGAGTGTCGCTGGCTCCCGACGAGGCTCGGCCTCGCTTGGCTAGGTGAGCTCCTCACCGTGGCTGGGCAAGGTCGTTGGCCAAGGCCGGCGACCGGCTAAAAGGAAGAAAAAGAAAAAAGAAAAAAAGAAACAAAAAAATTAAAAGAAATAAAAAAATTATACAAGTTTACCAAACATGTTTTTGTTCTTTTTTTATTCTAAGAACATAAATTTTATACAATTACTAAACGTGTTCTTTTGTTAAAAAATTATTTCCCGAAACAGAAATAGTTTTTTCTATTTTTGTTTATTGGAACAATTTTTGAACAGAAACGTTACCAAACGCGCCCTAAGTAACTTATATAAACTTCAAATATATATGAAGGATGACTGAATAATAGGACAAGAGAAATGATTACTAATCAAAGTACTTTTGACCGAGTAAAATAAGGTCGACAGTTTCTATTTGTTTAAATTCGTTTTACTTAAAAAAGAAAAGAAAAGGGAGAGCGTGTTCTATAAAAAATGGCGCACATAGAAGTACAAATAGTTCACTAATAATTGATTGTTATTTAACAACCGGCAAAAATTTAGGTCATAATTTTCTCCTCAAAAGAAAAAATAATGTTCATGTGATAATTCCTAATCAGGGCTGACAATTTGTGTTAATATGTCATAATTGTGTTTGTAATTTATGTCAATTCGCGTTGACCTAAAACATCTTAGTATTGATTGAATTCTACATGCCAAGTAATTAAATCACAATAAAATATGTCAAATTTATCTCAATTAATAAACAAATTAGTGCATCATATCATGTTATATTCTGATTTCCTCTTTGTAATTTGTGTTTCACGTTACATCATTTTTGTATTGTGTTGCTCCACTTGGAGGTGATAAGGACCAACTTTGAACTTTGTCCCCACCTAAGAAGATATAGACAGAAACACTCGTGAGTGCTCAAATAGCAGATCACATGTCGTCTCCTTTCTATTTTTATTTCTTCCAATTTTCTTATTAGGGTCGATTAATTTATGGATTTCATATTTTACTCTTTGGTTCTTATAATTTATTACGTCACATTATTCTTCGACTCGGTCCGACAAAGCCAAAACATCCGCCATAGGAAAATGCGCGTGCTTCCTTCCTTAGCCGCCTCGGCCTTAGCCGCTCCTCCTAGTAGTCGTCCTCACTCCATCCCCACCGAGACAGCCAATCGGCCGACGCCATGTCAGCCGGGATGGTGTCCTTCCAAGTCGGATCGAAGAAAAACCACGTGATTCCATGAAGCTTTAATGATGACAGTTAGCGCGTTAGCTAAATAAGCACAAGCACACCTTATAACAAAAGCTATACATCGCATAATTCATAACATATGTTATATCATCCGAAACCGAAGTACCCCACACGTAAAGTGAGAGAGAGAGAGAGAGGGTGTTCTTCGTTTTCTTATAAAAATGGCTGCATCTATGTCATCCACATTATACTAACGTTCAAACTTTTCCAAGATACGGCAGCGACCGACTGAGAGAGAGAGAGTGAGAGAGAGGATGATGACGGTGGTGATTGCGGCGGAGCTGCTGGGGGAGTATGCTTTGGCAGTGGCGAGGCTGGCGGAGCAGCTGTTGCCGCTGGGGTGGACCAGCCATCTTGGCGGTGGCAGTGCAGCCAGGAGATCCCTTCCAGATGCTTCGGGATCTTCCTTCCTTGTTTATTTTTGAGTGATGTTGTGCTTCTTTTAAGAAGATTTTCTGGGTGAGGGGGCATTCGTTTGTTCTTTCATTGCTGTCGCCGGTGTGCGAGGAAGAAGTGGGCGATGAAGTGAGTACGGGACAATCCAAATGTACAGTGCATCGATCAGTTTGTGACCCTTATGATGCAACTCATATGCTGGGATTCATGCTTCGTGTTCTGCTTTTCCATATCAATATACTTAGTCATTTTCATTTGTTCTCTTCTGGGTTCATGGCGATCTTTTCGCTCTTTTCTGCTGCACAATTTGCGTGTATACGCAGGAGTGATCTTTAAGGGAAGGATATCAAGAAATGGTCGCTTCAGGAGGCTGCTGTCGTACTCTAAGTGAAGCAGCAAAATCCATGGAAAAAATTCGTTTTGCTTTGGTTGTTGGATCACGCGATAGTTCTAGTTCAGATTAGCTTTTGCTTTGCCTGATGTGTTGACTTGCTGTCATTGCGTTACGAAACATTCTGCTGGTCAGGTTAAAGGCTGAATCCGTACATTGGCATTGAGAGATTATTCCAGAAAGCTAATTTAGCGTGTCCTAAACCTAAGTCGCTTCGATAATTAATACATTAGGATTAGTAGGTCTACCAAGTGATGCTGCAAATGAAGCAAACGCGATCAATAAAGACAGCCTGCAATGGGTGAATCCAGTAGGGTCGGATTTTATCATTAAATGCCATTGTCTAGGACGATCCGAATTTGACTTTAAGCCCACTTGGTGGGGGCACATCTAAGGTTAGATGGACCGTCAAGTGTATAATCAGATTGGAGAGTAGGTTTCTACAAACACTCTCCACAAGAGTGATAATATTAGCTGTGAGTTGATTGTATTCTTGCCAAAGTAGTATCACTTCGCAAAACCAATTGGTTGTCAATGTGATATTGAGTTCAACTCGTATAACCTGAAATCAATCAATCTAATTCATGTCATTGAAGATTTTCAGTGCATTTCTATTACAAGACAATCATTGTGTGTTCATATCATAACACTCATATTTCCAAGTTTATATCAAGAAGGCATAGGATATTCCCGTAAATAGCAGGTTATTAATTATTACCATAAAAGAATGATATTTCTTTTTCCACTTTTGCATGTTACTATTTTCCATTTTAAGAAAATGATATCCGTAAATCTTACCGAATCAAAGTTATTCCAATATTCATAAAATATTTTTGTAGCAAAAAAAAAAAGATTAATTATGGAAAAAGACCTCAATGATATGATTTTGCCAAATGTAAGAAAGAAGTAACTGCTGATAAATTAAATGTATTACTTCATCAATTTATAAGTTGTAAACAAACCGCCTTTGTTGAAGGGAGGAGCTTGTGTGATAATGCTAATCTGGCTCATGAATTGACAGGAACTTGCCTAGGGATATTGTATCCAAAAGAGAAATTAGCAAAGCTGATCTCATGAAGGCATTTGAGTCTATCAGCTGGAAATCTGTCCTTGCAGTAAGGGAAATCTAGCAGTTTCCCAATCAATTTGGAAACAGATATAAGCTTGTATTCCCAGGCCTCATTTCTCCATCTCCCTAAATGGACATCTTCAAGGCTTCTTTAAAGGCGAAAAGGGTTTGGAGACAATGCCTCTTTGTTCTTGTCATGGGGGATACTTTCTCGAATGGCAGATGCTGCAGTTGAATAAAGCAAAGTCAAGTTCCATCCTCTTTATTCACACGTCAAGCTCTCTCAGTTGGATTCTGCGGATGATTTGGAGATCACTTTTAAGGGCGGCAAGGATTCACTGAACGAGAAGCATTTGTTCTAGGCAAGCAAATGTCTGGCCTCAGGGCTTAATCCACAGACAAAAAAACGTTGAGTTGCATTTGGCAGGTCATGAAGGTCAATATGCAGAAGAGGTGGTGGCTTTGAGTGGATTCCAAAATGGCCACTTCCCAGTGAAATATCTTGGTCTTCCCTTGATTTCTGGAAAATTTAAGTGATAAAGATTGCAAACCACTTGTGGATAATGTCACCTCTCGAATGAATTCGTTGACCATGCGACGTCTATCTTATGCTCGATGAAAATTGGGGGCATCGGGTCTCTCCTGATGTAGCAGATCGAACTTTTTCGACAGGATTGGAGATGGAGTTCTGCTGTGTTTTGATCTTGAACATGTGGTTGGACTGGTGTTATGACGTTTTGTGCTGCATTTGCTTTTGCACATGGAGTTGAATTGGAGATTGGACTAATGGTAGGGCATGTCCACGAGATCAGTCCACCCATCACGATCTTGGTTTTAGGGGTAATAAAGTAACTTACTTACCCAAAAAAAAAAATTATGAATATGGATACAAAGATGATTTTTGTTTACTGTTATTTTCTTTTCAGGAATATTATTAATAAGCGATTATTTTCATGCTCATATAGATTTAAATTAAGGATTAATATCATATAATAAACAACCCCAAATTGGCACTTTCCTAATAAATTTACAATATGTTAATTTTTATTTAATTTTATCGCCAAATTGTTGAGTTTGATGACACGTGATTAATTCGATTTAATGAAAACTAATAGAGGATAAATTTTTCTATAAATGTATTTATTTTGAAATTTTGGTGATGAAAAAATTAATTTGGAAAAAATTTGTCATAAATTACTCGTTTAAGGTCTTCTTTTTGGTATTAATCCAAAAAAGAATTATATGGATTAAAAGGTGATATATATTTTTTTTGTTCATTGCCATTTATTTGCAAGATTATAATGAATAAACGGTCATTTCTCAAGCTGACGTCGATTTTAAAACAATAAACTAGTTCGCGTTTACGAAGGCAGGAAAGCGTGCCAAAATTCTGCGGCACGACCGGGCACCAAGTGTTCGATCATCCAGACCAGAGGGCCATTTTCGTAATTCCGGTGGCGCCCTCAGCGATGCTGCTGATCCTACGCAACACGGCACGAGCGGAGAAAGAAGAGGAGGAAGAGGGCGTTTTCTTTGTGCAGTGGAGACGACGCAAACTCTTTTGCTTCTCCTTCGCAGCTTCCGCCCGCCATCAAGGAGCTCTCCATCTCTCCTCTCTCCGGTATTTTTCATCCCTTCGCCTCCGTTTCCATGGTCTCTTTTTAGCTGGTAATTCGGCCGGAGAATCGGGACTTACTTCGCGCTTTATGGTGTCGGTGGTCGCGTTCGTCGCTTGAATGAATCGTTGTTTGTTTTGTTTTGTTTGCTTGGTTGGTCGTGAAAAGATTGTTCCTTTGTCGCAGATTTCTTGTGGGTTTTGATGGTTGGCCCCCCCCCTGATCATCTGTTAAACGATGAGTAATTGGGCTGGAAATAGAGGGTCGTGCTCGTCGACGTCGAACTTGTCGGCGTTTGCGCAGCCTTTCGCGATCCCCCAGCTGGACCCGTATCCCAATTCGTTGCCGCCGTTTTATGTGGATTCTGTTCAGCCGCCGCCGCTCGATCAGGGGCCCGCGGATTCTTCGCACGGCGCCTGGCCGAATCCGTGCCCTCCTAACGCAAGAACTGATTGGTTTCCTGCGTCGAACCCGGAGTTCGATGTTGGGACTTACGGTTACTCGGGTTTGGAGACTGTTAATGGAGAAAGTACCCCTTTACTTTCATGGAACTCTGTTGATGTTGGAGGGGATGAAAAGTTAGGCCGACGTTCTGATGGCTCGAGAAGTGCCGTCACGGAAAGCGACGCGTGTTACTCCATTTATGCGTCGTCCGGGGTAGTTCAGGGTGATCCCTCAGGGCTGGCTACTCAGTGCGACTATGGCAGAATATCATCTCCTTTTGATGCGAATTTGGATAAGTTGCCTCGTGATGATCAAAGCAAAAGTGTGAGTTTGGGAGGTACAGCTGAATCAAGTGGCCTTTGGAATGAGCAGGCACTTAGATATTATGGTAAAATTGAGGATATAGGTGGGAGTTACTGCTTGAAGAGGCCTATTGTGGCTCCATTAATGACTGAAACTTGTACAAATGGAGGTATGCTCATGCTCATTCTTTTCTTCTTTTTCTGATAATAATGTTATAATATTGTTACACACGGTTCTTCATGCGCTGATCTCTTTCGTGCATGCTGTTCATATGCTGATACATTTAAAGTTTAATAGTGTTTTTTCTGTGCTCTGGTTTGAATTAAATTAGTTATGTGAACAGACTATGATTACTAATGGAAGCTCAAATGAAGTTAAGAAAGCAGAGAGATCTGATTATATGTTTTTTCCTCTTTGTGTTCTTGAGGACTTCATCATGCATCTAATGGTATGAGTACACATGCAGGAGCTTCTCATAGTGATCTTTTGAGTTGGGAAAAGCATGGTGGATTTATAAGTGGAAAACACGTGGATGGTAAGTGATTTCTTGCTTGCCAAACCAAGATTATGCTTACTCAGTCTCTGACGTTATCCTTATATGTTTTTTTCATCCAGCATCATCAAGCTTGGATTTGCCTAGAGTATTTCATGAAACATATCCTCAGGCAGCAATGCCAGAGTTATCTTCGAATCTTGGGAAGAAACAGTGGCCATATGCTCATAAAGATGAAAATGTTGTGTCAAATCATGTTTCAAGTGTGAATGGTGGGAATATGATTTCGGAATCTTTTGCTGCACCCCAGATGGGACCTCCAGCTGATGGATTTGTCCCAGGAACTGGTGAAGTTTCATTAGGAGGTCATAAGAAAGGTATACACAGTGTTAATGAGTACTATGCTGGCGCTATGCTGTCCAGTGTAAATGAGCCTCAGTCCCTGTTAGCTTCTGGTAGTGAATTACTGCTTGATGGCACTGATCTTGGGAAAGGTGTGCTACAGCGTGGTTCATTTGTGAATGGTGGTAACTCTGTAGTGAAATCTATGCCTGCACCTACAATGGGATATCCAATTGATGGTTTTAGGTCTCAAACTGGTGAAGCCTCTATAGGAGATCACGAAAATGGTGGAGATTGTGCTAATGAGCTCTATGCTGGCATTTTACTGTCTAATATGAATAAGCCTTGGTCTGTGCAAGCTTTTGGAAGCAAGCCACAGCTTAACGGCACCAGTCTTGGGGAAGGTGTGCTACAGCATGGTTCTAGCATGAATTATGGGGACTCTGTTGCCAAATTGTTGCCTCCAACCATAATGGGATTCCCAAATGATGGTTTTAGCCCTCAAACTGGTGAAGTTTCTATCAGAGATCACAAGAATAGTGCTAACGAGCTCTATGCTCGCAGTATTTTGTCTAATGTAGATGAGCCTCAGTCCGTGCAAGCTTTGGGAAGCAAGCCATGGCTTGATGGTACCACTCTTGGGAAAAGTGTGTCACAGCATGATTCTAGCGGGAATGATGGGAATTGTGATGTGAAACCTTTGCTTGCACACACCTTGGTATCCCCAGTTGATGGCTTTAGCTCTCAAGCTGCTGAAGTTTCTACAGGAGATCACAAGGATGGTAGAGACTGTGCTAATGAGCGCTATTCTAGCATTCTGCTATCCAGTGTAAACAAGCTTCCATTTGTGCGAGCTTGTGGAAGTGAATCACAGTTTGATAGTGCAGATGTAGGGGTCCAGCTAGGAAGAAGTGATTTTGCCTTTGAGGAACCATACCATCTTGAAGATGAAGACCGATCAAATAGCAAATCTAAATATGCATTTCATCATTTAGCTGGGGCAGATTTGGGATGTAAAGATCCTTTGACATCGGATCAATCCTATTTAGCACTGGAGCATAATCATACTCTGCAATGTGCTGAAAAGCACATTGGTGCCAAATCTGGATCCAGAAATCCTCATGTAACATTAGACAGATTTAATTTGCCATCTAAGGGTAATCATGCCTTGAATTCTGCTGAGAGCCCCTCTGTGGGTTTACATCAGTTTGAACACGCTGTGGACTCTCCTTGCTGGAAAAAAGCAATTGCATGCTCAAAGCTTGGGGAGGAACCTGAACTAAGTGGTTTTAATCTGCAACAGGACCTTCGAATATTTGGCAATACCTTATATCCTCCTAAGGTCTCCTCTGATAAACCAAGTGCAGGCAAAGTACTCTACAGAGGTGGGTGTAGTAACAGAGGTTCAGTGTCACCCTCAGTGCTGCATGCCTTTGTTAATCCTTCAGGCAGAGAGGGAGGATCCAATGATAATGAGGATATTTGCTCGAGTGATTCAACACATGATCTGTTTTCTAATGAAGTCGAGGAATCTACTGGACATTGCATGACGTGCCAAGAATCAATTGGTGATTCTAGTGCTAAACCTTCTCATCCCACGCAGCAGAGTTCAGGAGAAGGTGATGTGACTTCTGACAAGTGGCACATGCCCACCCATCATGTCTCTGATGTGGGTACAAATGGAAATGATTCTTTGAAAATGGATCCACCGGAAGGGTTGCTCCTTTCTATGAAGCATGTGTTGGAATCAACCAATGCAGTAGATAGTTCTCCTGGGGTTGCCAAATGGGATAGGGGATCAGTAATCCCAAATATAGATGGACAGATGCTAGTTTCAACTATGCACAATCTGTCAGAGTTACTTCTCTATTCATGTTTAAGTGGTGCATGCAACTTAAAGGAAAGAGACACTGATGTCATTCAAAAGGTGATCGATAATCTTTGTGCATGTTCATCAAAGAATGTTGAGCAGATGACCACACAACCCAAAATACATAATTCTGAGGTAGACACATGCAAAGGTTTAGGAGCATCACCTGATCTTGACATGGTAATTTTGTTTATCTCACTGCTTCTTTTTCAGTTTCTTACCTAACATTAGTTGATGCTAAAATTGCCAGAGCATGAAAAGCCACTCTTTTAATGGCAAAATGTGGATGGTGGTAATCTCAAATTGGATGATAACCAACATGCCAATGAAAATAATTTAGCCTTTTGAACTTTAGGTGATAATCTTCTCATGAATCTAAAATTATATCTTGAAGTATTTGATATCCCCTTGCTAGTTCCTTTTCATAATTTCATGTAATGAAGGTGATGATCTTTTGGCTTTCAGACAGCAGGTAATAGTCGTTGAGGCAATTGACGGAATTCTGAATAATTGGGACTTGGGAAATTCGAATGCATGTTTTCACTCTCACATTGTGCTGCACCATATTCTAGAAGGGCCTTTAACTATGAAGAGATTTGCGGCACAGGCCTATTTACTACCTCAGTAGCCTTTTTCTGATTAATTAAGCATATTGTCAAGATAGATCTATCATGAAAAATATACTTAAGAGTATTAATCAAGAATCGGATAGACAATGAAACAGGAAGACGATGACATGGTGAAGAGATGGTTTTATCTGTAGGGTATGAGTACCATCTCCTTTTTCTACCTGCTAGATGAAACAACACTGTAATAACTAAAAAGTTGTGGCAGTTAAATATGCACGTTGTGATGTTAGAAGTGAACTACACCTACATGTTGATTCATAATACGAATTGAAGCTACCTTTGGCAGGATATCATCTACAATTGCTAGTCCTTTTTTAACATGTTTCTTTGATCTGGTTTATTGATTTATTTTTTTTTCTTCTGCCTATTCGTGAATATCTAGTTTTGAGTTATAGCATTCTAGGTAGGTTGTTTTCTGCAGAAAAAGGATAATTGGGTTCTTTTCCCACAGAGTGAATCTTCTGTAAATATGCCTCCTCTTGCCAGTGCATTTTCTGTAAATATTAAGGGTCAGCTTGACAATCACCGTGCCTTTGACAAGAAGAGGCAAGATGCTGGGCTTGATAGTGAGGTTGAAAGTTCTTCCGAACTTTCCTCCTGTGGGGGTAATGCCCTGATAAACAAAGATGATGCCATGACCGAGGTACTTCTTTTAATACTCTGTAACTCCCTGCCATGGAAAGGTTGGAACTATAAGCTAATGGATCAATAGAAACTGAGTAAATTTGTTGTGGATAACCTTGCAGGCTATCAAGAAGATTCTCAGTGAGAACTTTCAGGTTAAGGATGATTCGCAGCCACAAATACGCTTATTTAAGAATTTGTGGCTTGAGGCAGAGGCTACTCTATGTTCCATGAATTACAAGGCTCGCTTCAATCGTATGAGGATCGAGATGGATAATTCTGGGTCCAATGAAGTGAAAGGTTCGGACTTAAGTTGCTTAACACATCTAATTTGCATGGCCAAGCAGATTCATTTATCAGAGAAAAAAACTCTTTAACATTCTCATAATTAATGGTGTTTTGTTGCAGATTCTTTTGAAAATAATTTTGATGCAGAGAACTCATCAGATAGTGGAGTCTCTGTTCAATCAAATGAAGATGATAAATTGTTGGCTGGGACAAGGAGCTGTGAAAAGCCTGAGAAGCTGAATGCCTCTGTTCAGAGTCTGACTGTGGTCAGCACAATCAATCCTACCACTGACCTTTTAGCTCCAAGTTGCTGGCCTCATAACTCAAGTACTAAAAGTACTCCAAATGTGGAGGAACAAGGGCCTCTGAAAGTTTCTCCTGATCTCAGCAGGACTGCAGAATTGACAGCCGGATCATCCAAAGAGAACGGTAGCCTCGCACCTGAAATCTCTCTCAATTCTCCTGTAACAGGCGCAATCTGCTGCACTGATGACGTAGGGCCTTCTGTTATGGCCAGATTGAAAATCCCGAAACGATGGGATGAGAGCTTACTTTCTGAAAATCAGACACTGATTCCTCCAGGTTCAGTTGATATCGGGGTCGCACTTAAAGAAGAAAGCTTTCCAGTTGCTAGAGAAAGAGTGATAGAGGAAAGCACTGACCTTTCTGGTGGCAAGTTGAAAATGGAGTCTCGGGCTGGTGCTAAAGATAGTCAAATACTCCATTTTCGAGCAAAAGATTCGCTCAAAAACCCTCTCTCTGCAGGCTGGCAGGACTTAGACTGGGAGTTTGTGCCGAAAGAGGAGATTCCGGGCAGAGATTTTAAATCTTGACTTCAGGAGTAAGTGTTCCTCAAATGTGAATAATCACCCATGATTTATACTGGATCTGTATCGCTTCTCTCTATGTTATGTCAAACCCCATGAATTGCTCTTGTGGAACTCTTTGATCTCCAAACTTGTAAATAGCTTTCAAACGCTGTCGGTGTTACAGCTAGATGAAGACAAGTCGTGCTTGCATGTGTTTTGCTTCTTATAGAGCTCAAATAAGACAAGTTGCATTTGTATGTATTATGCACATCAAATAAGCTCGGCTTTCAACTAAGATTCACTAGGCATGCTCAAGCGTCGTGTCTAATCAGCAGCATATTTAATTTGTGCAAGAGCGAGCTTGGCTCAATTACAGCTGAAGACGGTCGAAGACACAGAAATCAGAACTACTTGCGTTGGGGTCAATGGCCAAAGACGCTGTTAAGGCTACTATTTGTTATTTTTCCACATCTTCGCAAGTTTGATAAGCACGTTTTTTCATCCATTAGTCACTTGCTAAGGTAGGAGAAACCCATACATTGTCATTTATATTTGTCTCATCTGAACGTGGAAAATGACAAGAAAGAGCTCTGGAATTGCCTATCGAAGCGAGAAGTGAAGTCCTATGATCAGTACTTTGACCTTGACTTTTCTCGCGTAAATTCAGTTCGTAGCGGAAAATGACAAGAAAGAGCTCTGGAATTGCTCGTAGACCTTGAAGTTCGAGCGAAGGAGCAACCCATTGTGCAAACAACACCCAAGCCGTTCAATGTGATCGTTAAACCAATTGCAATATCATAGCATTCCTACTCAGAACCTCTTTGGTTTCAGTTTTGAGTTCGGTTTGAATCACCTATAACGATGACGTAATCACCTGTCAGGCTATTTGCGACTTAAAAGTGAGCCATGCGTGATCGACGGTTACTCAGTAACATAAACTGGCCGCTTTATGACTTTCAGAGAACTTAAAAGAAGCTGAAAAAGGCATAAGGTCCGGCCATGTTATACGAGTGGATTGTTGACAAAACGCCCTCGCTTTAATTTCTCTTCTACAAGTTCAAGAATAAAAGAGCCGATATAGAAAGTTAATAAATGCTGCAAATAATCCCAACTCAGATTAACCTAGACAGTTCTAAAAGCTCATCACCGAAAAAGGCCAGGCAGCAAACCCCGATGGAGCATGTTTAGGTAGTAAGCTCCATTATAGCACCAACAATGTCCCCATTGTGCGTCTTGAGAGCCTTCACGGCCTTGTTCCTCGAAACTCCAGCCTGGGTCATCACCAAGTCAATGTCGCGAGGCTCAACCCCAGTCTCATCTATCTCTTCCTCTTCTTCATCAGCCTGTGCTGCTGAGGCTGCAGCTGAAGTGTCTGTCCTGCCCATCACAGATCCCATGTCGGGCATCCTGAACTGCTGGGCAGCTTGTGTCTGCAGTTGTGAGCTCAAGTCTTCGATCTTCGCCTCCCCAAATATGATATAAGTCTCAGAGTGAGGGCTCTTGAAGACATCAGGATTTGAGATGAAGAATAGGACCTGAAACACCAGGAATTTCTCAATAACATGCCATTGTTTATATATGCAAATCAATTTCAACTATAATGAACTAAGACACTCCACTTTTTCAGGTCAGCTATAAATGGATCTTCCAAAGCCACTAGACACCATTTAGTGCTCTATAATCAATGAGACCTGAACAATTCAGAGTTGCTCTAGTTTTTTGCTAAATTATATAAAGGATGAGGTATCAAATGCATGACAGAGATTTGAAAGAAAAAGCACTCACATTCTTGGTTCTCTTGATGGTGACCCTGCTTACACCGCTTACAGGTTTCATGCCAAGCTTCAACATAGCCTTGCGGCTCTTCTTCTCGCTTCTGCTCTGCTTCGAACCCCCATTTGCACCTGCCCATTCATGTTGTTTGAGTTCTTAAATCCAAAAGCAGCAGCTGACAAAATCAAATAGAAATATAATTTTGTTGGAATTTTCGAGAAGCTTCAGTAAAAAATCCTGCACAGCTCAAGCAGACTGCGAGTATATGCATTGCAGAGATCAAAAACTGCACCAATAAACTTGAGCCAAAACATAAAATCCAATGATACTCCACACAAACAACTTCCTCATTCACATACTAAACCAAAAGGAACCAGCCTTCTGCCAACCCAAAAGGAATTCAAGACTTGTGATTGTATGTTTGCATACAGTGAACTAACCAAACCAATCCAAAAGCAAAAGTTTCAGATCATGAAATCCATCTGTGGTTTACTGAGTTGAGTTCTAACTAAAACAGAAACCTCTCTATCAACGTGATTACGCACTAAAACTACAAAATATCAAATGAAACAGACCATCGCCACACCCAGTCTTTCCCACAACTTAAAGTAGCAAACATCCGCATCTTCAGTTAAACAGATAAACGTAGCATCACAGTTATTGCTATCTGTTGAAAATGCAAAATTTGAATCAACATACGCAGCAGTGACACCCTTTTGGAGATGAAAGAATGACCAGGATTATCCTACACCAAAAATGATTTCCTCGGACATAGCACTTGCATTACTCCACCTAAACTAGAGTAGACCATTGGGATTTAAGAACTTCATCTAAAAAATCAACTCCGCAACGCAACCTCAACAAAAACTAAACGCACTCCAAAGGTCACACGTCATAATCCCCCCGTACCATCCCATTTGCCCATAAACAATCCCTCCTGATTCAAAATAATCCTCCCAACGAAAAATAGGGAATGCCCGTATGCAAATCAGCAAACTTTCACACAACCACAAAACCAAAACCAGGCGAAATCACACAATCGCTTCCAAAAAATAAAGCGAAATGAATAAAAAAAAAGAACAAAAGAAGAAGGAAAAAGATCCACCTTGAGCCCCATCTTCCTTATCGTCGTCGTCGTCGTCATCGTCATCCTCGTCGTCGTCCTCCTCGTCCTTGTCGTCGTCCTTCACGTCCTCCACAATGGGTTCGTCGTCCTGCAACAAAAAGCAACGAACTTTGATCGAACCGAACCCACCCCCCACCAACCCCCGAACTTTCGCACACACCCAGTAGACGGACGGAGCTCAAGAACAACCCGGAAGTACCTGAGGCCTCTTCTCGGGCTCGAGGACCTTCTCGGTCTCGTGCTCGGCGGGTTCCACGACCGGAGCGGGCGACATCTTAGCTACCGAGAGACCGGACAGCGATGCAAGCGAAGCGGTAGGGTTTTGCTGTCGCGAGAGAGATGAATTGCTCGAGAGTTGTCCTGCTAGTGCGCGCGGTCCGGATAAGGGTTTTCCTCCGACCGGGTCGGGTCGGCCCCTTTCCAACCACTCCGGCCCACTCAGTTCTGCAAGGTTCCGATTTTCGATTGATGTAACGTGCCACAGGACCTAAAAGACGGTCTTGTACTATGAGTGTGCTCATTTAATCAAACATACGATATACTAAATTGCTTAATTCAGTTTCATCTATTTCCCCCACTCTTTTTGTGATGACATGGGATCTCAGTCTATATGGGATAAATTACGGTTTCTGAGCTTGAGCTCATGCCAATCTCTTGTATTTGGGGCGTGTTTATTTATTTTTATTTCTATTTTCTGAAACACAATTTTTTTTTAATTTTTATTTCGGGAAAAAAAAAAAACATAAACACGTTTGATAACTCAGAATAAAAAAATTATTTTTTTTGTTCCCGAGAACAAATTTGGAATAGACACAAAAAGTAGGAAAAAATTGTTTCTTGTTCCTAGGAATAATTCCGAAAAACATTTCTTTTTTTTTTCCCTTTTGGTTGGTTGTTGAATTCAGCCATGGCTAGTGACTTCGCCGGAGCGTTGCTGGCCTTCGGTGAGACTTGGCCTTGCCGGTGGCCTTGGTGGCGAGGTGAGGTGATTGGGAGGCTCGAGCTCGCTTAGATCTGGTGAGGTCAAGCTCGCCCAACCACCGGCGAGGGTCAGTCTCATCGAGCCACCGCTGGGCGACGCCGACTTGGCGGTGGTCCGACGAGGCTCGGTCTTGCCAATGGCTAGGTGAGTTTGCCCTCGCCAGATTTGGGCGAGCTCGAGCTTGCCCAGCCAAGGGGAGGTCGAGTCTCACTTAGCCACAGCGAGGTCATCGGCCGATTGGCAACCATGGCCAAGATTAGCAATTGGCCAAAAGGAAGAAAGAAGAAAAAAAAAAGAAAGAAGGAAGAAAAAAAGGAAAAATATAATAAAAAAATTAAAAAAATTATACAAGTTACCAAATGTGTTTCTAATCCTAAAGTAGAAATTTTTTGCAGTTATCAAACGCGTTCTTATACTAAGAAATTGTTCCCTAGAATAGAAATAAAAAAAAAACTATTTTTGTTAAAAAATTGTTCATTGGAACATAAACATTACCAAATGCACTCTTAGTATCACATGAACCCATACTCGGTGGATGGCCATATATTATATTGCTTAGTTAATATTGTGCAGAATGAGACTTGTGTTGCCTGCCAAATGTATAACAATTCCCCTTTTTATTGATGGACTCATTTCTCGATATTTGATTTGGTATGATAAATATGTGTTCGTTAGTTGTCTGTTTAGTAAGGCAAGATGTGTTCGTGATACACACTACAATTTATTTTTTAAGTTCATTCTCCATCTCGAATTTCGCCATATCTTGTTATATTCTATTCATTGAATTTGCACTTTTGTAGTAACCCTCGTGAGCAACTTTCGTGCATTTGACTTTCAGGATGACCAAAATATTCCGTCAAATGTTTGAAAAAATGTAAATAAGTCATAAAAAAGCAGAAAAGTGAAAATCAACTAATATGTTTAATTCACGTAGGGTAAAGTCTTTTTTGACCTCAACAATAAGGATGTGCTCGTGCTTTAGTTTTTTCCTATTCTAAAGGGAGGAAAGTGATTATTCTTCCTAAACAAAGTCCAATTTGCTCTGGAACACTCATAATAATTAGACCCACTAAATCGGCGGGTTGGGTCAAAAATGATCAGATCGAAATTGATTCATTTAATATGTTTTAATCAATTTTCATGTAATACAAATTTAGTGACTTATATTTAACTCAATTCATACTTGACATAATATTGCTAAAATACTTTGATACTTAAGCCAATGTAGGAAACTTTATACCCAAATTGAAGTGAAAACATGAAGTGAATGAGCGTGAGGGAGAATGAAGAGAGAGAGAGAGAGAGAGAGAGAGAGAAAGAGAGAGAGAGAGAGAGAGAGAGAGAGAGAGAGAGACAAATAGATTGTGAAACAAGTGGATTGTGAACTTATTTTTTTGTCATAGATTGTGAAGTTGTTTAACACCCATATTATTTTAAATTTTATTATTTTAAATTCATTTATGACCAATTTACAAAATTGCTAACACATATAACAATTTAGCCTATTATAAATGGGTATAAAAAGGTATAACAACAATATGATACCCTTGAACTCTCACAAAACTACATGTATGCCACTCTGAGCCTCAGGCAGTCAGCCTGTAATGGACTCTTTTTTATCTTTTTCTCTCCGGAGAACACATCATTACTCTAAAACCCAAAAAAGCTAAACAGGTGCATAATCAAACTAGAATAGCAAATGCAAGAATTTTTATTGCCAATCACTGGAGGCTCAAAGTGAAACCGCATAAGTACTTTCAAGAGAATTAGTAACATTGGTTCAAATTGTTAAGCTGAATCAAACCAAACCATTTTCATAAAAAATGATTCAAAAGATGAACTAGAACTAGACTCATGTTGTGGCTTAGTTTGGTTTTCTAGAAAGTTATAACCAAACCAAACCGCAAAACTGTATTGTATATAGCCTTTTGATTTTTCTTGTCATTTATAAATGAGATAGCTCTTTTTTCTTTTTCTTTTTTTAAGAAGAAGATTTGATATTCATTGTGAATTTATGAATTGTTGTGAGTGTATACTCTGGTTTATTTCATGGAATGAATACATCGTCTAGACTATTCAGTGAGTCTGCCCCCCCCCCCCCCCAAAAAAAAAAAAAAAAAAAAAAGAGAAAAAGATGAAAGAAGAATGGACGGTTTATTTCGGCTTCAGATCGAATGAAAATCGCAAATGAGAAACTATTCATCACATTTTGATCTGGTTTTGATTTTTCTTTTCTCAAATGGTACGTACGTGGTTTCATTTGGTTCAAGCACCAAACCGCACCAATATACTGCATTCGCCAGCACTCGAGAGCATATAAATTTAACACAGGCTCCGAAAGGAACTAGGAAGCAAAGAATACCTTGAGAAAACAGCAGGATTTGCAGTTTGAGAGCACAAAATCAACTACGCCATCTTGACGGAATGATTTTAAATTCTCCAAGCATACAGTTTCTCAGCTCTCCCTATGGATATTTGCACTCTAGTTTTTAGGCATGGCAAATAGACAGGCCACGGACGGGCATGGGCCCGTTGGACCAAGTATAACAGCATATGACTAGCTTTCCCAATCTCCATTTAGCTTACCTGAAGCGACTCAGCAAATTCATGAGTCAAACTCATGCATGTCCACTTTCAAAAATTTGTAAGCAAACAAAGAATTTTAACAGCAATTTTGATCCCACAAAATAACGAAATTCGACCTTTCGCTTTGTTATGGATCAAATGACAGTACAATCAAGTTCCCTGATCCCAAAAGCTGTCCTGTACTCCAGGATGTTACCAAAACCAAGCGCAAAAATAGGGAGATGATAAGCTGATCAACAAGTGCAGAGCACGAATTGATCATCAATGCTTTCGACCAGTTTCACCATGAACTAGCAAGAAAACAGACAATGTGAAGAGCCCTTCACTTGCTGTTTTCTCTCTTTTCCCTCAATCTTCTCCTCCTCTTTGACTTCCACATATTGTCGTGCTCAGTGGCATCATAATGGTTTCTCTTGAACCACCTCTTACATGGAGCAGCTGAATCGCATATATAGCAGTAACACTGCATGAAAGAGAAGGAAAAATGCACCTAGTTAGGATTGCCTCCATAGTTCAATTAAAAGTACAAATTTTGAGACTTGATATTGAGAACAATCATCAGGTGGTGAAATTCATGTGCGGTTAGTACCAGCTCGCAGTGTCTTTCATGAGGCGTAGTTGCAAAGGGAAATTTCTGACAAAGATGCCTCGAGTGCGGGAAGTCTCTACAAGCCACCTGTCCATAATCATCAGCAGCAACCAGCAATCAAGAGCGTTTAATCATTATGACTTGAGAAAAGAATTAGTAATACGAAAACTGCTTCGAAAGATACTTGCATAGAATCCTGGGGACCAAATAATATGACACGCAACTTACAAATAAGCTATAGTTGAAGCGAGATAAGATCATCATCATCATAACCGCATTTACAAAATTGTGATTGCTTCCCCGACACTACAAACTTGTAGTCCAGTCTACATGATCAATTAAATCTGTTCTTGACTTCCATTAATAGGGATAACAACTGCGTATAAAGATACCATTCCTTTCTCAACCATAAAAAGAAGAAACGGAAGACACATACCACAATGCTCTCTGATGAGTTGAACTTTTGAAATTGTCAATTAGGCGCTCAAATCAAAATGGTATCCGAGTCAAGAGCTCATATAAATTTCTCAAAATATTCTTTTAGTTTCCTCTCCCTTCTTGTGGTGCTATCGGTTTCGATTAGTCACCCGGTAATTCCCAATTCTGAACAAGTTCAACAGGCTATTACAATCCTAAGTACACCAAACAAAGCTAATGAGCACCTCCAGTTAAACCATACAGTGCATTACTCATGTCAAGTTCTACTTTACTCAAGTATTTCCATTGCTAGATCAGCATTCCAACGATTCTCCAACATACGTTATGCTTCTCATTTCTCCTCCACAAGCGAAACAGAACAAACATGGAGACCACCTTCGTCGAAACGTGAAACCCACGAAAACATAAACAGTCTTTATGACGAAGGCATAACCAAACAGAGAAATTCACGGTTTAGTACGAAAACGAAGCAAAACGACTAAAAAAGGACAAGTTCGCCCGACAAAAGTACGAACTTGCCTGTCCTTTCTCAGCAATGACGACGACGTCCTTGGACCCATCGCCGCGATCGTCGGTCGCGCCAGCCTCCGTCATCGACAGGGAGAACCTGGAGATACGCTCGAACGGGTCGAAACCCAGGATGAAGCAGTCCTCGGTCTCTTCGAACCGCTTGACGTCCTCGTCCCGCGTCACGCAGAGGACGTGCCTGATGGGGCTCGGCTCTTCACAGCCAGGAGTCGCCGGCAACGGCGTACGGTTCGCCATGGCCGGGGGAGGTTCCTGGGACGCGAGTAGGGTTTAGACAGGCAAGAATATGCAAAATCGCTGATTGATCGTGAGAGAGAGAGAGAGAGAGAGAATCGATTTCGAACTTGGGAGAGCTGCAGATAGGGTGACCGTTTGGTTCCCCCACGAGCAGTAAATTGAACTACTCGAGATGATATATTAAAGCAGGGGAGTGGTTAAGGATAATAAGGTCTATTTTAAAAAAGGCTAGTATTGATTTATCTTAAATTGTGAAAATTTTGAAATTTTTGGGGTAATCACTACACAAGTGTACCAATTTAGGATATATGTAACACGAATATACTAGTTTAGAATTGTTTGTGATATAAAAAATTATTTGGGGGTAAATGTGACACACATGCACTAATTGAAATAAATGTGGTAAGGATGTACTAATTTGGGAGTCTTCTAACATAAAAAATAGTCTAGGGTAAATGTGGTATAAATGTATCGGTTTGAGATTTTTAACAATATTTTATCGTAATGAAATGACGTTGAGACATTATTAGGAATGGATGGGTCACCGGCCGCATGGTACGATCTGATATGTTTAGACCTATATCGAATTAGACCTGTTATCCTTTTGCTTTTGGGCCGCTGCCCGACCCAAGCTTGACGTCTTTCTGTCACGCCCTGATCCTTGGGCACGCACACATCCTTCTCTTGGTCAATTTTAATATGCGATATCCCAGGACTATATATCGCCGACCCTTTCATTCATTAAGTACATGCGGAAGCAATTAAAATCCCCAGACAATAAAACAATGGGATAGAAACGCAGGCTTTTTTTTTTTTTTTGGTAACCCAAGGAACCCCCGCACGGCCGGCGGCCGAGTAAACCACAGGGAGGCACGCGAGAAACCACCACCCACGCACCCCGGCAAGGCACCACACAAGGTGCTTGACCCCCGCCGCAGTGGATTCGAACTCCGTTCTTCGCGATGGGTAGTAAGATGTTCTACCATCCACGCTGCCACGATGGGTGGTAAAAGCAGGCTATATTTTTCATATTGAAATTTACAACCAAACCTTTATACATGGCATAAAACAGAGCACTTCACAAACTATTCGCAATTTCGGAGTCTCTCTCTATTTACACATATACAAAAGGGTTCACAAAGAGATGGGATTTCAATCCTCGTCTAAGTCATACTCGAAATCATCATGATCCTCTTCTGATTCCTCTTCTGATTCCTCTTCTGATTCCTCTTCACTCAGATCATTCTCTTCCTTAATTTCACCTGCGAGTTCTCATTCACAAATTCCTCCTCCTCAGCTCCTCGTCAGGTTCCTGAAATGTTTTCCCTAAACTGGGATGAGACTACGTCTCAGCGAAATCTACCCCACTAAGCCCGATTAGTAAACTATTATATTAAAGGCTGCCTAAACACGCATAGGTCAGAAGACGTACCTTAGCATCAGATCCCACCTGCAAGTCAGTACAATTTACAATAGGCACTCAAGCAATCATATCACCGATCGAAGCATCGATCAAATCGACCTAGTCGATTACAAGCCAACAAGACCACTCACGGTCATTTCCATTCAGTCAATCAATTCACAACATCAAATTAAAACAATGATCAATCGACCTCGTCGATTACATGTCAATTGGACCATTTCTAAGTCGTCTCACTCCACACCATATAATCCCCAATAGTACACTCGATCACGAGCTACAGTAATGCTCTCGGACGTCTATTCGCCAGGATGATGTACAATAAACACTTTATGTGCATACTCGTAGACATTCCACTTTCCTTCAGCCACATGGGCACGATACTCGATACACAGAAATACAGCCACGCAGGCACAATCTACTCCACACTTCCATGATCAACTATCGCCACACAGGCATAATCAACTATCGCCACACTTGCATAATCAACTATCGCCACACAGGCATAATCATCTATCGCCACACAGGCATGATCAATATCCAACAATTTACGTGCATTCTCTAAGGCATCCTACATGCCAAAGCGATATAATAATCGCCGAGCCACATCACACAACATTTCTTCACACAGCATTTCTTTTCATATTTTATCATCATTGATAAAATATCGTGCATTAGCACACCATTGGCTTTAGCCAAAATATAATGATTTCGATTCCACAAATCCCACCATTATTAGCGTACACCAAAACACTTTTGGTGCTGTCAACCGACACCCGGTTATTTTCCAATTAATTTTCCAAATTAATTAACCCAGGAAAATAATCTTATAATCACAATTAATTCACTTTAGCACAAAATAAAGCTCAATTAAATAATTGAACTGCCCCACGATGATCAACACGAAATTTCGGTCGTCGGCCATCAAATTCTTAATTTCCGAAAAATAATTAATTAATTAATTAATTTCGAAAATTAATTAATAATTATTAAAAATTCCATTTAGCTCAAAATAAAGCCAATTTAAATAAACGGGCTGCACCACGATTATCAGCATAATATTCCGGTCATTGACCATCTCAACCTTAATTTCCGAAAAATAAATAATTAAATAATAAATTTTGAAAATTAAACAATTAACATTAAAATTTAATTTAGCTCAAATTAAAGCCCGATTAAATATACGGACTTCACCACGGTCATCAGTATAATTTTCCGGTTCCGAACCATCTCCCTTGAATTTTCGGAAAATAAATAATTATTTAATTTAATTCCGAAAATTAATATTTAAATACAAAAAAATCCACTTAGGCCCGAAAAGCCTAATTGGAGCCCACTAAGGGTCGGGAAAAATCCCGAGGCACTTCCAATAATTAGTAGACCGCGTCTACTTGCTAATTACACATTCAATTTATCTAATTTGCATCATAATTAGCTAATAATTGCTAATTTAATCTAATCTAACAACCTAAATATAATTAATTAAATCTAAACCAACATTAATCATAATTACCCACTAATCCTGGATTAGTGAGATTACCCACCAAATTGCGCGCAAATGGGATCAATCCGACGGCGGCGACGCGAGGAACGATTGTTCCCAAAGCACAGCTCGGGTTCGGGGCCGGGAAACGGCCCAAAAGCGGGCCTAAAGCCGCTGAAACCCACTCCGTGGGTCTGCTGGACGGAGCCAATTGGGGTTGCTCCGATGGCTAGGGCGGCGAGGGAGGTCGGCGGAGGGTGAGGGGGTCACGGGGAGGTCCGGCGGGGGCTAGGCGGTGGCCGGAGGTGGCCGAACGGTGGCTGGTCGGTGCGAACAGCAGCTGGGTCATGCAGAGGGAGGAGCGGCAGCGGCGACGGACGCGGGCGGAGCGTACGGCGTGCCAGGGCGGCGTCGCGGGAGCGGGCGGCGCGGGACGGGCAGCGACGGTGCAGTGACGGCGACTTCTGCTCGAGCTTCCTGTTGCTGGTTCGCTTGAGCGTGCGCAAGAAGGAAGAAGAAGAAGAAGGAGGGGGGGCGGTTCGTTCACGTGGGGATGGGAGAGAAGAGAGAGGAGAGAGAAGAGATAAGAGAGAGAAGAGATTGGGTTGAATGGTCAAAGGGAGAGGGAGAAGCCAAATTGAAATTGGCCAAGGGGTGTTCGGTGGGGGAAATCGCACGAGGGGAGGGGGAGAGGAGAGAGAAGAAAGAGAGAGAGAAAAAAGAGAGAAAAAGGAAGAGAGGGAAAAAGAAATAAATAATCCCATTATTCCACTTTCCCTTTTCTCTTTCCCTTTCCCTTTCTATTTTCTTTTGGTCTTCGATTTTTCTTCCGATAATTTCTTTATCGAAATTTCGGACTTCGTCAATAATTTGACGGACGATGAAGACAGGATCTTAAAAATGAATTGTGACACGCCGAATATTTGATTCCCAAAACCGAATTAAATTTCATGATTAAAATCGATCGGACGCGATTTTAGTCCAATCCAACCAATTAGGTAGCTTTTAAGGATTTTACCGCGGTTATATCCCTTAATGGCTTCACCCAATAGGTTAGCTAACTCGTGAGTGATCAGCTCAGAGAAAAAGGACCATAGTCGCGCCAACGATATGCACATTTCATTTTATTGAAAATGGGTCGAATTTCAGGATGTCACACTTTCCGTATAACCTGAGGTTGTGTCTAGATCTCCTGCATGTGAAATTTAAGGGATTAGCTCCTGGAGAGTGGAGATTCACCTTGGTCTAATTCTACGCCTTATGATAATTGGACTCGGCCTTTCCACTGATTGGACCTTTGATGCCGCAACCGTTGGTTGGCAACTGACACTCCGGGCTCTGACCAAGATATTTAAAAAAAAAAAAAATCCTGTAAATTAGAGGCCTCTTCCCTCTTATTTTCATCTTCATTATTCTCTTACAAACTCTCACTATGTATTCACGATTCCCGCACCATTTTGAATCTTACGATAGACCTCAATTACTATCCAATACATTTCTCAGATGGCAAGTCGATACCTCCAGTTGGCAATCAATTTGATTCTTTTCCTATCTCGAGACGTGGGAAACTTTCTATGTGCTCCTGCTGCTAGAGGAAAAACAATAAATTCACGACTACAACAACGAGATGCAATAACCAGATGATAATTAGAAAATGCAGTGTAATAGTAGGTTATCACCTGCCATGGGGCGATGCTGACACCCCTCCCTTGGCGAAACCCCTTCGCCCAGCTCAAGAGCAATATACCCTGAATGATGTCCTGCAGACGTCATGGCGATAAACGTCCACTGTTCGGAAGACATTTAAAATCGAGGTCCTCGCTAAAGGTAAGAATTCTAACGCATTTAAAATCGAGGTGCTCCCTAAGGGTAAGAAGAAGTCTGTGCGCGCGACACATGGAAGCACTTATCCAACCAATTTAGATATGGGATGGGCCATCTGAGAAGGAACCAAGAGAAGCATAAACACTAAAATCCTTGAGCCTGGGGAAACTCACTAGTGCAATGGGTTAGTATTCTAGCAACACTTTGGCTTTGTTGAAGACCTGAGATTCTTTCACTACGGGTCCGTTCATTTCGCAGAAAATGGATCATTTCCAGAAAATATTTTCCCAGAAATTATTTTTTAGGAAAATGATAATATTTTCTGGTATTCGGCTAAAACCTGAAAATATTTTCAAAAAATATTTTCCGATGTGGTAAAGAAAATACATTCTGCTCCCCAGATTGGCGAGCGCGAGTGTCAAGCTCGAGGCTCGCCAAATTAACAAGCGCGAGTTTGAGATCGATGAGCTTGAGGTTCACCTAATCCGACGACTAGCCAATAAAGAAGAAGATGGAAAACAAAGAAAAGGAAAAAAAAAAAAAAAAAGAAAAAATGAAATTAAAAATAATTTGAATTAAAAAAGTAAAAAGAAAATTAAAAAATAATTCAAATAAAAAAAGAAAATAAGAAGAAGAAAGGGGAGGAGGAAGTGAGGATTTGTAAATGTGTGAGATAAGAGAGATTAAGTAAGGAAAATGTTTTCCATTTTTTAAAAGTGGAAAATAATTTTCCCTACTTTAGAATACTTTTTTCAACATTTTTCCTAAGGAATTCATTTTCTGTGAAATGAGTGCCGAAAAATCCGAAAAACGTTTTCTAAAAAATTATTTTTCGCAGAACGAATGGAGCTTGCATGTAATTTTGAAGTCTCATTGACTTTAGATCTGTGGACAAGTCAAACCACTAGGTCGGGCAGATCGAAAGTTGCACCATTGACCTATGTTGTAGAGATTGCCATTACCACACAATCTAAGAAAACGTCTTTCTGGAAAGTGGCTGGTGGCGTTAGCATCAAATGGTCTTTTCCTTTTACTTAACAACGTGCCTTCAAACAATCCCATCCTTGGACAGTATCTGTACTGTGCAATTACATTCTAAGATCTTATAACTCGACATGGGATAAATCTGAATTGCTTTATAAATATCAAAAGATATATGTTTGATGATTAATTAAATTAGAAAAAATTGCATGTTGTACTAAAAACGTTGACTAAATCATAGATGATGATTTTGTTTTTTAAGGCCTTGAATATGTAATTTTATGAAATTCTGGGGTATAATGTAGTGTTGGGGAATTCCTCAAAAATCAGGTTTGATTGATTGAGTTGATTAAATTTAGTACAGACCTTCGTCAAATACAAACCTTATTGCCTACATCATCATATATCACAACATTGACGAAAAACCCATAATTATCTCATTGAGTAATATCTTATTTGAATTTGAATTTACATGGTGATAACATACATATAAATTTTTTCACCTTCCATAACTGGAAGTGACTTGTGATTAAGTCCTCAATGGTTGCCCGATCAATGTCTAGGTGCAACTTTAGAGGAAGCTATTTGAGCCTACACAAAATGTATAAGATGTGGGATGAGCTTAAAAATCTAGGGGACCTAAGTTCTAATGGCCATTGCCAATGTTAGAGATATTATAATATCAATTATAATTAATCAATAAGATATCCAGGATATCCAAAATATCTTCAGGATATCCAAAATATCTTGAATATCTCTAGTTATTACATTATTGCATTGGTTCATGTTCATCTTCATTTCATATATCTTAGTATGCATGTCGTTCATCATTTTTAAGTTTATACTAAGGTATTGGCATTTGCTTATATTGAAGTATCCATGATAATTTAATTTTATGCATGTTAGTTAGGTTTTTTTTACGTCATTGCATCACATGGCATACATATTCAAATAAAGGAAAACGAAAAAAAGATGTACAATACAAAACTGTTGGATGTTTGTTTGTAAAATAAAACAAATGTGTTTTGCTTGTCCTACATAGGAAAGTTGAGAGGAGATGGATCAATTTATAAGTGTAAGTCTCTTTCTATTTTTTTTTTTTTTTTAAAGGTTGGGTTTGGGTTAGACCCCACAATACATGTGTGTAGATGTGCGATCACTACGTGTAGATGCGTGATTATTAAGCGCATTTAGCACTTGACATGTTTGTGCATCCACAATTTAATTAGCACTAACCACTTTGATTTTATTTTATTTCTTACAGTCATCTTATTAACCTTTATTAGTTGAAAGATTATTTTTTATTTATTAAATATTTTTGGAAATTATGAAAAATTGGAATTTTATTTATTAAAAAATATTATTTTTATTATTCTGAATTTTTTATTTGTGTCTTTTCAAGACAACCTTTGAAAATTATACTTATTCAATTTGCAACATTTCGCAAAGATATATTTGTTTAGTTTGCAATCTTTCTTGGAAGGTTGTATTTGTTCATTTTGTAACTTCTTTTGAAGGGATACCTTTATTCATTTTGCAACCTTTTGTGCAGAGTTACTTATGTTCTTTAAGACCGATTTACATACATACATACATACATACATACATACATACATACATACATACATCTATGTCAGTTTTTGGCATGAACAAGAATGAAATCATTTTTTGAGTCTTCTTTTCAAAACTACAGCCATCTTTTCAATTGTTTCCTAGAGAAAATCTAGAGATAAATTGGAATTGCTATTTAATTTTCTTATTTGAGATTTTGTTATATCTTGGAGGATATTGGTCGGTGACCATTAGTAATATTGTGGGGCAAATAAATCCTTAAAGAAAGCGATATCACAATTCTAAGTTTGACTTGATTGGTTTATTGATTCAAAACTATATTTTTCCAACTAAAACTAAAAGAAACCGAATGCGATGGAGAGAGGAATAATATTTTTCTGTATTTCCTCGATATGTCTGTAAACTGTACAAATCCTAAAGATATAGAACTAGGTTTGTACAATTAATGGAAATAAAGAATTCTATGTATCAATCTAGATCTGTATCTAATCTTTAATCGATATGTACATAATCAAATCAAATCCAAATCTCCTAAAGGAATATCGCATATCTTCTAACACTCTCCCTCAAGTTGGTGACTTGTAGATGTTCAAGACGCCTAGCTTGCTCAGTAGATATGCGTGCTGTCGATGACATAGGGGTTTGGTGAAGATGTTTGCTGGCTGCTCTACTGTGGCAATTCCTTATGTTTCAATTACCCCTTCTTGAATCTTGTCTCGTGTAAAATGACAGTCTACTTCTATGTGTTTAGTCCTCTCATGCACTATAGGGTTTGCTGCCAATTTGAGAGTTGCATCATTGTCGCAATATAATTTTGCCACTCCTCGTACTTGTATTTCGAGGTCCTTAAGCAACCCTCGTATCCACACTACCTGACAAGTGGTTTTTGCCATAGCTCGGTACTCAGCTTCGGCCGAAGACAAGGATACAATAGGCTGCTTCTTGGTCTTCCATGAGAGAAGTGAATCTCCTAATTTGATGTAGTATCCAGTGATTGATCTTTCGACTAGTAGGACACGTAGCATAATTAGCATCACAGTATGCCCTCATCTTCATGTCACATTGTTTGGACAAAAGAATTCCAAGTCCTAGACACTTTTTCAAATACTTCACAACCTTCAATGCAGCTTCCAAATGAGATTGCTTTGGATTGTGCATGAATTGACTAAGTGTCTGTACTTCATAAGATATATCAGGTCTAGTCATGGTTAGGTATATGAGCTTCCCAACAAGTTTTTGATACCTTGATGGATCTTTGAGTATGTGATCATCGTTTTGTGATATACCCCTATCATATTCTGCAATAGTCAATTTAATGTTCTACTCAATAGGAATCACAGTTGGTCTGCATCCTGATAAGCCTGCTTCTGATATAATTTCTAAGACAAACTTCCATTGACTAAGAGAAATTCCTTGATAAGATCGAGCAATTTCAATTCCAATGAAATATTTAGGTGCTCCTAAGTCTTTAATGTGAAAGGTAGCATATAAATAATCCTTGAAATTGTCTATGGCAGCCTTATCATTCCCATAACAAGTATGTCATCGACATATATCATTAAATAAATGGATGACATACCTTTAGTCCGTGTGAATAAAGCATAGTCATGTTTAGACTGCTTGAAGCCTACTGTTGTAAGAGCATTTGCAAATTTGGTGTACTAGTGTTTGGATGCTTGCTTTAATCCATAAAGGGATTTACGGAGACGACATACTCTATTCTCCCCTTGTCTCCGTAAGCCTTGAGAAATATCCATATAAATTTCCTCATCAAGATCCCTGTGCAAGAAAGCATTGTGCGCATCCATTTGATGTAGACTCCAATTATTAATAGCAGCAACAGACAAAAAAGAACGAACTGTGACATCGGTGGCAAGCGGAGAAAAGGTCTCGTGGTAGTCAAAAAATTCCTTTTGTGTGAATCCTTTTGCAACTAACCATGCCTTGTATCGTTCAATGGAACCATCAGCACGATACTTTATCTTGTAGATGCACTTGTAGCTAATTGGCTTGTGATCAAAGGGTAGTGGGACAAGATCCCATGTTTTATTGTCAATCAATGCCCGAAGTTCCACCTTCATGGCCTGTTGCCATTTTGGGTCAATAAATGCCTCATCATAACTAGATGGCTCCTGTTCTTCTGATAGGTGACTAACACAACATCTATGTTCTTGTGATAATTTATGAAAGGAAACGTATGATGAGACTGGATACTAAGTACCTGGAGAATGATGAGTTGCACAAATATAGTCTTTAGTCCAGGTAGGAGGTCATGTGGTGTGACCAAAACGCCTTGGATGAGTGGTGTCCATATTTGTCTCATTGGTAGGTGGTGACCCAATATGCTGACTTTCCTCATTATCATGGGAATCTTCGAGTCATGGTTCTAAAATTTCTTCTGAGCGGTCGGTCCTCTCAATAAGTGTTGATGTTGATACTGGAAGAAATGAATTAGTGGGAGGAATGCGCCTCGATTCTGCCATTGGTATATAGGTAGGACCTTGAGGCATTGCTTCATCAGATAGGATGCTATGGGGAGAGGCTGTCATCATTGTATTTGCATCTGGAGTTGTTTGCTCAGAAAAAGGAAAATTGTCTTCATGAAAGATGACATCACGACTTACCGGAAATTCCTTACCCTTTCTGCAAATTGGGATATCCCATGAAAATGCATCGCCGAGCACGTGGACTGAATTTGTCTCTAGGTCCCACTGTTGCAACAAAACAAAGACATCCAAAGACCTTGAGATGCTGGATTTTTGGTTTCTTTCGAAATAATAACTCAAATGGAGTTTTCCCTTTAAGTATCTGAGTTGGCATACGATTGATTAGGTAAGTGGCTATGACCACACAATCTCCCCAATAATCATCTGGAACTGACGCTTGGAACTTCAAGGCTCGTGCGACTTCCAATAGATGACGATGTTTTTGTTCTACCACACCATTTTGTTGTGGTGAATAGAAACATGAGCTCTCATGTTGTATGCCATGTGTAGTAAACAATGAAGAGCAATCATGGCTGAAGAATTCTCTCCCATTATCAGTTCGGATCCACTGTATGGATTTGTCAAACTGATTCTTTGAGAGTGAGATAAAACTTTTCAAATAAGAATA
This sequence comes from Eucalyptus leucophloia subsp. euroa, assembly GCA_017140325.1. Classification (NCBI taxonomy): domain Eukaryota; kingdom Viridiplantae; phylum Streptophyta; class Magnoliopsida; order Myrtales; family Myrtaceae; genus Eucalyptus; species Eucalyptus leucophloia. Next base: position 4,758,546 of record CM029478.1, on the reverse strand, counting down.
AGTCTGATTCTTAGATTGCATTAAGAAAATCCAAGTCGCATGAGAATAATCATCGATTATAATGAGAAAATATTGAGAACCATCATGATTTAATGTGTGGTATGGTCCCCATATATCCACATGAATCAAAGAAAAAATCTCACTAGTTCGAGTGTTACTAGATGGAAAAGGCGTATGAGATTGTTTAGCAAGAGGACATATAGGACATTGTGGACATGGAAAGGAGGCACTATGACCCAATCTCAAATGCATAATGGAATTTCTATCATTGGTAGTCAAGTTACACAATGATGACTTATTTAAAGAATTGCAACGAAAATTACTTGAGAAACTATTCTAGGAAAAAAAAAAAGGCTTTTAGAGAGACTAGCCAAGCCCATCAGTTTCCCAGTTGAAATGTCCTGAAAGAAACACGTGTCAGCATTGAAAATGGCCCCGCATGAATTTTCTTGACAAGCTTTTGACACAGAGTTCAGGTTAAACTGGAATTCTGGGACATAAAGAACATTTCTAAGAGTAATCTATGAACTGAGATTGACTGTCCCTGTTTCATGGACATGGGTAATATCCCCATTGGGCAATTGCACGGAAATAGGGAAATTCAATATGTCATTTATACTTGAGAAAAATCCCCTGTCACATATAACATGGTCACTTGCCCCTGAATCAATTATCTACGCCTTTATGGATATTGAATTAATCAAACAATGAGTAATACCTGAGAAACTCGCTCCTCTATTTGTCTTGTCCATTTTTTGAAGTGCCTCCATCAACTGATGATACTGACTATACGAGATAGGTTGGTCAATTTTTTTACCGGTCGACCCAGTAACTTGATAAGCTGCTGAAATATTTTTTTCTTTTTCACCGGGCTTTCCATGCAATTTCCAGCAATTATCAATTGAGTGATTAGTACGTTTGCAATAATCACAAAATAATTTATTCTTGCCTTTAAAATTTCTTCTGAAATTTCTTGATGACATGGCAAGCATCTGACCTTCCGTTCCTTTAATTGCAGCAAAGATCTAATCGTCCAATCCTTTAGTCACGAGCTGCTATCCACCGTTGGATCCAATTAAAGGATTGAAAGTTTGCGAGCCGCCGATCCTCGTATCACATCTTGACCGTCCATCCATGTCTGCTTTAAATAGCCTAAGTTCCTCTTCTGCGAACCCTAATTTGGCCGCTCGTATCTCTCTCTCGATTTAGGGTTTGCGTCTTGGTGGCCGCGTCTTGCCGATCTCCGCGAGCTGCGAGTGCGACACTCTCGTTGCTCCTGGTGTGGTCTGGCGTCGCATGTCACTAACTCTCCTCCTGCACAGCCAATTGAAATATCTGCCCAATTGGCGTTATGGGATCCATGGCGAGGATCTGCGAGTGAAATCCGAGGTAAGTTTTGTTCAAAATGAGGAGAAAACATGTAGCTTTCTCCTTGTCTTTAATGGATATGTATTGTTTTAGAGTGGATTCCGGTCCCATGAGCTTCTCCTCGGCCGCTTCGAGATTGTTCCACAGAGACGAGAGCCTGTTGAAAATGGCTGTGACTGTCATATTTCCTTGCTTCAATTCACTGAGCTCTTGCATTAGATTAAAAATTTTCGCCTAGTCCAGCTTCCCGTACATTTCCTAGATATTTTCCCACATTTCTTTTGCATCTTCTGTTGGTGGGAGTTCGGTCGCGACCTTAGAGGAGACGCAATTGCCGATCCAGGTTCAGATTAGGCGGTTGCTCTTCCTCCAGAGTCGGGCCAGGCGTTCGTCCACGAGAACTAGAATGGTTCCGTCGAGGAAACCATCTTTGTCTTTGGTTGTCAGGGCGCGCCAGGATTCCTGCGACCATCTTGTATAGTTTTTTGGCCCGGTCAATTGCTGGCTGATGAGTTGCAATTTTGGTTCGTTAGCATTAGAGACGAATAATGGATCGCCGGGTTTTGGTCGTTTGGCGAGCGCCGCCGTCGGAAAAGGTAGAAAACCAGGCATGAGGTTCGGGTAGGTATTTCCTTGACCCGATTCGCTCACCCCAATTGGATAACCCGCATGATAAAAAACTAGTTAGGGATTTGTTCCCATACCTAGCTCTCCCGACCCGCTCAATTGCTCTGATTCAATGGCTGGGCTTGCCCCATTCGTGGTTGGTGGGCCCCCATCGGCTTGGACATAGCTATGGTGGCCCACATATGCAGACGATGATGGATTTGGGCTTGACCAAAAATAAAGTGGATACAGAATCCACTAGTATGGTTGACTCGCCAAGGGTTGCCCCACATTGAGCTGAGTCTGCGTGGGTTGCCACTGTGCGGGTTGTAATTGAGTTTGCTGATTTATGGTTGGAAGTGTTGTAGGTTGAAGTTCAACTTGCAGATCTTGGGGTGTTACTTCTCTAGTTGGTGAATTTCCGGAAACAGAGGTGCTGGTTTGTGGGGAGGCCATGGTAAGTAAAAAAACTCCTTCGGATATTGATTCTAATGCCGAATAGAACCCTTTTCTGTAGGTCGAAGAACTATTTGGCAAAAGAACAAAGTGGAAACAAATCAGAAGCCAAATGCTCTAATACCATGAAAGAAACCAAAGGCGATGGAGAGAGGAATAATATTTTTATGTATTTCCTCGATATGTCTGTAAACTGTATAGATCCTAAAGATATAGAACTAGGTTTGTACAATTAATGGAAATAAAGAATTCTATGTATCAATCTAGATATGTATCTAATCTTTAATTTTTTTTTTTTTTTGGTATATGTACATAATCCGTGCCGTAAATCCCCAAGTGACACTTAAGCAAATCCAAATCTCCTAAACCCTTCACCTCTTCGTTGAAATATCACATATCTTCTAACAAAAACCATTTGATTGCATGTTAGTAAAGTGGTTGCTCGATTGATGCCTATCGTCGCAAACCTATGATGAACCCATTTGAGCCTACACAAATTTATATTTTTTTATTAAAGAGACGTGGGTATGATCTTAGAAATGTCGCGGACCTAAGATGTAATTGCCATCGCGGGTCCATAGAGTCCACAAGCTAGACCGTGAAAAGCTGCATAAAAATTGATTAGTCGGCAACGAGGCCCTTTGACCTTGTGTTAAGTCACTAATATAGACATGACACGTACGTGAATTAAAAATAATCCGACCCAAATCGATGCATTTGATCCATTTTGACTAATCTATGTGTATCTAGAAATTTTTAGAGACTCAAATCTAATCAAGTCTGTACCCAACCCAAATCAACTTGACCCACATTATTAAAACACATAGATAATGCTACGTACTTTGTAAATGATGAGATTTTTAATAGTTTTATAAGGTTCTTAATAAGATTTTCAACTTGTTTGTGACTTTTTATTTATTGCAAAATTTTCCAATTTCTTAATGAAATGCCTGATATTTCTTAAAATCAATAAGTCAATAAATAACGATATGTAAAATCATACACTATTTTTCACGATTTTCTAGAGCTTGAAAGATCATAAAAATTTTAACTATTTCTCAAATTTAAGAAAGATGATCATAAATAGAAGACAAAACTAAGAAATAAGTTGCCCCACCAGAAAATTTCCAACCTGGACTTGCAGGCAAATGAAGAGCGAAGCAAAAGCCCCTCCTCCCTTTCAGACCTCAAGAGCACATATTTTTCCATGTTTGGACCATCTCCCATTCTTCGCTCTAAGCAGCTGAAGTCATGAACTTGACCTCGCCGATGTGCTTGTCGCCGAATATCACACCCTCTTGGAACGGATCGACGCGCAGGAAGGCGCGGTCGTAGTCCCTGAGGGAGATCTCCCTAAGGTTGACTTGCATCTCACGCTTTCACTTGGGATTGTCGTCGCATTCCTTGCCAATCGGAGTTTGTTTCTGCTGGTTCTGACTGAGGTTCTTGCTGGGGTCGTCGCTGATGACGGAGGCTTGTGCGTCTATTTAGGCGATGGGAGCGATGGCGACGCGGATTGGTTGGGATCCTCAGCGGTGTTACGATAGGTGGAGAAGAGAGGAGCGACTCACCTTCAATAGAGACCGCAGGAAGGTTGGGCTTTAAACCATTAAAAACCCAAATTTCAGTAGACTTTGTTACTCAAATCTATATCAATCCATTTAGCAAAGTTTAGCTAATTTCCTTAGATTGTCATCTAATAACACCTATAAATAGATTCCATGTACTCTTTTCTATATAAACATAGAAATATACATGCATTGTTAAGATGCATCTTCTCATGGTAACTCTTGCTCAACAAAGAAATAGCCACGCTATTCATATTGGTCATGTTACTATTCCAACAGCAAAGTTGACCGTAAAAGATGCATGCTATTAGCTTCCAACTCATTTCAAGAAGCCAACACCATCACCTAACTCGCTGTCATCTGATGATCAACATATTGAAATCTCATCATTAGCAGAAGCCTAGAGCCAACACACACGCCCCATGTGTAGCCACGCCATGAATCCACCATGCTTGACGCTACGCAAGTCTAGTTTCGACCATTTCCTATGTGATTTCATGGTGATTGAAGATTTCGAGAAATTGTTGGGATTATTTTTCAAACTCAAGTTGATAATTGGTTTCGACTCACCAAGCATTCGAGGGAATATTGGAGATATTGATCTATCTTCTATAAATATTTAAGATATTTTTTCTGATTTTCCATATCTATTTTGATTAAGATAGTCATCTATTAAAACTATAAACAAGCTCCAGATGCTTTTTTTATGCAGACATAGAAATATACAAAAAACTCCCCAATTTCTCTAACGTTGTATTATTCTTAACTTCAGTAATCATGATTAGTGATTGTTATTACTTTCTTAAACTTCAAATTTGTCTAATTCCCCATCTCCTAATCCATAAATCAACGGTGGTTGCTGAATACATAACCCCCATGGATATTATCCGGCTCCGATAAACAAACACTAGACTTCTTGTCATTGAAAGGAACAGTATGACCGACCATCAATTGCCTTCGCACATGTTAACTCCACACTTTTCCCGGGGGGGAGGGGGAGAGAGAGAGATTGATTGAACGTAACAACCATAATTGCTAAGGCTTAGGTCTAAATCGTACATGTCAACTCCACACTTTTCTAGGGAAGGGGAGAGAGATTGATTGAACCTAACAGCTGTTATTGGTAAGGCTTAGGTCTAATTAATATTGAGTTTTTATTTTATTTAGTTTTCTAGCTAATTAATGTCGAGATTGGTGTCACTTGTCACGTGCAATGAACAGCCCAAAATCGAGTGTACTAAAATATTCAAATATGATTAACTTAGTTTTCCACTTGTATCATTTCTTGTGTGGCAAGTCATTAGCCCCGGAAGTTCTAGGGTTTTGAGGAGGGCTTAGGTGTAAGTAATATCGAGTTTGTTGTCACCTGTCATGTCCAATGAACAACCCAAATTTTAGTAGACTTTGTTACTCAAATCTATATCAATCCATTTAGCAAGGTTTAGCTAATTTCCTTAGATTGTCATCTAATAAAACCTATAGATAGATTCCGTGTACTCTTTTCTATATAAACATAGAAATATACATGCATTGTTAAGACGCGTCTTCGCATGGTAACTCTTGCTCAACAAAGAAATAGCCACGCTATTCATATTGGTCATGTTACTATTCCAACAGCAAAGTTGACCGTAAAAGATGCATGTCGTTAGCCTCCTATTCTCGTCTTTGCACTTCTCATTTCAAGAAACCAACACCATCACGAAACTCGCTGTCATCATATGATCAACATATTGAAATCTCATCATTAGCAGGAGCCTGGAGTGAACACGCACACCCCACGTGTAGCCACGCTATGAATCCACCATGCCCGACGCTACGCAAGTGTGGTTTCGACCATTTCCTACGTGATTTCATGGTGATCGAAGATTTCGAGAAATTGTTGGGATTATTTTTCAAACTCAAGCTGATAATTTGTTTTGACTCACCTAGCATTTGAGGGGATATTGGAGATATTGATCTATCTTCTATAAATATTTAAGATATTTCCTCTGATTTTTCATATCTACTTTGATTATACATATCTAATTTGATTTTTTTAGATAGTCATCTATTAAAACTATAAACAAGCTCCAGATGCTCTTTTTATGTAGACATAGAAATATACCAAAAATTCTACAATTTCTCTTCCGTTGCATTATTCTTAACTTTAGTAATCATGATTAGTGATGCTTATTACTTTCTTAAACTTCGAATTAGTCTAATTCCCCATGTCCTAATCCATAAATCAACGGTGGTTGCTGAATATATAACCCAAGAACCATGTCCCATGGATATTATCCGGCTTCGATAAACAAACAGTAGATTTCTAGGAGAGACCCCATATCCTAATCCATAAATCAACGGTGGTTGCTGAATATATAACCCAAGAACCATGTCCCATGGATATTATCCGGCTTCGATGAACAAACAATAGATTTCTAGGAGAGCTCCATAAATCAACGGTGGTTGCTGAATATATAACCCAAGAACCATGTACCATGGATATTATCCAGCTTCGATAAACAAACAATAGATTTCTAGGGGAGAGAGAGAGAGGGATTGATTGATTGAACCTAACAGCTATAATTGCTAAGGCTTAGGTCTAAGCAATATAAAGTTTGTTGTTACTTGTCACGTCAAATGAACAACCCAAAATATCGAGTGTGCTAGAATATTCGAATATGATTGACTTAGTGCGTGGCAAGTTATTAGCCCCCGATGTGCTAGGGTTCTCCCTCGACTTTACGATGTGACTGGGAATGGGGTTGGCAGGATGAGATGGTATGAACTATGAAGGGCGTTGACTTATTCATCGTCTGATCAAAGGACATCTCACTCCATCACGTGCATCTACACTTCAAGATTAAGTAGGCGAGGCCTTATCTCAGCAGCTACTCCTTCCCTTCCAGAGGACTTGCATTAAAAAATAGTATAGAAATCTACGAATTTAACTCTTATATTTGGTTAATTTTGTGAAGCCAGGAATTCGGACCATTTTCATTTCTTTTTTCGAAGGAGGAGGGTACCAGGTTGGAGGCGACCCGACCATTACCTTCGACGAAAAAGCTTGTTCTGAGTTTCATAAAATGTTCAGTTATGTTTTTTACGCATTTTGTCTTTTTAGTCTGTGCATTTATCGAATAGACTATAGGAGGAAAAAAGCCACTCGGCCACCAATGATTTATGCACTTGCCAATATAGAATGAAATGGTTTCGACCTTCCAAATTATTTTATTTTTTTATGGTTACGAATAATATATTGGGCATAACGGGAGAGTAGGTCCTGCACCACATCCGTCTCTTCCCTAGTTTGGGGATGAAAGTGTCAACACCAAATGCACATTACTTTACATAAATAAATAAATAAATAAATAAATAAATAAATAATTATATATATATATATATATATATATATATATATATATATATATATATATATATATATATATATATAATAAATGGCCGCATTTATTAATCTCTGGTGCCTAACCACCCCTAATTCCACCACCTACTAAAAAAGCTCAGATTCTCCTCCTGCCTCCATCTCTACATAACCTTCCTCAACCCTCCAAAATTTCGAAACGCCTCTATTCTATCAAGACATCGTCTCAAAAAAGAGGAAAAAAAGAGGTCAGAGATCAAGATGGGTTCGATTCCGAGCGAGACCCCGGTGGCTCCGACCCAAGTCCCCGACGAGTACGAAACCATATTATACGCCATGCAACTCGCTAGCGCGGCCGAGCTGCCCATGGTCCTCAAGACGGCTCTCGAGCTCGATGTCCTCGAGATCATGGCCAAGGCCGGGCCCGGCGCGTGCCTCTCTCCCCGTGAGATCGCGTCTCAACTCCCGACCAAGAACCCGGACGCGCCCACTATGCTCGATCGGATCTTGCGCCTCCTTGCGACCCACTCCGTTGTCACGTGCACCATGCACAAGCTCCCCGACGGCCGAGACGAGAGGCTCTACGGGATCGCTACGGTTTGCAAGTTCTTGACCAAGAACGAGGATGGCGTTTCGGTCGCCTCTTTGTGTCTCATGAACCACGACAAAGTCCTCATGGAAAGCTGGTTAGTGATTGGATACACAGATATACACCTGCATCATATTCTTCCTTATTTTTGCACTACTAATCATTTGGCACCCGCACCAAATAGTTATAATCTCTGACGCATTCAGTCAATCACGATTTTGAAAGCACACGCACAACACATAATCTTCTGCTAAACTATTCTTTTGATGATCTTTTCTTTTGTTAGTCGTTTTGTTTGATTGGGGGAGACAACAAATTGAACGGAAAAATCTCGCAGGATTGTTCATCAATAAATGTGATTGGTCGCTGACATTACACCCGTTTAGCGTTAGGCGATGCTAAATTAACTCTCTATAATCAGTTAGAAGCATTGACTTCATTTGGTAGTTAAAAAAAATTTCAAGATAATAATGCAGTACGTCACCTACGAAATGCACGATAATGGAAGAAGGTAAATTGACTCAATATTAAGGGTGAGCATATCAGACCAACCGGATCGATAATCAACTAGACTAGACCAGATTGGTTGGTTTGGTCCAGTTCCCAAAAACGTCGATCTGGTTTAGTCCCATAAAAATGGAACCGGTGATATTTGGTTTGGTTCCTGGTTCCAGGGGAGAACTAGATCCGGTTGGACCAACCAATTTTTTTAAATATATTTTTTAATTTATTAAAAATAGCAATAAACTCTAAAATTGTAATAATTCTGTATTTTTTTTAATTTTAATTTTTTTTTTGGCTAAGTGGCCGGTCCTATTGAACCGGACCGGACTAGTTGGTCGGGTCCCATCCCCAGTCCCAAAAAAGAGAATCGGGAACCGATCACCCCTACTTGATATTATAATACCTTGATGTAGATGTTGAAAAGTAACTAAGATGTCAAAATCCATAACATCATGATTTAGCCCGTAATACGAAAATCGAATATTTTGTTTAAGCTTCATATTATCAATCATTGATGCAATTATTAAGCGATCACTTACTCATAAAAGTCCAGTGTAACTTTGATCAATGATCATCACCAAATAGATTCACGGTCGAAGTTATATATACATCAAGAGAAAAAAAGGCCGAATCAACCAATATTTTTGACCTAAATAATGCAGGTACCACTTGAAAGATGCAGTTCTTGAAGGAGGAGTCTCGTTCGACAGAGCCTATGGAATGAATGCATTTGAATACACCGGTACCGATCCGAGATTCAACAAAGTATTCAACAAAGCCATGTCCGACGTTTCGACCATCACCATGAAGGAGGTCCTTGAGACGTACAAAGGCTTTGACGGCCTCAAGTCGGTGGTCGACGTAGGAGGTGGAACTGGCGCTGTCCTGAACATGATTGTATCCAAGTACCCCTCCATTAAGGGCATCAACTTTGATTTGCCTCACGTCATTGCCAATGCTCCGTCCTATCCCGGTACTTATATTATATTCCGCAAATCACTCTATATCACTTCATGTTAATTACATTGTATGCATGATTAAAACTAAAATCGCCTTAGAGACATTAAATTATCATCAACGCGCGTGTGGTAATATATAATTGAAAAGCTTATTTCCTATGCTAATCGATATTGACTTCCTCAACTATATGACTACAATCTTCGAGTTAGGTATCGAGCATGTCGGAGGAGATATGTTCGTTAGTGTTCCTACAGGAGATGCAATTTTCATGAAGGTTAGATCAACTTATATTACCACTCTTCTCTGCCAATTACTTGAAATGTAAATGATGATAACTTCTTGTTTCTAATTCGCCATGGAAATTGATGCGTTTGGGACATGTAGTGGATATGTCACGATTGGAGCGATGAGCATTGCCTGAAGTTCTTGAAGAATTGCTACAACGCCCTCCCTGAGCACGGGAAGGTCATAGTGGCCGACTGCATCCTTCCCGAACTCCCGGACACGAGCTTCGCGACCAAGGTAGCCTTTCATGCCGACCTTATCATGATGGCGTACAACCCCGGCGGGAAAGAGCGGACGGAGAGGGAGTTTGAGGCACTGGCCAAGGCCGCGGGGTTCAAGCGCTTCCACATCGCGTGCGTTCCCTTTGATCATGTCATGGAATTCCTCAAGAACTAAGGGTAGATTGAGCCAATGGGTCCGAATGTGGAGACGTATTGGACGATGGAGGATGATTTTTAGCTTCTTGTGTTTAAGAAGAGCATAACAAAAATGGTGGACCGAATGTCGACTTATTTTACTTGATGATGTGATTGGAGAATGCAAAAGATGTTATGAACAATTCAGTTGCCGTATTGCAAATTCCAATCCTAAGTTGTGTCAAATATTACCGAATGCCTTCGCATGCTAGTGTTATTTGTTGGAAGATACACGGCATCACTCGAGATCATTCAGTATCGGATCCAATTGGATTCCAATTGTAATTCCAATTATAAAATATTTACTTACCTTTCTTGTACACACATTGTATTATATACATATAGGACAATGTACATTGAATATGCAGTGAATACAAAGTGAAAATTCCCATCTTCTCTATTTGACTACATTCTACCCAAATTCTTTCATGGTATCAGAGCAGCTTCTGATCCCAATCTAGCTTCCGCATTGTTGATCGAATTGCCTTCCAATTCTTTTCTGTTCTTGTTACTGCGACATTTGCAAAACAGAGCAACGTCTGGAAGGAATTCATCCAATCTGCAGAATAAAATCGCTGCAGAACAGACTTCATCATGACAGACCCATAAGAACTTACCTCGCCCACCGAAGACCAATCGAGAAGGAACGCAGCACCACCAGACTATGTAGCACCGACACGCGACACGCGACACGCGACACGACACGACACGACACACGACACGTCATTTCTCAAAAAATAGAGAATTTCGACACGTTCCGACACGTTAAATATTAAATAAATATTTTTATTTTTAATTAATTTGATTTAAATTCATATTAATTAAAAAAAGAGCCTACAATGAATTTACACTAATAATATTAATAAATTAATTCATTGGAAATTCGAAAGACATTCATAATTAATACGTATCCATGTTTGGAAATTAGAATCAACTTATTTAAATAAATCTATGATTTTTTACAATGATCAAAATTTATTATCATTTAAAATTCAGTATTTTTATTTTTTAAAATTATTATTTATTTTTTTCCGATTAAAATAAAGTTTCCCACCACTCCCAATTTTATTTCAATTTTTCCCTCCCTCCCCCACGAGAGTCTATTCCCCCCTCCTAAATTTATTTCAATTTTTTTCCCTACCTTCCCACGTCGAGACTATTTCCCACCACCCCAAATTTATTTCACTTCCCCCCCCACCCCCACGTGACAGACTGTCACTTTCACCCCCATTGAGTTTCAAAACCCTAGCTACCGGATCACATTTTCCCCCTCGCCGCACGACCTCGCAATCCCTTCCTCTCCTCACTTTTTTCCCCTCGCCGCACAGTCTTCCTCTCGATCCATCTCCATCTCCTCGCCGGACGACCTCCATACGACCCCCTTCCTCTCCTCTTCCTCTCGATCCTTCTCCTCATCCTCCGCCTCGCCTTCGGCCCTTCCTCACTTGCAGTTGCAGCCTCGTCGTCGATCCCGCAGCATCACCGTGGCCGCCCTCACCTCGGTCTCTACGGCCGCCCTTGCCTCGGACCTCGGTCTCTACTCTTTCTCCGGCGCATCAGTCTCTACTCTTTCTCTAGCGGTTTCTCGCCGTCGCGGGCTCGCCGTTGCTCGCGGCCTTGTCTCTCCCCTCGCCCTTGCTTCCATCCGACACGCGTGTCGAGACGAGTCGAAAAAAGTTGACTGCGTGTCGGAAAACTCAACACGCGTTGACTGCGTGTCCGGGCGTGTTCGGGCGTGTCCGAGCGTGTCGACGTGTCCGACATGTGTCGGACACGACACGGAAGCACGGACAACGTGTCCGTGCTTCATAGCCACCAGATCCATCCGTTGTCACCTCCATGCCTGGGCACACGCCATGGCAACAGATTCCGGCTCAGTTTAATCCAGGGCTACCTCTCTCGGGGTATCCTTATCAATGGATGCCTTACCCATGGATTCAGGGACTAAACCTAGGTACATCACAGCCGGGCTACCAAGGCATGCGGGTCGATGGAGGCCTACCAACTGATACTGGGGTAGGCTCAGCCATCGGCCTTGAGCAAACGGGCGGATCAGGAAGTCTGAGTATGGGTTAGTCCTCAAATAATCCAGGATTTCCAACAGGATTCATACCTTTTCCCTTCACGGCCGCTATGAGTCGTCCAGAACTCGGCGACGCGCTGTACGTCTCTAACATCGACAGCCTCGAGTTGCAACTAATCAGCCACCCTTTCACAGGACTTGAAAATTACTCAAATTGGGCACAGGAATTTCGTCAAGCCCTCGTAACAAAGGATAAGGAGGGATTCATTGACAGAACCGTCCTGGTTCCAACTAAGGAGAAATTAGCATGACAATGGAAAAAGTGCAACCATTTGGTAAGAATGTGGATTGGCAATTGCGTCAGCCCAGAAATAGTAGCTAGGTTGCCTTCGACAGAGGATTCCAAAATATTTTGGGATAATATAAAATAAATGTACGGAAAACTGGATTGGGCGAAATTTTTTTCGCTCCACCAAGCCCTATCCGAACTATAATCATGATTAGTGATGTTTATTACTTTCTTAAACTTCGAATTAGTCTAATTCCCCATATCCTAATCCATAAATCAACGGTGGTTGCTGAATACATAACCTAAAATCAATGTCCCGTGGATTATCTGGCTTCGATAAACAAACACTAGACTTCTTGTCATTGAAAGGAATATGACAAACCATCAATTGCCTTTGTACATGTTTTTTTTTTTGAACAGGACCTTTGTACATGTTTTTTTATTTTTTTTTGACAACTTCCTTTGTACATGTTAACTCCGCACTTTTCTAGGAGAGAGAGAGAGAGAGAGAGACTGATTGAACCTAACAGCTACAATTGCTAAGGCTTAGGTCTAATTAATATCGAGTTTGTTGTCACCTGTCACGTCCAATGAACAACCCAAAATCGAGTGTGCTAGAATATTCGAATATGATTAACTTAGTTCTCCACTTGTATCATTTGGTGTGTGTCAAGTCATTAGCCCCCGAAGTGCTAGGGTTCTGAGGAGGGGCCCTTGACTTTACGATGTGACTGGGAATGGGGTTGGCAGGATGAGATAGTATGAACGGCATTGACTTATTCATCGTCTGATCAAAGGACATTTCACTCCATCACATGCACATACACTTCAAGATTAAGTTGGCGAGGCCCTATCTCAACAGCTACTCCTAGCCTTCCAGAGGATTTGCATTAAAAAATAGTATAGAAATCTACGAATTTAACTCTTATATTTGGTTAATTTGGTGAAGCGAGGAATTCGGACCATTTTCATTTCTCTTTCCGAAGGAGGAGGGTACCAGGTTGGAGGCAGGCCGACCATTACCTTCGACGAAAAAGCTTGTTCTGAGTTTCATAAAATGTTCAGTTATGTTTTTTAAGCATTTTGTCTTTTTAGTCTGTGCATTTGTCGAAGAGACTATAGGAGGAAAAAAGCCACTCGGCCACCAATGATTTATGCACTTGCCAATATAGAATGAAATTGTTTCGACCTTACAAATTACTTTATCTTTTTAAGCTTAAGAATAATATATTGGGCGTAACGTGAGAGTAGGTCCTGCACCACATCCGTCTCTTCCCTAGTTTGGAGATGAAAGTGTCAACACCAAATGCACATTACTTTACATAAATAAATAAATAAATAAATAAATAAATAAATATATATATATATATATATATATATATATATTGGTCATGTTACTATTCCAACAGCAAAGTTGATCGTAAAAGATGCATGCTGTTAGCCTCCTATTCTCATCTTTGCACTTCGTTTCAAGAAGACAACACCATCACCAAACTCACTGTCATCGGACGATCAACAAATTGAAATCTCATCATTAGCATAAGCCTAGAGCCAACACACACACTGCATGTGTAACCATGCCATGAATCCACCATGCCTGATGCTACACAAGTCTGGTTTCAACCATTTCCTATGTGATTTCATGTTGATCGAAGATTTCAAACTCAAGCTGATAATTGGTCTCGACTCACCTAGCATTTAAGGGGATATTGGAGATATTTATCTATCTTCTATAAATATTTAAGATATTTCCTCTGATTTTCCATATCTATTTTGACTAAGATAGTCATCTATTAAAACTATAAACAAGCTACATATGCTTTTTCTATGCAGACATAGAAATATACAAAAAACTCCCCATTATTCCTTCCGTTGTATCATTCTTAACTTCAGTAATCATGATTAGTGATGGTTATTACTTTCTTAAACTTCGAATTAGTCTAATTCCCCATATCCTAATCCATAAATCAATGGTGGTTGCTAAATACATAACCCAAGAATCATGTCCCATGGATATTATCCGGCTTCGATAAACAAACAATAGATTTCTAGGAGAGACCCCATATCCTAATCCATAAATCAACGGTGGTTGCTGAATATATAACCCAAGAACCATGTCCCATGGATATTATCCGGCTTCTATAAACAAACAATAGATTTCTAGGAGAGAGAGAGAGAGAGGGATTGATTGACTGAACCTAATAGCTATAATTGGTAAGGCTTAGGTCTAAGTAATATCAAGTTTGTTGTCACCTGTTACATCAAATGAACAACCCAAAATATCGAATGTGCTAGAATATTCGAATATGATTAACTTAGTTCTCCACTTGTATCATTTCGTGTGTGGCAAGTTATTAGCCCCGAAGTGCTAGGGTTTTGAGGAGGGCTAAGGTCTAAGTAATATCGAGTTTGTTGTCACCTGTCACGTCCAATGAACAACCCAAAATTGAGTGTGCTAGAATATTTGAATATGATTAACTTAGTTCTCTGGTTGTATCATTTGGTGCGTGTTAAGTTATTAGCCCCCGATGTGCTAGGGTTCTGAGGAGGGGCCCTCGACTTTACGATGTGACTGGGAATGGGGTTGGCAGGATGAGATGGTATGAACGGCATTGACTTATTCATCGTCTGATCAAAGGACATTTCACTCCATCACATGCATGTACACTTCAAGATTAAGTTGGCGAGGCCCTATCTCAACAGCTACTCCTAGCCTTCCAGAGGATTTGCATTAAAAAATAGTATAGAAATCTACAAATTTAACTCTTATATTTGGTTAATTTGGTGAAGCCAGGAATTCGGACCATTTTCATTTCTCTTTCCGAAGGAGGAGGGTACCAGGTTGGAGGCAAGCCGACCATTACCTTCGACGAAAAAGCTTGTTCTGAGTTTCATAAATTGTTCAGTTATGTTTTTTAAGCATTTTGTCTTTTTAGTCTGTGTATTTATCGAAGAGACTATAGGAGGGAAAAAGTCACTCGGCCACCAATGATTTATGCACTTGCCAATATAGAATGAAATGGTTTCGACCTTCCAAATTACTTTTTTTTTTTTTTTAAGCTTAAGAATAATATATTGGGCATAACGTGAGAGTAGGTCCTGCACCACATCCGTCTCTTCCCTAGTTTGGGGATGAAAGTCGCAACACCCAATGCACATTACTTTACATATATAAATAAATATAATATATATAACGTGGAATATCATAAATGGCCGCATTTATTAATCTCGGGTGCCTAACCACCCCTAATTCCACCACCTACTAAAAAAGCTCAGATTCTCCTCCTGCTTCCATCTCTATATAACCTTCCTCAACTCTCCAAAATTTCGAAACGCCTCTATTCTATCAAGACATCGTCTCAAAAAAGAGGAAAAAAAGAGGTCAGAGATCGAGATGGGTTCGATTCCGAGCGAGACACCGGTGGCTCCTACCCAAGTCCCCGACGAGTACGAAACTATGTTATACGCCATGCAACTCGCTAGCGTGGCCGAGCTGCCCATGGTCCTCAAGACGGCTCTCGAGCTCGATGTCCTCGAGATCATGGCCAAGGCCGGGCCCGGCGCGTGCCTCTCTCCCGTGAGATCGCGTCTCAACTCCCGACCAAGAACCCGGACGCGCCCACTATGCTCGATCGGATCTTGCGCCTCCTTGCGACCCACTCCGTTGTCACGTGCACCATGCACAAGCTCCCCGACGGCCGAGCCGAGAGGCTCTACGGGATCGCTCCTGTTTGCAAGTTCTTGACCAAGAACGAGGATGGCGTTTCGGTCGCCTCTTTGTGTCTCATGAACCACGATAAAGTCCTCATGGAAAGCTGGTTAGTGATTGGATACACAGATATACAACTGCATCATATTCTTCCTTATTTTTGCACTACTAATCATTTGGCACCTACACCAAATAATTATAATCTCTGACGCATTGGACTCAGTTAATCACGATTTTGAAAGCACACGCACAACACATAATCTTCTGCTAAACTATTCTTTTGATGATCTCTTCTTTTGTTAGTCGTTTTGTTTGATTGGGGGAGACAACAAATTGAACGGAAAAACCTCACAGGAATGTGACTAGTCGCTAACATTACATCCGTTTTGCGTTAGGCGACGCTAAATTAACTCTCTATAATGGTTAGAAGCGTTGACTTCATTTGGTAGTGTTGACACCTAAATTTTACAATTTTATTATGTACAAGATTAGGAATTAGTCACTAAAAAAAAAAAACAAAGCAAACAAAAAAAAGAAAACAAAAAGAAAAGCAAAAACAACAGAAAGAAAAAGAAAAAAAAACGTGGAAGGGGCTGAGCCCGTTTCCCTCTTGGCCCGGCCCACGTTAGCCTCTGTCCCTCCTCCAGCTTGTTTCGCACGCGAAACCTGCAAAAAGAAGGCAGCAGCAACACAGCAACAGAGGAGCAGCAATGGAGGAGCAGGAGTGATCCGCGGGTCTGGGAGCAAGCCAGTCGACAGGCTGGCGAGACAGGAACCGGGCACACCGACCGTTGACCTTGAAGAGCTGGGGTACCTGCATATGGGGAGAGGAGCGCGAGAGAGAAAAGGGAGGAAACACGGGAGCGCTAGAGAGAAAAGAGAGGAAACACGGGAGCGAAACAGGGAGGAAAACGAGGAGGAAAGGAAGGAAAGAGGTCGGAGAAGGAGCTGAGGAGCCCGGAACGTCTAGCTGCCGCCGGTGAGCCGTCACCGCTGTAACCTTCGGACCCCAGCAGTACAGGGAGCGAAAAAAAAAGCCAGGAGAAATACTGAGAGAGAACGACAGAGAAATGGAGAGAGAGATAGAGAAATAGAGCGAGACGGAGAGCGAGAGGGCCAGAAGTTGCCTGGGTCGAGCGTCACTGCCCCACCCTCGACGCCAATTGCCGAGGCCCTCGAGCACGCGACTTCTCGTTCCCGAACCTCTGCATTTACGGTGAGTTTCCTTTCGGTTCAACCCGGTCGTTCCCGAGGATCTCGGCTCGGAGACACCGCGAGGCGGCCGACCGAAGTTCGATTCGTCTCGAACTGGCTCTCGCGCCGCGGTCTTCGAGCTGAGTAGGGGTTTTTGTGACGGAAACTCGTCCCCGTGAACCTTTTTTTTTCGCACTGCCCTGTTTTAGTGATAGATAGCAGGGCGACGTTCCTCTGATCCTTGAGTTTTCCGGTCCAACCGAGTCGATTTATTTGATGCTGAGCATTTCTTGGTGATTTCCCTGGCTCTGGATCAGAGCGGGTCCTAAAAATTGATTGATATCCTCTCCCCTCAAGTCAGTGCTAACTACATGTTTGATGAAAGCTTGAACTAAGTCAACGTGGGTTTAACCGTGATTTTCAGATCATTTAGAATGAGTATGCTCCTGTTCTGATAAAAGGAATCCTTTATGGATCATGGAGCATGGATCATGGAGCATGATTTTATTCAGATTTTGTTGTTGTCATGGCCAAATCTGAACTTTCTTTGGATGCGTGTTTCTTGGTTGTTGCCGTGCTCGAGGCAGTAGAAAATAACTGTGAGCGTTCGTTTAATGTCTTGAGATCCTTGTCTACGAATGAAGTCCTCTTTAGTGTTTTCCTTTGAGCCCTAATGTTGAAATAGAAAAAGAGAGGAAGAAGAGAGTTTAGTGTTCGGGAATGATTCCGCGAAGAGGTCAAAGTTCTAGGAGAAAGGGGCAAACGTTCGGGAGAAAGTAGGTCGGCATTAAAGTGGGCCGTGGGGTGAATTGTTGGCTTGCTAGACCCACCTAGGTTTATTAGGCTTCGAGGCTTTTTTCTGAAATTTGGGCTTATTAAGCTTAAGTTTATAATGGGCTTTGGGTTCTTTTCTTCTTCTTTTTTTGGGGAAATTGTGAATGGGTTGCTTGTTTGGAACGTTCCTTTCTCGCCACTCCTCTATGTTAATTGTTATAATTTTTTTTTTAAAAGGAAAGTTATTTAAAAAATTAAATATTAAATATTAAAAAATTTCGAAAATCCAAAAAATTTAGGTTTTGATTAGGAACGGCCATATATTGCCTTTATAGTGTAATTAGGCCTTTATTTGCCAACATATTGATTATATTGCATTTTTAATTTACATGTTTACTATGTTTGCAATTGTTTATTTGCTTGTGTTAATTTTACTTGCAAATTAGAACCTTGGTAGTTATGACTATTACTTTAATGGTTGCGTACTCGCATGATCATCTCACATATTAGTAAATAGATATAAAATCAATCCAAACGCCCGCCAAAAATTATTTTGTTAAAATGAACAAGATTAGGTACCGAAAGGGCACTAATTGGTCAATTAGTGTAATCAAGTCCTGAATCTAGATTTTCTAGTTGCGTAGGAAGTGAGACACGCTCTCATGTCTCACTTGGTTTCTAGTGACCTCAATAAGCTAGTGGCGACTCATTTTGTGCAAAATTCCTATAAAGTATTCCAATGTCACACAAGGTATGGGCTTGAGAGCGTCCGTGCTAATTATGGGCCTTAGACCTGTCCTTAGGCAATACCCTAAACCTATTCCCTCCTCTCGAAGGTAGGTCGCGAAAGGTAGGTGAAAATAATTTCAAGATAATAATGCAATACGTCACCTACGAAATGCACGATCATGGAAGAAGGTAAATTGACTCGGTATTAATGGTGAGTATATTAGACCAACCGGACCGGAAATTGCCCGGACTAGATCGGACTGGCTAATTTGGTCCAGTTCCCAAGAACGTCGATCTGGTTCAGTCCCATAAGAATAGAACTGGTGATATTTGGTTTGGTTCTTGGTTCCTGGAGAGAACTAGACCGGACTGGACCATTTTTTTTAAATATATATATTTTAATTTATTAAAAATACCAATAAACCCTAAAATTATAATTACTCGGTATTTTTTTTTTGTTGCTAAGGGCGCGCATGGAATTATTTCTGTTTCCTTTTTTGTTCTTTAACAAACAAAAAAAGTGTTTCTATTCCGGGAACAATTTTTGAACAAAAGAACGCGTTTGGTAACGTTTGGTCGGGAATAAAAAATGAACAAACACGTTTGGTAAATTTTATTCTTTTTTTGTTTCTTTTAATTTTTTAAATATATTTATTTTATTTTTCATGTTTTCATTTCTTTTTTATTTTTTCTTTTTTCGGCCGCCGACGGGCCCGGCAGCCTCGCCCGGCCACGGCAAGGCTCGCCGGCCCTTGGCGAGGCTCGGCGTCGCCGGCGCGGGCGATGCCGAGCCTCGCCGGCGACGCCTCGCCTCGCCTTGGCTGGGCAAGCTCGACCTCGCCCGGATTCGGCGAGGCCGAGCCTCGCCATGGCTGGGAGCTCGCCCGGCCAAGGCGAGGCTTGGCCTCGCCCGTCGGGCGACGCCGAGCCTCGACGGCCGGTCGCCGGCCATGGCCGAGGCGGCGACCGGCGAAAGAAAAAAGAAGAAAAGAAGAAGAAGAGAGAGAAGAGAAATGTTTCTTCAAGAAATGTTTTCGGAGCAAGAAACAACAAATTGTTGTTTCTTTTTTTGTTCTTATTTCGTTCGGGAACAAAAAAAGAACAAACGCAACCAAACGCGTTTGTTCTTTTTTTGTTCCTGGGAACACTTTCCGTACAGAAGTGTTCCGGAAACACTTTTTTGGAGTGTTTCCATGCACACCCTAAATTGTTGGTTCCATTGAACCAAATTGGACTAGTTGGTCGGGTCTCATCCCTAGTCCCAAAAAAGAGAATCGGAACCGATCATCCCTACTTGATATTATAATACCCTGATATGGATGTTGAAAAGTAACTAAGATGTCAAAATCTATAAAAGCATGATTTATCCCGTAATATGAGAATCGAATATTTTGTTTAAGCTTCATATTATCAATCATTGATGCAATTATTAAGCGATCACTTACTCATAAAAGTCCAGTGTAACTTTGATCGATGATCATCACCAAATAGATTCACGGTCGAAGTTATATATACATCAAGAGAAAAAAATGCCAAATCGACCAAGATTTTTGACCTAAATAATGCAGGTACCACTTGAAAGATGTAGTTCTTGAAGGAGGAGTCTCGTTCGACAGGGCCTATGAAATGAATGCATTCGAATACACCCGTACCGATCCGAGATTCAACAAAGTATTCAACAAAGCCATGTCCGATGTTTCGACCATCACCATGAAGGAGGTCCTTGAGACGTACAAAGGCTTTGACGGCCTCAAGTCGGTGGTCGACGTAGGAGGTGGAACTGGCGCCGTCCTGAACATGATTGTCTCCAAGTACCCTTCCATTAAGGGCATAAACTTTGATTTGCCTCATGTCATTGCCAATGCTCCGTCCTATCCCGGTACTTATATTATATTCTGCAAATCACTCTATATCACTTCATGTTAATTATATTGTATGCACGATTAAAACTAAAATCGCCTTAGAGACATTAAATTATCATCAATGCGTGTGTGGTAATATATAATTGAAAAGCTTATTTCCTATGCTAATCGATATTGACTTCCTCAACTATATGACTACAATCTTCGAGTTAGGCATCGAGCATGTCGGAGGAGATATGTTCGTTAGTGTTCCTACAAGAGATGCAATTTTCATGAAGGTTAGTTCAACTTATATTACCACTCTTATCTGCCAATTACTTGAAATGTAAATGATGATAACTTCTTGTTTCTAATTCGCCATGGAAATTGATGCGTTTGCGACATGTAGTGGATATGTCACGATTGGAGCGATGAGCATTGCCTGAAGTTCTTGAAGAATTGCTACAACGCCCTCCCTGAGCACGGGAAGGTCATAGTGGCCGACTGCATCCTTCCCGAACTCCCGGACACGAGCTTCGCGACCAAGGTAGCCTTTCATGCCGACCTGATCATGATGGCGCACAACCCCGGCGGGAAAGAGCGGACGGAGAAGGAGTTTGAGGCACTGGCCAAGGCCACGGGGTTCAAGCGCTTCCACATCGCGTGCGTTGCCTTTGATCACGTCATGGAATTCCTTAGGATCTAAGGGTAGATTGAGCCAATGGGTCCGAATGTGGAGACGTATTGGACGATGGAGGATGATTTTTAGCTTCTTGTGATTAAGAAGAGCATAACAAAAATGATGGACCGAATGTCGACTTCTTTTACTTGATGATGTGATTGGAGAATGCAAAAGATGTTATGAACAATTCAGCTGCCGAATTGCAAATTCCAATCCTAAGTTGTGTCAAATATTACCGAATGCCTTCGCATGCTAGTGTTATTCAATGAGACTGAAAGCTCATTATGCATGCATTTAATATGCCCAAAATGAATGGATGAACATTAGTGTTTAAAAGCTGCCATTTGCATGTGCTGAGCAAATCGGAAAAATGGTATGAAAAAGTGTTTTAAGGGTCTGTAGGATTGTTGTATGCGACCAACCAATCATTTAATCCACGTGGCATGCGTCTCATTTTATGTGACGCTTAAATTTTGAAATCACTTGTTTTGTATTGGCTTGTCACACACCACGTGATATTGTCACATAATATATGGTAGGTAGAGAACCTCACAATTTGTCGCTAATCATGATCAGTGATAGACTTTTAAATTTAAATATGAATTGGAGCGCATAATGGTTATTGTATTAAACATTGATTAGTATACGTCTCCGTATTTGGAAAAATAAAACAAAGGTGAGTGCGTATATGTACGCATATAACGTTTATTTCTCCATAACCCAAGATTCGTCTCACATGATTATCATTGCCATTGATAAACAAACACTAAACTCTCTTGTCATTGAAAGGAGAAGAATGACTTGATTATCGGCACCGTACATGTTTGTATTTTTTGGCCGTGCCTTTGTACACGTTGACTTCACACTTTTCTACGAAAATTTTTGCATTACTAAACTAAAATCATTGAGGTATAAAGTGAACTAGGTATCTTTCTTATTCAATGTTTTATACAATCACTGCAAGATTCTTCTTTGCATTTGCATTTGATATGCACAGAGGATTATGTGTTGGAGAAAACTTTCTTGAATGTTTTGAAGCTGACAAAACGTTTCCATCAGTCTAGTCTGAAGATTTGAAGACTCTGCTATTAAAGTTTGAAGACCTCCGGACTGCCAGACTCATGACTCAAAGTCTATTATCATTAACAATATTTAGTCCGTCGAAGAAGGCTTATCTAGGATTGGATGTTTCGTTAATGATTTGACCTTATTGACTGGAGAAATTCTCTTGGCTGGATATAGCATGTCGAAATCCTTTATTCAAATCAAGATTGATTCAGGGATTGTGGATCCGTTGATTGGTGAAGTATACTTGGAAGGTTCTACTTATGGAAACCGAGATCCTGATTGTATGGGTGAGCATGATTGATGGGTTATCGTTATGTTCCTTAAATAACTCGAAGATCTTCCTAATTGATTCTGTCCAACGGGTAGATTAAAAGAATTCTTTTGGTAAGTGCCAATGGGTATGATGGCATAAATGAGTATATAAGGAAAATATTCCAGTTGTTTGAGTGTGTGAGCGATAGAAGAATTCCAAAGTCTGAAGCTCCTTGTTTTTAGTCAATTCATTTGTTGAGCGAAATCTTGTACACAAAAGATAGTCTATATCTTTGAGAGACCTTGAGGAAGTGTAGTAGAGTCTCTACACTGTGGAATCAAGGGAGAGCTTTACTGTAACAATTCTTTTGTTCATATTGAAATCCAGTCGGTGAGTTGTCAGTGCGGAAGAGTGGACGTAGGCTTGGATTAAGCCGAACCACTATAAATTCTGTGTTTATATTCTCTTCCTTACACTCTTTTACTTTGATCGTAACTTGTTTATTTGAAAAGAGAGGAATTTCCTTTTCATAATCCATTGTTGATTTGTGTTGCACTTATCTCGCAAAATTGTTTCTGTACCTATTCACCCCCCTCTAGGTGCACATACTAGCTTTCACAATTGGTATCAGAGCTTGTGTATTCACTTAATTTGAAGTGTTTTACTTCAGAGTTAAAGATCCATGGCTAGTATGTTAGCTCTAAGACTGGTTGAAGGGTAAAGCAATACCAGACCGCCTTACTTTGATGTAAATAAATACAACATATGGAAAAACAAGATGAAGGCATTTCTAAGATCAAATGATCCTCGGGAATGGGACGTAGTAGACAAATGAATCATTCCTAAAGCTGCATTTGTCTCAGAGAGAGGAAAAGAAGCTGTTGAGTCTAGTGAAATGACTCAGGAAGAGATAACCAAGATATAAGCTCTTGATGCAAAAGTAATTTATTTTTTATATTATGCTTTATCACCTACTGAATATAACATAATATCTTTTTGTGTTACAGCTAAAGAAGTTTGGGATATATTACATATCACTTATGAAAGAACTGATCGAGTGCAAGAGACTAGAATCAATATTCTCCTCGGTCAATACGAAGCTTTTAAAATGAAATAAGGAAAATCTATTACTGACATGTTTAGTCAGTTTACAAAAATCGTGAATGGTCTTGAAAATCAAGGTCAACAAATTTCTGATCCCATGAAAGTAAACAAGCTACTGCGTGGACTCTGCAAGTATTGGAATCACATAAAGACTTCAATAAGGGAGACATAAAGAATTATGCCACTTTCTGTCGATGAATTGGTTGGAAATTTTCAGTCTTATGAAGTGGAGCAAATCAATGAAGATGAAGATCCTAAAGGTAAGAAATCCATTGCATTAAAATCTAATGATGATTCTAATGTCACAGATTCTGAAGACGATATGGATGATAAGGAGCTTGCTCTCATGATAAGAAGATTCAGAGAGCTGAACAGGAAAGGAAGAAGATCCAATCCAAAGAAACATAGTTTTCAAAAGCAATAGAGTAAGTCTGTTGAGGATGATGAATCCAATAGAGATGTAGTCTGCTTTGAATGTAAGAAAAAAGGACACATCAGACCCAATTATCACATTCTGAGGAAAAAGAAAGGAAAAGTCGGGAAATATCGAAAGGTACTAAAAATAGAAACCTGGAGTGATACAGAATGTGAAGAAAGTGATGATGATTATGCCAATGTATGTCTAATGCCACAATCGAATTCAGATTTAAACTCCGAGACAGACTCATATTCAGACAGTGAATTTGAGGTAAGTAATTTGAAAATCCCTACTAAAGTTTCTAAATATATTGATGTATTGTGTCTTAGTTTCAAGATCTCTCTTAAAAGGATTTCCGAACTTAAAAGAAAAAATTATGCTCTAAAACAACAGGAAAATGTTTTGAAAGAAAATGTTAAATGTTTAGACAAAAGTGTTTCTACTTTGAAAGAAAATGCAGACAACCTTTCAAAAGAAAATGCATTCTTAAAAAATGATATCTCAAATATTTCTAAAAGATTTTTTTTATAGGATCTGAGATACTTGAAAAAATTCTTTCTGCTCAGATACCTTATTTCAATAAATTTGATTTGGGAATGACAGCGGAAACCATTCATCTAATTGACTTTTCTAAAGTAAAGGAAAGAATTAAGCAAAGACTTACAAGAGATGCTTAGAATAATAATTTCCAAAGAGTTTTTGTAAAACCAGTAGGTCGCAATGCTCTTAAATGTTCTAAGTGCAATAACTCAGATCATTTTGAGAAAAAATGTCCTATGATTTGGAAACCTATTAAGAAAGTATGGGCAAAGACCGTATATTATACTAACACCAATGGACCCAAGAAAATATGGGTATCAAAGAAAGCTTGAGTTTCTTTTTTAAATGCAGGTCACTATCAAGACAAATGTTAAATGTTACTTAGATAGTGGATGCTCAAGGCATATGACTGGAGATTCAAATTGCTTCATAAAGTTTGTTCAAGTTAATGGTGGAAAAGTTTCATTTGGAGAAAACAGCAAATGAAAAATTGTGGGATTTGGAAATGTAAAGATTAGAAGCCTCACGATCAGTAATGTTTCCTTAGTGGAAAGACTCAACTACAATTTGCTAAGTATCAGTCAGCTGTGCGACACCAGTTTCAAAATCAACTTTCAAGAAGGAATATGTTCAGGAATCAGTAAAGATTCCTCTCAATCATTCATGGGTCGAAGATATGGAAATATCTACCTCTTAGATATCAAACTAGATGAAATCCAATGTTTAATCTCAATTCAAGACGAAGCAAACTTGTGGCACAGAAAACTTGGGCATATCAATATGAAGCAAATAGCTAAAATTTCAGCAAAGAAGCTTGTTCGTGGTCTGCCCAATCTGTTATACCAAAAGACTGATCTATGTACAACATGCATGTTGGGAAAATAGATAAGAAACTCCTTTAAACCAATAAATCAAGTTTCTACTAATCGTGCACTATAGCTTTTGCATATGGATATCTTTGGATCAACCAGAACTCAGAGCATTGGAGATAAGAAATACTGTTTAGTGATTGTGGATGATTATTCAAGA
The DNA here is from genome assembly GCA_017140325.1 of Eucalyptus leucophloia subsp. euroa. NCBI lineage: Eukaryota > Viridiplantae > Streptophyta > Magnoliopsida > Myrtales > Myrtaceae > Eucalyptus > Eucalyptus leucophloia. The sequence goes on along the minus strand of CM029478.1, from coordinate 4,732,780 downwards.
TTCACTTGGGTATATTTCCTGGCAAGTAAGTCTGAAACCTTTTCTTACTTTGAAAAGTTGGCTAAAAAGGTCAAAAATGAGAAATGGTATGTTATTTCAAGTATACGGACAGACCATGGAGGTGAATTTGAAAATCAAGACTTTACAAAATTCTGTGATGAATCTGGTTTTTAGCATATGTTCTCTTCTCCATATACTCCATAGCAGAATGAAGTTGTGGAAAGGAAGAATAGATATTTGCAAGAAATGGCTAGAATTCTTTTAATTGAAAGTAACACCTCTTTACGTTTTTGTGTTGAAGCTGTTTCTACGGCATGTTATATCATTAATAGAATTTTTCTAAGGTCTATTCTGGAGAAAACTCCCTACGAGTTATTCAAAGGAAGGAAGCCCATTGTTTTATATTTTCATGTGTTTGGATGTAAATGTTTTATATTGAAAAATGCAAATGATCGAGTTGGCAAGTTTGAAGAAAAATCAGACGAAGGCATCTTCTTTAGATATTTAACCACAAGCAAAGCTTACGAGTTTACAACAAGAAGACTTAATTTGTGGAGAAATCAATGAATGTCAAATTTCAAGATTCTATGCAAAATGAATCGATTCAGACTCAATTTGAAGAATCTGAACCTGCTCAAGATTTTACAAAGTCTAAATCTCCAGAAGCAGCTCAAACTTTAGAAGATCAACAATAAATGATCGTCGAAGATTCAAATGAGGAAAAAGATTAACAGTCTGATAAACTAACCAGCAATTGGAAGCATAAGTCCAATCATCCCAAATATCTCATCATTGGTGATATTAATGAAGGAATTCGCATAATATCCAAAATGTATGAAAAGTCTAGTACTGTGGCTTTTATTTCTGAAATAGATCCAAAAGCATAGAAGAAGCTTTAACTGATGAAAGCTGGATTGAAGCTATACAAGAAGAACTTAGGCAATTCAATATTAATGATGTCTGGGAATTGACTCCTAAACCGAAAGGTAAATCTATAATTGGAGCTAAATGGGTTTTCAGGAATAAAATGAACGAGAAAGGAAATGTCATAAGAAACAAAGCAAAACACGTGGCCAAGGGATATACGTAAGAAAAATGGATAGACTATGATGAGACTTACGCTCCAGTAGCAAGGTTAGAAGCAATTAGATTATTACTTACTTTTGCTTGTTATAAGAATTTCAGGTTATTCCAAATGGACGTCAAAAGTGATTTCCTAAATGGATTTATCTATGAGGAAGTCTTTGTGGAACAACCATCCGGTTTTGAAGACCTAAGGAAACCATACTCTGTATTCAGACTGAAAAAGGCTTCATATGGCTTAAAGCAAGCACCTCGAGCTTGGTACGACAGGCTGAGTAAGTTTTTAATTCAAAATGGTTTTGTTAAAGGTAAAGTAGACACTACACTGTTTATTAAAAGAGAAAGCAAAAGTTTTCTGCTCGTTCAAATATATGTTGATGATATTATTTTTGAATCTTCTAGTGAAAGTCTGTGCAAGAAATTCTCTAAGTCTATGCATGATGAATTTGAAATGAGCATGATGGGTGAACTAACCTTCTTTCTTGGGCTTCAAGTGAAACAACTGAAGGAAGGAACCTTCATTCATCAAGAAAAATATGCTAATGATTTTGTCAAAAAGTTTGGACTGGAAAATTGCAAAAAGACTGATATACCAATGTCAAGTTCCTTGAAGCTAGACAAAGATGAAGGGAGAAAGAAAGTTGACCAGAAGTTATACAAGAGTATCATCGGTTCACTTCTTTATCTTACTACTTCTAGACCTGATATTTTGTTTAGTGTTTGCATTTGTGTCAGATTTCAAGCAGACCCTAAAGAATCTCATCTAAGTGCTGCAAAGCGTATTATCAAATACATTGCCTCAACTTCAAACTCTGGTCTCTGGTATCCTAAAAATGGAGACTTTACTCTTCTTGGATATTCAGACGCAGACCTAGCCGGATGCAGAGTTGATAGAAAGAGCACCTCAGGTACCTATCAACTACTTGGAAGCAGGACAGTGTAAAGCAAAGTACAGTAGCTCTTTCTACAGCATAAGCAGAGTATGTAGCTCTTGGAAGTTGTTGTTAACAAATTCTATGGATAAAACAACAGCTAAGAGACTTTGGAATTGAAGATTCATGCACTGAAATCGAGTGTGACAACACCAGCGCAATCAATCTCACCAAGAATCCGATTCTTCACTCAAGAACAAAACATATAGAGATTCAACATCATTTCATTAGAGATCATGTTCAAAATGGAGAAGTTTCGATTCAGTTTATTGACTCAAAGAATCAATTGGCGGATATATTTACAAAGCATTTGGAGAAAAATCAATTTGAAGTTATTCGTTCCGCACTCAATATCTTAAAATTTGAAGAAGTTCAGACTCAACACTAAAAGTCTAAAGACTCTCAGTCCTCAACGATCAAGATTCTTGACTGTAAGTTATTTTATTATCTATCAGATCAAATCTCGAAAAGGTACAATCATCTATTGATTGTTGCTATTTTTAATTGACGTGATTATTGCAATATTTCCTTTTAAAAAAATGAGTTATTTTTGAAATGACAGTTATCTAATTTTTGAAAAGGCAGTTATTTTTTTTTTAAAAGGCATCTTTATATTTCATTTTTACGACGTTCCGTATGCCTCTCTTTGACTGTCTTATATACTGTCAGTTTCTATTTGCTTTACTCACAAAAACCCTAAGAGAGCACCGATCTTCCATTTTTGTCTTCTTCTCTTGTTTAATCTTCGAAAAGTTGTCATCTTTCTTGGGAAAACAAGCTTGGAATCTCTCAAATATTATGAAAAATGTCTTCCCAAAGAGTCTTCGAGGATCGCGAATAGGGGACCACAACAAATGTGTGAGGGGCCTATGCACTTTGATCTCACTGAGGAAGAAGAATCTCCTAGTTAGCAGCAGAGCCTACAACATTCTCAGCAGCGTCCATCTCCTCCATCTAAACCTCAGGACGTTGCACATTGAGAAGAGGAAGAAATCATCAAAGGCGCAATATTGTGGGGTAAATAAATTTTTAAAGAAAGTGATATCATACTTCTAAGTCCAACTTGATTGGTTTATTGATTCGAAACTATATTTTTCCACAAAAACTATCTGATTTGCATGTTAGTAAAGTGGTTGCTCGACTGATGCCTATCATCACAAACCTATGATGAACCCATTTGAGCCTACACAAATTTATATTTCGTTTTATTAAAGAGATGTGGGTATGAGCTTAGAAATGCCGCGGACCTAAGATGTAATTGCCATCGCGGGTCCAACCCACAAGCTAGACTGTGAAAACTGCATACAAATTAATTAGTCGGCAACGAGGCCCTTTGACCTTGTGCTAAGTCACTAATATAGACACGACACATACGTGAATTAAAAATAATCTGACCCAAATCGATGCATTTGATCCGTTTTGACTAATCTATGTGTATTTAGAAATTTAGAGACTCAAATCTAATCAAGTCCGTACCCAACCCAGATCAACTTGACCAACATTATTAAAACACATAGATAATGCTATGTACTGTGTAAATGATAATATTTTTAATAGTTTTATAAGGTTCCTAATAAGATTTTCAACTTGTTTGTGACTTTTTCTATTGCAAAATTTTCCAATTTCTTAATGAAATGTCTGATATTTCTTAAAACCAATAAGTCAATAAATATTGATATGTAGAATCATACATTATTTTTCACGGTTTTCTAGAGCTTGAAAGATCATAAAACTTTTAACTATTTCTCAAATTTAAGAAAGATGATCATAAATAGAAGACAAAACTAGAAAATAAGTTGCCCCACTAGAAAATCCCCAACCTGGACTTGCAGGCAAGTGAAGAGCGAAGCAAAAGCCCCTCCTCCCTTTCAGACCTCAAGAGCACATATTGTTCCATGTTTGGACCATCTCCCATTCTTCGCTCTAAGCAGCTGAAGTCATGAACTTGACCTCGCCAATGTGCTTGTCAATGAATATCACACCCTCTTGGAACGGATCGACACGCGGAAGGCGCAGTTGTAGTCCCTGAGGGAGATCTCCCTAAGGTTGAATCACATCTCACGCTTTCACTTGGGATTGTCGTTGCATTCCTTGACAATCGGAGTTTGTTGCTGCTGGTTCTGACTGAGGTTCTTGCTGGGGTCGTTGCTGACGACGGAGGCTTGTGCGTATATGTAGGGCTTGTTTGGTTCGGCTTTGGGGGAATGCTCTTGGAAGAATGCAAATACCTTTAAGATAAAAGGGGTTTTTCCGAAATGTTGCAACATTTGGTAAATTGTAGTCTCAAATAGCATTGAAATGCAACTTTAACATAAATACCGTTTGGCAAAACTAATATTTGTAATGGGCTTTTGCTTTTATTTTCATTTTTTTTAAAAAATCTGATTATCAAATCCTGTGGCCGGCGGTATTTGCCGGATGGCCAAATCTGGCCGTTTGGCAACCGATCTAGGAACCCGAGGTCGCAGAGGCCAGATTTGGCAGCCTAAGGTCACGCAACCTCAGGCGGCGTCACCTAGTTCGCGTGGAACCAGGCAGCTCGGCGACATCGCCCGGGGTCCTTCAAACGACCTTAGGCAGCGTTGCCTGAGGTTTGCGAGCGCCAGGCAATGCCGCCTAAGGTCCGTGCGACCTCAGGTGGCGTTGTGACATCTCGAAATTTCGGAAAAAGAAATTATCGGATGAAAAATAGAAGATTGGAAGAAAAAGAAAAATGATAACAATATTATTATTATTATTTTTCTCTCTCCTCTTTCTCCTCTCCTCTACGCTTCCCCCTCCTTCGCACGCAATTTCCACCCCCTCACTTACAGTAACTTCTTCTTCTCTCTTTCTTCTTTTTCTCCCTCTCTCTCTCCACTTTTCCACCCCCTCACCTACGCCACTCTTCTGCTGCAATTTCCCTACAACTTCCCCTCCTTTTTATTTTTTATTTTTATTGTTTCTCTCTCTCACTTTCCTCCCTTCCTCCTCTCAACAACCCCATTGCCACGTCCCTCTTCTTCTTCACCTTTTTTCTTTAGTTTATTTTCTGTTTTGCTCCAAAAAACAGCACCGTGTGCTGCTGTCCTATCCCAAACCAGCCACCATCTTGCGGCATGGTAGTGGGACATCACTGTCCGCAAGCCACCATCCACCGCCGAAAAGCCGCACCATCCATTTGCAAGTCGTCCGCCCGCCGTTCATGCCAAATCAGAAACCACCTCCGCCGAGACCCATTTAGCCGAGCATCTTCGTGACGTTTTGAATGTAACCGAGCGTAGCCCTCGCCACCAGCGTCACGCTCATGTCGTCGGAATTGTTGTCGGGTGAGTTTAGCTCATAATCCTTTGATTAGTGCCTAAACTTACTTAGAAATTGGTGATAGTTTATAATAGTTATATTAGTATTAGAATGGGTTAATATTAGTCTAATTAGGGAGATTTGCTCTGTTGAAGATGATTTGGTTGAAAACAGTGGCTGTTCTTCATAACTGGCTCCTAGACACTTGTGGTTTGTAATTTTTGTAGATTGAAATCGGTTGTGAATCTGAAGCCGACTTCTTCTAGAGAAATTTTTTAAACATCCTAATATACAATATAAATTTTACTAAAGATTTTTAGGGACTCAGAAGTAGGAGATATTAGCTCCGCCATTTTCGAACATAACTGCAATTTTCGTTGAAATTGGTGACCTTTTAGGATTCTAGGGATTTTTATCAACTCTTGGGGTCTGAATTTCAAAATTTTTTCTTCACAAAAGTTATTTTCCATCTCTTGTAGTTTAACATTCTCAAATTTCAAATCAAAGGATGTGTTTAAGACCTCAAAACAAACTAATTTTGGAAAACTGAATTTTTGAGAACGGACCTAATTTCGGTGTTGGATTGAACAATTTACTGGGCTGAATCTAGAAAAATCTGGGTTTAGATGTCTTCATGAAAAATGTTCTTTTATGTGTTCTTTGCAACATATTCAAATTTGGGAATTTTCTGATCTCAATTGGTTAGGCTTCTGGATTTAAACTTGGAGACGCGTGAAGGCCCAGTTTTTGTAAATTAGGACTGATTTTAGTTTGGTGATGGTTCTTGATGTTTTGCTTGCTTTAATTAGTGTTTTTAATGACTTGTGGATTTCATTTATTAGTTACGTAATTATGAAATTTTACTGTTCATGATGCATTATTCACGAGTCATTGTTCATGCGATACTGTTCACAAAACATTGTTCACGCGCACTGTTCACCCGAGAATGAAAAGTGATCTAATTTCATGTGTATTGATTTTCTAAAGTGAATGAATATATAAATGCATGGGCATCCGTGTGAATTGGGTGATGTTTTATGCAATAGTATGGTGATTGGAAACTATTGGTATTTAATTAGAAAATACTGGGTGTCAGGTTTTAGATGCCGAAAGTGTTTTTAAATACTATACCAAACTATGGGATTTTAAAAGAGATGGCACAAATTTTCTGGTTCGATCTGACTGTGTCCCCACACATTATTATTTTACCATGCATTTCTAATATGAAGAAAATAGGTCGGGATCACTATTTTAATTGAGGTATGTGAGTGCAATGCACGGTATTTTGGGCCAAAATTGAATGAATGCATGAATGATATGAGATGCCGTCACGAGCCTTTGGGACCGGACGATGCTTCTTCGGGAATGCCCCACGTCAACAGATGCCGGTCGCAGTGGAGGCTGGGCCGATGCTCCTATATGGAATGCCATTTAGATGTAGACATTGCCGTGCTCGATGGTGTGAGACGATGCTCGGTTATGCTGAAAGACTGTTATTTGTTGCATTGACTGGGGTCCATGTGATTGATCGATGTGTGCTGTGTGGTGCACTAATGTGTAAGAACGCATGAGAATCATGGCATCTTTAGTTCTAGTCATGCATGAGTTAAGCACACTGTTTATGGCACGCACGCATGAATCGATAATGCGTTTCACATATGCTTTCGCTATACTAAGAACAAAGCCTTGAGGGGTGGCCCGACTAGGATGGCAGTTCGTTTGCGCTAGTGCGAGGCCCAAAGAGGACGATACTAGGCTAGGATGAGGGATGGTGGTGCGTTCTCACCTTTACCCCAGACAACGCATTTGTGTGGCAATGGCCAGGCGAGATCTCTTGTAACACGATTTGTATGTAATTGATGAACTGCATCATCTAATAGCCATATGCATTGCGTGTATCGTGCTAAGCTATGATGTGCAAGGTATGGCATACCAAGTAAGGATGTATGTGAATCGACTATTGATTGTTGATTGTTAATCTTTGGTTTGTTTGTGGGATGGTTCTGAAGAGATACCCCGAGTTGAGTTGATGTACTAATCGGGGGACTAGGGGAAGAACTCGCTGATATTTACATCTCACTGGTTATTGAATAACCATTTTTAGGTCCCAAGTGTGAAGAACCCGGAGCTTGAAGCGGAAGGGTCAGGAGCATAGGTGGCTCAGTATTCCTTTATGAGATAGACCTTCTATATATGATTGAGGTGTTTATGAAAGTGTATTTGATTTGAAATTGATTGTTCTACTTTCCTATCCCATGTTTGTTCTTGTCAGGGGATTAGTTAATTCGCTTTAGCATGTGCAATAAAATGAAAATGGTTAGCGATGAGTCTTGGGAATGTCGCAAAATTCAATTGACCACTAAGGGATATACACGCGCTCGAGGTTCGGGGCGTGACAAGCGTCGCTTGGGTCGCGGGTCACACTACCCCCAAGCGGTGGTCATTGGGGATGCGCGACCCTCAGGCGATGGTGGCGGCTGCCGGAGAAGCTCAATGGGTGGGAAGAAGAAGATGAATAGTGAAGAAGATGGGCGGGGAAGAGAAGAAGACAAAGGGGGAGAGACGATGAACAATGATGCATTGCATTTCCAAAATGCCCAATGCTCAATGCACCCCCTCCCCAACATTCAGCTTTGAGCATTTAGAATGCCCACATTTGGCAAATAAGCATTTCAAAACACTTGCCAAACACACAAAATTTTTTCCACGAGGCTTTGGGGGCTCAAAGCCCCTTGGGAAAGCCCAACCAAACGCCCCCATAGGCGATGGGAGCGATGGCGGTGCGGATTGGTTGGATCCTCAGCGGTGTAACAATAAGTGGAGAAGAGAGGAGCGACTCCCCTTCAATAGAGACTGTAGGAAGGTTGGGCTTTAAACCATTAAAAACCCAAATTTTAGTAGACTTTGGCTGCATTTGGGAACAGCTTTCCCAAGTATCTTTAGACACCTAAAGGCCTTTTGGCCAAGTATCAGGTGTTTGGCAAAAATTTTAGAAACCCCATTGAGCCAAAGCCAGTCTTTTGAAGGCTAAAAGCCCAAGGCAGCCTTTGGGGTGCCTTAGGCTTTCAGATTTGGCTTTGCATTTGTTTCCCCTTTCTACTGTTCATCTTCTTCGTAGACTTTCTACTGCTCATCTTTTTCGTTCAAGCGTTCAGCAAGGCTGCCGAGGGCGGACGACGAACCAGCGAGAGGCCGGTGATAGTCACAACAACCGTCGCGCAGGTCACGTGACCTTCGGCGGGTATTTAGGTTGCGCGATCTAGTCGCGTGACCTCGCGAAGAACCCAGGCGTGACCTCACGGTGACCCCAGGCGTGATCTAGATTTGGGTCGCCGGAGGTCGTGCAACCTCGCGGCAACCAGATCTGGGTCGCACCGCGCCTCTCCGGCCGCAACCTCGAGGCAAACCTAGGTCTGGTCGCGACGAGGTCGTGCGACCTCCGGTGGACCCAGATCTGGTCACCGCGAGGTCGCGCGACCTCCGGTCGAAGCTCCTCCTCCGCTTCTCCATTTCTCTCCCCTAAAAGCTTCGCCGCCAATTCTCGGCCCATTCCAATTCTCCGACCATGCTCCTCCATGCCACCCCTGCTTTTTCGCTCCTTGGCCCCGCCAGCGACAGCCTCTCCTCGCCATTGTCGTCTTCCCCCGTGGGGGCGAATCCGGCGGCGCTTCGGTTCTCGAGCAGCCGGCACGAAGGCTCCTCGGTGGTCGGCGTGAGCAAGGAGTCCAATAGCTCGCCGCTCACCGGCGTCGTGTTCCAGCCCTTCGAGAAGGTGAAAGAAGGAGCTCGATCTGGTGCCCACCATGCCTCATAGTTTTTTTTTTTTTTTTTTTAATTAATCACCAAAGTCATTTGTAAATTTATGTCTCCAAACACTATTTTACACAAAGGTATTTTATAATGGACTTTCAAACTACAATTTACCAAACACAAATTGCATTTTGGAAAACCTCTTTAACTCAAAGTCCTTTGCATTTTCTCAAAGACTTTCCCCAAAAGTCCAACCAAATGCACCCTTTGTTACTCAAATCTATATCAATCCATTTAGCAAAGTTTAGCTAATTTCCTTAGATTGTCATTTGATAAAACGCATAAATAGATTCAGTGTACTCTTTTCTATATAAACATAGAAATATACATGCATTGTTAAGACGCGTCTTCGCACGGTAACTCTTGCTCAACAAAGAAATAGCCACACTATTTATATTGGTCATGTTACTATTCCAACAGCAAAGTTGATCGTAAAAGATGCATGCTGTTAGCCTCCTATTCTCATCTTTGCACTTCTCGTTTCAAGAAGACAACACCATCACCAAACTCGCTGTCATCGGACGATCAACAAATTGAAATCTCATCATTAGCATAAGCCTAGAGCCAACACACACACTGCATGTGTAACCATGCCATGAATCCACCATGCCTGATGCTACACAAGTCTGGTTTCAACCATTTCCTATGTGATTTCATGTTGATCGAAGATTTCAAACTCAAGCTGATAATTGGTCTCGACTCACCTAGCATTTAAGGGGATATTGGAGATATTTATCTATCTTCTATAAGTATTTAAGATATTTCCTCTGATTTTCCATATCTATTTTGATTAAGATAGTCATCTATTAAAACTATAAACAAGCTCCATATGCTTTTTTTATGCAGACATAGAAATATACAAAAAACTCCCCATTATTCCTTCCGTTGTATCATTCTTAACTTCAGTAATCATGATTAGTGATGGTTATTACTTTCTTAAACTTCGAATTAGTCTAATTCCCCATATCCTAATCCATAAATCAATGGTGGTTGCTGAATACATAACCCAAGAATCATGTCCCATGGATATTATCCGGCTTCGATAAACAAACAGTAGATTTCTAGGAGAGACCCCATATCCTAATCCATAAATCAACGGTGGTTGCTGAATATATAACCCAAGAACCATGTCCCATGGATATTATCCGGCTTCTATAAACAAACAATAGATTTCTAGGAGAGAGAGAGAGAGGGATTGATTGACTGAACCTAACAGCTATAATTGGTAAGGCTTAGGTCTAAGTAATATCAAGTTTGTTGTCACCTGTTACATCAAATGAACAACCCAAAATATCGAATGTGCTAGAATATTCGAATATGATTAACTTAGTTCTCCACTTGTATCATTTCGTGTGTGGCAAGTTATTAGCCCCCGAAGTGCTAGGGTTTTGAGGAGGGCTTAGGTCTAAGTAATATCGAGTTTGTTGTCACCTGTCACGTCCAATGAACAACCCAAAATTGAGTGTGCTAGAATATTCGAATATGATTAACTTAGTTCTCTGGTTGTATCATTTGGTGCGTGTTAAGTTATTAGCGCCCGATGTGCTAGGGTTTTGAGGAGGGGCCCTCGACTTTACGATGTGACTGGGAATGGGGTTGGCAGGATGAGATGGTATGAACGGCATTGACTTATTCATCGTCTGATCAAAGGACATTTCACTCCATCACATGCATGTACACTTCAAGATTAAGTTGGCGAGGCCCTATCTCAACAGCTACTCCTAGCCTTCCAGAGGATTTGCATTAAAAAATAGTATAGAAATCTACAAATTTAACTCTTATATTTGGTTAATTTGGTGAAGCCAGGAATTCGGACCATTTTCATTTCTCTTTCCGAAGGAGGAGGGTACCAGGTTGGAGGCAAGCCGACCATTACCTTCGACGAAAAAGCTTGTTCTGAGTTTCATAAATTGTTCAGTTACATTTTTTAAGCATTTTGTCTTTTTAGTCTGTGTATTTATCGAAGAGACTATAGGAGGAAAAAAGCCACTCGGTCACCAATGATTTATGCACTTGCCAATATAGAATGAAATGGTTTCGACCTTCCAAATTACTTTTTTTATTTTTTTAAGCTTAAGAATAATATATTGGGCATAACGTGAGAGTAGGACCTGCACCACATCCGTCTCTTCCCTGGTTTGGGGATGAAAGTGTCAACACCAAATGCACATTACTTTACATATATATATATATAAAACGTGGAATATCATAAATGGCCGCATTTATTAATCTCTGTTGCCTAACCACCCCTAATTCCACCACCTACTAAAAAAGCTCAGATTCTCCTCCTGCCTCCATCTCTATATAACCTTCCTCAACTCTCCAAAATTTCGAAACGCCTCTATTCTATCAAGACATCGTCTCAAAAAGAGGAAAAAAGAGGTCAGAGATCGAGATGGGTTTGATTCCGAGCGAGACACCGGTGGCTCCGACCCAAGTCCCCGACGAGTACGAAACTATGTTATACGCCATGCAACTCGCTAGCGCGGCCGAGCTGCCCATGGTCCTCAAGACGGCTCTCGAGCTCGATGTCCTCGAGATCATGGCCAAGGCCGGGCCTGGCGCGTGCCTCTCTCCCTGTGAGATCGCATCTCAACTCCCGACCAAGAACCCGGACGCGCCCACTATGCTCGATCGGATCTTGCGCCTCCTTGCGACCCACTCCGTTGTCACGTGCACCATGCACAAGCTCCCCGACGGCCGAGCCGAGAGGCTCTACGGGATCGCTCCTGTTTGCAAGTTCTTGACCAAGAACGAGGATGGCGTTTCGGTCGCCTCTTTGTGTCTCATGAACCACGATAAAGTCCTCATGGAAAGCTGGTTAGTGATTGGATACACAGATATACAACTGCATCATATTCTTCCTTATTTTTGCACTACTAATCATTTGGCACCTACACCAAATAATTATAATCTCTGACGCGTTGGACTCAGTCAATCACGATTTTGAAAGTACACGCACAACACATAATCTTCTGCTAAACTATTCTTTTGATGATCTTTTCTTTTGTTAGTCGTTTTGTTTGATTGGGGGAGACAACAAATTAAACGGAAAAACCTCGCAGCATTGTTCATCAATATATGTGACTGGTCGCTGACATTACACCCGTTTAGCGTTAGGTGACGCTAAATTAACTCTCTATAATCAATTAGTAGCGTTGACTTTATTTGTTGGTAGAAATAATTTCAAGATAATAATGAAATACGTCACCTATGAAATGCACGATCATGGAAAAGGTGAATTGACTCGGTATTAAGGATAAGCATGTCGGACCAATCGGACCGGGAATTGCCCAGACTAGATCGGACTAGCTGGTTTGGTCAGGTTCCCAAAAACGTCAATCTGGTTCCAATCCCATAAAAATGGAACCGGTGATATTTGGTCTGGTTTTGGTTCCAAGGGATAACTAGACCGGTCCGGACCGATCAACTTTTTCAAATATATTTTTTAACTTATTAAAAATAGCAATAAATTCTAAAATTGTAATAACTATGGTATTTTTTTAACATTTTAATTTTTTTTTGCTAAGTGGCTGATTCCATTAAATTGGATCGGACTAGTTGGTCGGGTCCCATCCCCAGTCCCAAAAAAGAGAATTGGGAACCGATCACCCCTACTTGATATTTTAATACCTTGATGTAGATGTCGAAAAGTAACTAAGATGTCAAAATTCATAACAGCATGATTTAGCCTGTAATACGAAAATCGAATATTTTGTTTAAGCTTCATATTATCAATCATTGATTCAATTATTAAGCGATCACTTACTCATAAAAGTCCAGTGTAACTTTGATCAATGATCATCACCAAATAGATTCACGGTCGAAGTTATATATACATCAAGAGAAAAAAGGCCAAATCAACCAATATTTTTGACCTAAATAATGCAGGTACCACTTGAAAGATGCAGTTCTTGAAGGAGGAGTCTCGTTCGACAGAGCCTATGGAATGAATGCATTCGAATACACCGGTACCGATCCGAGATTCAACAAGGTATTCAACAAAGCCATGTCCGATGTTTCGACCATCACCATGAAGGAGGTCCTTGAGAGGTACAAAGGCTTCGACGGCCTCGAGTCGGTGGTTGACATAGGAGGTGGAACTGGCGCCGTCCTGAACATGATTGTCTCCAAGTACCCCTCCATTAAGGGCATCAACTTTGATTTGCCTCACGTCATTGCCAATGCTCCGTCCTATCCCGGTACTTATATTATATTCCGCAAATCACTCTATATCACTTCATGTTAATTACATTGTATGCATGATTAAAACTAAAATTGCCTTAGAGACATTAAATTATCATCCATGCGTGTGTGGTAATATATAATTGAAAAGCTTATTATCTATGCTAATCGATATTGACTTCCTCAACTATATGACTACGATCTTCGAGTTAGGCATCGAGCATGTCGGAGGAGATATGTTCGCTAGTGTTCCTACAGGAGATGCAATTTTCTTGAAGGTTAGTTCAACTTATATTACCACTCTTCTCTGCCAATTACTTGAAATGTAAATGATGATAACTTCTTGTTTCTAATTCGCCATGGAAATTGATGCGTTTGCGACATGTAGTGGATATGTCACGATTGGAGCGATGAGCATTGCCTGAAGTTCTTGAAGAATTGCTACAACGCCCTCCCTGAGCACGGGAAGGTCATAGTGGCCGACTGCATCCTTCCCGAACTCCCGGACACGAGCTTCGCGACCAAGGTAGCCTTTCATGCCGACCTGATCATGATGGCGCACAACCCCGGCGGGAAAGAGCGGACGGAGAAGGAGTTTGAGGCACTGGCCAAGGCCGCGGGGTTCAAGCGCTTCCACATCGCGTGCGTTGCCTTTGATCACGTCATGGAATTCCTCAAGAACTAAGGGGAGATTGAGCCAATGGGTCCGAATGTGGAGACGTATTGGACGATGAAGGATGATTTTTAGCTTCTTGTGATTAAGAAGAGCATAACAAAAATGATGGACCGAATGTCGACTTATTTTACTTGATGATGTGATTGGAGAATGCAAAAGATGTTATGAACAATTCAGTTGCCGAATTGCAAATTCCAATCCTAAGTTGTGTCAACTATTACCGAATGCCTTCGCATGCTAGTGTTATTCAATGAGACTGAAAGCTCATTATGCATGCATTTAATATGCCCAAAATGAATGGATGAACATTAGTGTTTAAAAGTTGCCATTGGCTTGTCACACACCACATGATATTGTCACATAATATGTGGTAGGTAGAGAATCTCACAATTCGTCGCTAATCATGATCAGTGATAGACTTTAAAATTTAGATATGAATTGGAGCGCATAATGGTTATTGTATTAAACATTGAATTAGTATACGTCTCCATATTTGGAAAAATAAAACAAAGGTGAGTGCGTATATGTACGCATATAACGTTTATTTCTCCATAACCCAAGATTCGTCTCACATGATTATCATTGCCATTGATAAACAAACACTAAACTCTCTTGTCATTGAAAGGAGAAGTATGACTTAACATTTATATTATCGGCACCGTACATGTTTGTATTTTTTGGCCGTGCCTTTGTACACGTTGACTTCACACTTTTCTACGAAAATTTTTGCATTACTAAACTAAAATCATTGAGGTATAAAGTGAACTAGGTATCTTACTTATTCAATGTTTTATACAATCACTGCAAGATTCTTCTTTGCATTTGCATTTGATATGCACGGAGGATTATGTAATTTCTGTGTATTAGATGTGTCTAATGAAAAGTACATGACAGACTATCTTAGACGACTATCAAAAGTAATCAAATCAGGTATGATCAATTAGATATATGTACAATCACGAGAAATATGAAAAATATTGCAAATATCTTTATAGAATATCCTGTATTTCTAACATCTTTTCAAATTAAAGGTTTGGATAACAAAATCCAAAAAATCCCAATGGATTGCCCAAGCAGTTCAATGTGCTGAAGAAAGAATCGGCTGAGCTGACGTTGCTACTTACGTGGTTGTTATGTGTCGTCGTGGCTACTAAGAAATCCATGTGGCTGGAGGCTAACATCACGGCAGGTCTGGTGATGGTATTCGCTTGTGGATTGGCGAAGAAATGCGCCCAGTACGGCTGGCGTCCTTATAAACACCATGGAGAAAGCGAGTCAGGTGGAGGCGCTTGTCTGCGGACAGAAACGTGGCCTGTGTGTTGAAACCAAAAGAACAATATTTACAACTTATGACTTCATCTCTTCGTATAGAAATTCAAGCTCACAAATGCCAATCATAACTTTTGATAAATAAGACATAACAACCCGTAAATGTCAATGCAAGGATTTAATGAAGAAAACAAAACAGTCCCATACATAGTTATCATAAACACAAATTAAACACACAACAAAGTAACATAAGTCTTCAGTAACTTTCACTCTAGAATCTCATAGTAAACATGCAACCACCCTAAAATCATAACTTTCTTGATTTAATTTTGTCCTCTATCATTGATGAATCTAAAGCGTTGTTAACAAAAATCAGTTTTACTGTTATTTCAACACTGTGAGGCGGTTGTTGTTACAAGCACTATGGATAAACATGGCCGATGTGGCTGGCATTATAAACAAACAAAGTCGGTGGGCACTTCCTCAAATAACAGGTTCTGCAGACTATAGGTTAACGGAACATGCCACGTTGGCTATTGAACGAGACAGAATTGTTGAAGATTGATACTGATATTAGTAATTATTGAAAAAGAATGAAATGAAATTGGAGAATTGTACTCGGTTGTGAACGTTGGTGTGCAACGGGTGCAATCTTAGTATGATCTAGCTGATGCGGAATAGGAAACCGTGGATTTTTTTATGTAGGTTTTATTAAATGACTATTTATTATAGTCACCAAATCAAGTACAAAAATGGAGAATCTCCTAGATGTATGCACAAACGAGAGAGAGAGAGAGAGAGAGAGAGAGAGAGAGAGAGAGAGAGAGAGAGAGAGATGCATTTCCACGTGGACTTAGCACATCAACTAAGTTATTGTCATATGTCATCTAATTTAGCAATTTCACCATAAAATTTGACGAAAGTTAATAGATGATAAATATGTCACGAGTGTATCGATTTATACTTTTCGATGACTCAAAAATTAATTTGAGTTTAATCAGTCACAGGGTGAGGGTGGCTAGCTCGGCCTAGATTTTGGCAATGCTAACTATTGTCTAGGGTCGGCACTGTCGCTGACCCCATTAAGGCCTCACTGGCCCTAAGTGTCGGTTGACGACCTTGACTAGGCTAAGGTGAGGCCTCATTAACCCTAATTGAGGGTCCCCTATATCTAGATTGAGGGTGTCCAAATTTGGGTGACGCTTGTCTTTGCCCGGGGTTGGCAAGGGTCATTGGCCCTTGACGAAAGCCCATGTCGCCCATAGCGAGGGTGGCCAATTTGCCCAAATTTGGGTTGAGCTCACCACCCTTGCCTACGGCGGGAGAGCTCCATTGGCCCCTTTGGTAATGGGGTGGCGACAATGCTTGTTGAAGAGGCCCTAGCTTAGTAGCTTTGTTTTCTGTTTTTTTTTTCCCAGTTTTTTTTTTTTCAAATTAAAAATTTTCCTTTTCTAGTTTTTTTAAAACTAATTTAAATATAATTTGGAGAATTAAAAAAATATGAAAAATACATGAGTAAAAATATTTAGAAAATGTACATTGGTATTTTTGTTAGCCAAATTGATGATGTTAATAGAAACACTTGATTGTACTAATTTGATAAGTTTTATAACTCGATTGCATTTTTTGAAAGTTTTAATATTCAATTGCAAATTTGTGATAAGTTTTAGATCTTCTAATACACTTATCCCCTAATTAATCCTACTTACATGAGATTTTTGTTAAAGTATCGACATCAAATTATGTGACTCACAAAATGACGTGCAATATGAGAGATGCATGTTATGGGACTAACTAATGCGATCGATATTACCTAGATGATATTTTTTATTTGGTTTTTATTTTTATTAATGGAAATTTTAGATTACCCTAAACCTATATGCAATTTAAAATTAACATACATTGCTTTAAGTATGAAAGCTCTAAACTATGAATTATGCATGTGTCCTAAATTCTAAATATGCATGCGATATATGATACACGATACATATGCAACGATTAATAAATTTTAAGAGTCATTAAATATACATCTTACACAGAGTTTTGTTGATATGATTTAACAAGATATTTTTTTTTATCCAATCAAGACTTATCTAACCGATCATACATAATAAACCATATTATAAAACACGAACGATAAATAGGACAACATTAGGGATCCAACCTTTACGCATAAAGGTCCGGCGCCCTGAGATATCTTAATCAACTCAAGGGAGTAATAAAATAACCTAAGGTTTATTACTAAATAACATCCATATGGAACTATACAATAAAATTAAACTGTGGCATAAATTTAAAAAAGCTTTATTACCTTGATTTGATTAACCTAACCTAAGATGTCCAGGCAAAGCAAGCAAGGGCAGCCAAGACTTGTAGGGACTAGCAAGGAGGAGTGTGACTGCAGGAGCTATGGGCAATGACCGCTATAGAGACCTTCTTAGAAGCGAACCCTTAAAGGAAAAACTAAAAATTATTAAGTCCAAAGCCTTAACACATACTCTCTTAAGTCCTCTTAATCACAACTTGGTACTCAATTTAACATACAATTTTCTTACGTTTTGGAGTCACCATTAATTAGTTAAGGTCAATTAGAAACCCAAATAAAATATGAGGGAATACTTTACTTCTATGAATTAGGGATTTGAGACTTGATGACTATAGATTAACCTAATGCTCTTCATCACTTTTTCCCTTTATTTTCAAAAATATTTCACAAGCAATCTTGGTTGTTTTTTAGCCTAAATGATGAACATATAAGAGTGATTATGTGGGTATGCAATCAATAATTTAATATTCAATAATCAAAGTTGTGGATAGTCTAATTCGATTTCCGAAGAGAACTGGTCCGGTTACACACCTTTGATACCTTTTATATGCCCAAAATGAATGGATGTACACTTGTGTTTAAAAGTTGCCAAGAAAGAATGACGTCTCTTGGTGTAATTCAAATTTGTATGTGCTGAAAAATGGTACGAAAAAGTGTTTTAGGCACTTGTGCGGCTGTCGTATGTGACCAATCCATTCATATGTATCTTATCCTATGTGATGCTTAGAATTTGAAATCACTCACTTTGAATTGGCTTGTTACACATCAGTGTCCTTATCATGTAATACATGGTAGGTAGAATCTCACATGAAATAAGTTGTAATATGTAACATGATATGTATTTTCATTTATCATCCGTTATGATAGAATTTCAAATTCATAAATAAATTGAAGTGCAAAATGGTTATTGTATTAAACTTAGAATTAGTGAACGTATCCATATCCAGATGCATAAAACGAAAGTGAGTGCAAAAATATAAGTATGGTTAACATCTAAATTTTCGCCTAAGGCACCTTGTGCATTTGGGACTTAGAAGCATTATGGTTTATAGATTACTAGCTTCCGCATCATGTAGGTCATCCGTGCATTTTATAAAAATTAGAATCGTATTTGTTCGTAATGACGTAGTTTGACTCCAAATCAAAAAAACCCTTATCATATGGCTCGGATTTGGGTCGCTTATTTTTGTGTGTGCTCTCATAATTCATTTTTTACAATTTATAGAAATTAATGCCCATCCTCTAATCACTCATTTTGCCTCACATTTTTATGTTGCTAACCTTGTAACTTTACCAACCACTGGACTGCTTGAGTGGCCATATTTCTCACATGGGAAGGGGGGTAGGGAGTTTGATTGCCCCCTCTCAAGGGAGGCAGGGAATGGGGACGTGGACGTTTAATTTTAAATGTGAGGCTCCATTCTCACACTTTGCAAAAAGAAAATGTAAAAATCTAAGAGTGAGTTGAAAGTTAGTGTAGGACAAAAAAAAAAAAAAAAGGCTTGTAACTTTACCCTCATGGATTGGTGATTAAATGGGAAAAATTGAACTTGCAAGTGGAGATACTAAGTGAGGTAACAATGGAATATTGAAATTGAACTAAATTGGTTAGATTTCCATGAAAACAATCTTAAACCAAGAAAACAATCTCTATGTCCTTATCCATTCCAGAAAACCAACGGATAAAAAACTGCACTCTTTGACTCGGACAAAGACCTCCCCTTGTGAAGTCATTAATCATGACAGCTCAAGGAAGTCATAACCATGTTTGGACCATTCAAAAGACCAGCGGAAAAGAAAGAACTGGCAGAAACTTCAAGAGACCGGCGGCTGAGCTTCAAGGAACCAGGAGGTAAATGCAAATTTTACTATAGCAGCTTCGGCTGAGTTGATTGGACAAAGAGTGAAGGGAAAGAATAACTTCAACATAAAAGGATCAATGGACAATAAGCTCCAGGACTGAAGAAAACAGAATAAAAGAAAGAAAAGAGGACAGAGTTTAAGGGGGGCGGTGACTTTCGTTGAGCAAGGAGGCAGAGCTGGAGTTCTTCCTCTTGTGGCCGTAAGTTAACGAGGAGAGGACAAGTACATAACGTCTATTTTCTCTATGACACTAGATTCGTCTCACATGATTATTATGCCATTGATAAACAAATACTGAACTTTCTTATCTTTGAAAGGAGAAGTATAACTAACCATATTATTTTTGCCAGCGCACATGATTTTTCATTTTTTTTTGGGCCGTGCCTTTGTACACGTTGACTTCACACTTTTCTGCGAGAATTTTTGCACTACTAAACTTAAATCATTGAGTTGTATAAATCACTGCAAGATTATTTGTTGGGTGTGCATTCATCAATACGAATAAAAACAGAGAGATAAAAAATATGTGGAACAGAGAACCGTTGAATTTATGTGTATCTAATGAAAAGTACATAATAAGCCCATGTTAATGTAATTAAATCAAGTATGATCAATCAAAATATGCACAATCAGAGATATGGAGACTTCACGGATTCATATACAATCACGAGAGATATGGACAATATCTTAAATATCTTTAGGGCGCGTTTGGTAACGATTTTGTTCCCGGGAGCTGATTCTGACTAGAAATGATTATTTTTGATTCTGTTCCCGGGAACTGATTATGAGTAAAAAAGCGCGTTTGATAACTGTTCAAAATTTTTTATTCTGGAATAGAATTGCGTTTGGTACCGTATTAATTGATTCTGTTTCAAATTAATTTCTTTTGATTTTTAAATAAATTTTAAATATTTCTTTACTTTTTTCTCCCCTTTTTCCTATTCTTCTTCTTCTTCATTTGGCCGGTCGCCGGCCCTTGGTGAGGTCGGCCTTCGTTGGCCAAGCCTCGTTGGCGCCGGGCGAGGCTCGCCCCGGCCCCGCGAGGCTCGGCCTCGCCAGATCCGGCGAGGCCAACTTGGCCACCGACGGATTGGGCGAGCCTCGCCGGTGGCCAAGCGAGCCATGCCCGCCCCCGCCGATGGCTAGGTTGGCCTTGCCGGTGCCGGGCGAGGTCGGGCTTCGGCCACCGGCAAGCTTGCCGGACCTTGCCCTGGCCTGGCGAGCCTCCGGCGACCTCGCTGGACCGACGATTGGTGGCGGACTGGCGGCGGCGGCGGGCGGCAGCGGATGGCGGCGGGCGATGGAGAACAGCAACTGAGATGTTGAAAGAGAAGAACAAGGGTTTTACCGTTTTGATTCTTTTTCTGATTCTCGGACGTAAAATAAATTTTTTTATATTCTCAAATCTTGTCCAAAATCGTTCCCGGGAACAAAAGTTTACCAAACACGATACTCGTCCAAAACTGATTCTGGGAACAAAAAATCAGAATCTGGCACTGTTTGGCAAGTTGCCAAACAAGCCCTTAGAAAATATCCTAAATATCTCTAGCATTCAAACTTAGGGTGTATAGAAGTAAACTTGACCCGATGAATTGCCAAAACGGTTTAGTTTGCCGAAGGGAGATATTGTAATCTCTACTTATGTGTTCTTTATGTGTTGTCATAGCTACTATGCAATATATGCAGCAGGAGGCTATCCTAGCGATGAGTCTAGAGACGGTGCTCATTTGTGTACTGGCAGAGAAACACAGCCGATGTGGTTGGTGTTGTTATGAACACCATGTGAAGCTAGCATTATTACAAAATATATTGGCTAGACATACATTCTTAATTTACACATTGCAGATATTTGGAAATTAACCTCGATGAGGTTGTGCTTTGCTAGCTTGGGGTATTTAAGTGATTGCCCTAATCTAGCCATTTATTTAATGTTTTGATTATTGAGTGTTAAAATATTAATTGTGCATATGCATGATCACTTTTACATATTAGTGGTTTAGGCTTAAAATCAGCTAAGAATGCATGCAAAAAAAAAAATGAAAATAAAAAGAAAATGTACTGAAATAGCATTAGATTAATCTAGTGTAACCAAATTCTTGAATCTATTAAATCTCTGGTTTACAGAATTAAAAATATTCCCTCATACTTTACTTGGGTTTCTCATTGACTCTAATTGATTAGTGGCAACTCTAAAAGGTAAGAAAATTGCAAGTTAAATTGAGTATTAAATTGCGATTGGTAAGGCTTGTGAGAGTTTGTGTTAAGTCTTTGGGTTTAGTAGTCCATTAGCTTTCCCTTGCGTGATTTGCCTTTGGGAAGCTTGCAAAATTGGCAAGGAGTCCAGGAAAGCCACCGAGCTTGCTAGATCGGTGAGGGTGACTGAGGAGGCACGACGAGGCTTTGCTAATTGCGTCAAGAGTTGGAGGGATGCTGGTGACTTGACTAGAAGTGTTGGATGCTTGACTGGGAACGACAATAGATTGCTTTTGGGCACTACAAGGATCGCTCGATTGGAAGAGGCAGCCCACGTCAATTTGGTCAATTTTTTTTTTTTAATTTTCTTTTCTTTCCTTCTTCCTCCGCCAATTGCTTGGCCTTACCAGCCCTCTCTTGTGGTGAGTCACTAGCCATCATTAAGATTCAGTGATTGGTGGAGGAAGAAGGTTAAAAAAGAAAAGCAAAGAATATAAAATAATATTAAATTTAAAAAACTTTAAAAATAGTTATCCACATCAAAGCCAGCCGCCACGTAGAACGACTAAGATTCACATTAACGAACTCAAGTCAATTTTGACTGGAATGACTATAATTGACAAATTGCTAAAATGTTTAGGATTAAATTGACCAAATTAAAATATACATGACTTAATTGACATTCATACAAAAGGACATCACAGATGCAGTACCCAACTTCTAAAAATTACAAATACCAAATATTCATTCTATATCTACTATAGTCATCGCACATTGCACGTGCAATACCATGTCTTTTTGTTGCCCACTCTTTCCTGCCCCTCTCCTTTCTTTGTATTGTTTGTATCTTATTTCTTGACTTTAAGATTCGACATCTACATTTATTTCTTGCAAAAAAATATTGGTAGGGTCAACTCCCATAATGAAATTAAGCATAATACAACACATCAACTTGAGTATCAGAACACCAAAATGGCTTCAACATCTTATAAGTTGAAACGCCTTTTTAGAGCCCAAATGCCCTTTCTACCGAGGACTGTAAAGATAAATGGTAATAAGTAAACAACCCTTCCTAATTCTCACATGGGCGGTCTTGAAATTCTTTTTGTAATATCGAAACCTATCTCATTAATTTCCTAAAGATATGCACCCTACTTTCCTGAGTTATGCTGTCAAACTTAAATTACATTGTTGACAGCGTAACTCAGGCACCAATTTATTTTAAGTTTGACAGCATAACTCAGGAAAGTAGGGTACATATCTTTAGGAAATTAACGAGATAGGTTTAGATTCAACTACAAATGGATTTTTTTTTTTAAAGCTAAAAATTACAAATGGATTCAAGCCATTTACGCTTGGTTCTTGAAGAGCTCAAGACAGTGTTCTTGATCCAAGTTTCTGCTCCAGAACTTCTTGTAGTACTCCGCATATGTGAAGTCCCGATAAGTGGGCCCACACCCGTTGTCTAGGAGTGACACGGGTGAGCTAATCAACGCGTCGTTGCTCGGGCAAAGAAACGATGCGATCGACATTCTTGGCCTGTCGGCATTCACTATGGCCCGGTGCCACACACTCTTGTACCTCCCATTGCTCAGTGCCTGTGATACAGCATCGACATTAACAGCATCGATGAGTCTATGACCAACTTTCGAAGGGACTGAGATTAAAGATATCTGAGGATTTTCAAGAAATAGTAACAATATTATCAGAAATCATAAGGTACTTCTTTAACGCATTGAATCTGGGGAGGCGGGGCCCCCACACCTCCTCCCCCACCTAGGTATGTCTCTGTACACATTCATTCTAAAGTTTTCTTCTTCGACAGAACATCTTCACAAAAGCTATAGTCGGGTGAGCAACATATTGAAAGTGTTAGATATAAATCACAATCGATAAATATTTCGAATCCATTTTTGATTGGCCAAGTCGACATAATTTTAATGGTGGAGACTACACTCGATCCGTAATGTTTGCATGATTTATATGATATGAGTGACTCAATGTACCAAGTTAGAAGTACCTGTAATTGGTCCCCGATGTTGATGACAAAGGCATTCGGGTGAGGATCAACGGGGACCCACTTGCCATCTTTGAGGACCTGAAGGCCTGCGACATGTAGATCCTGAAGTAGAATGGTGAGTGCATTTGGGTCAGCGTGGCCTGGGAGACCATAAGTGAGCTCTGGCTCTGGGCATGGCGGGTAGAAATTGACGGCCATGTGTTGTCCTTGTTCTCCTAGGATGTTCCTTACGGCATCCTTCTCCAACCCCAGGCTCTCCGAGATCAGCTCTTCGAGCCTGTACCCGAGACGTCGCACTTCGCGACAGTAGTTGCTCACGAACTCCCTGCCGATGGCACGTAATCAAGACACAAGTGGTTAGTAGCTCGACTAGGCCTTGATAGATACAATAATTTATAAGTTATTTCAAAGCTTTTTTGGCTAACGGGAGAGATTTGGGCATGACAGCTTAGGTACCGATCATTTGGGCCTAAAGTTTTCATGAGGGGTGGCCCATGTTCATCCAAACTTGTCCATTGATCAGCTCTTGTTCGTATCTGGGCCAATCTCGATGCAACGAATATAGGAAAAGCAAGACAATCGCAATGAAAGGAAGATATTCTGGCTGGAACCCAACCAATTCCTGGACTCCTCAGTTTATCCACTTTAAGATGAAGTGGACTTAGCTCTTCTGGCCATTCAGGCTAATGCTGGGCCTAATTTTGAAGAGGAGATGGGCTTGTGCTATTTGTGGGCTGTGGTTAGCTTTTGTACCGAACATAATGAAATGAAAGGCTTGAAAGAAAAAAAAAAAATATAACGTAATGAAAAGATAATTTATGCTGATCATCACTCTTCTAGGTTGTAACTAGGGATGATCGGTTCTAAAGTGGGTAGATTCTAGACCTGAAACTTGGAATTTGTCTTGTTAGGGTTGGTTCCTAATATTTCGAATTGAGAACCGATCATGTTGATCATGGAATTAACCTAGAACTAAATTTGCCCAATTCTAAGTTCAATTCAAGAATGGGCCAAGGCTTTTTTTTCCCTTCATTTTTATTTCTTGTGCATATATATATACACACACACAATAAGCATATGTTACATATGAATAGAATCATTTCTTCTTGAGGATAATATATCCAACATATTTAATTTTGACAAATATTTTATGTTCCAAAAAAGAGTGAAGGACTTACTTGGGTTAGAGATAAACTAGTTTAGTTCTAACTTCTACCCTAGATTTGACTTCTATGTTTTACCTTGGAATTGGCCTTATAGGTTCCAGGTTTCGAATATAACCCACTAGTTCAGGGTATAAACACATAACCAAACTTCTTAAGGCTAATTCCTAGTTTTGGATTAGGGAACTAGACTGGTGCCCTTGTAAATTGGCTTAGTTGCTCACCTCTAGGTTGTGACAAAGTGTATTACATTAACCAATTAAACATCTACCTACCTTGTAGATGTGTACCCATTTTTCTCCATCTTGAATTTCACCTAATACTATGGAACTAGCCTTGCAAGTTCTAGGTTCTGAATATAACCAGCCGGTTTAGGGTATAGAACAGTGAACCGAACCTCTCAAGGCCAATTCCTAGTTTTTGGGTTTGGAAAACAGACCAGTCCCCTCATAAACCAGCTCACTTGCTCAACCCTAGGTTGTGACAAAGTCCATTACATTGACTAATTAAACATCCACCTACCTTCTAGATGTGTATCCATTTTTCTTTATCTTGAATTTCACATAATACCTTGAAATTGGCCTTGCAGGTTCCAGGTTTCTAATAGAACCAATTGGTTTAGGGTATAAATCAAACCTCTTAAGGTCGATTTCTAGTTTTTGGGTTAGGGAACTGGATCGGTGTCCTTGTAAACCAGCTCAATTGCTCACCCTTAGTTTGTGATAAAGTCTCTTATTTTGACCAATTAAACATCCACCTACCTTCCGGATGTGTACCCATTTTTTCTGCATCTTAAATTTCATCTAATACCTTGAAATCAGCCTTGTAGTTTCCAGGTTCCGAATATTTCCAACTGGTTTAGGGTATATAAAGTAGTGAACCAAATCTCTCAGGCCAATCCTTAGTTTTTGGGTTAGGGAACCAACCGGTGCCCTTGTAAAAAGGCTCAATTGCTCTCCCCTAGGTTGTGACAAAGTCTATTATATTGACTAATCAAACATCCTCCTACCTTCTAGAGGTGTACCCATTTTTCTCCATCTTGAAATTCACATAATACCTTGGAACCAGTCTTGTAAGTTCTAGTTTCCAAATAGAACCAACCAGTTTAGGGTATATAATAGTGAACCGAACCTCTTAAGGCCAATTCCTATTTTCGGTTAGGGAACCAGACCGATCCCTTTGTAAACCAGCTTACTTACTCAACCATAGGTTGTGACAAAGTCTATTACGTTGACCAATTGAACATCCACCTACCTTCTAGGTGCTTCCCTATTTTTCTCCATGCTTGCATTTCACCTAACTACATCAGCAGCTTTCGCTTCTGCAAAATCAAGACCGTCATCTTCTAGAAAATTCAAAGTCTTATTTCCGACATAAAGTTAGAGAGCATCTAACTGTATATAGTCACGCTTATAAATATATAAGTGTGCCAATTTAGGTGGCTTTCTTTGACCGCAGCTCATGTCTTGAGCTTATACCATGGTCATGAACCTATAATCTACTGCATGCCCGTAGTTGACAAGGCAAGGAAGAATGCTTGCGTCAGACGACAGCAACGAGTGCAATATCTCTTTATTTAAAGGGTTTAAAAACAATATTCGAAGGTTAATGCATGCTGACTATTGTAAAAGAGATTTCATCCATTACGTTTCCTTTTACCTTTTCGGCTGATTCGGCCATATCCGTCATCTTTGTCGAGATAAACTTATGATCAAGGATAGACATAACTGATTTTTGAAGACAATTTATTTCTTATTTGTTGGTATATTGTTCAGCAAGATGAGATGCCTAGGGGATAAAATTGCTAGCTCAGCTTAATCTGTTTCCTAGTCTGCATAAGCACCAAAGTCAAGCACGTCCAGTTGACTAGTCACGATTCGGTGAATGTCGTACCTAGGAATTTTATCATAATCACCTCTGTCGTTGTGATCTATATTTTTCAATGCTTGACTTCTCGATCATAGATTGATTTTCCGATTAACGCATGTGAATGAGAATACATAGAGTCCAGTTCGTCGATTTCAAAAAGACTAATTGACTAGGGGTGTGCAAAAGAACCGGGATCCACCCGGACCGCCCGGAACCGGACCGGAACCGCCCGGAACCGGTGGTTCTTGAGGGAACCGGTCCGGTTCCCGGTTCCAATTTATGGGAACCGGTGGGTACCGGTCCGGTTCCCGGTTCCATGGGCGGATCCGCCCGCCCGCCCACTTGGACCGGACTGATTAATTTTTACTATTAAAAAAAAATTACTAAAACAAACCTAAATCTCATCTCACTTCTCTTCGTCTTCGGTTATGCGGTTGCCCTCTCTCTCTGTCTCTTCCTTAGTTCCTCTCGCACTAAGCGAGGAAATGCCCGTGAAGACACCTATTAAAGTGCCACTACTAATGTCGGGAAATTGAATAGCTAGTGCTAGCCAATAGGTTGATGCAACCCGAAGCGCCACAAATGCTAACTGCGTCAATAAGCCAAAAAACAGAAGGGTTAGTCCTTTCGACACCATTATGTAATCCCGAACGGCTTCCACCCAAAGCATCACCAATCTCCTTCTCTTCTTCTTCTGCAAGTTGCACTCCCGGTTTGGCCTTCTCGATATCTCAACCTGCTTACTCTCTTTAGATTCCTTGTGCT
Organism: Eucalyptus leucophloia subsp. euroa; assembly: GCA_017140325.1. Lineage (NCBI taxonomy): Eukaryota > Viridiplantae > Streptophyta > Magnoliopsida > Myrtales > Myrtaceae > Eucalyptus > Eucalyptus leucophloia. The sequence goes on along the minus strand of CM029478.1, from coordinate 4,705,344 downwards.
TCACTAAAAGGAATCTGCAGTTTCACCAGAGATTTCACCATTCGAAGGTCCAAATGTGGTTAAAACTTCTTTGTGAGCATTCACAAGCTGTTCAAATGTTGTTCCCGGAATCAAGAGCTCCTGGTAGCTTCCTGACTGGTTACTTGCAAGCAGGAAATGGGAGAATGTTGCATTCCATCTGTTCGCATTTTCTTTTTTTATCTACGAGATACATTTATAGTTGCAACAAATGAATCTTTGTTTCACGTACTTAAATTTGATTTTTCTTTCTTTGGCTTGCTTTGATGTCATGTAGCCGTTCTATATTGAAAATCAAAATTGTTTCGCATCAGTATCGGTTCCATGGATCCACCCGAGAACCGGACCGGACCGATGGTCCGGTTCCCGGGTGGATCTATGCAACAAACGGATGGATCCCGGTTCCAATTTTTTGGAACCGGTCCTTAGCGGGCGGTTCCCGGTTCTAGGTCGGGAACCGCCCGCCCGGACCATGCACACCCCTATAATTGACCTTCCCCGCCGCACTTTTATCTCCGTGTGAATCCTCTCTCTTTGAAACCTAACATCATTGAACTTGGGGAGGACAAGCAAATTCAAAATCGAGTTCCCATTGTGAGAATTATAGGCTGACTTAATGTAGACATTATATGTCAACATCATATAGACTAAGAAGCTACGTTGCAGAATCATTTTGAAAAATTGACACTGCTTTCTACATTTCTAAAATTAATGTTATGCCCTCACCCCTTTTATTTAAGTAGGTTTAAGTACAATTTGCATATTCCGTTAGTATTCATATTGTTATTATTATATTATGTTTGAAACCTAAAGTAAAGGAAACGGAATATTGGCTTGATTTTAATGGGTTCTCGAGTACTAAATATTCAACACAAAATAGAAGGGTGAAAATGAAACTACAGTATACTTGAAGGACGGCATCTTGCATGTGATAGAAAATTGTCACTTCAATATAGGGAAGACGAATTATAACATCAGCATCAGGAGTTAGGAGGCTGACGTCATCGACTAATCTGGAAAAGTGCTGTCCATTTGTGCTTTTTCATTCCAACTTGCGTTACCCGTGATTGAGGGAATCTGACCATTGTACAAAATACAAAGGTGGTTCCGTGCACAATTATGCTCCAAGATTGACAATATTTCAGTTGCAATAGCAATACTTCTGCTCCTTCCCAACCCCCCCCCCCCCTTCTTTTAAAACAGAATAATAGTATTAGGTAATCAATGGTGTTAGAATATTTTTTGACATTATTAATATTTAAATACCCTAGCAAATGGTAAGAATAATCAAAGACATATTAACACGATAATAGAAGATTTTTATCTTTCTTTTAATTCATGCTCATTACTTAGAACACTTGATATTTTATGATCACGACTTGTTAGAAGAACACGATATGGAGACTATTCTCATGTAAGGACCGACAATTGAGTCAATGTTCTGGCCGTCTATTCCTCCTTATTTTGATGCGTTTTCTGTGGTTGTCCATATCCCTTCTTCCAAAGCACATACCATTTCCATGGTAGAATTCTCCATTTGACAACAACGCTCCACTCATTTTTGTGGCCAAGACCAAAAGTGGAGAGATAGTGAGAAGAAAAGGGCAAATCAATGAGACGATAATGCTTGTCACAGTGGGTTCACGTGGGTGTAGAATTTGTCGAAGTCCGTGACGTATAGAGGAAGAAAAACGCTCAAATAGATAGAAAGAGAGTGCTGGAAATTTAACTTGAGACCTCCACTTTAATACGTTTTGATGTCTTTAATGTTCTTTTTTATGTAATAAAGATTGGGCACTCAACCTTAAACGATTGCCTAAATCTTTCTTGACAAGAGCAAAAAGAGACCTCATTTAACACGAGTGGTTCCTCGGCCTTTGCTCGAGTACGAACACTTTCTTTTTCCTTTTCCTTCCCAACGCATATCGCATACATGTTGATTTCGTGCGCACTCGACTTTCAAGAAAAAGCCAAGCCATTTAAAAGTTGAAAATTCGTGGGCCATATTGTTTTTCTTCTATTCCAGTCTCGAATTATTCTTTTGATTAGTAGGTTTTAAATTTTGGTGTAATTGAACTTTCAGCTACGCTATTTTCTTCAGAAAAATAAAATGAGAGAGAGAGAGAGAGAGAGAGAGAGAGAGAGAGAAGAGATACTTGAACGTAGGAGGATTGGCGGGCCATTCTTCCATATACTTTTCAAGGGGGTGACAATGGAGCCTGAGATAGTCTCTCCAGTTGTGAACCTTCTCTTTCTTCACATTGAAACTGGTGGACAATCTCATCGTCTTCGTAGGATCCTCCGAATAAAGTTTCATCTTCTCTTCCACCGGCAGGCGGAAGAACTCTGCTGCCACCTCTAGCATCCTCTCCACCGCTTCCGTCGATACTCCATGGTTAATCAACTAATAAAAACCACGACAACCCGAAGTCCCAAATCAGAAATATATATATATATATATATATATATATATATATATATTATTACTAGATGATGAAAGGGCGATATCTTTTTAAGGATTACTTGATATTACATCATTTATATCACGTGATATGCTCAATACTTTTTATATTATTAAAGTGCGTGTAATATATTAAATAGCATATTCAAGGCAGCCTTCGTTAGGACATTGCGGGTTGGATGAATAATTGTGAGACAGGGCACGTGTAATACAAGCATAGAGGAGTAATTTCGAGAACAAGTTCCAGGTGCAAAATGATCAAATGATAGGGTCATGGTCCAACTAATTGAGATACCGTTCTCTCGGGGACTTTCATTTCGAAAAGCTTAAGTCTATAGGTGAAGTAGATCCCATGCACACGTGGTCAAATCCAAATTATGTATTTGTGAGACAACTCTTCAACTAACCCTTTAACAAAGCGGACAAAAGATCACAAATGAGCTTCACCTGGAAGAAACCGTAAAATCTGCAAGCATCGCCGATTTGATGAACGACTCGGGACCTGTCGTTGCAGCCTAAGTCAATGATCGGGACGTGCTCGAAGGCAGACACTTCGGAGAGGCGGGGACGCTCGGATTCCGGCCTCACGTAGCTTCTTGGCAACCTGGTGAACCGAGTCCCACCGGATATGAGTTTTGCTTCCATGCGCAAACTAAATGATCAATGGCGCCACAGAAACAGACAAAATGAGTGGAGGGTTTATATTTTCTGCCCCCTTTTGAGTTTGTGGATATGACAGGCTTTGGTGAGCTTCCGAGAAGATGAGCACTTTGAGGTGCTACAGACGTATTTATATTAATAGAGCAGCGGCGGCCACCAGCTTGTTGTTGAAATTACAAAAATGACCTAGCCCGAAATGAGATTGACTGAGCCACTTCGGTGGCGGAATACAAGGGACTTGAAATTAATGCCCTAATGAAGGCTGTTGTGAATATGCTATTTAATATATTACATACATTAATAATATGAAAAAGTGTCGAGCATTTCATGTGGTATAAATGATGTGATATAAGCAAGCTTTAAAAAGATATCATATTCTTATCATCTAGTAATGATACATATAAATACCCGAAAATTCTGACTTGGGACTTCGGGTTGTCATGATTTTAATAAAGTGATTAACCAATGAGTATCGATGGAAGCAGTTAAGAGGATGCAAGAGGTGGGTATGAGAGCTTTAAAAGAGCAGCAGCGGCCAGCAGCTTGTTGTCGAAATTACAAAAATGACCTAGCCCGAAATGAGATTGACTGAGCCACTTCGGTGGCGGAATACAAAGGGACTTGAAATTAATGCCCTAATGAAGGCTGCTGTGAATATGCTATTTAATATATTACATACTTTAATAATATAAAAAGGTGTCGAGTATCTCACTAGTATAAGTGATGTGATATAAGCAAGCTTTAAAAAATATCATATTCTCATCATCTAGTAATGATACATATAAATACCCGAAAATTCTGATTTGGGACTTCGGGCTGTCATGATTTTAATAAAGTGATTAACCACGGAGTATAGACGGAAGCGGTGAAGAGGTTGCAATTGGTGGGTACGAGAGCTTTAGTGAGCTTCCCAGAAGATAAGCATTTTGAGGTCCCACAGACGTGCGTATATTAATAGAGCAGCAGCGGCCAGCAGCTTGTTGTCGAAATTACAAAAATGACCTAGCCCGAAATGAGATTGACTGAGCCACTTCGGTGGCGGAATACAAGGGACTTGAAATTCGTGTCCCGCCTTGCGAAATTTATGTACGGCTATATTCTCATCATTCCAGGGTTGATGCTTGGAATATTTGATTTGTAAAGTGGATGCGCGCATGGTTTGAGGCATCTGCTTCCATTTCTCGGTCGTTGTATAAATCATATCTAGACAAATGCATGTACCTGGAAAAATGACCTTGCTTTTGAACTTTTCTTGATCTAGGTCCAACAGATTTGACTTTATTTAAAGCAAACATGATTGAGCTTGATATGATGTATGTAGCATTCTTATCGGCTTTCTTCCATTGGTTACCTTTCAATACAACATCTTAAAGAATACATAAAAAGTTCTGAACTTATTGCATTTATGTCAATTTAGTCTTGGATCTTTCAATTTGGCCAATGATGCATTCATTTTATGAAAAATGAGTAATTTGAAAAACATTATCAAAAAATAATCAATTGTATCGCTTACAAAAATAAATAAATAGAGACTTTTTTTCATCGCCCTAAGGTATAGATTGCCATCGATGATAGGAACATTTTCCGTTAATCATATTAACGGAAAAAAATAATTAAAAAAAGTAATGGAAAATTTTAAAAAATAAATAAATTATTCATATTAGTGCCAATCATGTTATACAAAATGAGCAATGTCCATGTCAATGATTTTTGGAAAAATTGATTTGATGGATTATATTGAGAAATCGTTAAAATATTTATAACTCAATTGACATAATTTGCGACAAAAAAATTGACACCATTGAAGGTTTAAGACTGAATTAATATAAATATAATAGAGTTATGGCTTTTTAAGTATTTTTCTCCCAAGTCAATTATTACGAGATAAGTTCAAAAGGACCGGCATAATCTTAAAATCAACTCCTAGCTACATTTATGTTCTACACCATCCAAATGTTCGTTACTAACCTCTTGCCGTGTCATGGACGATCACTTGACACGCCTTAGATCCGAAGAGGTAGCTTTAGTCTGGTCAGGAAACCTCGTCCAGAATATACGAAAACATGACCAGAATATTAAGGAGTATTTTCAGCAAAGAGACAAAAAGGAAAAAGATTTGCACGGACTTTACCGTCTCTACGTGCTTTTTTCTGTTGTCCAAGTCACTTTCGGTCCACGACTTGACCTGGGTAGAGAGAAAAGGTCGTTTTTGCGTCGAATAGAAGTTAAAGAAGAGATAAAGCCGGTGCTTTTGGGTAATGATTGGCTCGAATTGTGTAGACGGCAGATGAATAGTCTATGTTGAAACTCGCGTCGGATTGCGATCGGCTCGAGAGAATCCAGATTAGCGTGTCGAGCAGTGTATCAATAGAGCAGCGGCGGCCAGCAGCTTGTTGTCGAAATTACAAAAATGACCTAGCCCGAAATGAGATTGACTGAGCCACTTCGGTGGCGTAATACAAGGGGCTTGTAATTCGTGTCGCGCCTTGCGAAAGTTACGTACGGCTATATTCTCATCATTCCGGGGTTGATGCTTGGAATATTTGACTTGTAAAGTGGATGCGCGCATGGTTTGAGGCATCTGCTTCCGTTTCTCGGTCGTTGTATAAATCATATCTAGACAAATGCATGTACCTGGAAAAATGACCATGCGTTTGAACTTTTCTTGATCTAGGTCAAACAGATTTGACTTTATTTAAAGCAAACAGAAACCATTTTCTTAAAGAAAATTACTTAAAAAGTCATAAACTTATTATACTTGTGTCAATTCAATTTCGAATCTTTCAAATTGGCTAATGATACATTCGTCTTACGAAAAATGAGTGATTTGGAAAATATTTCCCAAAAAATAATTGATTGTAAATGAATATAAATCATTTTTTATCTCCTTAAAAAATTGTTAAGTGTGGATTGTTATCAATGATTGAAACATTTTCCATTGATAATTTTTCTAAACAATATAAGTAACTATTTTTTGAAAAATGTTTTTTCAAATCACTCACATTTTGTGAAATGAATGCTAAACCCTTTGATAATTTGCCAATTTAATCTTTCAGCCAATTTTTACTAGAAATCGGTGTTGTGATTCCGGTTGTGCCACATAAGATTCCAGATGCTAAGTGGACAATTTTAATACTTGTTTAAAATTATATATGTTTTCTTTTTCTTTTTTTCTTTTTCTTACCAAATCCAACCAAGGTCACCAGCTGACCCTTGTTGGTCACATGCAAGGCCTGGCAGACCTAACCACAGACAAGGGCCTCATAGTCGTTGCTATTTATGGGTGAGGGTTGCTGCATTGGGCTAGTTTAGAAGGGAAAAAAGGAAAAGAAAGAAAGAAAAAGGTAAAAGAGGAGAAAAAATAAAATAAATTTAAGAAATCGTTTTATAAAAAAACTATAAAAATTGGCCATGTTAGTGCTAGCCATCCTAAGCCGACATAGGACGGCTAACATTTACATCAGCGAATTTCAACCAAAATTAATCGGAAGGACTATATTAGCAAATTGTTAAAAGTTTTATAATTGAATTGGCATAAATTTAATAGATTTAAGACTTTTTCGATAATTATCTTAACTTCTTCTATCATTGGTAAACTAGTGGCTGCTGCTTTGATACACTTTTATAACCGGAAATAGTAAAGAAGAGGAGATAGGGTACAATGAAGATAGGATTGAGCGGACAAATTGAGGTGCTAGCTTTTAATTACTTTACCTAATGAAGTGATAGGGTAGGAATTTTTTTTTATTTTTTTATTTTGGGTAAACGATGGGATTGAAATTTAGGTACGCGGTCGGACCTGCTTTGTAGAATGCTCGATTATATATATGTTTTTCGATTCTCCACAAGTTAGGCAAGTAAATACGAGGGAAAATTCCAAAAAAAATATATAAAATCTATTTTATATTTGTCAATTCTTTCACAAATATTTCAATTTGGTCAATTCAGTCGTAAATCTTTTAATAAATTGCTAATGTAGTCTATTCAGTTAATTTTGGTCGAAAGTTAATAGCGTGCATGTCAGTTGTCTTTTATGGCACGACCAATGTTGAAATGAATTTTTTTTGAAATTTTTGAAATTTTTTTTATTAATTGTTTCCTTTCTTTTCTTTTCGTTCTTTTTTGTTTTTTTAATTGTTAAGGGCTAGTTAGTGGTTGGCGATTATTGGTCAAGGCCTGGTGACCCTTGTCAGCCACTAGGCAAGAGCAGTGACCCTTGCATGACTGGCGATGACTTACAACCTTTGCTCAGAACTAGGTGAGAGCTACAATCATCGTTGTGGTTGGCCACAACCTCTCGGCCTTCATTGACCACGTGCAAGGGTAGCGAGCCCTCACTAGCCACTAGGAGCTTTGAGTGAGGGCCGCAAGCCCTCGCCAAGTGGCTTGCAGGAATCATAGGGCCTAGGCCGTTGGCTAGTGGCCCCCTACCAGCCCCTTAACAATAAAAAAGAAAAAGAAAAAATAACAAAAATTCAGAATACTTAAAAAAATTCAAAAAATTTTCATATTAATGTCAATTGTGTCATGCATGATATCTAGTGTCCATGTCGTCAATTTCCGATTAAAATTGATTGAATAGATTATATTGGCAAACTGTAAAAAAGATTTAGAACTAAATTGACCAAATTGAAAAGTTCAGAATTGAATTGGTATAAGTGCAATAGGTTCATGACATTTTTAATATTTTTTTTTCCAAAAATGAGACTTATATGTTATTACTCTAATAGCCCATGCAATTAGCCGCGTTTTCCTTCGTTTGCAATTTGGAGATGAAAGGATTGACACATAGTGTCAGCAACTTTATTTCCTTCCTTCCCTCTGCCCCGTTAGCTAAATACATAAAATGAACGATAAATGCGAGGTACGTGTTGAGAAAGCCGAGTATTTTACCCTAAAGTTCAAAGCAAAAAGAGCACAGAAAGGGACATTGGTACCTTCTAGCAAATTTAACGATGAAAAGATGCAAACCACCCAAACCTCCCCCTTGTGAAGTCATTAATCATGACAGCTCAAGGAAGTCATAACAATGTTTGGACCATTCAAAAGACCAGCGGAAAGGAAGGAACTGGCAGAAACTTCAAGAGACCGGTGGCTGAGCTTCAAGGAACCAGGAGGTAAATGCAAATTTTACTATAGCAGCTTCGGCTGAGTTGATTGGACAAAGAGTGAAGGGAAAGAGCAACTTCAACATAAAAGGATCAATGGACAATAAGCTCCAGGACTGAAGAAAACAGAATAAAAGAAAGAAAAGAGGACAGAGTTTAAGGGGGGCGGTGACTTTCGTTGAGCAAGGAGGCAGAGCTGGAGTTCTTCCTCTTGTGGCCGTAAGTTAACGAGGAGAGGACAAGTATATAACGTGTATTTTCTCTATGACTCTAGATTCGTCTCACATGATTATTATGCCATTGATAAACAAATGCTGAACTTTCTTACCTTTGAAAGGAGAAGTATAACTAACCATACTATTTTTTTCCACCGTACATGATTTTTTTTTTTTTGGGCCGTGCCTTTGTACACGTTGACTTCACACTTTTCTGCGAGAATTTTTGCACTACTAAACTCAAATCATTGAGTTGTATAAATCACTGCAAGATTATTTGTTGCATGTGCATTCATCAATATGAATAAAAACAGAGAGATAAAAAATATGTGGAACAGAGAACTGTTGAATTTATGTGTATCTAATGAAAAGTACATAAGCCCATGTTAATGTAATTAAATCAAGTATGATCAATCAAAATATGCACAATCGGAGATATGGAGACTTCACGGATTCATATGCAATCACGAGAGATATGGACAATATCTTAAATATCTTTAGAAAATATCCTAAATATCTCTAGCATTCAAACTTAAGGTGTATAGAAGTAAACTGGACCTGATGGATTGCCAAAGCGGTTTAGTGTGCCAAAGGGAGATATTGTAATCTCTACTTATGTGTTCTTTATGTGTTGTCGTAGCTACTATGCAAGATACGCAACAAGAGGCTATCCTAGCGACGAGTCTAGAGACGGTGCTCATCTGTGTACTGGCAGGGAAACACGGCCGATGTGGTTGGTGTTGTTATGAACACCATTATTTTGTGATTGCCCTAATCTAGCCATTTATTTAATGTTTTGATTCTTTAGTGTTAAATTATTAATTGCACACCTGCATGATCACTTTTACATATTAGTAGTTTAGGCTTAAAACCAGCTAAGAATGCATGCAATTTTTTTTTTAAATAAAAAGAAAATGTACTGAAATAGCATTAGATTAATCTAGTGTAACCAAGTTCTCGAATCTATTAAATCTCTGGTTTACAGAATTAAAAATATTCTCTCATACTTTACTTGGGTTTCTCATTGACTCTAATTGATTAGTGGCAACTCTAAATGGTAAGAAAATTGCAGGTTAAATTGAGTATTAAATTGCAATTGGTAAGGCTTGTGAGAGTTTGTGTTCAATCTTTTGGTTTAGTAGTCCATTAGCTTTCCCTTGCGTGATTCGCCTTTGGGAAGCTTGCAAAATTGGCAAGGAGTCCAGGAAAGCCACCGAGCTTGCTAGATCGGTGAGGGTGCCTGAGGAGGCGCGATGAGGCTTTGCTAATTGCGTCAAGAGTTGGAGGGATGCTGGTGACTTGACTAGAAGTGTTGGATGCTTGACTGGGAACGACAATAGACTGCTTTTGGACACTATGAGGATCGCTCGATTGGAAGAGGCGGCCCACGTCAATTTGGTCAATTTTTTTTTTTTTAATTTTTCTTTTTCTTTCCTTCTTCTTCCGCCAATTGCTTGGCCTTACTGGCCCTCTCTTGTGGTGAGTCACCGGCCATCATAAAGATTCAGTGATTGGTGGAGGAAGAAGGTTAAAAAAGAAAAAGCAAAGAATACAAAATAATATTAAATTAAAAAAATTTAAAAAATAGCTATCCACACCAAAGCCAGTTAGGCCACATAGAACAACTAGCATTCACATTAACGAACTCAAGCCAATTTTGACTAGAATGACTATAACTGACAAATCATTAAAATGTTTAAGATTAAATTGACCAAATTAAAATGTATACGACTTAATTGACATTCATACAAAAGCACCTCACACATGCAATACCCAACTTCTAAAAATTACATATACCAAATATTCATTCTATATCTACTATAGTCATCGCATATTGCACGTGCAATACCATGTCTTTTTGTTGCCCACTCTTTCCTTCCCCTCTCCTTTCTTCATATTGTTTGTATCTTATTTCTTGATTTTAAGATTCGACATCTACATTTATTTCTTGCAAAAAAAAGATTGGTCGGGTCAACTCCCATAATGAAATTAAGCATAATACAACACATCAACTTGAGTATCATAAGACCAAAAGGGCTTCAACATCTTATAAAATGAAATGCATTTTCAGACCCCAAATACCCTTTCTAACAAGACAGGTTTCGATATCACAAAAAGAATTTCAAGACCACCCATGTGAGAATTAGGAAGAGTTGGTATAAGCCCTACTTTCCTGAGTTACGCTGTCAATTGATTTTTTTTTAAAGCTAAAAATTACAAATGGATTCAAGCCATTTACGCTTGGTTCTTGAAGAGCTCAAGACAGTGTTCTTGATCCAAGTTTCTGCTCCAGAACTTCTTGTAGTACTCCGCATATGTGAAGTCCCGATAAGTGGGCCCACACCCGTTGTCCAGGAGCGACACGGGTGAGCTAATCAACGAGTCGTCGCTCGGGCAAAGAAACGATGCGATCGACATTCTTGGCTTGTCGGCATTCACTATGGCCCGGTGCCACACGCTCTTGTACCTCCCATTACTCAATGCCTGTGATACAGCATCGACATTAACAGCATCGATGAGTCTATGACCAACTTTCGAAGGGACTGAGATTAAAGATATCTGAGGATTTTCAAGAAATAGTAACAATATTATCAGAAATCATAAGGTACTTCTTTAACGCATTGAATCTGGGGAGGCGGGGCCCCCACACCTTTTCCCCCACCTAGGTATGTCTCTGTACACATTCATTTCTAAAGTTTTCTTCTTCGACAGAACGTCTTGACAAAAACTATAGTCGGGTGAGCAACATATTGAAAGTGTTAGATATAAATAACAATCAATAAGGATTTCGAATCCATTTTTGATTGGCCAAGTCGACATAATTTTAATGGTGGAGACTATACTCGATCCCTAATGTTCGCATGATTTATATGATATGAGTGACTCAATTTACCAAGTTAGAAGTACCTGTAATTGGTCCCCTATGTTGATGACAAAGGCATTCGGGTGAGGATCAATGGCGACCCACTTGCCATCTTTGAGGACCTGAAGGCCTGCGACATGTAGATCCTGAAGTAGAATGGTGAGTGCATTTGGGTCAGTGTGGCCTGGGAGACCGTAAGTGAGCTCTGGCTCTGGGCATGGCGGGTAGAAATTGACGGCCATGTGTTGTCCTTGTTCTCCTAGGATGTTCCTTACGGCATCCTTCTCCAACCCCAGGCTCTCCGAGATCAGCTCTTCGAGCCTGTACCCGAGACGTCGCACTTCGCGACAGTAGTTGCTCACGAACTCCCTGCCGATGGCACGTAATCAAGACACAAGTGGTTAGTAGCTCGACTAGGCCTTGATAGATACAATCATTTATAAGTTATTTCAAAGCTTTTTTGGCTAACGGGCGAGATTTGGGCATGACAGCTTAGGTACCGATCATTTGGGCCTAAAGTTTTCATGAGGGGTGGCCCATGTTCATCCAAACTTGTCCATTGATCAGCTCTTGTTCGTATCTGGGCCAATCTCGATGCAACGAATATAGGAAAAGCAAGACAATCGCAATGAAAGGAAGATATTCTGGCTGGAACCCAACCGATTCCTGGACTCCTCAGTTTATCCACTTTAAGATGAAGTGGACTTAGCTCTTCTGGCCATTCAGGCTAATGCTGGGCCTAATTTTGAAGAGGAGATGGGCTTGTGCTATTTGTGGGCTGTGGTTAGCTTTTGTACCGAACATAATGAAATGAAAGGCTTGAAAGAAAAAAAAATATATAACGTAATGAAAAGATAATTTATGCTGATCATCACTCTTCTAGGTTGTAACTAGGGATGATCGGTTCTAAAGTGGGTAGATTCTAGACCCGAAACTTGGAATTTGTCTTGTTAGGGTTGGTTCCTAATATTTCGAATTGAGAACCGATCATGTTGATCATGGAACTAACCTAGAACTAAATTTGCCCAATCCTAAATTCAATTCAAGAATGGGCCAAGGCTTTTTTTTCCCTTCATTTTTATTTCTTGTGCATATATATAATAAGCATATGTTACGTATGAATAGAATCATTTCTTCTTGAGGATAATATATCCAACATATTTAATTTCGACAAATATTTTATGTTCCAAAAAAGAGTGAAGGACTTACTTGGGTTAGAGATAAACTGGTTCAGTTCTAACTTCTACCCTAGATTTGACTTCTATGTTTTACCTTGGAACTAGCCTTATAGGTTCCAGGTTTCAAATATAACCCACTAGTTCAGGGTATAAACACATAACCAAACTTCTTAAGGCTAATTCCTAGTTTTGGATTAGGGAACTAGACTGGTGCACTTGTAAAATGGCTTAGTTGCTCACCTATAGGTTGTGACAAAGTGTATTACGTTGACCAATTAAACATCTACCTACCTTGTAGATGTGTACCCATTTTTCTCCATCTTGAATTTCACCTAATACTCTGGAACTAGCCTTGCAAGTTCTAGATTCTGAATATAACCAGCCAGTTTATGGTATAGAACAGTGAACCGAACCTCTCAAGGCCAATTCCTAGTTTTTGGGTTTGGAAACCGGACCGGTCCCCTTGTAAACCAGCTCACTTGCTCAACCCTAGGTTGCAACAAAGTCCATTACATTGACTAATTAAACATCCACCTACCTTCGAGACGTGTATCCATTTTTCTCCATCTTGAATTTCACATAATACCTTGAAATTGGCCTGGCAAGTTCCAGGTTTCTAATAGAACCAATTGGTTTAGGGTATAAATCAAACCTCTTAAGGTCGATTTCTAGTTTTTGGGTTAGGGAATTGGATCGGTGTCCTTGTAAACCAACTCAATTGCTCACCCTTAGTTTGTGGTAAAGTCTATTATTTTCACCAATTAAACATCCACCTACCTTCCAGATGTGTACCCATTTTTTTTGCGTCTTGAATTGCATCTAATACCTTGAAATCAGCCTTGTAGTTTCCAGGTTCCGAATAGAACCAACTGATTTAGTGTATATAAAGTAGTGAACCAAATCTCTCAGGCCAATCCTTAGTTTTTGGGTTAGGGAACAACTGGTGCCCTTGTAAAAAGGCTCAATTGCTCTCTCCTAGGTTGTGACAAAGTCTATTATATTGACTGATCAAACATCCTCCTACCTTCTAGATGTGTACTCATTTTTCTCCATCTTGAATTTCACCTAATGCTATGGAACTAGCCTTGTAAGTTCCAGAATCGAATATAACCAGCCAGTTTAGGGTATAGAACAGTGAACCGAACCTCTCAAGGCCAATTCTTAGTTTTTGGGTTTGGGAACCGGACTGGTCCCCTTGTAAACCAGCTCACTTGCTTAACCCCAGGTTGTGACAAAGTCCATTACATTGACTAATTAAACATCTACCTACCTTTTAGATGTGTATCCATTTTTCTCCATATTGAATTTCACATAATACCTTGAAACTGGCCTTGCAGGTTCCAGGTTTCTAATAGAACCAATCAGTTTAGGGTATGAATCAAACCTCTTAAGGTCAATTTCTAGTTTTTGGGTTATGGAACCGGATCAGTGTCCTTGTAAACCAACTCAATTGCTCACCCTTACAATGTCTATTATTTTGACCAATTAAACATCCACCTACCTTCTAGATGTGTATCCATTTTTTCTACATCTTGAATTTCACCTAATACCTTGAAATCAGCCTTGCAGTTTCCAGGTTCCGAATAGAACCAACTGGTTTAGGTATATAAAGTAGTGAACCAAACCTCTCAGGCCGATCCCTAATTTTTGGGTTAGGGAACGAACTAGTGCCGTTGTAAAAAGGCTCAATTGCTCTACCCTAGGTTGTGACAAAGTCTATTATATTGACTGATCAAACATCCTCCTACCTTCTAGATATGTGCCCATTTTTCCCCATCTCGAAATTCACGTAATACCTTGGAACTGGCCTTGTAGGTTCTAGTTTCCGAATAGAACCAACCGGTTTAGGGTATAGAATAGTGAACTGAACCTCTTAAGGCCAATTCCTAGTTTTTCGGTTAGGGAACCGGACCGGTCCCCTTGTAAACCAACTTACTTGCTCAACCGTAGGTTGTGACAAAGTCTATTATGTTGACCAATTGAACATCCACCTACCTTCTAGGTGTGTCCCTATTTTTCTCCATGCTTGCATTTCACCTAACTACATCAGCAGCTTTCGCTTCTGCAAAATCAAGACCGTCATCTTCTAGAAAATTCAAAGTCTTATTTCCGACAGAAAGTTAGAGAGCATCTAATTGTATATAGTCACGCTTATAAATATATAAGTGTGCCAATTTAGGTGGCTTTCTTTGACCGCAGCTCATGTCTTGAGCTTATACCATGGTCATGAACCTATAATCTACTGCATGCCCGCAATTGACAAGGCAAGGAAGAATGCTTACGTCAGATGACAGCAACGAAGGCAATATCTCTTTATTTAAAGGGTTTAAAAACAATATTCATCCCGTTAATGCATGCTGACTAGTGTAAAAGAGATTTCATCCATTACGTTTCCTTTTACCTTTTCGGCTGATTCGGCCATATCCGTCATCTTTGTCGAGATAAACTTATGATCAAAGATAGACATAACTGATTTTTGAAGCCAATTTATTTCTTATTTTTTGGTATATTGTTCAGCGAGATGAGATGCCTAGGGGATAAAATTGCTAGCTCAGCTTAATCTGTTTCCTAGTCTGCATAAGCACCAAAGTCAAGCACGTCCAGTTGACTAGTCACGATTAGGTGAATGTCGTACCTAGGAATTTTATCATAATCACCTCTGTCGTCGTGATCTATATTTTTCAATGCTTGACTTCTCGATCATAGATTGATTTTCCGATTAACGCAAAATGTGAATGAGAATACATAGAGCCCAGTGCGTCGGTTTCAAAAAGACTAATTGACCTTCCCCGCCGCACTTTTATCTCCGTGTGAATCCTCTCTCTTTGAAACCTAACATCATTGAACTTGGGGAGGAGAAGCAAATTCAAAATCGAGTTCCCATCGTGACAATTATAGGCTGACTTAATATAGACATTATATGTCTCTGTTCAAAAAAAAAAAAAGAATAGACATTATATGTCAACATCATATAGACCACGAAGCTACGTTGCGGAATCATTTTGAAAAATTGACACTGCTTTCTACATTTCTAAAATTAATGTTATGCCCTCACCCCTTTTATTTGAGTAGGTTTAAGTACAATTTGCATATTCCGTTAGTATTCATTATTTATGTTTGAAACCTAAAGTAAAGGAAACGGAATATTGGCTTGATTTTAATGGGTTCTCGAGTACTAAGTATTCAACACAAAATAGAAGGGTGTGAAAGAAACTAAAATATACTTGAAGGACGGCATCTTGCATGTGATAGAAAATTGTCATTTCAATGTAGGGAAGACGAATTATAACATCAGCATCAGGACGTAGGAGCTGACGTCATCGACTAATCTGGAAAAGTGCGACCCGTTTGTGCTTTTTCATTCCAACTTGCGTTACCCGTGATTGAGGGGATCTGACCATTGTACAAAATACAAAGGTGGTTCCGTGCACATTATGCTCCATGATTGACAATATTTCAGTTGCAATAGCAATACTTCTGCTCCCCAAACACACCCCCCCCCCCCCCCCCCCCAAAAAAAAAAAAAATCTTTCAAGCAGAATAATAGTATTAGGTAATCAATGGTGTTAGAATATTTAGACATTATTAATATTTAAATACCCTAGCAAATGGTAAGAATAATCAAAGACATATTAACACGATGATAGAAGATTTTTATCTTTCTTTTAATTCATGCTCATTACTTATAACACTTGATATTATATAATCACGACTTGTTATAACAGCACGAAATGGAGACTATTCTCATGTAAGGACTGACAATTGAGTCAATGTTCTGGCCGTCTATTCCTCCTTATTTTGATGCGTTTTCTGTGGTTGTCCATATCCCTTCTTCCAAAGCACATACCATTTCCATGGTAGAATTCTCCATTTGACAACAACGCTCCACTCATTTTTGTGGCCAAGACCAAAAGTGGAGAGATAGTGAGAAGAAAAGGGCAAACCGATAAGACGATAATGCTTGTCACAGTGGGTTCACGTGGGTGTAGAATTTGTCGAAGTCCGTGACGTATAGAGGAGGAAAAACGCTCAAATAGATAGAAAGAGAGTGCTGGAAATTTAACTTGAGACCTCCACTTTAATACGTTTTGATGTCTTTAATGTTTTTTTATATAATAAAGATTGGGCACTCAACCTTAAACGATTGCCTAAATCTTTCTTGACAAGAGCAAAAAGAGACCTCATGTAACACGAGTGGTTCCTCGTCCTTTGCTCGAGTACGAACACTTTCTTTTTCCTTTTCCTTCCCAACGCATATCGCATACATGTTGATTTCGTGCGCACTCGACTTTCAAGAAAAAGCCAAGCCATTTAAAAGTTGAAAATTCGTGGGCCATATTGTTTTTCTTCTATTCCAGTCTTGAATAATTCTTTTGATTAGTAGGTTTTAAATTTTGGTGTAGTTGAACTTTCAGCTACGCTATTTTCTTCAGAAAAATAAAATGAGAGAGAGAGAGAGAGAGAGAGAGAGAGAGAGAGAGAGAGAGAGATACTTGAACGTAGGAGGATTGGCGGGCCATTCTTCCATATACTTTTCAAGGGGGTGACAATGGAGCCTGAGATAGTCTCTCCAGTTGTGAACCTTCTCTTTCTTCACATTGAAACTGGTGGACAATCTCATCGTCTTCGTAGGATCCTCCGAATAAAGTTTCATCTTCTCTTCCACCGGCAGGCGGAAGAACTCTGCTGCCACCTCTTGCATCCTCTCCACCGCTTCCGTCGATACCCCATGGTTAATCACCTAATAAAAACCATGACAACCCGAAGTCCCAAATCAGAAATATATATATATATATATATATATATATATATGTTATTATTCGATGATGAAAGGATTACTTATATTACATCATTTATATCACGTGATATGCTCAATACTTTTTATATTATTAAAGTGCGTGTAATATATTAAATAGCATATTCAAGGCAGCCTTCGTTAGGACATTGCGGGTTGGACGAATAATTGTGAGACAGGGAACGTGTAATACAAGCATAGAGGAGTAATGTCGAGAACAAGTTCCAGGTGCAAAATGATCAAATGATAGGGTCATGGTCCAACTAATTGAGATACCATTCTCTCGGGGACTTTCTTTTCGAAAAGCTTAAGTCTATAGGTGAAGTAGATCCCATGCACACGTGGTTAAATCCAAATTATGTATTGGTGAGACAACTCTTCAACTAACCCTTTAACAAAGCGGACAAAAGATCACAAATGAGCTTCACCTGGAAGAAACCGTAAAATCTGCAAGCATCGCCGACTTGACGAACGACTCGGGACCTGTCGTTGCAGCCTAAGTCGATGATCGGGACGTGCTCGAAGGCAGACACTTCGGAGAGGCGGGGACGCTCGGATTCCGGCCTCACGTAGCTTCTTGGCAACCTGGTGAACCGAGTCCCACCGGATATGACTTTAGCTTCCATGCGCAAACTAAATGATCCACGGCACCGCAGAAACAGACAAAATGAGTGGAGGGTTTATATTTTCTGCCCCTTTTGAGTTTGTGGGTATGACAGGCTATGGTGAGCTTCCGAGAAGATGAGCACTTTGAGGTGCTACAGACGTACTTATACTAATAGAGCAGCGCCGGCCACCAGCTTGTTGTCGAAATTACAAAAATGACCTAGCCCGAAATAAGATTGACTGAGCCACTTCGGTGGCGGAATACAAGGGACTTGAAATTAATGCCCTAACGAAGGCTGTTGTGAATATGCTATTTAATATATTACATACTTTAATAATATGAAAAAGTGTCGAGCATCTCACGTGGTATAAATGATGTGATATAAGCAAGCTTTAAAAAGATATCATATTCTCATCATCTAGTAATGATACATATAAATACCCGAAAATTCTGATTTGGGACTTCGGGTTGTCATGATTTTAATAAAGTGATTAACCACGGAGTATAGACGGAAGCGGTGAAGAGGATGCAAGAGGTGGGTATGAGAACTTTAATGAGCTTCCGAGAAGATAAGCATTTTGAGGTGCTACAGACGTGCGTATATTAATAGAACAGCAGTGGCCAGCAGCTTGTTGTCGAAATTACAAAAATGACCTAGCCCGGAATGAGATTGATTGAGCCACTTCGGTGGCGGAATACAAGGGGCTTGAAATTCGTGACGCGCCTTGCGAAATTTATGTATGGCTATATTCTCATCATTCCAGGGTTGATGCTTGGAATATTTGATTTGTAAAGTGGATGCGCGCATGGTTTAAGGCATCTGCTTCCGTTTCTCGGTCGATGTATAAATCATATCTAGACAAATGCATGTACCTGGAAAAAATGACCATGCTTTCGAACTTTTCTTGATCTAGGTCCAACAGATTTGACTTTATTTAAAGCAAACATGATCGAGCTTGATACGATGTATGTAGCATTCATATCAGCTTTCTTCCATTGGTTACCTTTCAATACAACATCTTAAAAAATACCTAAAAAGTTCTAAACTTATTGCATTTATGTCAATTTAGTCTTGGATCTTTCAATTTGGCCAATGATGCATTCATTTTATGGAAATGAGTAATTTGAAAAACATTATCAAAAATAATCAATTGTATCGCTTACAAAAATAAATAAATAGAAGACTATTTTTCATCGCCCTAAGGTGTAGATTGTTATCGATGATAGAAACATTTTCCGTTGATAATTTTTCTAAACAATATAAGCAATCATTTTTCGAAAAAAAAAAATTTCAAATCACTCACTTTTTGCGAAACCAATGTTAAATTTTTTTGATGATTTGCCAACTTAATCATTCTAGCCAATTTTTACTAGAAATCACTGTCGTGGACTTTGGTTGTGCCACATAGATTCCCGATGCTAAATGGTCAATTTTAATACTTTTTTAAAATTATATATTTTTCTTTTCTTTTTCTTTCTTTCTTTTTCCTAGCAAATCTAGCTAGTGTCACCGACTGACCCTTATTGGTCACATGCAAAGCTTGGCAGACCCTTGCTGACCATAGGCAAGGGCTTCATGGCCATTGCTTGGTCTAGGCAAGGGTTGTTGGCATTGAGTGAGTTTAGAAAGAAAAAAAGGAAAAGAAAAAAAGAAAAAGGAAAAAGAGAAGAAAAATAAAATAAAATTCATAAATCACTTTTTAAAAAATTATAAGAATTGGCCATGTTAGTGTCGGCCATCCTAAGCCAATCATGTCATGTAAGACAACTATCATCACATTAGTGATTTTTTATCAAAATTGATCGGAAGGATGACATTGATAAATTGCTCAAAAGTTTAGAATTGAATTTGCATAATTCAATAGATTTAAGACTTTTCTAATAATTATCCAACTTCTTCTATAATTGGTAAACTAGTGATTGTAGCTTTGATACGCTTTTATAACCGGAAATAGTAAAGAAGAGGAGATAGGGTAGAAGGAAGGTAGGATTGAGCGGACAAATTGAAGTGCTAGCTTTTAATCACTTTACCTAATGAAGTGATAGGGTAGGATTTTTTTTTTTTTGGTAAACGATAGGGTAGGAATTTAGGTACACGGTCTGACCTGCTTTGTATAATGCTCGATTATATATATGTTTTTCAATTCTCCCCAAGTTAGGCAAGTGAATACGAGGGAAAATTCCTAAAAAATTCTATATCAATTGTATATTTTTCAATTCGGTCACAAACATTTTAATTTGGTCAATCAAGTCCTAAACATTTTTGTAATTTGCTAATATAGTCAATTTAGCCAATTTTGACCAGAAATTAATAACATGCACTAGCCATCTTACATAATATAGCTAATATTGATGTGAAATTTTTTTGTAATTTTTTTATTAATTGTTTCCTTTCTTTTCTTTTTTTTTTGTTGTTATTGTTGTTAAGGGCCAGTTAGTGGTTGGTGGCCATCAGTTGAGGCCTAGTGACCCCTGTAGGCCATTAGGCAAGGGTAGCGTGTGGTGGGTGATGACTTATAACCCTCACTCAGAACTAGGTGAGGACCGTAATCGTCGCCGCAGTTGGCAATGACCTCACGGCCTTCATTGACTATGTGCAAGGGTAGCGAGCCCTCACTAGCCACTAGGAGCTTTAAGTGAGAGCCGCAAGCCCTCGCCAAGTGGCTTGTAGGAATCGCAAGGCCTAGGCCATTGGTGGACGCCCCCCCAACCAATCCCTTAACAATAAAAAAGAAAAAGAAAAATACTAATAAAATTTGAGAATAGTTAATTTTTTTTTTCATATTTGTGTCAATTGTGTCATGTGTGATGTCTAGTGTCTATGTTATCAATTTCCAATTAAAATTAATTGGATAGACTATATTAACAAATTGTGAAAAATATTTGGGATTAAATTAATCAAATTGAAAAGTGTATAATTGAATTGATACAAGTGCAATAAGTTTATGACATTTTTAATAATTTTTTCGTAAACACGAAAATGAGACTTATATGTTATTACTCTAATAGCCCATGCAATTAGCCACGTTTTCCTTCGTTTGCAATTTGGAGATGAAAAGATTGAAACATAGTGTCGGCAACTTTATTTACTTCCTTCCCTCTGCCCCATTAGCTAAATACATAAAATGAATGATAAATGCGAGGCACGTGTTGAGAAAGCTTAGTAGTTTACCCTAAAGTTCAAAGCAAAAAGAGCACGAAAAAGGGGACACTGGTACGTTCTGGCAAATTTAACGATGAGAAGATGCTAACCAGCCAAACACTGACAGCAAAATATTGGTTTTTCTTGGGCCATGAAATGAAATAGAAACCGTTCTAAACGTGATGCAATTGCGAGCTTCATCATGTTTTCAGGATCCTAGGAAATGTCGGTAGAGAGGACGAAAGTTTCCCCATTAAAGAACGGTGAATGAGATGTCGGCATCGGACATTCACCGTTCATGGACATTGGAATATATCTCAACCTATCATCGTAGCATCAGTCGGCCACTATGAAGATTCTCGATATCTTAGGCAGAAAGAGATGTGCCACTTCGTGCAGCAACGTTAATTGTATGTTAGAACCCGTGACGTGCACTCATCGGTCTTTCGAACACGTGAGTTTTAGTTTGTCTAAATCGACTCATCTAAGGCGAGATAAGTTTGGCTCCGATCCCATGTCCATTTGCAATTGGTGGAGACCGATGTAATTCGACAAATGTCGCAAGTTTTTTGTCAATTTAGCTAAAGGTACGTAACTATGCTTGTGTCATGGTCCGTGACATTCTATACTTGTGACTCTTGTGAGGGAAGCTTGGGATTATTGAGTGAAAAGTGAGTGATGCAGAGGGGATGGACACAATTGATATGTGGGAGTTGCCTTAGGACAGTTGCTACTAGAAGTTTTAAGATAAAACGAATATATCTCCTAGGAGCTCTAAAGACGGATTTAACCATGCATAAACTGATCGGGAGCTAATATCGCTTCTCTTGATGAGGTCATGATAGGTTGAAATCAGTTGTCAAGCTTAAAGTGATATGTTGTCGCGCATGATGGTTTAGATAAATTGGATATGGTATGATCTCGTATAAGGAAACTATTTGCTGTATTGTTCTCTTGAACAATTATCGAACAAAGGCTGGTTTGGTAAATTTCGCTTGCTAGGTGCCGCATGGGTTGTTCTGTGGCCATAAAATTGCCAACCTGTGATACTTGCATGTGACGAGTGTAAACCTTACAATATAAACTTTAGGAATATTCGTGACTCAATTGAATGTGCTATCTTGTCTCCTTTTACCGACCATTCGTGGCTGGTCGGTGACGTCGTAGTCCCAATGACTGAAATGTCAACGAGTTTTTTTTTTCTGGTATAGGTGCGGGGTTCGGCTGTTCTAAAAAGGAGCGGACAAAAAATTGCGCCTTATTTTTTTTTACTTTCAATTAATTTAGAGAAAATTTCTCACCCCACCAATCCTTTCTAGATGGCGAATTGCGTCTCCTACGGTCTCTTCCCGCTATCCTTCCCCACACGCTTTTTTGATTATTCATTCCAAAAGGCTCCGTGATCGAAAAACTGCGCAATATCCCTCACTATGCATAAATTGCAAATTCCCAAATTTTGAAATGCCTACGGCCATTATCATCGTTTATTCGTGGGGTCCACGAGGCCAATTAAGAACATTGCAACGCCAAAGAGATGCAGAGTGTTTTGAGTGTGAACAACGTCATCGGGCTTCTGACATCACAAATTCATAATTGCCATCCAAGGTGGAAAAAAAAGGGTCGCACAAGGCGTCACTCTCCACCAGTTTTGGAGTTGGAATCCCACATCCCCACTAATTAAATGGATTCTGCCCAAATTAAAGCTCTCTTTAGTGCAAGCTAGTCATCACCCTTTCTAGTAGATTGCTATTATTGTCGGGAGAATTATTTAAAAATGTCATAGACATATTGCATTTTTTTAATTTAATTGATACATTTTAATTGTGCCAATTGAGTCTTAAACTTTTATCAATTATACTCATCCGGTCAATTTTAGACGAAATCATTGATGTGAACGTAGATTGTCCCAAGTAGCACATGACCAATGTTGACACTGGCAATTTTTTTTATATTTCTTTTAATTTTTTTAGCGACGACCCTTGCTGGGCATGGAAGGAAAAAAAAAAAAGGAAAAGGAAGAAATGAAAAAAGGAATAAAGAATAAAAAATTATAAAAATTGTTCATGTCAGTGTTGACCATGCGACATAGATCAATGACATTCATGTCAACCATTTTTGACAAAAATTAATAGGATGAACTTGATTGGCAAAACATGAAAATATTTAGGGATTCATTTGGAAAAATTAAAAGGTTTAAAATTGGATCGGTAAAAGTGCAGTAGGTTTAACACTCTTTGGATAATTTTCCCTATTATAATCTCATATCATCTCTTTGGCAAAATATTAGGATCTTCTAAACTTAAGCTATATATTTATATCGTAAGTTTTCCTCTTGAAGGGAGTGCGCATCGGTACATTACATTTCAATGAAACAAAAGTATATTGTCTCTCTTTTTCTTTTTCTTCTTTTTCAATCTTTTATCCTTTTCTTCCTTCTGCTGCCTCCTCCTCTTCCTCCTCCTCATCGAGCACCTTCTTCGCTTGCGTTCGTCGCTACCGTTGTGGCATACCAATTGTTGCCGCCGAACCATCGTGGTCGCCACTCGGCCTAGCTTCACAGTCACCACAGGCGATGAGCCTGTGCAACATCTCTCTCTCTCTACGCCAATGAATTCCGCCCCTGTGGCTGTGTTGACAAGAAGCGGTGGATGACCGTGATGGGGTGCAAGCAACGGGTCGTTGGGGACGGAAGCGATTGATGATGGAGAGAGAGAGAGAGAGAGAGAGAGAGAGTCTAATTGTGTCATTTTGAGGCAGCAGAGCCAGGGAAACTTTGACAAATTCCATTCTCATCCACTCACGAACAGGAAAAATAAAAATACAATGGAGTGAAAGATTGGAGAAAACGATTCAGTCTTTACACATGTCAATGAAGCACGAGATCTCAAATTCGATATTTAGCTCCTTGGTGATCTCTCGTGGCCAAGGCACAAACTAAATTTGTTTAAACCATGAAATAAATGTTTTTACTAACCCCAAGTTAATAGGAAAAATACCAAAAAGGTCCTACACCTATTACATTAGTGTCAATTTAATCTTAAAATTTTTAATGTACTAATTAAATCATAAACTTTTTGATGATTTATCAATATAGCCCATTTGGCTAATTTTGATCAGAAATTGATGATGTGAATACCAACCATCTTATGTGGCATGAATAGCATTGATGCAGACAAATTGTACATTTTTCAAATATTTTTTGAATTTTTTGAATTTTTTCTTTTCTTTCTTTATTTTATTTTATTTTTATAACTTTGCTCAATCATCACTAGTCACAGGCAAGGGCCACAATGCCCTTGCTGGCAATAGGCGAGGACCACAACCTCTCCTAGATCTAGGTGAGGGCCCCATGCCCTTGCCTATGGCCGACAAGGGTGCGGAGGCCGAGGCTTGTGATTGATAAGGAGCGGAGGCCCACACTTGTGGTCGACAAGGGGTGGACGACCTCACCTAGACCTTGCATGTGGCTAGCAAGGGTTGGTTGGTGACCTCACCGGCCCATGGCTAGGGAAAAAAAGAAAGGAATTTTTTTTTTAAAAAAAAAGTAATGGAAAATTAAAATAAATAATTAAATAAATAATTCATATTAGTGCCAATCGTGTTTTGCAAAATGAGCAATGTCCATGTCAGTGATTTTTGGGAAAAATTGATCGGATGGATTATATTGACAAATCGTTAAAATGTTTAGAACTCAATTGATATAATTTGCGACAAAAAAAAAAAAATCGACACAATTGAATGTTTAAGATTGAATTGATATAAATGTAATAGATTTATGACTTTTTAAGTATTTTTCTCCCAAGTCAATTATTACGAGATACTTCAAAAGAACCGGCATAATCTTAAAATCGACTCCTAGCTAAATGTATGTTCTACACCATCCAAATGTTCATTACTAATCTCTTGCCGTGTCATGGACGACCACTTGACACGCCTTAGATCCGAAGAGGTAGCTTTAGTCTGGTCAGGAAAGCTCGTCCAGAATATATGAAAACATGACCAGAATATTAGGAGTATTTTCAAAGCAAAAAGAAAAAGAAAAAAAGTGAAAAGATTTGCACGGACTTTGCTGTCTCTACGTGCTTCTTTCCATTGTCCAAGTCACTTTCGGTCCACGACTTGACCTGGGTAGGGAGAAAAGGTCGTTTTTGCGTCTAATAGAAGTTAAATAAGAGATAAGCCGGTGCTTTTGGGTCAATGAATCGGGTAATGATTGGCTCGAATTGTGTAGACGGCAGATGAATAGTCTATGTTGAAACTCGCGTCGGATTGCGATCGGCTCGAGAGAATCCAGATTAGCGTGTCGAGCAGAAAGATCCACGCACAGATATTCGTATGGTAGTGTATTATTGTGGAACACTGAGCAAAACATATGGTCTGATTAAATTCCCAAAATGTTTTTGCTCAGTTGTTCCAGTCTCTCGTGTTGGCCGATTTCAACGATGTCATTTTAGATGGTATGAAAATGTCTCTGGGATGGCCCTTCGCATGAAGAAAATCTTAGTGAAACGGTCCCCAACAATGAGTAGTGTATGTACTAAATCAAGGGACCTGCATTATATTCTAAATTGAGACTTTATTTGAAGTAAGGATAGTCAAACGGTATCACATGATGTGTTAGAGCAATGATCTGTCTTGTGGGCCGGATGGCTTTGGTTGTTGAATCCACATGGGGAGCAGCATGCATGAGAGGGACGTAGGTCCGCTTTTACTAGGATAGTACATTTGTTACTCAACCTTTGCTCGGCCATGTTAGCTGCCGCAGGCTGGGCCGCCCTTGCCATCGTCCACCTCCACAGGTTGCCCTCCATCGCTGTTGCCACTCCACCGTTGATCCACTTCTCGGCTTCATCCCTAGCAAGCACACCGGCCACACCGCCCCCCACCCGTCCTCAATGTTGGCATCCAGCTCTTTATTGATGGCGGGGCTCGAAGCCATGTCAAGCTTCCTGAGGCCGGCAAGAGGCCAATGAATTCATACAAAGAGGGTCGACCTCCATGGAGGTGCCAAGGGCTCCATGACTAAGAATCAACGGTGACGTCAAAATCTCAACTACCATGGAGGCGCTAGAAGACGGTGAAATGATGGTGGCAAAAGCAGCGAACTTCAGTGTGGCCTGGCAGGGGGCCGAGCCCGAGTGCAACGGAGGTGATTTCGAGGGGGGCGGGGGACCGATGCGGGAGGGGCGGCTGTCAGGCATGAGGCAACTAAGGGGATAAGAGGAGGAAGATAGAAAAATGATGTTTGTGTACTAAGGTTCGTAAGATTTGGATTAGGTGTGTCTAGCCCTATAATTGACGGATGGGTGTTCACATCTGAATTTTCAAAACTCCATTTAATCGTTTGCTTAAGAAATTGAGAATCGACCTTGATCCCTAAACTAAAATAAATTGCATTTGCGTTATAGTATTAGGAACATTTTAATATAATAGTAATAGGCCCATATAAACTATATTTTAATTAGTCAGATACTAAATGAGTTTAAGTAGAAAGACTCTAAACTGGATTAAATTTTCAGATTTGAGACCTCGTGAACATAAAGTTTGATGAAACCCATAATCTTATACATATGGCCGAAATTTGCATACGCTCGGCACATGGATGCCCCAAACTTGGAAAAATTGCATTATTTAATCAATTTTTTGAGAAATAAAGATGTTATCCTTGAAAATTTCGATTATATGAGAATAGGAGGAAGCGATATCTGAATTTCTTAAGATGAGAGGGTTGATATATTTCTTTGCTTTATTGTTGTCTTGAAAATCCTTGGTCCATACCTAAGAAACTACACATGCCTAAGAGAAGCGCACTCCTTCCTCTCCGTGGTGGCTACCACCCACCGAGTTCCAGCCGCCGAGCTCCCGCCGCCGCCTCTAACGGCCATTGACGTGCTACTGCTGCTCCCTGCGACGTACGTAGGTCTCCAGCAGCATCTAGACTAGCTCCGTTGTCCTATCTTTTAATAAAAGCCATTTAGGTGATTTTTAGTGTGCTAGACTCTAGTCTTCTATATATAAGAAAGAAAATACAAAAATGGATAGTCTCGCGTAGTTTAATTGATAGGGTTAATTTATGATCCTATCTCATGTCATTAGTATTGCGAATAGGTTGCATTTAATTATAATATAACACACGTCATTTTAGATTTCATGTTAGTTCATTAATGTATATTACATTAGAATTCATGTAGTCATAATTCTTAAATTAAGTCATGTTTATTTCAAACAAGAAAAACAGAGTTAATTGGCCTTGCATAATCCCATTTAAAAATCGTATCTAGGTCATACATTACATCATCGTCTGCTCTCTAGTTTATACAATCCATGTTGATTGGGGGAATTAAAAAGCTGTGCTCTTGCTCATTTAGTAAATCCAGGTTCTTTATTCTTTTCCAAGCAATTAATTTAACGTTTCAATTAATGAGTGTTACATTATTGCTTGCGCACCCATAATATCACCTCTCACCTATTATTAGTTTAGAATTAAAGTTGACAAGACTATTTGCAAAATATATTTCAAAATAAAGAGAAAAGATATCAACAAGACATTAAATTAATCTAACGTAATCAAGCTTTTGTATCAATGAATCTCTATTTCGTAAATAAAATGCACTCAAATTTTACTTGTGTTTCTAATCAATCCGTAACAGATTAGTAGCGACTTTAAAATAAATTGAATTATATGTTAAAAAAATGATAAATCGAAATAACAAGTTGCGATTGGAATAAGTTTGGGAGAGTCCGCGCTAAATGACAATATTATCTCTTTAATGAGTAACCGTGATTGCTCACCTAGCAATCCATTAACTTCCTTTTTACTGGATCATTTCGAGAAAGGTATAGTCGCTGAGAATTCAAGACGTGTTCACAATAAGGAACAATGGATCTACACCGGCATGAGTGGCTGCATGTGATCGCACATGCGCTTGCTGCCATCGATTGGCTCGAGGGACTGAAGCTGGTCATTTTGACTTCACGTCAATCACAAGAAATTCGGGATATGCATCGGCATTGACTTGAGTCAATGTTCATGGACGGTACTGCGTAGGATGTGGATCAGCGATGGATGGAACAAGACATCTAACGTGACCCTGTCGGGCCCATCTCGTTTCGTACTGTTATCTTTGCAACTTGGAAGGGGAATCCACGCCCATGTGTACCATTTTGTTGATGTGATCGTTACTGAAGGAATGAGAGAGAATGAGAACGAAATTAAATTTATCTAAATAAATAGTCGAAGAGTGAATTCATAGTACGTCCATTTAATTGCGCTTCTCAAACACCTTATCTTGATGCTTAAGTGGGAACTTTATGAACTCGGAAATTTCGGAATCAAATACCAGATAATCAACTCTTGTTTGTTGATTCGTAGATGCTTGTTATTCTCTTTGGTAGCAGGTGACCGGCAGCAAGAATTTTAGTACATATTCACTTGCTATGCTAAAAAAGGCCTCGAATATTTGTTGCAATGGTGCATCAATCTGACTCATGCGGCTTCATCGCTTTGATTACGCGACAATCTCATCATCTCTGTCCTTTTTTTCTTGGTCAGAAATCTTATCATATCTTTGCCTCATGGGTTCTTACTTGTTTCGTTTTCAAAGTCTGCATGCATGCGCAGAGGCTAAAAGTTTGCGGCGCCTATTGCGGACATCTAAATCGTTTTATCGTTCTGTTCTTTTTTGTCTTTTAATGCTCTTTCTAATTAACCCGGACATGACATAAAATTCTAATTATTCGAAAGCTTATGAAATACTCTCCAAGTCTCGTAAACAAATTAAATCCAGACCTTTAACCCATGCATAGATTGTTTATCTCGACCACATCGAACAGGAAAATAATTATTTATGATTATCCCAATTTCAATATTAATTGTTTGTTTGCATCTATCAAGAAAATGGGCTTTATCTAGTATAGAAATGGTGATTATGACATCACTAAGATTCTTTTAATCGAAGGTCTTACAACATCGAACATTATTTTTTACCAAATTGACTTATAAATTGATGGGATAAACTCTAAGTGAATGATCTTGTAAGCAAGCGAGACACATTCAAGCATTCGCATGACCTAGAGACGTATTTTTTATTCTCTATGCTTATCGATAAGGACGTCTATCTGATCCTCTCTATTGCATTATATCAACCTTATCTCGGCTGATTT
Source organism: Eucalyptus leucophloia subsp. euroa (assembly GCA_017140325.1). Classification (NCBI taxonomy): domain Eukaryota; kingdom Viridiplantae; phylum Streptophyta; class Magnoliopsida; order Myrtales; family Myrtaceae; genus Eucalyptus; species Eucalyptus leucophloia. The sequence goes on along the minus strand of CM029478.1, from coordinate 4,676,134 downwards.
TGCAGTCTCCGTAGAATTCCAATTTGATATGCACTCTCCGGAGAATTCCAATTTGATATGCACTCTCCGGAGAATTCCAATTTGATATGCACTCTCCAGAGAATTCCAATTTGATATGCAGTCTCCGGAGAATTTTAATTTGACATGCTCATCGATTCCTATCAAGAACGCAACTAAATCGTCGGTGCTTTCATTACCTACACACCTAAGAAGAAGTGACGTCACCCCAGGATCACATTACCTAATATTTCTATTTATACCTAACAAATTTAGGCCTTCAATCATTGCTAACTCGTTTTAATTAAGCAAAATTTCTTTTTTTTTCTCTAAGCTATTGTTACGATAGAGTTTTCACGTGTGCCATGCATTACGTCAATTATAAAAGCCTTAGGACATATTTGCTTCGGCAAGCTTTATGATAAAAAAAAAAAAAAAAAAAAACTTCTCCAAAAATCATTTTTTAGAAAAATATTTTCCCCCTTTACAGGTTAGCAAATAGGTATTTTCGTAATTTTAAATATATATATTTTCCTTGACAGTAAATACTTTTTGTTGATCAATAATTTTTAACAAACCGGACGTGTGAAAGTTTAGAAAATTAAGTCATGATTATTTTTATTTTCACCCAAACAAACATAGCTTAATGCTAGACAAGACACTAATGGTGCGTTTGTTTGCGTTTACGTTTAAAAATTGTTCCGCAGGAAACGAAATAGAAAAAAGTGTTTGTTCCCAGGGAACAATTTTTGAACAAAAAAACGCGTTTGGTAAACTTGTCCTAAATAAAAAAATGAACAAAAACACGTTTGGTAAATTTGTATAATTTTTTTATTTCTTTTATTTTTTCTATTTTTTTCTTATTTTTCCTTTTTTTCTTTTTTCTTTTTTCTTTTTTCTTTTTTCTTCTTTTGGCCGGCGGCCTCGCCCAGCCACGGCGAGGCTCGCCGTAGCTAGGCGAGGCTCGGCCTCGCCTTGGCTAGGCGAGCTCCGGCTCGCCCGATCCGGCGAGGCCGAGCTCGCCCGGCCGCGGCCGGTGGCGCGGCCTCGCCGAGCCACCGCCAGTCGGCGTCGCGCGGGTGGTGGCTCGGCGAGGCCGAGGCTCGCCGGCCGCCGGGCGGCCGGCCTCGCGGATCCGGGCGAGCTCGAGCTCGCCCTGTGCCGGCGCGGGAGGGTCGGCCTCGCCGGGGACGGCGAGGGGGCCGGTTGCCGGCCATGGCCGAGGCCGGTGACCGGCCAAAAGAAAGAAGAAGAAGAAAATAAGAGAAAAAAGAAAAAAGAAAAAAAAAGTGTTTCTCAAATGTGTTTCAGAAATAAGAAACACAAATTTTGTGTTTCTTATTTCTGTTTCTTTTTTGTTCCCAGGAACAAAAAAACAGAAAAAGTGTTTAAAAACAAAAAAAAGAAACACAAACAAACGCTGCCTAAATCGCACTCTCTCGCTAAAAGTGCACAAAGCATTGATCGGTGCACGTCATTCACGGCTATCTTTTCCCCGCAATGGCAGACATAAAGAAAGGCCGCATTCTGTTGTGTGCTCTAATTGATCGTAGAAGCTGGTGACTTGAATGTAATGTCACTATGACACAATCCCTTCAATTTCACATGGTCTATAGTTTAGTCAGTTCGGTCACCGAACGTTACATCATGTTCCGGTGTTCACTTGGCAATATTCGCAAGCTAACCAGTAGATGCATAAACAATTAGGACGTCACTTTTGAGAAGGACATGCCATCCACCCGATTGATATCATTGGGATTTTATATACATATGGTCTTCCTCCATCATATAATTTAAACTGTGTGGTTGAATATTCTAACACGTTGAACACCTTGAGTGCCGTATCACATCTAGGTTGTCCAAGATCATGTGATTTGTTAGAGATTAATGAAGAGATTCTTCATATCTCCCTTGATCGTGCATATCCGACCAATGAAAGATATGCAATCAACGGGTATACGCACAATCACCAAAGATGCAGAGAGTATCCTGATTATCTCTTACAAATTACACGATCAATCCAAGATATGCCCAATCGATGGAGATTTCGAAAATCTCCAAAACATCTCTAACATGATTAATGGCAAGTGCATGCAACCTAATAAAGATAAGACCGATCAATGTTAACCATCGACATTCCAGAAGAATATGAGGGAACGATAAGGAGATTGACAAGTCTTGTGGAAAATTACATAACCAAACAAAAAAGGGAAAAGGAACAAACAGGCTTTGTGGAAAAATTTTGCGTACTACGAATGTGGCAATTGCCAGTCCATGTGCACCGAATTCAGGCAAGCGTACGTAGAGAAAAGCACTACACACAAATTCGTCCCATGCAGGAAACAAGAAAAAGAGGCGCGGCGGACCCGCGAAAGATATCCATCAGTTTCACTTGCCTAGGTTTGTCCACAATTAAAATTTATTTCAGATAATTAGCAAAAGTGCACATGCGCATGTGTACGAAAGGAATCGGTATTTGAAAATCTTCTGCAAAATTGTATAATGATAAAGCACTTGAACTATCAATCGTTGGAATGAAATTATTGACACATTATGAAGGAATCACGAACATGCACGTGAAAAAGGAAAACATTTCTTGATTTGGACTTATTTTGGTGACTTGATTTTAAGATTAAAAAAAAAAAAAAAAGAAAATATCAAGCGTGAACATGCATGAGGAAAAGGAAAACATTTGTTGATTTGGACTTATTTTAGTGACTTCAATTTTAAGATAAAAAATTCTCAAGCTTTGAAAATGAAATACATGATAGATAGGATATATCTATCGATTTATGCGTTTGTCCGTTGATAGGAAGGCTTGTAAAGTAACTAACCGAAGATATGTGAAATTTCCGAGGAAGGGGAAAAAGGACTCGTGATATCTTAGAAATTAGAGTTTCTCTTTACTTTATACAACAGTATAGATGAGAGTTCATCCCCTCGCCGAATCCTATTCCTAGCCATCATCAAAAAGCCTGCATCCTGAGCAACCCATGAAGAGCTTCTCAGAAGGCCACGAAAGACTGGCCCAAGAACGTGCATCTCCTCGTCTTTTAAATTTTTTCATGCTCAATACGTCATGGGAATCCCCAATTTCTTTAATGAACAGTAGATTGATCTCGAGTACGAGCTTGAGCCATAAGCTCGTGGAGCCTCGCCCCGATGAACGTAAACTAAGGCAGTTTATCAAAGTTTGTTAAGATTAGTGAAGTCAAAAGACTCATACATACCCCGTCAAGAAACAAGAGCCTATGTATAATAGCTGCACGAGAATAAAAATGGATTACATTGTCTAATACATACACAAGCGACCTCCACTGCCTTCCTTCCTGTATGTCTAATCTTTGAAATGTTTCCCTTAGCATCACAAAATTTCTAGGTTGCAGACAGATTTTAAGTCCATGTCATTTGTCAATTCAGTCTTATACCTTTCAGCTGTGCTAATTGAGTCATAAACATTTTTACATTTTACAAATTAACTCCATATTAATTTTAGATGATACTATTGAATGGACCTAGAAACTGAACCAAGGAGGACCAAGTCAGTTTCCTGTAGGTATGCCTTCCCACAGTGGGCAAACAACCAGTTCAAGCCCTTTAGGGATAGCCTTTTAGCAGCAAATCACTCTGCCCTTTAGTTCAGAATCTAGAGAACCCAGATATAACCAGGATGGTAGCATTCCTAACTATCCGAGCTACATTTCTTAGAGGATCCTACTAGGCTGGAAAAGAAGGAGGAGTTTAGAAAGCTATGAGAGAATTTCACAAAACACTCACTTTACTTCAAGGGACTCTGCCCAACACATTACATCTTTATCACCTTTTACAGGTAATAAGAGGTCACACACAAACAAGGACTAAGCTCATGGTTCCGGAAACAAAAAAAGGCTTTCGAAAATCTCGGTAAGGAATTATTCACACGGCATGAACAGTGACAGTGAACAGTAACTTCTCTAGCCTACTGTTACAGTAAAAGTGAACTATAACTTGTTACAGGAAACTTGTACGGACAGTGATCTTATTTAGCGGTCTCTTCCGTTACGAGCATTGTAGTCATAGTCTGAGTCATTTGAGCTATGGATTATTGCCAGAACATGTTCATCATATTTTTGCTCAAGAGCTTTAAGGTCTCCTGGTGAGAGGATTCGGTTTAGCTGATGTGTTGTGGATGCGGATGCTTCCTCATGAGCCCAATGGGATGCTTCTTCTTCTTGAGCCCAATCTGTATTGTCATCATCGGGGTATGAGTGCTTGGCTATGGTCAACTGGATGGCTATGCATAAAAAGATGTATCCATGTTCTAAGATAAGGACAATGGTCCTTGGCTGTAAGGGTCTTAAGAAAGAGGACTTCCCCATCTAGCGTAGGGGTCTTGAGGAGGTTTGTGCATGTTTGTCGGATGATGCAACTTGTTTGATTTCTTTGAGTGCTTCTTTGGCTTATGATGCTAGGTCATAATGATCTCATATAGTGGATATATCATAATTCCATGCATATGGAGGAATGGTTTTATTTTCCTAGCATAGGATTCTATGAAGTTCTCGATACTGGTGCTCACAGCAACCAACAGTCCTGGATAAAATTTGTGAACTCAAGCCTCTACACTATGTGGAACAGGTCTATAAGATGAGGTTCCTATACTCGGGGGACCTTTTATGATGTTACCATTATTAGTGAGAAAAGCCCATGGTCTTCAAAAAACAAGATGGTATGGATTTCGGGGTTTGGCTGTGTGGTTCTCAATTCTTTTTCCAAGAGCCATTTTCCAGTGAGTCGGAGGATAAAACCAATTAAAAAAATCTAAAAGATTTTTGTCACTTTCATTTTCAATCTTACCTCTGCCGAGCCCAAATATCCTGGTGAGGTTGACAATGAATCTTTTGGTTGGAATTTCAATAGCTATTAAGTAATTATTGTTTAAGTACCATAATAACCATCGAAGTTGATTAGGAAAATTATCTTCTTCCAAATCAAATGATGTATGAACGGATAATCTGTATTTAATCCAAAAGGATATATAATCGAACCTCTATTAAGTCTGAACAAGTCTGCATGGCATTGCCATATGAGTTTATCCATATTTTTAGCAAGACTGTCTTTTTGGATTTGTTCAATGATCTCCGGGGGGTATCGCTAGCTTGGCAAGTCTTTTACTTTCTCAATTTTGTACTTCCCATTGTGATGAGTAGTATGAAAGACATGCCTCATGATATACATGTTGATTTCTGCTAGGGTTTTTGGTCTTGACAAAAAATCGGCAAGCACATTTTTCTTTCCAGTAATGTATTTGGTTTCAAAAGAATATTTTGAAAACCATTTAGCCCATCGAAGCAGCTGAGAATTTGGAATCCGCTTCTATTTGAATTTGGTCATTTGAGGGAAAATTGCCATATCCAATTCTACTAGGAAGTGATGACCAATGAGATGAAACTCAAACTTTTTTATGCCATTTTTCATTGCTAGGATTTCTTTGAAAGTGAAATGATAATGCATCTCAGCTTGAGAAAATTTTCCACTTTTATAAGCACATAAATGTCTCTTACCATCAATTTCGTCGAATAGGATGGTAGCCCAGTATTCATCACTAGTGTCAATCTGGAGAATTCTATTCCCAGTTGATGGGATTTGTATTGGATGAAGAGACTGCATAATCTCTTTAAGTTCAACAACTGTAGTAGTTTGAGATTTTCTCCAAGGTGGGGAATTCCTTTTCAGCATTGTCTACAATGGGATTAGCAGCTTTGCAAGATCTAGAACAAAATCTCTAAAATAATTAATTATCCAAAGAAATTATTGAACTTGTTTTGTTGTGAAGTTTTCTTCAGGAAATTTCAATAATTCCTGAGCAATATGTGGCCCAGGATAGTATGTCCATTTGTTAAGGTGCATACCAAGAAATTCAATTTTTGTCTAGGCGATGTTCATCTTTCTTTGAGAAAGCATAATTCCATACTTTTTCACAATTTCAGCAAACTGCTCGAAAAATTGGCAGTATGACTGCTCACCAGAATTGTAAAGCAGAATATCATCAATGTATATTGCAGCACTTGAGAGAATCAATTGGAAGATCCGACACATCGCCTTTTGGAAAAGAGATGGTGCAACTTTTAGGCCAAAAGGACGAACTTTCCATTGAAAGTGTTGGTTTGAAATATAGAACCCTGTCTTGGGTCTATCTTTAGGATGAATGCCCAATCGCCAAAATCCAGCTTTGAGATTAAATTTGAAATAAATTTGAGCCTTGGATAATCCAGCAAAAAGAGAGTTTCTAGAAGGTAAATGGAGTTTATCATCTTAAAGAAAAAGGTTAAGGGACTGATAATTAATTACCAGTCTCATCTTTCCTCAGTTTTGCTCAGCACGTTTGTTAACGTAGAAGGCTTCACATGCCCATTGAGAATATGAAACCTCAATAAGGTTTTGTTGCAGCAGTTCTAGCATTCATTTTGAGCTAAAACTAGATGTTCTAGATTTATTCCCATATGACTCGCTTTGGTTGGATTGATATCCTCATTCTTTTTTAAAGGAAGGCGAACAAAGAATTTTGGATTTTTTCATAAAGGAGGGGAACACTTCTGAGCGAACTTAGAATGAAATTCCGAACAGGATTCTAATAACTTTTGCATGATCGGATCCAATAGACTCATTTGAATGGAAAAAAATCTCTGAATGTTGACAAATTCAGAAGATCTTTATACTTAAGATCTTTTCCAGGAATGATGCGAAGTTGAGAAATTTGAGTCATAATGTCCCAATCAATGATTAAATCTTTGTTGGGAAGACTTGAACCAAAGATCTTTGTGATTATAGAACACTGTGGAAAAAACTGGACGGTGATCGAAGTGGTTCTAACATTTGTAGAGAATGTATCTCCTGAAGTAGAATTGAAGTATCGGACACAGGAAGTCTAATATTCTTTAGGAAGAACTTTAGTATCTAAAATGGAAGAGACAGCTCCAGTGTTTATAAGAGCAATGATAGTGATTGGCTTAGCAAACATTGAATTGAATATTTTCACAGGAAAATGGGGACAATGAGTTTGGCTTGAAAATATGTCAATGCTTACCTCTGAAGGAGTCAAAGATATGTGGAAGATATCTTCGGGATCTGAATCTAAATTAGTTTCACTGGGAGTTTGATAACAAGGAATGACACAAAAAGTTTATTCACATGGTTCTTCATCCGCAGAGAATAAATATTCAATATCATCATTTTCAAGAGAAATACCAGTTTCATTCTTTATGTGATGTATTAAATGATTCTGACATTTTTTCGCCTGAGGACAGTTTTTGGCAAAGTGTCCTTTTTGGTTGCAAATGAAGCATCATTTTGATTTCTTGTGGCCTGAATGCTCCTTCCTCTTGCATAAGTATCGCTATTTCTTCTTCCTTCTGAAGTGCTTAGAGTCATGTCCGGATTTATTTATCCAGAACTTCTTGAAGTGTTTATTTTTTTTGGAAGATTTTCTGCAAGAACCATCACAATCCTTTTTGGAGCATTTAATTTTCAAGTTCTGGCGAGAACAGGCCCTGTTAAGCTCTCTGTTGCCATTGACATATGACTGGATCATTTGGTGTTTGATGCAGAGTTCTTCGAGGTGTAGATGAATTTCTTATTAGATTTCTCCCAACTGAACACCTTGGATCCTTCTCTATCTAGGATAATTTTTGGGGATAAAGGTCAAAAAAACGTGTTTCAAGCTTGCATCAGCTCCAATTTGATAGAAGAGCTTAAGCATTTCACGATAATGCTTATCAAGATGTTTTTTTTTTTTTTTTGAAGAGGGCAACATCTTCTTTCTAAGAATTCTCTTCTTTTGAATTCTATGAGAACAACAGGTTTTTCCACAAAGAAGTGATATAGAAGGGTAATGGCATGGCTAAAATTTAGGGAGAGCAAAAAATGTATTTGATCTTGTTCTACTAAAGATTGCCACCAAAGTTTGAGGCTACCAGTGAACCTTGTGACAAAGTTGAAAATAACGCCATACTTGTCCTGATTGGTAATAGCTTGGGTATTCAACCAAGTATGAAATTCGTCAAGTCTTTCTGGCCATTTGTGGTACGGTATGTCATCAATAGTGAAAAACTATTTTGATGAAGTGGATACACTCTGGGAATGACCGTTTGGTTGAACAACCTTTAGTTAAGAAGGATTTGATTCCATATCATGATCTGGGAGATCGGCCATGAATATTGATGAGGTTACTAGTGCCATAGGAAATGAATCAATGGTAGGGATTGATAAAGATGATGAGGATGAAAGAGATACCGAGTCTGATTCAGTGTCAAAAATATTTGGAAACATAATTTAATCTGTTGGAATAACATGATTAATTTGGGGTGGAGGTTGTGGAATAATAGAATCAGGATCAGGTTGTGGTTCCTGATTCCCCAAATCTCTTAAAAAGGATTCCAACGGGTTTGACAACATCATTTGATTAGGCTCCCTTATGATAAGAGAGGATTTCTTGGGCATCTTTTCTTTTCCCTTTTCTTTCCTTATGTGATCAAGTTCTCTGAGATGATTCCTCATCTCAGCCACATCTATCCTGTCCTATTTGATAGGTGTATCTGTAATAGCAGCAAAGATAGACGTCTAAGGTGGTGGAGGAGGGAGAGGATCTGCTCGTAGAGTAGTTGGAAATAGATTGAGCCTTCCTTCCTTAAGGATCTGAATTTGCCTTTTAAGCTTTTCTATTTTTGATATGAACTTCCAAGATGGTGATAGCCTAGATGTTGTTCACATTCTAAGGCATGAAGCCTTTTCTAGAAATCTGAAAGCATCTTCTTTGTGGTTTCATCATATCTTCGCAGATCTTATTGCACATTTCCAATCTTGGAATTAATTGCTTTGAAAGCATTGTTGTATGCTAGGAGAGTCTCCGATTGCCAATTTAAGATAGCTTCAACAACATGAGTTCTTTTTCGTCTTCCATGCTCATCCACATCAGTTGGGGCAGGTATTTTAGGAACATGCTTATATCTGCTTTGTGGATCAATAAACTCTTTTGAGGTAGGAAAAGAGAGTTTAGAACTTTCCTGAACAAGAGGAGGGAAGTCTGTTTCTTAGAACATTGCAATGGAAGAACTCGGTGATGTTTCTGGTGGAACCTCAAGTGGGTATGAATGTTTCTTAGCCAATTTTACAATTGGCTTATAAAATGGGGAAATGTCTGGTTTTTCCTGAGGAGGAGATGGAGGAGGTGATTGTGGTGGATCTGGTGATACTGAAGGGGGAGTAGTAAACTCTAGCGGTGGAGTTGGTGCATAAGAGACCTTGAACTAAAATTTATCATACTCACCAAGAGTGTCAATAGAGGAGTCTTCATTCAGGTGCCTTTGGTACACAGGGTTTTTTGGTTTTTTTTCTCCGAGGCAAAGATTTTGCAAATGGATCTACCTCATCAGGAGAATGTGTACAATAAGAACATTGGCAGAAAGGGTCCCAAAAACAATGGCCATACTGGTCTTTATAGTAATGGACATGATGTCCATCACTATTAAAGTGTCGAACAAGTTTTTTTGGATCTGACTTGGGAATAAACTCAGGAACACATGGTTCAATCATAAAGAGAGTCTGGAAGATAGAAGGACTTTCTTCATTTTCCTTGCCGAATTTGATGGAAACAGTTCCATCACTTTTTTTGATGACTGGAAAGGCTTGTTGCTTTAGTGAAGCTTTTCATTGTTGGTAATCCACGTCTCTAGAAGGAGAGTTGCCAACTTTTCCTTTGGGATCTATCTAGGGACATGAATGTATGATGCTTGATCATTTCGCATGAAAATGAACAAGGCATCTTCATTGCCATTGTGGAAATTTAAGTCCAGTGCATGGTTCTACACTCTGTAAACCATTTGGTAATACAAAATTGCTGCTATAGAATCAGTAGTCTGAGGTGCTCCAGTGAGCTGGATCTGGACTTTCAGAAAGGAAAGTAATTATGGATATGAGAGAGCGATGTTGAAATTTGGGTACAGTGTTACAAAGACCGTTCCAGAATTTAAAGTGGTTTGAACAGTTCCTATGCAAGCATGCTGGTATCCTAAAAACCTGGTATCTAATAACGCAATTCTTGCTACTACTGGCAAACCTTTTCGGCCATGAAAAGTAAGATCAAGACAAACAGCTCCATAATGGACATGGGAATATCCCTGTTGGATCTATTGTCAGGGAAACTTTGGAGGGATCTGAAGTAGGGGTGAGCATGGTCTGGGTTGGTCTGGGCCACCTCCTAATCCTAGCACCAACCCGTACAGTGTCGGTTCTCAATTTTTAGGACTAAGGACCGACCCTATTAAGCCTGGGACTAAGGACCAGACCAATCTAATGGGTTCGGTCCGGTTCATTGGGTCGGTCCGATTCCAGGGTCAACCCGGGACCGATCGATAATTTTTTTCGTCTTATTTTTTATACTTCCTAAAAAAGCAAACCTACAAATTCAAATTACACATCCATCGACAATGCGGCATTGTGCAACTAAACTATAAATACTAATAAATATTTAGCAAATTTAGGATGATACAATAATAGAAATTTCGTACCTGCTAACCGCTCATCGAGATATGAGACAAGAAGAAAAGTTCTTGTAATCATCTATCTTTAATATTCATAACACCATATACAAAAGCATTTTCTAGCATTTGATCATATAGAGTCTACTCTACCAAAAAATGAGCTTCACACCACTTGACTATCATTTGATCATGTAGAGTCCACTCAACCAAAAAATGAGCTTTGCACCACTTGACTAGTGAATCACCTAGCAACTGCAGTACTACTATACTCTTTGTTGACACCTAAATTTTGCTATTTTACTTAAAACTTAATCGCATACAAAACTAGGAATTAGTTGCTAAAAAAAAAAAATCCAAAAAATTGTCAAAAAAAATGCTTAAGGGGTCGAGTTGGGCCTGATTTGGCCTAGGCCCGGCCTAGCTTCCTTTCCCCTCCAGCCCATGCCTAGCTGTCTTCCTCCTTCGCACGCGGACACTGCAAAACGAAGAGAAACAGGGGGCAGCGGGGAGTGGCGGGAGGACAAGGAATGAGAGGCATCGGAGACCGAGAAAAAGAAGAGGAAATCGAAGACCGAAAAAAAAAAAAAAAAAAAAAGAGGAAAAAGAGGGAGCTGCGAAGGGAGAGCTCGAAAGGAGGGAGCTACGCCGAGCTGCCCAATCGATGCCGTTCCCCGCCGTCTTCTCCGAAACCCAAATCTAAAGAAACGGAGGGGAGGAGGCGTCGCCATTGCAGCCCTCTCCGGGCCACCACCACCGTCGCCAGCGAGCCACCCAATCGACGCCGTTGGCTGGCATCTTCCCCAGAATCCAGATCTGAAGCAAAGGAAAAAAAAGAAAAGCGGCGAGGAAAGGGGGGGAGAGAAGGAGATGGGCAGAGAGAGGGAGTCGAAGAAGACTCGCCGTTGTCGTCCCTACCGTTCGTCGCCGTTCACCCCGGAACCCTGATCCGAAGAAACGGGGGGGAGGAGGGCACCCCCACGGCGCGCCCGACGCCATCCTCGCCGTTGCCCTCCTCGCCGCCTCAACACCAGCAACCAGCCGAACCCTTCTCCCTGCCGTTCTTCGTCCGAGCCTCGCACCGGCCCACACCTCCGCGCTGTTGCTCCTGCTCTGCTGGCCACCGTTACTCCGCGCCCCTGAAGTCACAACGCCGCCTTTGGCCAGATCTGCCGGCCTCGCTTCTGCCCAGATCTACCGTGCCGAAGCGCGACCCCGTGGCATCGCGCGTCCGCGCATCGTCATTGTTGCAAGCTGAGTGACCCACTCCACCGCCGAGCGAGCCCCGCACCAGCCCACACCTCCGCGCGCCGCTCCCGGGCTGCGTCTCCACCGGTCCACCGCCGCGCTCCGTCTCGCCCGCGGTCCACCGCGTCGCCGCCGCCAAGTCGTCGGCGTCCCGAACGTCCTTCCCGGCGCCGCAAAGCGGGGAGAGAGGAGGCGAACCGGATCCCGGCCGGGTCGGGTGAAAACGAACCGGGTAAAGTTTTTTTTTTTCCATATCCGGGCCGGGTATACTTCGAGTTTGGGTTATTTTTGCATGTGGGCTTGTGGGCCTTTAGGTTTGTGGGCTTAGGGCTCGTGGGCTTCATTTTTAAAAACAAAAAAATTAAAGCAGATTGGACCTCTTGGTTGGGGCCCAATTCGAGCCAAGGAAAGGCCCGACCATTGGTTGGGTCTTGCTCTTCGAATGGGCCGGTTCGGCCGGAGCCCTATCCGGGACGAACTCGGGTCCGGTCTACGACCGGACCCGACCCGTGCTGACCGGGCCGAATCCGGGTCGGGTCAGACCGGACCCGACCCGGTTCGCCCATTTTTAATTAAAAATTAATATTATTTAAAAAAATTAAAAATTAAAAAAAATTAAAAAATTTAAAAAAATTATTTAAAAAAATTATTTAAAAAAAATTTCGAAAATTCAAAAAATGATGGGGCTTGATTAGGATCTACCATGTATTGCCATTTTAACGTAATTAGACTTTTATGCGCTCGTATATTAATTATGTTGCATGTTTAATTTGCATATCTAATTATGTTTGATGGCATGTGTTTAATTTCATGGCAATTAGGATCTTGGTAGTTGTAATTATTACTTTAATGATTGCGCACCCGCATGATCACCTCTCATGTTAGTGGATAAGTATAAAATCAATTCAAACTGCCTACCAAAAATCGTTTTGTTAAAATGAACAAGATTAGGTACCGAAAGGGCACTAATTGATTAATTAGTGTAATCAAGTCCCCGAACATAGACTCTCTGGGTGCGTAGGAAGTGAGGCACACTCCCATGCCTCACTTGGTTTCTAGCCGACCCCAATAGGCTAGTGGCGACTCCTTTTGTGCAAAAATTCATAAAATATATCACAACGTCACGCGGGGTATAAGCTTGGGAGAGCCCGCGCCTAATGATGGGCCTTAGGCCCGTCCTTTAGGCAATACTCCTAAACCTGTTCCCTCCCCCCGAGGGTAGGTCGCGACAGCTTGGCGACTCCACTGGGGAGTTGGTTTTAAACCTTAGAGGACTTAAGCCAAAATTAATCTTGTTCAAAAATATTTTTGTTTGGCAGCAAGGATTCCAGGTACGTCCCTAACATTAAAAGTGTTAAATGTTTTTGCAGAATGGGAGGTATAAGGGGAAGTGTTTGCTTACCTTTGTCTTGCAGGGGGTGTAGGAATGTATGGTTTATTTTTTATGTATGAAGTGCTGGTTGCTTATACATTGTCATGCCTGTATTCCCTGCATTGCACTACACCCTAGCACACACAACCTGCCGCCGGACCTGGGCCGCATAGGATCACTTAGGATGGTGTTGAGGTGGATACCACTCCGACTACAACCGCGTAGTACGAGTCACCCATCTCTACCCCAAAATTTCTTTCTTCACATCGAAGGTACCCACCCCGGTCTGCGAGCATGCGACACGGGTCGGTTCTTTGATGAAGCCGGAGTCATGGGTAACACGACCTAGCCACGAGCTTGTTGGTTCAGTCCTGTGATCCCATGGCTTCATTTTGGGCCGTATAGAGTAGAAATCGAGCCACATTCCATGTGCATGTTTATGTGATTGAAAAAAAAAACATGAGACAAAGGTCGGCACCCATTGTAAGTATCATTTCCATTTTTATTTGCTCATTTTGTATTGCATTTTCATCTTGAAATCCGTGAAAACCAATCAAATGCCTTTGGCGATGTAGGCTTATGATTAAAAAAATTGGCAGTCACTTTTGATAAGTGAACATTAAAAGCAAGTTCTAAACACTTTGATTTGGCCCTGTTGAACATATGGTTCTGTTTAAATTTCTAGTTATGGGCTCGAATTCATTTTGAAAAAAAAAAATTTCAAGTTGTGATTTTATATTGGGGCACAAAAATTGAAATTGCAGTTTTTATCAAATTTTCTCATTCTCATGTTTTGGGACTATAATGCAAATCATTTTGTGTACAAATTCCTCAAAATAGAGATCACTTCATTTTTTTTAGGAGTAAAATCACAAATCAATCTTTCAAAAATCAATGACACTTTTGCATACAAAACTTTTGGAATAAAAGTGGACATTCGATTGATGACCGTGGATTGATAATTTTAATGATGTCTTCTCTATAAAATCTTGGCGAAATACTAAAATCCCGTAATAAGGATTGTGGGGCATGTATCGTCACCTTGATTTTATTGTAAGAAGTGACCTCATTAAAATATCATTTTCTCTCATTCACGTACTAACATTGTCGTCTTTTTGCAGGTTATGCGCAATGCTCTTTGTCATTAGGACAAGAGTTGACTTTTACCCTTATCTATACAAGAGCTTCTTGTATTTTATCAATGTTCTTATTCATGTTAAGAATCATGTTCTCCACTTTGAGTTTTGATTGCGTATCCAATTGTTGCTTTTGCAAATCGTGCGACTCACATTTTTAATGATGGGAATCAGTTTCATGAAAATCATCATTATTTTTTATTAAAAAAAAAACAAAACAAAGCAAAACAGAAAAAAATTCAAAAAAAAAAAGATCAGAAGTGTTTTAGGCAAACCTTTACGTTTACCTTCCAAAATGAATTTCAAGAAAACTTTGCTTAAGGCCCTCTCTTCATGTAGTCGTTTTCCCGGGCTCATGGAACTTTAGGAGTAAGCATGCGTCAAGGCATCGTCGACGCCAATTTTCCATAAAGGTGGAATGAAGTTGCATTCCGTTCTAGGAAGTTTCATTATTTGCGAATGCCTTGGGTGCCAAAATAGCCTATCGATCTCCTTCACTTTGCATGATGAGACAATTGAAGGGAGTTGCCAAATATCCAAAAGGGCAAATTCAAAGGAAGAGTAAACTGTATCGATTCCAATTATCCATTTCTGATACAGTGTTTGATATGATTTTCTTTTCATTGTCAAGGAGACATCAAGATTACCAAGTTTTGTAACGTTCCAACAAACGCGATGGAGCATTATTGAGTCTCGTTCATCTTAAACAAAGAAAGATTCAAATGATGAAACAGAGGGGCGATATTATCCCTTCCTCCATGAGAGATTCATTAAACGGGGTGATAAATAAAAAAAAAGGGGTTGCACTGACCGTAGAAGCGGCGCCTTCTACCAAGGAATCAGGAAAACATCAAACACTTAAAGGCGAATGCAAGGGAAGGGTATTGTTGAGTTACCAAATATCTATAAAGGTGAATCCAAGAGATGTTAGTGTCCAAAGGATGAAAGCGAATGAAGGGTAATAACGTATCGTTTCCAACATTTCAATCCCTAAAGATTTTTGCACTAACATATTCTTTTGCATTCTTTACAGGATTATCGGGTTGCCATGTGGCAGGTAAGTACCCTTCTCCTCAGTTTTTTTTTTAAGTAAAAAAAAAAAGGAGAAAGAAAGAGAATTTCTATTATAAAAGAGAACTTTTGGGCTTTCCTAGAGAAAAAATTACAAACCTTTTGAGCATCCTTTCTATCTCAAAATTGTTTTCTTGTCTTGTGGATTATTCATTTTGAATCAAAATTCCCTATGGAGATTGATATACTTGAATGATCTCGACAGAGTGAAATGGAAATGTTAACCATGCCAAACAAGAAGTCCTTAGGATGAAGAAAGGCATGCTCATTTCCAAACACGTCCTTCAAACACTTTTGAGAGTTGAGTATTATTCAAACACTTTTGAGAGTTGAGTGAAAAGAGACCTTCTCTTAGGACGAATGATTCATTTGCATTGAGCACAAAGATTGAAATGATAAAGGCGTTTCCTTCATCAATCCCAAGCATTGCACTGATCTCTTGTTACCCCTTTGGGCTAAAAAAAAAAAAAAAAAAAAAGATGATCCTTCAAAGTACCCCTATCGAGAACAACCCTACATTGAGGCAATATAGGAGGTTACGGTTGTGTCGTAAAACGAAAGGTTGAGAAAGATTCTATTACTTTCACTTATATCAATCTTCTTGTGGTAGCTTCGGAGGAATTCTCATCGGAGCTTGACTCATCCCAAGGTGAAGAAGCGCATTTCCTTCTCTACCTAAACACTAATACCCATTGCTTTAACCAATTTGGGCATGATTATTCATTTCCGAACCTCGAGCGGTGGTCATCTTCCTTCACTGGGGCAAGGCATAAGAATTGACCAAATACAATTGACAATCACAGAAAAATGTGAAAAGCATCTCGAAAGTCATAAGCTATCAAAGTTCAAAGAGCAAAAAGCTCAACAAACTAGGGGGCATGAAAAAGCAGTGTGCCTGGTAAAAGCAAGGCCAATGCCTGTCAAGAAAAAGAGCCAAAAGGCCGCATTCTATGTGAAAGAAAAATTGTCAAAATCCAAGTGCCTGCGAAAAAAAAAAATCATCGCAAAGGACAAAGGAAATTAGAGAAAAGAGCAAAGCTCTCATGCAGAAATGATCAGTGAATGAACTCTCGAGATGTGCGGTGTTTCAAGAGCCAAATGCTTTCAAAAGGTCAAGTGGCCCGGTCACGATGCCATGATGATCACTGACTCTTAAAGACCCTCTTGAAAATTTTAAGCCTTTCAAGCCTTTCCCGAGCCAACATTATAACCCTTTTTCGAAGCCTCTTCTGATTGGGATGATTTGAGTGAAAATGAGAATACCACAAAGAAGCTACTTTTGAAGGAGTGGAAATAATTTTATCTTGTCTTATCTTCCAAGTTCTCGTCTCGTAAGCCCAATGAAGATAGTGACAAATGTTCCTTTATTGGTCTCAAAGCAATCGTTCCTTTGTGTAAGCCCTAACCAAGCCTATATTGCGGTCCTTTCAAAAGACCTTTTTGATCAATCAGATTGTGCTCATTGCAAATGTTTCCGAAAGCCTTCGACATAGGCTATGTGAGATACTTTCAGCAATCGATTACTTCCCACGTGAATGGATGGGACCAAGTAGCCATTTTATCAAGAGTATGTGAGAAGCCCTTTCGACTAAAAAGCTCCGAGTTTGGCATGCTTAATGAGTCTTTTTCACGAATAGAAATCATTTTGGTAAGAACTTGACTCATAGAGAATTTGATGATTAATGATGCATTCTCGAACAGGATGACAATTTTGCGCCATATGATGCTGATTGAAATGAAATGTTTTTCCAAAGCAATCGAGACTTAGCTTAATTAGCTTGTTCAATTAATGCTGCAATATTTTTAATACGACGTCCCTAATGACATTTGCTCAAGCTGAGTTTGACAGGATTTCTCAGTGAAGCCATGCAGTTTTCAAGGGGTTAATGGGTGCTTCCCTAAAAACCAAAGGTTCATGGTCAGCCTTAAATCATGCCATCTCTAAAGTTTAATGGTCAGCCTTAAACCATGCCATCTCCAAAGGTTCATGGTCAGCCTTAAACCATGCCATCTCCAAGGGTTCATGGTCAACCTTAAACCATGCCATCTCAAAAGGTTCATGGTTAGCCTTAAACCATGCCATTTCTAAAGGTTCATGGTCAGCCTTAAACCATGTCATTTACACGGTTGGTGGGTCTATCCTTAAACCACCGGGTTGGTGACTTTTCCTAAACCCACGAACCATCCTTAAACCACAAGGTTCATGGTCAGCCTTAAACCATGTCATTCACAAGGATGGTGGGTTTATCCTTAAACCACGGGATTGGTGGCTTTTCCTAACCCACACGGTCAAAACCCGTTTGTACACGGTAAGACCTTTCTCTCCCGCGAAACCCGTTTGTACATGGTGAGACTACCATCCGGTCAAAACCCACTTTTACACGGTGAGACTATCATCCGGTCGAAACCCGTTTGTACACGGTGAGACCTTCCTTCTAATCGAAACCCGTTTTTACACGGTGAGACTATCACATCAAGTCAAAACCTGTTTTTACATGGTGAGACCATCACATCAAGTCAAAACCTGTTTTTACACGGCGAGACCATCACATCTAGTCGAAATCCGTTTTTACACGATGAGACCTTTCTTCCAATCCAAACCACACGGTTCGTGGGTCATCCTTAAACCCCGCTTTTAAAATGTTCATGAGTTTATTTGTAAACTGCAATTTTTTCAAAAGGTTCATGGTCAACCTTAAACCATGTTACCTACAAAGGTTCATTGTTTTTCCTCAAATCATGCATTTTCAACTCGGTCGAAACCCGTTGTTACATGGGGAGACTTCATTCATCTCTTTCTTCTTATGACACGGTGAGCTTTGTAGCCCGGAGAGCTTTTGTAGCCCGGAGAGCTTTGTAGCCCGGAGAGCTTTTGTAGCCCGGAGAGCTTTGTAGCCCGGAGTCCTTCTTCCTATGACACGGTGTGCTTTGTAGCCCAGAGAGCTTTTGTAGCTCAGAGTGTAGCCTAGAGTCCTTCTTATGACACGGTTTGCTTTGTAGCCCGGAGAGCTTTTGTACCTCGGAAAGCTTTGTAACTTGGAGTCCTTCTTCTTATGACATGGTGTGCTTTGTAGCCCGGAGAGCTTTTGTAGCCCGGAGAGTTTTGTAGCCCAGAGTCCTTCTTCCTATGACACGGTGAGCTTTGTAGCCCGGAGAGCTTTTGCAGCCCGGAGAGCTTTGTAGCCCGGAGTCCTTCTTCCTATGACATGGTGAGTTTTGTAGCCCGGAGAGCTTTTGTAGCCCGGAGAGCTTTGTAGCCCGGAGTCCTTCTTCCTATGACACGGTGAGCTTTGTAGCCCGGAGAGCTTTGTAGCCCGGAGTCCTTCTTCCTATGACACGGTGAGCTTTGTAGCCCGGAGAGCTTTTGTAGCCCGGAGAGCTTTGTAGCCCGGAGTGCTTCTTCTTATGACACGGTGAGCTTTGTAGCCCGGAGAGCTTTTGTAGCCCGGAGAGCTTTGTAGCCCGGAGTCCTTCTTCCTATGACACGGTGAGCTTTGTAGCCCGGAGAGCTTTTGTAGCCCGGAGAGCTTTGTAGCCCGGAGTCCTTCTTCTTATGACACGGTGAGCTTTGTAGCCCAGTGAGCTTTGTAACCCGGTGAGCTTTGTAGCCCGGAGAGCTTTGTAGCCCGGAGAGCTTTATAGCCCGGAGTTCTTCTTCCTATGACACAGTGTGCTTTGTAACCCGGAGAGCTTTTGTAGCCTGGAGTCTTTCTTCCTCTTATTGACAAGACGCTCTTCCATAGTTATGAGTTCTTTCCATCGACCTAATACGTGCCTATGCACTTGGGTCTGTCGTCAAAATAATTTAGGTGTCTTTTATCTTTGAAAGAAACCTCTTCGAGCTCCCATTCAAAGAGGGGCAGCTGTTGACACCTAAATTTTGCTATTTTACTTAAAACTTAATCGCATACAAAACTAGGAATTAGTTGCTAAAAAAAAAAAAAAAACAAAAAAAAATTGTCAAAAAAAATGCTTAAGGGGTCGAGTTGGGCCCGATTTGGCCTAGGCCCGGCCTAGCTTCCTTTCCCCTCCAGCCCATGCCTAGCTGTCTTCCTCCTTCGCACGCGGACCGCAAAACGGAAAGAGAAACAGGGGGCGCGGGGGAGTGGCAGGGGAGGACGGTGAATGAGAGGCATCGGAGACCGAGAAAAAAGAAGAGGAACAGAAGACCGAAAAAAAAAAAAAAGGAGGAAAAAAGAGGGAGCTGCGAAGAGAGAGCTCGAAAGGAGGAGCTACGCCGAGCTGCCCAATCGATGCCGTTCCCCGCCGTCTTCTCCGAAACCCAAATCTAAAGAAACGGAGGGGAGGAGGCGTCGCCATTGCAGCCCTCTCCGGCCACCACCACCGTCGCCGCGAGCCACCCAATCGACGCCGTTGGCTGGCATCTTCCCCGGATCCGGATCTGAAGCAAAGGAAAAAAAAGAAAAGCGGCGAGGAAAGGGGGAGAGAAGGAGATGGGCAGAGAGAGGGAGTCGAAGAAGACTCGCCGTTGTCGTCCCTACCGTTCGTCGCCGTTCACCCCGGAACCCTGATCCGAAGAAACGGGGGAGGAGGGCACCGGCGCTGCCGCCCGACGCCATCCTCGCCGTTGCCCTCCTCGCCGCCTCAACACCAGCAACCAGCCGAACCCTTCTCCCCGCCGTTCTTCGTCCGAGCCTCGCACCGGCCCACACCTCCGCGCTGTTGCTCCCGCTCCGCCGCCACCGTTACTCCGCGCCCCCGAAGTCACAACGCCGCCTTTGGCCGGATCCGCCGGCCTCGCTTCGCCAGATCTACCGTGCCGAAGCGCGACCCCGTGGGCCATCCGCGCGTCCGCGCATCGTCATTGTTGCAAGCCGAGTGACCCACTCCACCGCCGAGCGAGCCCCGCACCAGCCCACACCTCCGCGCCGCTCCCCGGCTGCGTCTCCACCCGCGTCTACCGCCGCGCTCCGTCTCGCCCGCAGCCCACGTCGCGCGCGCGCCAAGTCGTCGGCGTCCCGAACGTCCTTCCCCGGCGCCGCAGCGCCAGGGGAGAGAGGAGGCGAACCGGATCCTGGCGGGCGCGGGTGAAAACGAACCGGGTAAAGTTTTTTTTTTTCCATATCCGGGCTGGTATACTTCGAGTTTGGGTTATTTTTGCATGTGGGCTTGTGGGCCTTTAGGTTTGTGGGCTTAGGGCTCGTGGGCTTCATTTTTAAAAAACAAAAAAATTAAAGCAGATTGGACCTACTGGTTGGGGCCCAATTCGAGCCAAGGAAAGGCCCGACCATTGGTTGGGTCTTGCTCTTCGAATGGGCTTGTTCGGCCAAGTGCCCTATCCGGGCGAACTCGGGTCCGGTCGTCAGACCGACCCGACCCGTCCAGCCGACCGGCCGAATCCGGTCGGGTCAGACCGACCCGACCTGCCCGCCCATTTTTAATTAAAAATTAATATTATTTAAAAAAATTAAAAATTAAAAAAAAAAGTTAAAAAATTTAAAAAAATTATTTAAAAAAATTATTTAAAAAAATTTCGAAAATTCAAAAAATGATGGGGCTTGATTAGGATCTACCATGTATTGCCATTTTAACGTAATTAGACTTTTATGCGCTCGTATATTAATTATGTTGCATGTTTAATTTGCATATCTAATTATGTTTGATGGCATGTGTTTAATTTCATGGCAATTAGGATCTTGGTAGTTGTAATTATTACTTTAATGATTGCGCACCCGCATGATCACCTCTCATGTTAGTGGATAAGTATAAAATCAATTCAAACTGCCTGCCAAAAATCGTTTTGTTAAAATGAACAAGATTAGGTACCGAAAGGGCACTAATTGATTAATTAGTGTAATCAAGTCCCCGAACATAGACTCTCTGGTTGCGTAGGAAGTGAGGCACACTCCCATGCCTCACTTGGTTTCTAGCCGACCCCAATAGGCTAGTGGCGACTCCTTTTGTGCAAAAATTCATAAAATATATCACAACGTCACGCGGGGTATAAGCTTGGGAGAGCCCGCGCTAATGATGGGCCTTAGGCCCGTCCTTTAGGCAATACCCCTAAACCTGTTCCTCCCCGAGGGTAGGTCGCGACACTCTTCAAAAACTTCTACCATTTGACACAAATTGAAAAGCAAAGTGCAGTTGAAATTCATTAGTAAAATACAATTAAATTATAAAAAGTTCAAAATACTTAATATAAACCATGAATTTATAGCTCTACATCTTGTTAATTCACTTGAACTTCTAAACACCTGAAATAAAACAAACGACACATAATTAATACTCAACAAAAGTTTTAAATTGAAATTACTATTAGTGCTATTGATAGAACATCTCAATATAATATAATATAACATACATTTTACTTAGATTTGACTACATAAAAAATTATAAATAATATAATATAATATACATGGTTGGTCTAAGGTCGGACCGACCCAAAAATTTTAGGATCAAGGACCAACCCACACAGTGTTGGTCCTGGAATTTCAGGACCAAGGAACGACCCAGTCCCCTTGGGAACTGGACCAGGACCGACAAGGTTGGGCCAGTCCAGGGTCGGTCTAGGGTCGACCCTAGACCACTGCTCACCCCTAATATGAAGAGTAACAAAGTACACTTTTTCAGTAGCAGGAATGGGGTGCTAGTCGAGCTTGAAGGACTGAACATATTCCTTTACTTCCTTTGGAGTTTGGCGAATGAGTTGGCGAATAGAGCGAACGGGTGAAAATGATGAAGTGGGTTTAGCAAAGGCTGAATAGGGGTTCATCAAAGGAAGTTGGGTTTCAGAGATCTTAGTTTCGTCATTAAGAGAGACTTAATAAAGATAGTCTATCTTAGAAGCATTTGAAATGCAGAAATCTGAAGGGGTTGAGGATGATGGGGTTGTAGTGAGAGAAACAGGTGCTTTGAGAATTTCTGGTTCGGTAGACATGGTGTACAAAAATCTTCTCAACACTGGAATCACCTACTAAGCGCATGGAACGAATATAATTAGAAACAAAACCATGGCTCTGATACCATTGAATGAACCTAGAAACTGAACCAGGGAGGACCAAGTTAGTTTCTTGTAGGTATGCCTTCCTATAGTATGAACATGGCCCATCCCGATGTGGCACATGTTTAACGCTAATGTGGATAATTTTTTTTTTTTATAATTCTTTTCAATTTTTTATTAGTGGCAACCATTGTTGGGCTTGGATGAAAAAAAGAAAAGAAAGAAAGGAAAAAAAGAATAAAAAATTAAATAAATTGTTTATGTCAGTGCTAGCCATGCCATATAGGACAGATGACGTTCATATCAACAATTTCCGACTAAATTTAGCTGGGTGAACTCGATTGACAAATCAAGCTTCTCTCCGCTTCGTCAGAGATGAACCCTCTCGCTGGTAGAGACGTCCTCTTCCGATTCTCTGGAAGTTTTGCCGCAAATCCCCACTCTCCTGGTAAGAATCCAGTCCCCTGATTGTAGCGTTCTCTCCACTTGCGCTGGATACCCATCTTTGCATATAGCTCCTCCCCTACGCCATGATCGCCCATTTACCAAACCCTAAAATCCCCCTCTAATCCCCATTTGGATGGATTTCCTCCTTCGGCTGAACCTCAATGGCGATGAAACAATTGTTTACAAACCATTCGAAGCCCCCCACTAGCAAACCCTAAACCGCTTTTCCGCTGCCACAATCCCTAATCCCCTTTCTGCTGGCCGAAGAAATCAGTTACAGACTTCGTATCCCATTATACAATTTTTAGAGCTCCCTTCAATCTTCCCTTCTCCAAATCACAAACCTCATCTAGTTGACAAAGCGTGTAAGTTGCTACTGGTATGGACCTTCAGGATGAGAATCAACGGCGCCTTGCTGCCCTATGCAAAAGTTTAGGCCATTTATGGTCAGATGGTGATGTGGTTGAAGTGCAACAAGAAGTCCCTCCTAACAAATGAATTGAATGCAGCCATACTCTCTTCGGTAAGCTATACTTGAAACCCAATGTGAACTTTCCAGCATTCAGTGCCACTATGAAGAAGGCGTGGAAAACAGAGGCTGTTGAGTTTATACAAAAAGAACCGGGGTTCTTTTCCTTTGTATTTGAATCAGAGGAAGATAAGGAGAGAGTTCTGAAGGCAGGACCTTGGTCCTTTAATAGCAACTTAATAGTGCTAAAGCAATGTGAGCCAGAAATCTTAGAACACTGCTATGACTTTACTAAATATGACTTTTGGGTGCGCATTATTGGTTTACCCCCGGGATGGCTTATCGAAGAAGTCTTTGCTGAAGTTGCTGGAAAAGTGGGCGTGGTCAAGGAAATACAGCTAGAATCTAGAGGAATTGGTCCCTACAAAACTGTTAAAGTCAAAGTGGAGTTGGAACTTTCAGCACCTCTTAAAACAGGGGCGCTAGTGAAGATCGGGAACAAGAATCTTTGGGTGGAATTCAAATATGAACGTTTCCCTCATTTCTGCTACTCGTGTGGTCGAATTGGGCACTACGCATCATATTGCGAGGAGATACCATATGAATCAACTAATTGGGCAGCTAATAAGGTTGGTCAATATGGACCTTGGCTCAAAGTAGAAGTAAGAGATTGTAGCCCACACTGGGGAGTATTTTATGGTAAGGAAGCTCCAAATGAAGAAGAAGAAGAATCAGTCCCTAAAACACCCCTAATGACAGTTAATATGGAAGTTGCTACTAGCACAGAAGCTGAAACAAATTCAAACCCTCGGAATAAAAAAAGGGTGGAGAGTCCATCATCCAAGGAGGGCAGAGAGGAAAGAGACAAAAACACAGCAGTAAAAGAGGGGTGTGGAAAACAAATATTGTACCTAGAAGGCCCATCAAAACCTACAGGAGGAGATGCAAAGAAAATGCTGAAGTACCAACAAGCAAAAAAATAGAAAAGAATTGAATTCACCAGCTCTGACGTTCTTGATGATATGGAGCTACTAGAAACCCCTGTACAGCTGGTCAAAGAGGGGAAAGACTGGGCTTTGGTGGCTAGCCCTAATAAGCCATCCAAGACGCCATGAAGATCCTAAGTTGGAACTGTCAGGGGCTGGGCAACCCCCTGACAGTCCAGGAAATTAGAGCTTTAACTGCTCAAGAACAGCCCACTATGGTCTTCTTGATGGAGACCAAAAACAAGGAGACGGTGGTAGCAAAGACCTAAAGAAGGCTAAAATTCCAGCACATGTTTACAGAGCAACCCATTGGCATAGCAGGTGGTTTGGTGCTTATGTGGAATGAGGAGGCGGACATTAAAATAAATTCCAGTTCGAAAGAATACATAGATGTGGAATGCAAGGATCCTTCAAGTGGCCATATCATGGAAGTTACTTTCATACATGCTCCCACAACGTTTTCAGAGAGATTGCAATTATGGCAAAAAATACGGGATATGCACTCCAACAATCATCATCCATGGCTCTGTGTGGGGGACTTTAATGAAATCTTATATAGCTAGGAGAAGGTAGGGAAGAGGGAAGCGGATCAACATCGAATTGCAGCCTTTCGAGAATTACTGAATGCTTGCTCTCTAATGGATATTGATACAAAAGGGTGTTCTTTCACTTGGGCCAACAATAGAGATGATGAAAATTTAGTGAAAAAGAGGCTAGACAGAGCATTATGCACAATGGAATGGAGAATTACCTTTCCAAATGCTGAAGTGGTGGCTCTCCCTGCTAGTTGCTCAGACCACAGCCCACTTTTATTGTCTTTACATCCTGTTAGAGAGAAAAGAAGAAAGCAATTTAAGTTTGAAGCTTATTGGTTGGAGGAAGAAGAGTGTGGGGAGATCATTAAATGATGTTGCGAAGGTGACCAGCACTATCAAATGAACTTCGCCCAGAAAATACAGCATGTTACAAAGGAATTGACAGCATGGAGTAAAACTAAATTCTCTAATGCCTCTCTCCAAATCAGGAGCCTAAAAAAGAAACTCATGGATATCACTAACGGGAACACTGAATTTTCCAGCAAAGAGGAATGCCAAGAAATTAGAGATAAAATCGAGCGGCTTTGGCATCGGGAGGAGATGTATTGGGGTATGAAGTCTCGTATAAATTGGCTGCGTTGGGGAGATAGGAACTCAAAATATTTCCATGCCACCACGGTCCAACGAAGACAGCGAAATAGAATCTCTATGCTACGCCTTAATGAAGACACTTGGTGTCGGGACCAAACAACATTAAAACAGCACATTGAAGAGTTCTACTGCTCATTATATGAATCAGAGAGTCCCAGAGAGTTTCAGCCTATTCTGGACATGTGTCCAAGGGTCATTAACACACAGATGAATGAGAGCCTCCTGACCCCAATCTCTATGGAAGAGGTCAAAGAAGTAGTTTTTCAGTTTGGGTCATTAAAAGCTCCGGGTCCAGATGGTTTGAATGGTCAATTTTACCAACATTACTAGGAGGAAATCAAGATCAATGTGCTGAATATGGTCAGAAACTTCTTTGAATCAGGTGAGTTAGACCCCCATATTAATCAGACTTACATAACCCTCATTCCCAAAGTCAAAACCCCAGAAAGTATTTGTCAGTTCAAGCCAATTAGTCTATGCAACTTTAGCTACAAAATCATCTCAAAGGTCTTAGCAAACAGATTGAAACCATGGCTTGATGAGATAATAGCCAATGAACAAAGCGCCTTTGTTAAAGGAAGACAAATACAAGACAACATTTTTATAGTCCAAGAAGTGTTGCACCGGCTGAGAATCAGAGATAGAAAGAAGAAATTCCAAGCGGTTCTCAAATTGGATATGAAGAAGGCCTACGATAGGGTGGAATGGGACTTCTTAAAAATGAGTATGCTACAGATGGGGTTTAGCGCAAGATGGGTTGAGCTGGTAATGATATGTGTCTCTACGGTGAAATTTAGTGTCAAAGTAAATGGTGATCAAACCCGGTTTTTTACACCCACACGGGGCTTAAGACAAGAAGATCCATTGTCACCCTACCTATTCATCTTAATGGCTAATGTTTTCTCCTGGATGATGCACAAAGCACTTGAAGATGGGAGCATTAAAGGAATTAAACTAAACAGGTATTGTCCTACATTGTCTCACCTCTTATTTGTTGATGATGCAATAATTTTTATGGATGGGACAGTGAGAGAATGCCAAAATTTGTCAAATCTCCTGAATCAATATTGTTATGCTACTGGTCAAGCTATCAATCTAAACAAATCAGGAGTGTTTTTCAGCAAGGGGTGCCCTGATTCTTTAAAGAGGAATATGGCCTATGAGTTGCAGGTACCTATTTTTGACAAAACAAGGAAATACCTGGGAATTCCCTCTGATTGGGGACAAACAAAAAAGGAGATGTTTTCATGGATTCTGGCAAGGGTGAACATGAAGCTAGAAGGATGGAAAGAAAAGCTATTATCTAAAGCAGGCAAAGAAATATTGATAAAAGCTGTGGTACAGGCTCTTCCTCAATATGCTATGTCAATTTTCAAAATCCCAATATTAGTTTGTAAAGCCATAGAACACCGGATTGCAGCCTTCTGGTGGAAACAAAATGGGTCCAAGAGGGGAATGCATTGGAAGAAATGGGAAATTTTGAAATGCAGGAAAGACGAAGGGGGTCTTGGGTTCAAAGACCTAATTCTATTTAACAAGGCAATGTTAGCCAAACAAGCCTGGAGACTTTCACAATCACATTCAACTCTATGAGGCCAAATCCTAAAAGGAATATACTATCCAAATGGAGACCTTTGGAGAGCTCATACAGGACAAAGACCCTCTTGGGGGTGGCGCAGTCTTCTTATTGGCCGAGACACTTTAGAACCAGAGGTGAAATGGCTAGTTGGAGATAGATACAGCATTAACATATGGAAAGACAGATGGCTTCCAAGAGGTGTGATAGGAGGATCGAAAAACAAGGATGATCCTGAGACAGTAGCTGAACTAATAAATGCCGAAAGGAGACTATGGGAGGAGTCTAAAGTTCAAACGCTCTTTGATGAACAAATTTCTCAGGAAATTCTTTCAACTCCACTCAGCGCCCAATCACAGTCAGATAAGCTCATATGGATGGGGAATCATTCAGGGTCCTACACAGTAAAAAGCGGCTATAACAGAGTGCACTCAACAACCAATCATCCCGACCCCAACATTGCAACAACCTCCTATTAGCCACCTGGATCCCTCTGGATTAAACTATGGAACATACCAATTCCCCCTAAAATCAAATTCTTTCTCTGGAACTTATGCCAAAATGGACTCCCAACCAAGGAAAACCTCTATAGAAGGCACATGTTACCTGATCCCCTGTGTCCACTCTGTCTTCAACACCCAGAAACAGCAAAACACCTGTTCTTCTTGTGCAAAAAGACAAGGAACATCTGGCTGGAACCGCGCCTCAACCTATATGACAAGACAAGCTCAGTAACACGCATTGACAAGTGGTTTGCAGAGTTCTTGAATGAAAAAACAGGGGTACCTTCAGCAGACCTGGTAGCGAACACAATCTGGTTGACATGGAAACTCAGAAACGACCACATCTTTAGATCTCGACCTCCCAATGCCGGATCTATTGTAGATCTCGCCCACACCCAGACCCGAGCCTTCCTTAGATGGAACTGCAAGAAACTTCAGCCGACTTCCAGCAATACCGCCGTAACAGAGCACTGGACAGCTCCGAACAGCCCCGACTTCAAGCTGAATGTAGACTGCTCGTGGAAGGAAGGGGAAGAACTCAGTTCGGTTGTTGGGCTTATCCGGGACTCGAGTGGGGTATTAATTGATGGTTTTGCAGCTGAGATCCGGGCGGCCTCTCCTCTGCACGCCGAAACCCTAGCACTCCTGCACACGATGAACTCTCTGAACCAACGAAGAGAAAGTCATGTGGGGGCAGTTCAATTCGCAGACAGAACGTGCGAAGTACAGTGCGACAACTATGCACTCGTGGAGGCCAGTTTGGGCCGGGCTGAGGCACCTTGGGCCGTAATGCATTTAGTGACCGAAATTAGACAACTCCTTTAACGGACTTCTTTTGTAACTCTCGCCTACTGCTCCCGGGACGCAAACCATGCAGCGGATTGGATCGCCAAAGCGCATCGCCGTAAGTCTTTACCCCCAAATTGGTTAAATGTGCCACCTCAACCCCTTCTGAATATTTTATGTTCTGATCTTAAGTTACCGTCTACTTGTAATCCGCGTTTTTAATGAATATAAATCTCATTTTCGACCAAAAAAAAAAAAACTCGATTGACAAATCATGAAAAATGTTTATGATTCAATTGGCGAAATTGAAGGTTTAAGATTTGATTGGTCAAAGTGCAATAGGTTTAAAATTTTTTAAATAATTTTCCTTATTATAGTCTCATATCATCTCTTGGGCAAAATATTAGGATCTTCTAAGTTTAAGCTATATATTTATATCGTAAGTTTGCCTCTTGAAAGGAGGGTGGATCGGTACATTACATTTCAATGAAACAAAAGTATATTCTCTCCGTTTGTCTTTTCCCTCTTCTTCAATCTTTTATACTTTTATTCCTTCTACTACCTCCTCCTCCTCCTCCGCCTCCTCATCGAGCACCTTCTTCGCTTCCGCTTGTTGCTACCGTTGCGGCATACCAATTGTTGCCGCCCTCCAATTGCTCGTCACCACTCGGCCTAGCTTCACAGTCACTACAAGCGATGAGCCTGTGCAACATCTCTCTCTCTCTCTCTCTCTCTCTCTCTCTCTCTCTCTCTCTCTCTCTCCTCCCTCTCTCTCTCTCTCTCTCTCTCTCTCTCTCTCTCTCTCTCTGCGCCCATGAATTTAGCCCCCGTGGCTGTGTTGACAAGAAGCGGTGGATGACCATGATGGGGAGCAAGCAGCGGGTGGAACGGAAGCGATTGATGATGGTGGGGAGGGAGAGAGATGGAGAGAGAGAGAGAGAGAGAGAGAGAGAGAGGGAGAGAGAGGTAGTAGAGCCAGGGAAACTTTGGCAAATTCCATTCTCATCCACTTACGAACAGGAAAAATAAAAATACAAGGGAGTGAAAGATTGGAGAAAACGATTGAGACTTTACACATGTCAAGGAAGCACGAGATCTCAATTGCGATTTTTAGCTCCTTGGTGATCTGTCGCCGTCAAGGCACAAATTAAATTTGATTACAACATGAAATCAATGTTTTTACTAACCCCAAGTCATTAGGAAAAGTACTAAAAAAGTTCTCAATCAATTACACATTTATATCAATTTAATCATAAACATTTTTATAAGTTCTACACCTTTTGACAATTCATCAATGTAATCCATTCGGTTAATTTTGATTAGAAATTGCTAACATGATACTTGTCATTCTACATGGCACGAATAGTATTGACGGACAAATTTTACAATTTTTAATTTTTTCAAATTTTATAATAATAATAATAATAATAATAATAATAATAATAATAACTATTATTATTATTATTATTATTATTATTATTATTATTATTATTATTATTATTATTATTATTATTATTATTATTATTATTATTATTATTATTATTATTATTATTATTATTATTATTATTATTATTATTAGTGGTTTATAACAATGTTCGATTAATACTAGTTAGAAGGGCCACGTTGCCCTTGCCGACAATAGGTGAGGGCTGCAACCTCACTTGTGACTGATGAGGGTGCGGAGGCCCACACTGGTGGCTGACAAGGGGTGGAGGCCTTCACCCAAACCTGATATTGAATATTAAGCAAGATTTTTATGAAAATGGAGAAAAAAAATCAATTATTATTACATATTATGATAATTTATATGCATAGAGCAAATAATTACACCAAAATCAAGTAGTTAATACATTACTTTATTTTGATCTAAAAAATAGGATGGTCCATACCAAAACGGGTACAAAAGCAATTCACGGGATCATGCATCTTTTACTTTTTACTAGTTATAATGAAAAAAAGTGCAACTGGTTTAGTCTAGCCAATCATAAAAATTCTATTGATGAATTATATTTATATTAAGTAATAAAAATATTAACTAATCAAAATTTTATTAAATATTAAATAATAAACTAGAGTATAAACTATACTAATATACTTAAAATATGTAATAAATATAAATAATAAATAATAAATAATAAATTGAAAAAAAAATTATATATATATATATATATATATATATTTAGAATAGAAAGACATTAAAATATAGACTAGTCCCCTCGGAATATTTTATACACCCATAATTCTAAGCTTCATGTTATTCCTTTCACAAGACATGTCACTTATGGCTTGCAAGGGTTGGTCGGTGATCTCAGTGGCCCACAACTAGGAAAAAGAAGAAAAAACAAAAAAAAGTAGTGGACAATTAAAAATATAAATAAATTATTTATGCCCGCGTTGGTCATACCACGTAGAATGAGTACTGTCCATGTCATCGATTTTTAGCTAAATTGGTCAGATAGACTATACTGACAAATCGTTATAAATTTATAATTTAATTGGCACAAACTACGACAAAATATTTGACATAATGAATGTTTAAGATTGAATTGGTATAAATACAATACATCTATAGCTTTTTTAGTACTTTTCTCTCAAGTCAATCATTACGAGATATATTCAAAAGGACAGGCACCGGCATAGTTTTAAAATTGACCCCTAGCTACATGTATGTTCACATCTAAATTTTCGGTCATAACCTCTTGCCGTGTCATGGACGACCACTTGACGCGCGTTCGATCCAAAGAGGTAGATTTCGTCTAGTCGGGAAAGCTCGTCCACAATATATGAAAACATGACCGGAATATTAAAGAAGTATTTTCAGCAGGAGACAAAGAGGAAGAAGAAAAAGAAGAGAAGGAAAAAGATTTGCATGGACCTTGCTGTCTCTTCGTGCTTCTTTCTCTTTCCAAGTCACTTTCGTCACTTTCGGTCCAGGACTTGACCTGGTAGAGAGAAAAGGTCGTTTTGCGTCGAGTGGAAGTTAAAGAAGAGATAAGCCGGTGCTTTTGGATCAATGAGTCTGGCAATCTCGTATTGTGTAGGCGGCACATGAAGTCAATGTTGAAACTCGTATTGGATTGCGATCGGCTCGAGAGATTCTAGATTAGTATGTCGAGCAAAAAGATCCATGCACGGATATACATATGGTAGTATATTATTTGTGGAACACTGAGCAAAACATATGGTCTGCGTATATTCCCAAAATGCTTTTGCTCAGTTATCCTAATCTCTCGTCTTGGCGGATCTCAAGAATGTCATTTTAGATGGTATGAAGATGTCCTTTGCATGAACAAAACCTTAGTGAAACAGTTCCCCCAACAATGAGTAGCGTATGTACTAAATCAAGAGACTTGCATTATATTCTAAATTGAGACTTTGTTTGAAGTGAGAATAGTCAAACGGTATCACATGATATGTTATAGTGATGATTTGCCTTGTGGGCATGATGGCTTTGGTTGTTGAATCAACATGGGGAGCAGCGTGCATGAGGGG
Organism: Eucalyptus leucophloia subsp. euroa; assembly: GCA_017140325.1. Taxonomy (NCBI): domain Eukaryota; kingdom Viridiplantae; phylum Streptophyta; class Magnoliopsida; order Myrtales; family Myrtaceae; genus Eucalyptus; species Eucalyptus leucophloia. The sequence goes on along the minus strand of CM029478.1, from coordinate 4,644,386 downwards.
TACATGGATCTGCTATTACCACGCTAGTCCATTTGTTCTCAACCTTTGCTCGGCCATGTTAGCTGCCGCAGGCTTGGCCGCCCTTGCCATCATCCACCTACAGAGGTGCCCTCCATCGCCGTTCTTTACTGATGGCGGGGCTCGAAGCCACGTCGAGCTTCCCAAGGCTGGCAAGAGGGCAATGACTCCACATATAGAGGGTCGACCTCCATGGAAGGGCTGAGTGCTCCATGACTATAAGAATCAGCGGTGACGTCAAGGTCTCAACTACCATGGAGGCACCACTGCTAGAAATGTAGAGGATGAGCAAAGTATGCGGAAAAGATGGGGAAACAGTGGTGGCAAAAGCAGCGATTGGATTAGGTGAATAGGTGTTGACATCTAAATTTTCATGACTCCATTTTGTCATTTACTGCATGAGAAATTGGGAGTTAACCATAATCCCTAAACAAAAATAATTTGCATTTTATTACAGTATTAGGAACATTTTAATATAATAGTAAACTATATTTTAATTAGTCAGATGCTGAATGAGTTTAAGTAGGAAGCCTCTGAACTGAATTTTCAGGTTTGACCCCTCGTGAGCGTAAAGTTCGATGAAACCCATAATCTTATACATATGACTGAAAATTGCATATGCTATGCAATGGATGCCCTAAATTTGGAAAATTGCATTATTTAATCATTTTTTGAGAAATAAAGATGTTATACCTGAAAATTTCGAATATATGAGAATAGAAGGAAGTGATATCTTAATTTCTTAAGATGAGAGGGCTGATATACCTCTTTGGTTCATTTTTATCTTGAAATGCCCTGATCCCATACCTAAGAAACAACACATCCCAAAGAAGAGCGCACTCCTTCCTCTCCGCGGCGGCTGCGGCGGCTACTACCCAACGAGTTCCAGCCGCCGAGCTCCTGCCGCCGCCTCCAACGGCCATTGAAGTGCCAGTGCTGCTCCCTGCGACGTACGTAGGTCTCCAACAGCATCTAGACTAGCCCCGGTGTCCTATCGTTTAATAAAAGTCATTTAGGTGATTCTTAGTGTCCTAGACTCTAGTCTTCTATATATAAGAAAGAAAATACAAAAATGAATAGTCTCGCGTAGTTTAATCGATAGGGTTAATTTATGATCCTATCTCATGTCATTAGTATTGCATATAGGTTGCATCTAATTATAATATAGCTCACACGTCATTTTAGATTTCATGTTAGTTCGTCAATGTCTATTACTTAAATTAACTCATGTTTATTTTAAAGAAGAAGAACTCAAAAGCAGTTAAGTGGCCTTGCGTAATTACATTTAGAAATCGTATCTAGGTCATGCATGCATTACATCATTGTTTGCTCTCTAGTTTATACAATCCATGTGCTCTTGCTTATTTATTAAATCCAAGTTCTTTATTCTTTTCCAAGCAATTTATTTACCATTTTAATCATTGAGCATTACATTATTACTTGCGCACCTGCAATATCACCTCTCACATATTATTAGTTTAGAATTAAAATTGATCAAGACTATTTGCAAAATATATTACAAAATAACGAGAAAATATACTGAAAGGACGTTAAATTGATCTAGTTTAATCAAGCCTTTGTATCCATGAATCTCTAATTCATAGAAATAAAATGTACTCTCAAATTTTACTTAGGTTTCTAATCAATCTATAATTGATTAGTGGTGATTCTAAAATAAATTGAATTGCATGTTAGAAAAATGATAAATCAAAATAATAAGTTGCGATTGAAATAATTATGGGAGAGTCTGTGCTAATCGATAGCACCATCTCTTCAATAAGCAACCGTTGTTGTCTGCCTAGCAATCCATTAACTTTCTCTTAGTATTTCACTTTAAGAAAAGTCGCGGCAATAGACATTGTAAGCATGAGAATTCAAGACGTATGGATCTGCATCGGCATGAGTGGTTGGATGTGATTGCAGATTGCTCGATGGGCTCGAGGGATTGAAGCTGGTCATTTTGACTTCACGTCAATCTCAAGAAATTAGAGATATGCATTCGACATTGACTTGACTCACAATTCACGGATGGTGCTGCGTAGGATGTGGATCAGCGATGAATGGAACAAGACATCTAACGTGAGCCTGTTGGGCCCATCTCATTTCGTACCGTTATCTTGCAATTTGGAAGGGGAATCCACGCCCATGGTTATCATTTTGTAGATGTGATCGTTACTGAAGGAACAAGAGACAATGAGAACGAGATTAAATTCATCTAAATAAATAGTCTAAGGGCGAATTCATAATATGTCCCTTAAATTACACTTCTCAAACACCTTATCTTGATACTTAAGTGAGAATTGTACGACCTCACAAAGTGAAGAGAATGTAATCAGAGTACTGCTATTAAACCTTTTCTTCTCTGCCATGTATACATATCTCAAAGAATTTTCATTTCAGAATCAATACTAGGTAATCAACTCTAGCTTGTTAATTCGTAGATGCTTGTTATTCTCTTTGGTAGCAGGTGACCGGCAGTAAGAATTTTAGTATATATTAACTTGCGGTGCTAAAAAAGGCCTCAAAGATATGTTGCAATGGTGCATCAGTCTGACTCATCTGGCTTCATCCCTTTGAATTACGTGACGATCTTATCATGTCTTTTTTTCTTGGTCCGAAATCTTATCATATCTTCATCTGGAGGGTTCTTACTCATTTTGTTTCAGTCTGCATGGATGTGCGGAGACTAAAAGTTTCCGGCGCCTATCACGGACATCTAGATCGTTTTACCTTTCTACTCTTTTTCGTCTTTTAATATTCTTTCTAGTTATCCCAGGCACAGCATGGAATTCTAATCATCGAAAGCTCATGAAATACTCTGTAAATCCCGTGAATAGATTAAATCTAGACTTTTAGCCCATACATAAATCGTTTATCTTAACCACCGAATGGGTTAATAATTATTTACGCAAATATCCAAATTTCAATATTAGCTGTTTATTTGCATCTGTCGGGAAGATGGGCTTTATCTAGTAAATGGTGATTAGGATATCACTAAGATTCTTTTAATCAAAGGTCTTAAGACATCAAACATTATTTCTTACCAAATTGACTTATAAATTGATGGGATAAACTCTAAGTGAATGATCTTGTAAGCAAGTGAGACACATTCAAGCATTCGCATGACCTAGAGACGTATTTTTTACTGTCTCTCTGCTCATCAGTAAGGAAGTCTATCTAATTCCCTCCATTGCATTATATCGACCTTATCTCGGCTGATTTTGCGGTCTCCGGAGAATTCCAACGCGAAATGCACTCTCTGGGGAGACGTGATAGTTTAGGCTCATCAATCCCTACCAAGAACCTAACTAAATCATCGGTGCTTTCATCACCTGCATACCTAAGAAGAGGTGTTGTCACCCCATGATCACATTACCTAATATTTCTAATTTTACCTAACAAATTTAGGCCTTCAATCGTTGCTGACTCGCTTTAATTAAGTAAAGTTCCTTTTCTCTTTCTCTAAGCTATCGTCAGGGTAGAGTTTTCACGTGCGCCATGCATTACATCAATTATAAAAAAAATTAGGGCGTATTTGTTCCGGCAAACTTTATGATAAAAAAAGAAACTTCTCATAAAAACATTCTTTAGAAAAAAAATTTCCCCCTGTTCAAGTTAGTGAATATTTATCTTCGTAACTTGAAGTGTATATATATTTTTTGACCATAAATAAATTTCCATTGACCAATCATTTTTAACAAACTGAATGTATGAAAGTTCAGAAAATTAATCGCAATTTTTTTTTTTTTTAACTCAAACAAACATGACTTAACTAGACAAGACACTAAATCGCACTCTCTAGCTCAAAGCGCACAAAGCATAGATCGGTGCACGTAATTCACAGCTATCTCTCCCCCGCAATGACAGACATAAAGAAAGGCCGCATTCTGTTCTGCTCTATAATTGATCGGAGAAGCTGGTGATTTGAATGTAATGTCACTATGACACAATCCCTCCAATTTCACATGGTCTATAGTTTAGTGAGTTCGGTCACCGAACATCGCATCATATTCCGGTGTTCACTTAACAATATTCACAAGCTAAACAGTAGATGCAAAAATCAATTGGGACATCACATTTAAGAAGGACATGCCATCCACCTGATTGATATCATTGAAATTTATATACATCTAGTCTTCCTCCATCACATAATTTGAGCATGTGATTGAATATTTTAACGTGTTGAACGCAACGAGTGGAATATCATGACTAAGCTGTCCAAGATCATGTGATTTGTCAGAGATAAATGAGGAGATTCTCCATATCTCCCTTGATCATGCATGTCCGATCAATCAAAGATATGTGCGATCGATTGGGTATATGCACAATCGTGAGAGATGCGGAGAGTATCTTGAATATCTCTTACTAATCACCCGATCAATTTAGGAGATGCCCAATCGCTGGAGATTTCGAAAATCTCCAGATTATCTACATTATCAATGCGAGGTGCATGCATTCTAATAAAAGATAAGATCAATCCATTATAGTCATCGACATTCCACAAGAAAATGAGGGAACGATGAGGAGATCGACAATCTTGTGGAAAAAATGCAAAACCAAACAAAAAGGGAAAGGAACAAAAGCTTTGTGGAAAATATTGTGCGTACTATGAATGTGGCAATTGCCAGTCCATGTGCATCCGATTCAGGCGAACGTACGTAGAGAAAAGTACTCCACACGAATCCGTCACATGCAGGAAACAAGAAAAAGAGGCGTAGCGGATCCGCGAAAGATATCGATCAGTTTCACTTGCCTAGGCTAGGTACGTCCACAATTAAAATTTATTTCAGATAACTAGCAAAAGTTCAGATGCACGTGTGTACGGAAAAATCGGTATCTAAAAAACTTTCGCAAAATTGCATAATTACAAAGCACTTGAATTATCATTTAAAGGAATGACATTGTCTAACACAATATGAAGGAATCGTAAGCATGCGTGTGGAAAAGGAAAACATATCTTGATTTGGACTTTATTTTGGTAACTTTGATATTAAGATAAAAAGTATTCAAGTTTTGAAAGTGAAATATGTGAGCGAGAAAATATAACTATCGATTTACGCGTTTGTCCATTGATAGGAAGGCTTATAAAACAACTAATCAAGGATGTGTGTAAAGAAGAAGAAGAAGAAGGAATTGTGGTATCATAAAAATAGGAGTTTCTCTTATATAACAGTGCAGATGAGAATTCATCCCCTCTCCTATTTTTAATTTTTAGTAGGTTAATGTTTATCTAGCTTTAAATTCTGTTCTTGATATATTCACTTAAGAAATTCCCGGGGACGTCGTCTTTTAAACCAAGAAACAAAACTGAAATCAGATATGAGAAAGAAAGCCTACCACTTGAGAAGTGACGAATGTTTCTATTAGGTCCAAACGTTCAAACGTCGTTTAATACAGAAAAAGAGGAAAAAGAAGTCAATCATTGCCAACGTTAAAAACATGAAAGCCTCATCGCATGTTTTAGCAAGTTTGTAGAACTTAACGAGTCCATCAACATCGTCGAATCCTAGCCGTGACCGAACAAGCCCGCATTACGAGCAACCATGAATTTAAGAGTAAGGCCCCTCGATAGTCCAACCCATTAAAATCTTCTCAGAAGGCCACAAAAGACTGGCCCAAGAACAGAATGTCCACTTTGCGTGGATCACCGCGTCTTTAATCTTTTCTTGCTTAGTGCATCTTGAGAACCCCCATTTCTTTAATGAACGGTAGATCGATCCCAAGCTCGAGCTCTAAGCTTGTGTCCAACTCTAGAAGTGGAGCCTCATCCAATGAACATAAAAAAAAAAAAAGGCAGTCTACCAACGTTTGTTAAGATCAATTAAGTCGAAAGACTTGTAGATATTGTGTTAGAGTAATTAGATATTAAACTATGCATTTATCTAACAGCTTAAATTTTTTTATTAGTTAGCAATGGTTTACAAAATCTTATATAATATCAGGGTTGAAAATTCTAAATTCAAATTTTTCCATACCCCATTGTGTTAGAGTAATTAGATATTAAACTATGTATTTATCTAACAGCTTAAATTTTTTTATTAGTTAGCAATGGTTTACAAAATCTTATATAATATCAGGGTTGAAAATTCTAAATTCAAATTTTTCCATACCCCATTTGGCTTCCCAATTAAATTTCCACCTTTGGAGTAGTTTTAAAATAATTAAATATTAAATCACGCCTTCATCTAATAATTTAAGTTTTAAAATAATTGGCAATGGTTCTACAAAATCTTACACATTTCACTGAACTAGGGGGAGCGACTTTGAGATATATTTGTGAAGATTGAAATTAACTCATAGAGGTTCTTTTTGATGTAATAGCAAACTTTGTTTTGGAATTCTGCATATACACCAAAGGACAAAAGTGTGAGGCTTAGTAAGAAACATGCCAAAGCAGACAACATTTTGAGTGAGTTAAATTTAATATAGTATCAAAGCAAGACCCTCTTTAGTAGGAGTGTGGTTTGGGAACCAACCATGTCAAAGTTGGTAGGTTGGTAACAACCCGATTTGATGAGAGTGGGAGTGGTCATTAGGGTTTGAGGGTCTAGATAAGGAGGGGCTCTTAGCATGCTTCTAAAATAGTAAATGTGACAAAAATGAACCGAAATGTGCACCGGACAAGGGGAAAGTAACTTTGAGATACATTTGTAAAAACTGTAATTACTTTATGGATGTGCCTTTTGGCATAAAGGCAATATTTGCATTGAAAGTTCAAAATTAAGTGTGCTCAGGCTAGAATATCATCAGGATGAATGACCTTTTGGGAAATTGTCTCATTGTAAGTCAAATAACAAAATCATAAGATTCGGTATATAACGGGACAAAGCGGATAATATTTCAAGTGAATTAAATTTACGGAAGATGAATTAGCTTTTATTCAAATGTACGAGCAAAGATTATAGTTTCCCAAAAATAAGATCATCCGGAGGCTTTGCAGGTTTCTACCCCTTTTTTTTTTTGGTGGGGTTGACGTAGGGCTAGGGTTGGCGACTTTTTCTGCATATCCCTGGAAAGTGCTTTAGCTTTTGACAAAAAGCAGTGTTCAGCCCAAATTATTTTCCCTCCTTTTTCCTCATTTTCCCTTTATGAGAAAAATCACTGTTTTTGTCTTTACCATGTGTATGTGTTACCTTTTTGGCTATTCAATTATCTGAATTCATACTTGGGATTCATATGGTAAGCACCAAAGTTGCAGCCCCAATTTGAGATTCAATTATCTTTCTTTTACCAAAACAAAAACAAGATAAAAATTTGGGTGCCTAAGAACTCTTTTAATCTCATATTAATACACTCTATTCCTTTCACTATCGCATAAACCTCCGAGACTTTACGCATGATTACCAATTTTCCAGCTACATTAAATACAAACGTATGATTAGAAAATAAAAAGGCTATAAATAACTCCAAGGAAGAAGCTGGCGTGGGGATCGGAGTTTCGATACTACTTTTCATAATTATATTTGTTCAAAAAGTTCAAAATCAAGACCACTAGGATCAAGAACATTTACATCGCGAGTTCATAATGCGTAGCTTCTTAACAATTTTAAGTTTTTGAGTATAATATAAATATAGAAAATCATTCCTCTACTCTCCACTTTCATGAATCGATATCGCCCACAAAAGCGACAGCACATACGCCTCCTTTCGACTTCATGCATGGCAATATAGCGACTGAGCATATATCGAGAAAGGGATGACCAAGATAACATTAACAAATCAAAACAACCTTTTTACATCTCATTATAACTTCAACTTTCTCATCTTTTCAACCATCATTAACATCATATGTACACGCCAGAAAAGTAAAAATATATCAACAAAAGGCCAACGCTATCAAACAGAAGAGAAGAAAGCATAAACCTGAAAATGCAAAAATATGTATCGTAAAAGTAGCAGTGACGATAAGTTCCCTTCTTTCCTTTTTTCACAGAGAAGTAGAACATTGGCTTCCTTGCTGGGAGCTCAACGGGCCGGTTGGAATCGCCGGCCCGAAATCCATAACCGCGATGCAGTTGACATTGATTGGATAATTCCACGAAACCCAAGTCCCTACCTTCCATCTTATCCTCCCATTCGCTTTGACACTGATCGCCAATTTGCCCGCGCTCTGATCACGGCCCACTTCATAACCGAAAGAGGGAGCGACGGGAATCGAAGTCCCCACCAGGGAGGCGGTCAAGAGATTGGTCTCCTGGTGCCCTTGATAAAAGGGTGGAAGCGGATAGTCAAGGGTTATCTGCTGGCCTTTGTAGGCGACATAAACCCGGAGGCCATCGTAGTAGATACCGACCTTGGTGTTAGGGTTTGTGGCGACGAGGGTGAGTTGGAGGGAGGAGTTGATGAGCTGCGGATTGGTGGAGAGGTTGAGTTGGTAGATTTGGGCTTGTTGGAGGGAGAAGCGGGGCTTGGTGGGGTGGAGGAGGAGGTAGATGAGGAGGATGAAGGAGAGGAGGGTGGTGAAGAGAGTGGACAAGGCAAAGAAGAGCTTCTTGTAGAGCTTGGGTTTGTCTAGGTTTTCGTAGAACCTTGCTTGCTTTTCGGCGCAGTGTTTGGGCGATCTTATGTCAATTTGTGTCATTTGTAGTTGAAGTGAGTGAGAGAGAGAGAGAGAGAGAGAGAGAGAGAGAGATGAGAATGAAGGATAAGGAAGGAAGGAAGGGGAGACTTGGCATGCTAAGGAAAGAGAGGTGATAGAATGGGATTTAATAAAAGGAGAGACTTAGCCAAAAAGGGTGAAAAGCAACCGTTGGTTTAATTGGGTTTGACTGGCAGCTACTCCCTCTCTCTCTCTCTCTATAGATGGAAGGAAGATATTTTACTGGAAATTTACCATTATCTCTCTCTATAGATGGAGGGAAGATATTTTACTGGAAATTTACCATTATCATTTCATGCATGACCAGCGTGAATTTTTTTTAGATGACCATACCCCCTTCTTCCTAGTTTGCTTCTGTAGTTTCACTCAAACTGAAGAAGACGTGCTTACCTACATTGATGAAAATTTCAAAAAGCACCTTTGACAATGACTGCACCGGTTCCAAATCGACCCCGATTTCGCCCGTTAATTTTCTTCTTCAAGTGCTGGCTTTGAGGAAAGGTTCGTTAGTATACAGTTTTTCTCCAAACAAAAGGCTCATTCACTGTTCAAATCTTGGTTTTATGTTTATCTGATTTTGTTGGTAACTATTATATGCATAGTCATTACATAAGATACCCTCTCCTATATTGGATTAAATACAAAATGATATATATTATGGCTGTTAAAATGGGCTACAAATCCATATTCTAATCCACATTTAATTTGATGGATCATAAAATAAGTCACCTCAAACTTAAAAGCATTGGTTATAGGGGCTGGCTAGCATGATCGTCCACTGTAGAATAACAGTGGAACGGTCAAAGGCTAGCCACTAATCCTTTTGGAGGAAACCGATAACCGATTTTAATTTGTGACCCCATGTTTCCTTATTTTTTATTTTTTTTTTTTGACTTCCATGTTTCCTTAAATACCAAAGTATAAATAAATAAATACTGGCAACAAGCTCAAATTTAGAGATAACACAAAAGAAGGCCCACGAAATCAATTTTCTTAAATATGAAGAAAGAAAAAAAAAATAAATACCGAAATATAAATAATTACAAGTAAAAAAAATATTATAGCTTACTAAAATAGTCATTAATGTCATTACAAAAATCTATTAAATTTAAAAGATGAAAAAGTGCTTGAAACATCAGCTTCGCAACTAGTGACAAAATCATTGTACAATTAAATAGTTGATCATTCCTTTCGTTCAAACCAAATTGCTCTTAAAGGACTCTCCAATAGACAATTGATATCAATTATGCATTAAACAAGTGAAGCAAAGAGAAGATCAAAATAAGAATAATGAGTTAGTAGAGAGTTCCAAAAAAATTAGTAAAGTAAAAAATGTATTCACCATATGAAAAAGTTAGGATAAGAATAGTAGGAGTGTCAAAACTTTTTTTTTAGTTCACTTGAGTGTCACAAATTTGAAAAATTAATTACTTGAGTACTAATTCCAATTTGTTTCACTAGAAAATTTGACGTGGACGCCGTTTGTTCGACATGATATCACATGCACTGATATGGCCAATTTTTTTATTTATTATTAATATTTTTTATTTTTTTAAATTTATTATGCTTTTTTTAGGGCCAACGAGGGTCATCAACGACCCTCACTACCTAGGCGAGGCCATCAAGGCCTCACTAGTTGTTGGTGAGGCCGCAAGGGCCTTCACAACCATATGGATGAGGTTTGCCTTGCCCTCGCCATGAAGGCCTTAGGTGAGGGCATCACGGCCTTGCTGACCACAGGTGATGCCACCCAAAGCTGGCAAGGGCATTGCAACCTCACAGGCTACAAGTGAGGCCGTGAGGGCCTTCGTGACCAAGGGCGAGGGTTTCACGGCTTGTGAGGGTGACCCTTGTTAGCTCCAAATAATAAAAGAAAAATAAAGGCAAATTAAAAAATAAAACATAAAAGTAAAAAATTCCACATATGATGATTTGTTAGAATTATAACTTAATTAATCAATTTTACCTTGATGTGGTACTCAAGTGAGAGAAAAAAAAGTTTTGGTATTCAAGTAAGTGTCGTATAAAAGTTTTTGACACTTATACTGTTCTTACCCTTAAAAAAGTCATAAGAAGAAAACTATTTTCTTGTCTTATTTAAAGAAACAAATTAAAGTGATAATCTTCAAGAAAATGATTTAGTGTGACCTGTTAATTTTGTCTCCAAAATTTGAGGTTGCAATAAGGAAGATAGAAGTCAAGAAAATGAAAAAGAAAGAAACATGAAATCAACGATTAAACCGGTTAAGGAAGTCTGCAGGTTTCCTCCAAGAGATTATGTGGCTGGCCTACGACCGTTCCACTGTTATTCTGCCGTGGATGGTCACACAAGCATTTTCCTTGGTTATAATGGATTTTAAAGTTAAAAACCCAAAACAGATAGTTTTAGTAGATCCGTTAGAAACCCATTTTTAAACTGTTTAATAAATAGATTAGGCTAAGCCCACTTCGGTTCTCCTTTTTCCATCTTCGGTTTCATGACTTGCAACCTTCGCCCTTCGTTGCTCAACTTGCGCCATCTTTAAGTTTTCTTTAACCTCTAACTCGCATCTTCATACTACTACTATGACAAATTGCATTTCTTAAGAAACCCAAACTTTCACCGCCAACATCATGCCTTTGTCCACAATCCAATCCCTGAGTTCCCTCACAAACTTGATGAGTTAGTTTATGGAGCAGCCCATTCTTCAAAAGTAAATTTAAGGAGAAAAGTTATTAAAAATGGATTCTAGATTAATTACAAATTTTGTAGGGTGAAGTTAGGTATGAATTACTAAATTTGCATCGAATACAAATGAGTCAATTTAGGTAAGATTATCTTTGATCCAATCCATCTATTTAATAGGTCTAATATATATCCATTATATAATTGTATCCTTGCCATGCACATGCCAAGAATGATTGGTTGTTTGAGTATAAGTTTTAGCCATATGGTTCAGCCATACAAGGATGATATACACAGAGGGACGATTTGAAGCAAAAGTGGGTCCTAATGACTTTTTGAGTAATATAGAGTCTTTACTTTTTCTTGATTGAACATTTCCTAACCCTAATGATTGACGGGCACGATATGGGGATATCTTTCTTAGCTAGAATCAAAAGGGGCACGTACTTTAATAATTGCTGAAGACAAAAGTAATAGCCTTTTAAAAGAGTCACGACACATAATGGAGTAGTGTGTGACATTGGTGCAATCACTTCAAACTAGAGACACCTACCTTTTCATCTCCACTTCTAATTAACTCTTGTCGATTTTTGCAGTGAACTATTTTATATGTATATATGGAAGCAAACTTTGGTTTGGCTATTAAAATAAGCCGTGATTAGGGGTGCGAGGTTGCTTAAGTTACTAAGTAAGGAGACTTGTTGTCCTGTGGCCCCTTTATTTCTTTGAACTTTGTGCAAAAGTAAGAAAACACGAAGAATCTGGGGACTTGCTTTTGGAGCCCACGAGAAACATCCTTCCTCAATTTTAAATATATTTAGTTACAAGACCTTTATCGTGTCTTGAGTCGCGGTTCCTTTTGAGCTAAGAAAAGGGTGTACCATTGATGGAATCACATTAGCTCATCCTCTGTGACAGTTGTTAAAAATGCTGAAAATAGTGACTATATTACTTGAATAGTAAATAAAATTTATATATGTTCTTATTAGCATCTCTTTGATGTCTTGAGGCACGACAGCTTGAGTGGTAAATGGTAAATCCATTTTAAATGGGATAAAGTATTCTTCTTATTGGCTTAATAGTGATTTATCAACAGTAAAAGGGATGCTTATCATGATTCACGGGTGATTATCACAAGGAACATCGTGCCCGGGACACGGTAGACGACCTGCCGAAGCTCGGCCATTCGATCTGAGGGCAGGGCAAAAAATCAACGCGGTTCGACGGGCCAATCCCTAGTCAACCACCAATCCTCACGGTCAAGCAAGCTCTGCCTGACAAGAACATGTGGGACCCGACAAATCTTCAGGTTGAGAATCTTGAAAAGGGCATTACAGACTGGGAAGCAGAGACGTTTGAAATTAGGGGAGCTTCCCACTTTTTGTTCTAGCTTTTGAGACTCTTCGTGTTTATGGAGCCCCTTAATCAACAAAAGCTGGTTGACCCCATTTACTTTATTAATGATCTCTCAACTTCTCCTTTTTCTTATACTCTCTCCTTCGTCCATTAGATTTTGCTTTGGGACCAAATAAAGGGTCTCCTATCTTTGATTGCATCAGGGGAAGGACAATAAGCTCTCTAGTTCGATTGGACTTTTAGGCGATAACTTTGTGGTGGGTTGGTGATGAGGATAGGAACAACTTCTCATTATGACCCTTAGGATATGTTTGTTCCAAGAATATAATTAGTTTTTTTTTTTTTTTTTTTGTAATATATGGTCGAAAATGTTTTTGATATTTGGATTTTTTTTCTCAAAAAATGATTTCAATCTCATTATTTTATCTCAAGCAAAAAAAAAAAAAAAGACATTTAAAATTTTTAAATTTTAAATTTTTATCTTTTTAAAAAATTTTAAAATTGAATTTTTAATTTTCTTTTTCCTTGTTTCTCTTTCTTTTTTCTTTTCTTTTTCCCCTTCTTTCATCGTGACTAGTTGATGGCGGCTACAACCGAGCTCAAGCTCACTGGCCTCAGGTGAGCCACAAGCTCACTATCCTTGGAGGAACCTAAGCTCGCCAAGATCGGTTGAGCCGCAAGATTGCTCGGATTAGCAAGTCTCTAGCTTGATGATCTTGGCCAGCTTGGGTTCACATGGATCGACTAAGCCTTGAGCTTGCTAACTTGCAAAATGGCTGGTTATCGGGTTGCCAGCTAATAGAGGAAGAAGGACAAAGGAAAAGAAATAAAAGAGAAAAGAAGATAAGAAAAAGAAAGAAGAAAAAAAAAAAGAAAAAAATAATTAAAAATTCATTTAAAAGACCCTAATCATTGGCCAAATGGAGAAGCTAATAATTCCAATGGTTAGGCTCTTATGTCCCATAAATGAGTCCCCATGCTACCCTATTTTCTACTGTGATTGTATATTAATTCTCATTGTATTTCAGTTTATGATAGTTTTATTCCTGTATATTATTGTGTCGTAATTTTAATCCATTTGAGTGCCGTAAATATACAAGAAATCATTACAGACAAGGAGAACATTTTCCTCTTGGCCATAATAAAAAAGGGGAATTTTTTCCATCGTCAACATTTATTTCTACCTAAAATAACAAAACAGTGTATTTATTCAACAAGCCACGAAAATTATTGCTCCATTCTGCTTTTCACTTCCAACAACTGGCAAATAAGCAACGAACATGCAATTCCGTGAGGGCACATGATGAGACGAATAGCTGTAGGCATCCTTTGTTTCGACAAGACCACACGATAGAGAAGTGAGAGCACCGCCTATGAACGAATTGTCTTGTAGCCTCTGGACTTTTGTCATGTTCAGGGATCTCATGTTCTATTGCCTTAGAATGGCAACTTCTCTTTTCCAGAATCAATGTGCGACCGACAAGACGAAATCGACGCTAAAGGAGTTACCATCACCACTCACATCCTCTTAAGTGGTCGCTGAAAATGAATTAAATCTCCTAATCACTTGAATTATAATAAAACAGAGGTATTGTGTATAGATATCGTGCATGAATATCATCGGTCTCTTTTCCTTCCTAATTCTAATGACATTTTGTACAGTCAAATCCCAAGCTTATTGAAGATCTGTATCTATAGAAAAGATTAAGGTCAATATCTAGTATCAACTTGAGATTTTATGATTTCTGCACAGGGACACAGCATTGCTCAGCGGAAAGTTTGGAGACAGTTTTTAGCTGGTCTTTCTATTAAGGTTTATGCTAAACATGTTATCATAAACAAACAACGAAGAAGGTTAGCTTGGAACTTTATGTATCGTTTCGCCGAGTTCTTTGTTCCATCATCTCTAGATAATTCTCAAGTGGCCTTTGTAAAGACATGTTTTCCTGAGGCTCCCTAACAAACTGAAAATTTTAATTGATATGAGTAAACAGTCCAACTGAGAAATGACAGTAAAAAGGATGAGCACTCCGTAGTTTTCCATTTACTTATCAGTTCTTGCGAAAGTTCTTTGCCTGTTACTACACTAACCATGGAAAATTTCGAATTAACATCAATTAAATCTTCATTTACTTGAAGAGCTACAGAAGTATGTGAAGAAAACATAAAAACGGAGAAGAGAATCCCAAAGTTTTAGACATTATAAGACAAGGAAATTCAAGCGACAGCCGGTTTTCTCGCACAGAGCAAATGCAAAAATGTATCTAGCACCGACAGATTCCGGACTGGAAGTGCTTATAAGGCGAAAAACAACAGCAATTTTTTCACTGTGCTGGATCAAACATTGTTCCTTTTGTCCTTTTTCCACATCATGAAGAACACATTCAATATTCAGAACATTACCCAGTTTCTTTATTTAACTAGCCAATTGGTCCAGTTCATAATAGATCTCCTGTACCTTCGGGTGTGAAGTGTCACCCACATGGAACTTGTGAACTTTATTTTTCACTTGAATCCAGCTACAATCAACTTCTTTTGTAACAAATTCAAGTTTCATCTTCTTTCTAATTTCTGCCGCATCTTCCCAAGACCAGCCAAGCCTTCTTATTTGATAGCAAAACATAAGCAGCAGGGTAGTCTGGATCCTGCTAGAAATACATTGCCGCAGCTTGTTTGCAAGTTCAACATTGCCGTGAACTTGGCAAGCTCCAAGAAATGTACGCCAGACCTGACCAGTGAATCAGCCATGAAAGGCAGTGAATTTATAAACTGAAAGGGGTCGGCAAAGGATCCTGATCTGCCCATATGGGCCACCACGCATGCATAGTGGTCAATTCTCTCGTCTCACAGAAACTTGAAAAGCAACTTCTAGGTTTCCACACCTTATATATACAGTGATCAAAGCATTGGAAATTCACTGATTTGAGTCCAGCCCTGATTTTACCGTCTCGCATGGATTTGTTCCCTTTACCAATAGGGAGGTTGGCAAATGTAAAAGCACTCATTCCGATTCCTCTCTCCTCAATCTCATGTAGTAATTCAAAGGCTTCGTCGGACTCCAAGCTCTTGGCATAGGCATCCACAAGGGTATTAAAAGAAATTAAATTCTTTTCAAATAGTGCATCAAAAGTTCTCTGAGCGTCTTTCCCGTGACCTGACTGAGAATAAATGCTAATAAGAGAATTGGTCATGCAAGTATCGCCGACAAAGCCCAATTTTGTAGCTAGCTCGTTTATTTGTATCCCCATGTCCACATCGCAAGTACTTCCACATACCTTGAGATCACTAGCAAATGTGAAATGGTTTGGCCTCACTGGACCTTTTATCATTTCCGAAAAGAGTTTGATAGCCTCCCCATTGTCTTCAGTTTGAGCATATCCTCTAATTATTGCAGTTCAAGACATCACGTTATGATCTTGCACCCAATTAAACACCTCTCTTAAATCATGAAGCGATCCACTAGCTACACACTTCGTGCACATGTCCACCAAGCTGCATCCAACTCAGACATCCTAAGCCAATCCAGACCATATAACCCAGCAACACAAATGCACCCCCCGCGATTGTAACTCCAACTCCAGACATGCCAACAAAACAGCTGTGAGTGTAGATCTATCTGGCCAGGCACACTCTCAAGCATATCCAGAAACAAATCAACAGCTTTCTTTGGACAGCCCAACAGAGTATATCTTGTCATCATCAAAGTCCAAGCAACCACACTCCTCCGGGGCGATGTCTTGAACACCTTACGAACTGAAACCAAATCACTACTACCGGTTGCAAGCATGCTAATTAATGCACACCCAACAAACCCATCAGAATCAGCATAGCAGCTTTTGATTATAAACCCGAAAACTATATCCCCAATTGATGCATTCTCAGGAACCGGACAACCCTAAATAACCTCTGCAACACAATAATTATTAGGGAAAAAACCATCTTCAAGCATGTGAACGAAAATTATGGACCCCTTCGAACTCCCATGTGATTACTGGCATAACAAGAGATCATGGAATTCCAGGAAACCGAGTCCCTTTTACTACCCATGTCCATATATATCCTCTCTGCCTCAGCCTGGTCATTGGATTTTGAGTACAGACCGATGAACGAGTTAAAAATCACCTAGTCGGACTCGAGCCGGGACCGAGCCAAAGCGTGATGGACGCGCCTCCCAAGTGCGTACACTCGTTCATGGACGTACAATTAATAGATGATTAACTGGTATTAGCAAGTTGGGTCAACTCGAACTCGACAACCAAGCGCGTTCAAGTTTTGAGCATCTTTTTTATGCTTTGAGGCGTGGTGGCCCTAGTGGTGAACCGTTTCAAATGTGATGAAGTCTATTCTTTTTGTCGGCTTTATATTGATTTGCTGAAGTCCATCACAAACCGTGAGTGTTTATCACTAGGAGGCATCGTGCCCAGGACACGATAGACACTCCGCTGAAGCTCGGACATTCGATAACAAATGCAGTTTGAGGGGCAACACAAGTCAATCCCAAGTCAACCATGTCAATGCTTACAATGCTCGGCTTGGCAAAGCCACGCTGGACGTAACAAATCTTTTAAGTTCAGGATGTTGAGACTTTCGGCGTTTATTGAGCCCCTTAATCAATTAAAACTGGTAGGCCTCATTTACTTTATTAATGTTCTCTCAAATTTTCCATTTTTTTTTAAAAAAATCTATTTTTGCCCTCTCTTTCGTCCATTAGATTTTGCTTTGGGACCAAGTAAAGGTCTATTATGTTTGATTGCAACAGGGGAAGAAAGACAATAAGCTGTTTAGCTCGATTGGATTGTTCCAATGGTTAGGCTCTTATACCCATTTATCGAGTCCTTATGCTAGCCTATTTTCTACTCTGATTGCATAAGAATTCTCATTGTATTTCAGTCTACGATAGTCATATTTCTAAAGATTGTTGTATCATAATTGTATCGTAATTTTAATTCATTTGAGTGTCAAAAACAAATAAGAAATCATTGCAGAGAAGGAGAATTTTTTCCATTGTCAATATTTATTTCTACCCAAATGAGCAAATCGGTAGATTTATCCAACGAGCCACGAAGTTATTGATCTATTCAATATTTCTCGTTCAAGAACTTGCAAGTAAGCAAAGAACGTGAAATTCCTTGAAAGCACATGATGACGAAAATAATGGTAGGCATCCTTTGATTCGACAAGACCCCAACACAGAGAAGAGTCGACATCATCTTTTACATGAATTGTTTTGTTGCCTCTGGACTTTTGTTGTGCCTAGCATCTCATGTCCTATTGCCTTCGAATGGTTAACTATTCTTTTCAGAGCCAATGCGTGACAGACAAGATGAAATCGACGTTAAGAACTGCGTGATCAGGAGTTACCATCACCACTCGCACCCTCTTAAGTGGATACTTAAATAGATTAATCTCCTAATCATTATAATTGTAATAAAACAGAGATACTGCATATAGATATCGTTACTATGTAGCACCGTTGTCTTTTCCTTCCCAATTCTGATGACAACTTGAATAGGCAAAGTCCTAAACTTATTGGAAGATCACTATCTCCAGAAAAGATGAAACTCATATCTAGTTTCAACTTGAGTATTGTTACCGCAGATAGTTTGGAGAGATGTTTTAGCCAATCTTTTTTATTAAAGTTTATGCTAAACTTGATATCATAAACGAACGGTTGAGAAGGTTAGCTTGGATCCTTTATATATATCCTTTCACCGAGCATTTCGTTTTATCATCTTTAGATAAATTCTCAAGTGGCCATTGTAAATAAATGTTTTCCTCGAGGCTTCCTGACAAACTGGAAATTTTAATTGATATGAGTAAATAGTAAAGCTGAGAAATGAAAAGTATTAACACTCCATAATATTCCAATGATATATCAGTTCTTGCGAAAGTGCTTCGGCTGTTACTATGGTAACCATGTAAAATTTTGAATTAACGTCAATTGACACTATCTTTATTCGAACAACTACAGAAATATGTAAAGAAACCATAAAACTGACTAGAGAATGCCAGTGCTCTAGACATTATATGAACAGGAAAATCCAGCGAGAGCCAGTTTTTTTCCACAGAGCAGAGGCGAAAATGTTGCAGATTTAAAGAATAAGCAGAGATACTTTGTATCTAGCACTGTAGCTTGCTCAATATGGAGCAAAGCAAAGAGATCTTGCATAGAATTTGTACCTGTATTTACTACATTGTGATGGAGAAAATTCACGATTACACTGAGCAATCCGTGCCATATGACCTCAAATTAAGTACATCGTTGTGTCAATGATTAGTTCCTCCGCAAGAGGAAAAGATACGCAATTTATGCCCAAATTGTCGTTTACCCACCTTTGACTTGGAGACATTTTTCGATGAATCTCTTCCAGCTCCATGAACCTCTCGTCAAGTCCCCTCCTAAGTGAGGTAATCTGTTTGTTATTGTTTGCTTCTGGAAGTCAGTTTATGTAGACCTTGAAGTTCAGCTTATGAATTCTGCCGTCCATTAGACGGGTTTGGTTGTCCTACTTTGAACACTTTGTCATATGACGTTTCAATTGTTCTCGCCGTCCTTTCATAGTGCAGCGGAGCAAA
The DNA here is from genome assembly GCA_017140325.1 of Eucalyptus leucophloia subsp. euroa. Taxonomy (NCBI): domain Eukaryota; kingdom Viridiplantae; phylum Streptophyta; class Magnoliopsida; order Myrtales; family Myrtaceae; genus Eucalyptus; species Eucalyptus leucophloia. Next base: position 4,625,172 of record CM029478.1, on the reverse strand, counting down.
AAATGTCAATGGAACTGAATGGAATTGGAAGAGACAGCTCCTCAACCTCCCATCACAACGACTGGTCTTTCTCATCAGGTCGATTCTCCAGTGAGCGTGAAGAACCTTGAGAATTTATCTAAAAGCTATTGACCTACTTTATAATATTCTTAATTCAAATTACCTGCTTGTGCACAATATTTACCTTTGCGAATTCTGTTATGTACACTAGTTTAAACACATGCATTGCTCGAGAAGGCAAGCGGCTTTGTCAGCTTATGGCATTAGGCATGGCATAACTTTGTTTGCCTTGTCAATTCTTGCTTCAGAGGACATTAATATGCTGCATTTTTAGATGATCATAATTGCCACATTGTCAGAAACAACATGACAGTTACAGTGCGCATTTTATTCGAACACCTTTGGATTATATGCCGTCATTTGCTGAGGGGAAACCAGTAACGAGTAGCCGTTGATTCTCCGCTCTGACAAGTACGACGCTGTTTAATAGAAGCCTTGGGAGGAACAATATGGAGCTAATATGTACATCAGGGAGGATGCCCCATTTGACGAAAAACAGTTTTCTCCCTGACAAGCAGATGCAATAGTTCCAAATGGTTGATCCCTACAGAGATATATGGTCGTAGATGAGTAGTGTTTACTTTGTAAAATGGATACATGTATATTTTCTATAAGTTGAAACGAGCAGTTCTTGATATTGACAAATCATACGCCGGCAGTGGCCTGTTAAGTAGCGAGGTCGCATGTTATAGTTAGCTTTCAAATTGAATAGCCCCTAATCACATTATGAGGAAGGAAAATTCTCGATGTCTATCACCTTCCCTCACCGTTTTTTTCTTTGCTTTCTTGCCAATTTGTTTATCCTGTTGAAGGAGGATGCAAGAGAGTTAAACCATATGAATTCCAAGGACACAACATTAACCTAAGAGCTAGAAGAACACAATCTCGAAAATAAGTCCCTCCTAACATAATCCTAAGTTGCGGGGAATATAACAAGTATACAAGCTTTTCCAATCAAATTATGGATGGTTCTCTAAACATCATTGCTATCTCCAAATAGAAAACTAGTGGAAATAGTAGGATCATTTAATGAAGTTGAAAAGGTTTCTAGTTCCATCTCCGCTTTGTCATTGTTAACCGGCTCATCTGGTGGGTAGATAAGTGGTTTGGGAGGCATTTGAAGTTTACTAATATCTCCTTCAAGCATTTATGAGAATTTGCTCACCGAAGGCCAAAGGTCAAGGTTAATTTTATCCACTAAAGTGCAACTATCGTCATCTATTATATCCCCAATGAAAGTATTCAATTCCTCTCACCACCCCAAGAGCGATCTCATATATTTTCATGTAATCAAGAAACTTATCACCTTCTTCAATGAAGATGTGCTTATCCAAGGATCCATTTGGCATGAGATCATGCATGAGAACTTGTTTCAAGCCTTCAAAGCAAATATCAAAGAGTTGCACTACATTATCATGATGAATTCTTATCATAATAGTCACTTCACTGATAAAATTTTATACTTTAAATTCTTGATGGTCATCATGTTGCTACTTCCAAGCATTCCTTTGTACACGGAACCATAACTCCCTTCACCTAGTTTGTGGTTAAAATTTTCTGTGATCTTCATAAATTGAGTAAGAGTACCTTATGGGCATAGAGTTGTTATGAGCTTGCAAAAATTCTTTGATGTTCTTGTCCGTTGCTAAGTGCCTTCTTTTGTATTTGTAGATTAGAAATATTGTGACAAATGGTGTCCCAATTATGAACGTTGCTATGCAGAAAACATTGAGGAAAACTTTGATAGGTTAGAATATCTTCTTCTTCTTTTGTAATTATTTTAAGACCAAATCATTTCTGCATACCTACTAGAAATATAAAATCTGAAGTCGTTCAGAATGCAACATCATCTAGGACAGCCGCAGAAGGGATGAAGAATGTGAAAAAGAATTGAAGGAAAATAAGTATGGAAAACAAAACTCACGAGGAAACAGAAAAGTAGGAAGCTACTTTGTACAAGTTTTGTCCAAAAGAATATGAGTAGTGGCATGCATGCATTTACAAATAAATGAAAATAATAACCTTGGTTTACATAGATGATAGACGATATAAGAAACACCATTTGCTTTGTTAGTAATCAACATATAAAGAGAAACAGTGATTTTTCATTATGAATAAATAATTTTGTTCCTTATGTCATGAGCCTCCAGCAAAGTCTCAGTAATTTGGCCCGATGATTTAGTGGCAATGTCCGTGAGGCAACCGGCATGTTACAGCAGTAACGATGGTTCAGTAATAGCAGCGATCGTGCATGATGAGGATTGAATGAAGGTGGTGAGAGGGGGATGATTACATCCTTCCAGGGGGGTAAACAAACACCAGCAGAAGCATGAATGCCACCGTAGCTCTTGTCTAATGTGGAATAGACAAACTGAATCCATCTTCTCTTGAACTGTACAATTAGAGAACCAAACTACTTAAACCCTTTAGGGACATCACTGCATAACATGCTTGCTCTCTTGTAATGCAACGACTTACAAACTCAGCAAACCTCTGAGCTCAATGGCAACTTGCCAGACAAATTCTGCTTGCTCAAAACAAGAGCAGTTAGTGTTGTGCGGAAGAACACCCTAACTAGATGAGAAAAGTAAACAAGAAAAATTAAGAACATGGAGATTTACATGGTTCGGCGAAAGATCTGCCTACGTCCACAGGAGAGAGAGAGACGATTTCTTATTTGAGCATATCTCAAGAGTACAAGGTATAAAGCTGAAATAAATAGATCTCCCTACTTTCCTAAACTTAGTAGGAAAAGAATTCCACCATAAAGATATTATCAAATTTAAAACCCAAATCTAGGAAATATATTAGGAAACAAATAGTTCAAAATCTTCAAGCCTTCCTAGATTTCCCGATTGAATTATGTGGAATTCAAGACAACATGAACAAATCTCCACCTTTGGCTTGAATAAACCACAAGCCTCCACTTGAACCAAGAAAACAAATATATCTCTCCCTCCACCATACCTTCACAAAGGTACGCCCACACCTAGATCGGTGTGGCCTCCATCAACTTCAATGATGAGTGAGAGATATCAAGTCCTTACAAGACTTCAACTTCTCTGTAGTAACCGTCTTTGTGAGCATATTTGTGGGATTATCTTTAGTATGGATTTTCTTCAAAGCAATGCTACCATTCTCCACAAATTCTCGAATTTTGTGATACCGAACTTCAATATGTTTCGTTCTAAAATGGAACACTTGATTATTCGTGAGATATATTGCGCTCTGGCTATCGCAATATAATGTAGCACTTTCTTGCTTTATACCTAACTCTGTGACCAAACCAGTCAACCATATTCTCTCCTTCGCAGCCTTAGTTACTGCCATATACTTAGCTTCGGTTGTAGACAATGCTACAATAGGTTGAAGCATTGCCTTCCACGAAACAACTCCACCGCCAAGAGTAAAGACATATCTCGTGATGGACCTTCACTTGTCCAAATCACCAAGAATTTTGAATCAACATAACCTGCTAAATCGATCGATCCTCCCTTGGAACTAAACATTAAACCCATTCCAGTAGTTCTAGCCAAATAACGAAAGATCCACTTAACAGCTTCCCAATGCTTCTTACCCGGATTGCTCATTTATTGGCTAACGAGACTCACCGCATGAGCCAAATCCGATCTGCTACAAACCATAGCATATATGAGGCTCCCTACTGCACTGGCATAGGGTACTCGAGACATATTTACAACTTCCTCATGTGAAACAGGACATTTTTTCTCAAATAATTTGAAGTGATTTGCTAAGGGTGTACTAACCGGTTTAGCTTTACCCATGTTGAACCGCTCCAAGACCTTCTCAACATACTTCTTTTGATTTACCCAAAGCTTACTTGCATGTTTATCTCAAAAGATTTCCATGCCAAGGATCCTCTTTGTAGCACCAAGATCCTTCATATCAAACTCACTACTTAACGAGACTTTAGAGAAATAATGTGTGACATCCTGAAATTCGACCCCGTTTCGATAAAGTGAAATGGGCATTTCGTCGGCGTGCCTATGGCCTTTTTCTCTCGAGCGATCACTCATGAGTTAACTAACCTATTGGGTAAAGCCGTTAAGGGATGTATCAGCTTGTAAAATCCCTAAAAGCTACCTAATTGGTTGGATTGAGCTAAAATCACGTGATCGATTTTTAATCACGAAATTGAACTCGATTTCGGGAATCGAATTTTAAGCGCGTCATAATTCTTATTTTTAGGATCTCTCATCGCATTCAATTTATTTATTGGCCTGAAAATTTCAATAAAGAAATTATCGGAAGAATAATTTGAAGTCCAAAAGGAAATTTGAAAGGCAAAGGAAAAGAAAAAAAAATTAGGAAATTTGAAAGGCAAAGGAAAAGAAAAAAAAAATTAAGTATTCCCTTTTTCTCTTTTTCCTTTTTCCTCTCTCTCTCTCCCCCTCTCTTTTCTTTTCTTTCTTTTCTTTCCTTTTTCTCTCTTTTCTTTCTCTCTCCTCTCCCCTCCCCCTCGTGTGAATTGCCCCACCGTCCACCCTCTCTCTTTCTTTTCCTTTGACTAGTCAATACTCATCCCCTTTCTCTCTTTTCTCTCTCTCTCTCTCTTCTCTCTCCTCTCTCTTCTTTCTTCCCCTGCACGACCGAACCAGCTCCTTTCTTCCCCTTCTTTTCTTCGCGTGCGAACCAGGAGCTCGGAGATCGCAGCTCGCCGAGGACCGCTCGCCGTTCGTCCCACCGCCGCGCAGCCACACCGCCGCCCGCGCCCTCGCGCCCGCCGCCGTCCGCGCACGTTCAGGCCGCGCAATCCAGCCGACCCAGCTGCTGTTCGCTTCTGTTCCAGCTCCGTCCAGCCATCTCCGGCCACCTCCGGCCACCGCCAACCCCGCCGGACCTCCCCCGTGACCCCCTCGCCCTCCGCCGGCCTTCCCCCGCCGCCCTAGCCGCCGGAGCTGCTCTGTTTAGCCCCGACCAGCAGACCCACGGAGTGGGTTTCAGCACCTTCGGGTCCGCTTTTGGGCCGTTTCCTGGCCCCGAACCCGAGCCGTGCTTTGGGAAGTTTCGTTCCTCGCGTCGCCGCCGTCGGATTGATCCGATTTGCGCGCGATTTGGTGAGTAATCTCACTAATCCAAGATTAGTGGCTAATTATGCTTTAAGCTGGTTTAGATTTAATTAATTATGTTTAGGTTGTTAGATTAGATTAAATTAGCAATTATTAGCCAATTGTGATGCGATTTAGATAAATTGAATGTGTAATTAGCAAGTAGACATAGTCTTCTAATCATTGGAAGTGCCTCGGGATTTTTCCCGACCCTTAGTGGGCTCCAATTAGGCTTTTCGGGCCTAAGTGGATTTTTTAATATTTAAATATTAATTTTCGGAATTAAATTAAATAATTATTTATTTTCTAAAAATTCAACTGAGATGGCCTGGAACCGGAAAATTATGCTGATGAGCGTGGTGAAGTCCGTTTATTTAATCGGGCTTTAATTTGAGCTAAATTGAATTTTTAATAATTAATAATTAATTTTCGAAATTAATTAATAATTAATTATTTTTCGGAAATTAAGATTTTGATGGCCGATAACCGAAATCTCGTGCTGATCGTCGTGGCGCAGTCCGTTTATTTATTTGAGCTTCACGTTGTATGGAATTAATTAAATTGTGATATTTTAGGGATTTACCCTAAATTGATTGGAATTGATTGTGATTGAATTGTTGATTGGTAAATGGTCAAGTATGTTATTCAGCATTTTAATGTCTTGTTGAGTTGATTAAATTATTTGATTGAGAAATCGTTGGGCATTGGTTATCGGTATTGAAAGTAGATTGGTAATCTCTTGAAAGAGGGCACGTGGGCTTGGTGAATTGGAATGTCACCTTGAGAATGCACGTGAGTTCAGTGGTTGAATATGTCACCTTGGCGAAAAGGTCGCCTGAGAGAATGCACGTGGCTCGGAGACGCGGTATGTACTCCTGGAGAATGCACGTGGCTCGGTGACAGAGGCTGGCATCTAAAAGGGCACGTGGTCTCGGCGACTTGATGCATCGCTTTGGTGAAATGCACCGAGAGAATGCACGTGGGCCCGAGGCATCTAAAAGGGCACGTGGTCTCGGCGACTTGATGCATCGCTTTGGTGAAATGCACACGAGAGAATGCACGTGGGCCAGGCATCTAAAAGGGCACGTGGTCTCGGTGACTTGATGCATCACTTTGGCGAAAAGGTCGCTGAGAGAATGCACGTGGGCCCAAGGTTCGAGGCACGTGAACTCGGAGACTTGGAAGGTCGTCCTAGAGAATGCACGTGGCCTAGCTTTTAAATATCCCACAGTGGGGATTGAATTGTATGACATGTAATCGACTGGTTCGATTTGTTTGAAGTAAATGGTGTTTATTGTGAATTGTACTGACTTGCAGGTGGGATCTGAGGCCTAGGTAAGTCCTCTGCCCTGTGCATGTTTAGGCAGCCTTTAGTATAATAGTTTACTAATCGGGCTTAGTGGGGTAGAACTCGCTGAGACGTAGTCTCATCCCAGTTTGGGGAAAACCATTTCGGACCCCCGCTGAAGAGGGCGAGGAGGAGGAATCCGAGAAGGAGAACTCGGAGGTGAGATCTGAAGAGAAGGATTTTTGGAAGAAGAAGACAATCCCGAGAGGGGCCTTGAGTTCGGCCCAGTTCGTCTAAGTTTCTGTCTTCTTATGAAATCTCTGTTTTGATGTAAATAGTTATGAAGTGATTTGTGGTTTGTATAAAAGTTTGGTTATAAATTTCAATATGAAAAATATGGCCCTGCTTTTCTATCCCATCGTTTTATTGTCTGGGATTTTAATCGCTTCCGCATGTACTTAAAATTGAAAGGGTCGGCGATATATTGTCCTGGGATATCGCATTATAAAATCGACCAAGAGTGAAGGATGTGCACGTGCCCGAGGATCGAGGCGTGACATAATGTCTCTCATTTTTCTTGCAGCAATCAACATGTCATCAACATAGAGCATCAACAGAATAAGCGACTTATCATCCAAAACTTTATAGTAGACACAAGAATCATGCACATTCCTCATGTAGCCAATATGAAGCATAAAAGAATCAAACATTTTATTCCATTGCCTTAGAGATTGCTTCAAACCGTAAAGCGATCTCTTGAGCAAACAAACATGATCCCCTTTCCCTTTCACCTTGAAGCCTTCGGGCTACTCCATATAAATTTTCTCCTCCAAGTCACCATGAAGGAATGCCATCTTCACATCTAGCTGCTCAAGCTCCAAGTCATGCATGGCTACCATAGCTAGTAAAACACGAATTGATGTGTGTTTTATAACAGGGGAAAATATCTCATCATAATCAATCCCCTCCTTCTGTGCATAGCCCTTAGCAACAAGTCGGGCCTTGTATCTCTCTTGCTCTTTCTCCATTGCTGCTTTCTTTCTCCGAAGAACCCATTTGCAACCAATGACATTTCGATCCTTGGGCTTCTTCACAAGTTCCCATATCTCATTCTTTTGTAACGACTCCATCTCCTCCATCATTGCGATCATCCACTTTTCTTTGTGATCACTTTTCAAAGCTTCATGGTAGGAGCTTGGATCGCCAGAGCCTATGGTAAGAGCATAAGCAACCATATCCTCAAAACCGTACCTCTCCGGTGCTTTGGGAGTGCACCTTCCTCGACCCGTCGCAATGGTACGAGGAACTTCTACCATTTCTTTGACTTCTGGAGCCTCATTGGATGACTCGCCATTCTCTGCAGATTCTCTGGTTTTAAGCTCCACCTTAACAATAGATTTTTCACTCTCCTCTTCAGCAACTATGCGTGGCACACAGCTTGACTTCAACATTGCAGATTCATCGAATATAACATCCCTGCTCGTCAGAACTTTCTTCTCACTTGGATCCTATAATTTGTAGCCTTTCACTCCTTTCTCATAACTGAGAAATATGCATTGCTTTGATTTTGGATCCAACTTCGAGTGCTTTGAACTCTGCACATGTACATAAGCAGGACAACCGAATATTCTTAAATTAGAATAATCGACAATTTTACCAGTCCATACCTCTTCAGGAATTTTGCATTTAATTGTAGTTGATAGAGACTGATTCACAAGATAACATGCCATGCAGACAACTTCTGCCGAAAACTCCTTGCTCAATCCCGCATGTAGCCTCATGCTTCGAGCTCTCTCTAATAAGGTCCAATTCATCCTTTCCGCTACGCCATTCTGTTGGGGCATATTCGGAATTGTGAAGTGACGTTTAATCCCTTCATTCTTGCAAAGCTCCATGAATGGTGTCGATTTGTACTCTCCTCCATTGTCCGATCTCAAGCACTTAACCTTCTTCCCCGTTGAAGTCTCAACTTTAGCTTTCCATTCTTTGAACTTTACAAAGACTTCACTTTTGTGTCGCGTGAAGTAGACCCAAACTTTGCGAGAGAAATCGTCAATGAATGTCACGAAGTATTTCTTCCCCCCTTTTGACTTTACCGGTGAAGGACCCCATACATCCGTGTGTACATACTTAAGCACGCCCTTGCTTGTATGAGTTGCAGTATTGAACCGAACTCTACATTGTTTTCAAACATACAAAATTTGTAGAAATCTAATTTGCATGTTTTTATACCTTTAAGTGCATTCCTCTTGTGAAGCTCCATCAATCCTCTTTCTCCCATATGCCCGAGACGCATATGCCATAGATAGGTGTTATCTATCTCCATGCTAGCATCTGAGGACACAGATGCTCCACCTTGCACTGTGGTTCCTATAAGTCGATATAGGTTCTCGTGCCTCTGTCCCTTAAGAACAACCAGAGCTCCCTTAATCACCTTCAAGACTCCACCTTGAGCCGTGTACTTGCATCCATTGGATTCAAGTGCTTCCAATGAGATCAAATTCTTCCTTAGACCCGGAACATGACGCACGTCTGTCAAGGTTCTAATCATGCCATCAAACATCTTGATTTTCACGGTTCCAACACCCACAGTCTTGCATGAAGTATCATTCCCCATGAGAACTGAACCACCATCATATGCCTTGTAGTCATCGAAGGCTTCTCGATGAGGACACGTGAAAAGTGCATCCGGAGTCCATGATCCCCGAATCTTCAAAGGTGTCCTTCCCCAACGATATGGACAAGACGTCCCCATCATTGGTCTCAATGCTGTCAGCTATACTTGCCTCATCTGAGCTCTTCTTCTTTTTCTCATTCTTAGTTGGACAGAATATCTTGGTATGCCCTTCCTGATTATACCCGTAGCATTTTCCTTTGAACCTTCCCTTGGATTTTGATCGACCCCTACTACTCGATCCTCGATTCGTTGATCTTCCTCTTCCTTGATTGCTTTTCTCCTTTGCAAAGAGTCCCTCTCTCGAAGATTTTGAACTACTTGCCCTTTTTCGAGTCGTTTGAAATTAGGGCAGCAGTCACCTCTCCGATCTCTAGAGTTTCTTTGCCATAAAGGAGCGTAGTCACCAAGTGGCCAAACGAATCCGGCAACGCTGCCAGTAATAGAAGCGCTTTGTCTTCATCCTCAAACTTTACCTCCAAGCTTGTAAGTTCACTAATCATCTTATTGAACACGTTGAGGTGTTCCAACAAATCTCCTCCTTCACTCATCTGAAGTGAATACAATCTCTTCTTCAAGAACAACTTGTTCGTAAGAGATTTTGTCATGTAAATGCCTTCGAGTTTGAGCCATACCTCCGGAGCATATTCAATTTCCGCTACATATTGAAGGGCCTCATCCGATAGGTTCAATCGGATTGCGCTGCACGCCCTCTCCTCCATGTCGGCCCAATCATCATCAATGATGGTATTTGGCTTGTTTGATCTTCCAAGAAGAACCTTCGATAAACCTTGTTGAATCAATAGATCCTTCATCCTTCTCCGCCATAGTGTAAAACTATTCTTCCCGGTGAATCGTTCAATATCAAATCGAACGGTTGAACCTTTTCTAGCCATCTAGTTAGAAGTCGCAATACAGGAACAGAGAACTTGGATTGCTCTGATACCAATTGTTGTGCGGAAGAACACCCTAACTAGATGAGAAAAGTAAAAAAGAATAATTAAGAACACGGAGATTTACGTGGTTCGGCGAAAGATCCACCTACGTCCACGGGAGAGAGAGACGATTTTTTATTTGAGCGTATCTCAAGAGTACAAGGTATAAAGCTGAAATAAATAGATCTCCCTACTTTCCTAAACCTAGTAGGAAAGGAATTCCACCATAAAGATATTATCAAATTTGAAACCCAAATCTAGAAAATATATTAGGAAACAAATAGTTCAAAATCTTCAAGCCTTCCTAGATTTCCTGATTGAATTATGTGGAATTCAAGACAACATCAGCAGTTAGCTCAATAAAAGATCACTCAAACCAACTGGAATTGGCTCTAAGAATCTATTTCCACTGAATTCCAGTATAATCAAGATGCTCATTTCCGTTATTTGCTCCAGCAAACTACCAACAAACCTATTGCTTCCTTTTTCAAAGCTTCAAGTCCCCACGAGAGATTACTGATACCTACAGGAGCTAAACTTGAGAGCAGATCGCCTCCAAGAGACGAAAAAACTCTCAAACCTCTGAATTCACCTAAGAATTAAGAAACCTTCCCGGTAAGTCCATTCCCTTCGAGATAAAGCATTTGCAAAGCGCTGCAGTTTCTGTGTGCGTACCGAGCGAAGCTATTCCTCTGAGGCATATCATCAAACGGCGTCCGTGCATTATCCATTTGGCCTCATTGGATCAATAGCTATGAAAGTTTCCTCATACCTCATAACAGAGAGAATAAAAACTATGTATTCCGCTGAAGAAGGCATATAGATTCCTATTACACGTGGTACATGGACGTATCCTGATTCGATCCGTAGTGCGATGAAGCCTTTGAAGCCGCGCACGATGACGATTCCGCAATCAAACATGTCAGGACGTGTAGCTTTGACTTCTTTGATGAAAGATCCTTTCGGTTTTGGTTGTGTGCGATAAGCGTGAGCCGTGGATCATCAATTCCTAGTATTGAGCTCGAGAGCTTCGTCTATGGAGGTTGAGCTTGCTGAGAAGAAGGTGACTCCTTTAAAAAGGAAACTTCAGTCCTGTAACTGAAATCCAGCGATGGAGAGAGAGCTTGAGCTGGAGACGGTACGGTGGCACTGGATTGTCGTCGTGTCTGGGCTACCGTGCTTGATGGGCTTAAAGGAATTGGATCTCACCAATTAGAGATGATGGGCTGGATTGCCTTAAGCCCAAATGGAATGAATGTGGCCGGACTCCATTGATGGATCTTCCATTGATTTTTTTTTTTAATTCTCTATTCTATTTTTATTTTATTAAGTTTTTTTTTTTTTTAAGAAAAAGTGCATATTCGATTAGTCTGTTAAAATTCAGGTCTCAACACCTACTATCGATACATGAAATGGAATACTATATTTCAAGGAAGTTGTCAAAAGAGTGTCTCTTGAATTATTAGTCAAGTGACTAATTAAGGAACTAATTCACGAAAATTAGAAGATCTAACGAAAATTAGAAAATTTAAACTCTATGCAAACAAAAAAGTAGTCATGTAGTTACTCACACAACACTCACTTTAATTTCTTTTCTTTTTACATTGGGAGTTCTAGCCCTTCGATGGAAAGGAGATACAATCTAGGTACACGTATAACCACAATTGATGATGAATCCGTTTGGGGTGATTTCAACTGTCCCTTTTTTTTTCCTGGAAATCTTGCAACTCCTACAATTTGGTTTTCATAGGTAAAGCGAAGCTCTAAAACATTTCAAACACACATATATTGAGGTGTATTAACGTGTACAACTTGTCATTATTTCATGGATTTAAAATATTTGTCATTTTTTAGTTTTGAAGAGAAAGTAGTTAGTGAAAGTGTGTGCAGAATCATGCAATATTGCTGTTACATATCATTGCCAACCGATGCTTACCACCCCCATGGTACTGGGATCCGCAAACCTGAAGATCCTACTGAAATCACTGGAGGCATAGCATCTAAAGTATATGAATCAAAGTAGCAAAAGAAAGTTGTCTTATATGAGTTACTATCATAGAGATGAGTCAACTCAGATGTCGTACCCCAAATAATGGAGTCAAAATCCTTACGGTTGGGTCATGTGTGTTAAATCTGAAGAACGATTCCCTAATTGAATCTTCACGTTGGGGTGTGAAAGAAATTAGTGGAACGCTGGATGAAGTTGATAGAGTTTTCAGTTCCATCTCGGTTTCACCATAGTCACAAGCCAGCACATGACTGCTCGGGTATAGAAATGGCTTGGGAGACGTTCTTAGCTTAACTGAAGGACTCACACACAATAATAAAGTTGCAAGTTTTAAGACTTAGATGAGCAAAATGGAAGTTTTAAGACTAAAATACATTATGTTGACCAAATGAAAGTTTCAATCGTTTAAATTAGCGCTAATGTCACTTTCAAGACCATATGATGGTCCCATCGGTATTTTCTCAGGAATTTGATCGATTTTCGATCAAAGCAAATGAATTGCAAAGAAAATAAACTTTTGTTGCAACTGGAGAATAAAGAGTTTGAATTTTGGTGAGCCAAATGCTGAGCGGCCTCTAAATGATTAATACCAAGTCAACGAGGACATTGGACCACTAGCAAGTCTATGTAAGATGGCATGTTTCGCAGCGCTCTGTCGTGAATATTCTACATAAAACAAGTGATTTGGTTTATAGATAATTAACTGGATTAGCTGAAATTCACATTGGATGAACATATAAAATATGCTTCCCAAGCATGGTTATGAACCCAAACATACATCCCATTTAGGAGATTGTATGGACTACACATGGCAAAACTATATATGAAGTAAAATAAAAACACAATAACCTAAGAGCCAAAAAAAAATGTAATACAACTAAACTAGCTCACCTCCCTCCCAACATAATACCATATTGTGGGGAAACAAAGCTTTTCCAATTAAATTTTGCATAGTTCTAAACATCATTGCTACATCCAAATGGAAAACTAGCAGAAATTATGGAAGCGCCTGATGAAGTTGAAAATGTTTCTAATTCCATCTAGGCTTTGTCATTGTCAATCGGCTCATCTGGTGGGTAAAAAAGCGGTTTTGGAGGCATTTGAATATTACCAATATCTCCTTCAAGCATTTCTAAGACTTTGTTCATTGGAGGCCGATGGTCAGGGTTTAATTGTATACACCAAAGTGCAACTATTATCATCTTTTTTATCACCTCCCTTTCCTCTTCTACAACTTCTTCCATTTCAACACTTTCTTTTTCATTGACTTGGTCATACACCCACAGTGGAAAATAAATTTGGCTTGAGTGCTCCGCATTTGCATTTATATTTTTCCTTCTACCTGCCATTTCCATGAGCAACATCCCGAAGCTATAGACATCCGCTTTATAAGATACACCACCGATATTTTTGTAGAACAACTCAGGCGCCATATATCCCAAGGTTCCTCTTGCATTAGTCACCGAGACTATGCTATGATCAATTGGATAAAGTTTCGCAAGTCCAAAATCAGAAACTTTCGGAGTGAAATTATTGTCTAAAAGAATGTTGTGAGGTTTGATATCAAAGTGTAGTATTTGCATGTCACACCCCCGATGTAAATATTCAATCCCCTTCGCCACCCCAAAAGCGATCTCATATATTTTCTTGTAATCAAGAAACTTATCACCTTCCTCAGTGAAAATGTGCTTATCCAAAGATCCATTTGACATGAAATCATACACGAGAGCTTGTTTCGAACCTTCAAAGCAAAAACCGATGAGTTGCACTACATTAACATGATGAATTCTTCCAATAGTAGCCACTTCATTGATAAAATCTTGGCCATGGGCCTTGGACTGCTTCAAAATCTTGATGGCCACTTCATTGCCGCTTCTGAGCATTCCTTTGTATACAGAACCATACCCTCCTTCACCTAGTTTGTGCTTAAAATTTCTAGTGATCTTCTTAATATTCGAGTAAGAATACCTTATGGGCAAAAAGTTGTTATGAGCTTGCAAAAATTCTTCGATGTTCTTGTCCATTGCTAAGTGCCTTCTTTTGTACTTGTAGATTAGAAATATCGCAACAAATGGCATCCCAATTATGAACTTCATTACACAAAAAAGTACTGAAGAAAATTTTGATTGGTTAGAATAAGTTTTTTTTTTTCATAATTATTGTAAGAATAAGTAATTGCGGCTTACCTAATAGCATTATAAAATCCCAAGTGGTCCAAAATGCAATATCATCGAGGACACCTATGGAAGTAATGATTGATGTTAAAAAAAAAAAATGAAGGAAAAGAAGTTCAGAAAGCAAAAGACACGAGGAAACAGAGTGGCAGCAAACTACTTTGTACAAGTTGAATCTTGTCCAAAGAATATGAGAAGTGGGATACGTGCATTTGCAAATAAAAGGAAATAATGAGCTTCATTTTTCATGTAGATGAGAGGATTCAAGAAACTCCTTTCGCGTAATTAGCCATCAACAAATCTAGAAAAAATGTGCTTTTCATTTTTAATTAATAATTTTGTTCCTCCTATCAATACATGACTACAATTTTTTTAAGGATTGTTAACGATTGTCTCTTGGATTATTAGTTGAGTGACTAATTAAATAATTAATAAGAAAATTAAAAAAAAAAATTCTTTGCCAACAAAAACCTAGTCATGTGGTTGGTGGCACAAGAATCCTTTTTTCGTTTTTTTCACAGTGGGAGATTTAGCCCTTTTATGAAAGAAATGATAAAATACACACATATATGCATTGACGTACACCATCATGTATATTTTGTCATAATTTTCTTGGATATTAGATATTCCTTTCATTTTCTAGTTTTGAAGAGAAAGTAGCAAGTGAAAGAGGGTATAGAATCATGCAAAATATCAAGAAATTTCATCGCCGATCAATACTTACTGCCGTAATAGTGGATGGATCCGCAACCCTGACCTCCGGTGTAGCTATTTGTTAAACGGTTGGAATAAAAGAAGCGATAGAGATGAAAGTAGCCATACCAATCAGAGTAGCAAATGAAAGTTCTCTTCAGTGAAGATGGATAAAAATTATTGTAGTGGGCAGAACAAATCCATCGGCCATGATGCTATGAATTAGCTTGTAGTTGTAGGAGCTACTGTTAATGTGTTCTCCAACTCCAAAATAATCTGTCCATGTCCACTTGTAAATGTTGCAAAAATCCCCAACATCCGAAACTTTTGGATTGACCGAAGCATACAAGTTCCAATTCGATGAGGTATTGGAAGAGTGCAAACCCTTGGTGCATGAACCGGTAGTGATGTAGAATGGAGAACTAACTGTCTTTGAGCAGTTCACAATGACCAATGTACTTTGGTTGAAGTATGAGCTTAGCAACAATGAATCACGAGGAAGAGATGAGCAGTTATCCTTTTGCAATCCATCGTTGACCAATCTGAATTGTTTAGTGGAATAATTGATAGACTGCACATAGTATCGGTTATCATCAATATAAAACAGTCTGATTATCTTCACAAATCAGCTCGAAAATGTTACCGCATCCTTTCGGATCTGTCTTTAGTCGAAATGGGTAACTTATATTGTGAATGTTACCACATGATGAAGTGAAGCAATGCTGTTTACTCTCAACACTGCAAGTCATCGCTAGAAATAGAAGAAGAGTGAGTAGCAACACTCGATGAATATTCATGGAGCGGAGAGCATTAACCATACCTCTGTATATCTTTGGGCAAAGAGAAATTGGTAAAGAATTGCTGGGAGTGTGTGGAGGAGGTGCAATATAAAAAGATTGAAAGAAGATGGAACGATCCTTATTTGATTGGGGACTTGGAGTCACCTGGTCTTATAGAGAAGCCCCCAAGTCAATCAACGGAACAAATGAATGGAGAGTCAAGAAATTAAAGAGGTGAAGTGGTGAACTGAAAGTGAGGTTCCATTATTAGTGGAAGTCATGGAACAGCCGGTTTCCATCCCTATTTGATCTTTCCTTCTTCACTATCTCCACTTTGCTTCCGCTCTACTCCACGTGATTCTTGGGTCCACATCCTATTAACAAACAAATATACTCACTACCTTTCCTCTTATTTTCTTCTTCGTTTTTCCCCTCCTCCATTCTTCTTCTCTTCTTCTTTGAAAATTTTTTGTTCCATCATCAGTGCTTAATCACTTGATATGTATTCAATATTTGCTAAATTACGTCACAAACTTTAGACGTATTCCAATTTCTTACACAGTCAAATCATTTCTTTAAATAAATAATCGCTATAAGAAAATTGTCTCATATGGCTATGATATATTGCAGTGCATCATTGTCGACCTAGTCATCATGTATATCTTAAAAAAGAAAAAAAAAAATCCTTATATGAAGCTAAAATGTATAATTTGCAATAGTTTATGTGCATGGTAGTTACATAAAATACCCTCTCCTATTTATAAATAGTATTCTTGCAATGCACAGTGGGAAGAATGACTGTAGTTGCTAATACAGCTATATATGGATGGGATCCACGTAGGGCCAATTTGAAGCAATAGTGGGTCCAAATGACTTTGTACGTCATATAGACTTTATATCTTCTTTATTGGAAATTTTCTCACCCTAATGCTGGACGGGACAGATGAGAACGGGACAGATGAGGGGCAGATGAGGGGCTACCGTTCTTAGCCAGAATCATAAGGGAGACATGCTTCGAGAATTATTGAAGATAAAAAGCAACCCTAATAGCCTTTGATGTGGATTAGAGATTAGTGTGTGCAATTGGTTCAATCACTTGTGATATCTCTTTCTTAGCTACAATTAAAAGGGACAGGTACTTTAATAATTCTTGAAGGCAAAAGCAAAGTCTTTTAAAAGAGTCACAACATGTAATAGAGAATTATGTGACATTTGTGCAATCACGTCAAGCCCGTGGCATCTCTCCTTTCATCTCCACATCATATTCATTTTGGTCGATTGATGCAGTTAACCAATTTCTTAAAATATATATATGGAAGAAAACTTTTGTTTGGCTACTAAAATAAGATTTGATTAGCGGTGTAAGGTTGAATAAGTTACTAAGTAAGGACATTTGTTGTAGTGTGGCCTCTTTATTTAGTTGAACTTTGCGCACAAAAGAGAGTCAAAAAGTAAGAAAACATCTCGACAGATTTGCTTTTTGGAAGCCAACGAGAATCATGCTTTCCAGCTTGTAAATTTAATTAGTTACTAGACTTTTGTCGTGTCTTATGTCATCGTTACCTTTGAGCTAAAAAAGGGTATAACAATGGAAGAATCATATTAGCGCGTCCTCCGTGACACTCTTTAAGAACACTGAAAATAATGACTATACTTTATGCACAATATGCACGATGTGAATTGAACTGAAAATAGGACTTATATATGTTCCTATTAGAATGTAACCAAAATATTATCTTAATCAAACGGGCTATTTTTCCATTTATGAAAGATAATTAGTAAATCCTAATCAATCCTTTCTTAGAAACTTTTTAACAACATATACTATGTTAGGGTATACTAATACATTGACTATTCAGCAAAACGATAGTTAGAGCTATCTTACCCTTTTAAGTCTTAAGCATATCTTCGATACTTTGAGGCATGGTGGCTCAAGCGGTAAATCCGTCGCAAATTTGATAAGTGTGTTTATCACTAGAAGCATCGTGCCTGGGACACGGTAGACAACGTGCTAAAGCTCAGCCATTCGATAACCACTGCAGTTTGAGGGGCGTCACAAGTCAATCCCAATTCAACCATTTCAATGCTTACAATCGAACAATTTTGGCTTGACAAAGCCATACTGGATCTGACAAATCTTTAGGTTCAAGATATTGAAAAGGATATTACATACTGGGAATCAGAGACGTTTAAAATTAGGGGAGCTTCCCTCTTTTTTTATTGCTTTTGAGATTTTTTGGGTTTATCGGGCACCTTAATCAACAAAAGCTGGTTGACCCCCATTTACTTTATTAATGATCTCTCACCTTCTCCTTTTTTTAAAATTTATTTTTGCCCTCTCTTTCGTACAATAGATTTTGCTTTGGGACCAAATAAAGGGTCTCCTATGTTTGATTGCAACAGGGAAGGAAAGGCAATGAGCTTTTTAGTTCGATTGGATTTTGAGGAGACAACTTTGTGGTGAATAGCGATAAGGGATATGAACAACACGTTGATCTGGCTCTTCATCTTTAGCCAAGCGGAGCAGCTTATAATTGCTATGGTTGGGCTCTCAAATCTCTAGTCTATAGACACTACCTGCCCATTTTTATTTTTTATTTTTGTCTAAAGATGGACATTAATAATAAGTTGCAACCGTAACTAAGTTCGGTATCATTACATAATAAAACCCATTCAATGAGTCCTTATGTTAGCCGATTTTCTACTCTAAGCATATATGAATACTCATGGTGTTTCAGTCTATGACACTTATATTTTTACCGATTATTGTATCATGAATTTAGACTGTTCGAGTATCGAAAGCATATAAGTAATCATAGCAGACACGAAGGAGAAATTTTTCCGTTCTTAACATTTATTTATACCTAAAAGAATGAATCAGTGGATTTATTTAACAAGCAAAACAATTTTTTTTCTATTCAATTTTTCACCTTCAAGAACTAGCAAGTAGAAAAGAAACATGCAATCCCATGAAAGCACACGATGAGGCAAATAATGGTAGCATGCTTCAATTCGACAATACCACAACACAGAGAAGAGTAGACATCACCAGGGCAAAAATTGTTTTGTAGCCTATGGATTTTTGTTATGTCCAGGGATCTCTTGTCCTATTGCCTCAGAACAGTGACAGTTCTTTTCTAGAGCCAATGCGTGACTCACAAAATGCATTTGACGTTAGAATCTGCGTGACCAGGAATTACCATCACCGGTCACACCGTCTTAAGTGAACACTTGAAAAGAAATAATCTCCTAATCACTAGAATTACATTAAAACAGAGGTATTGTGTATAGATATCATCAGTAAACGGCAACGCTCTCTTTTCCTTCCTAAATCTAATGGCATTTTGAGCCGGCGATATCCCAAATTTATTGAAAAACTTAGTTTCCAAAACTAAGTGAAACTCAATATGGGTTTATAAACTTGAAATTTATGCTTTGTATCCAATGACATTGCATTGTTACAGCAAATAATTTGGAGACATGTTTCAGCTAGTCTTTCCATTAAGGATTCTGCTACACATGATATCGTACACAAACCACTTCAGTTAATTTGTAACCTTTATTCATTGTTTCGCTGAGCATGTTGTTCCATCATCTTCCGATAAATTCTCGCAGCTCATTGACAAACTAAAAATTTTGATCCATATGAGTAAACAGTCAAGCTGAGAAATGACAGTAAAACGTACGAGATACTCCCTAATATTCCAATGACTTATCGATTCTTGTGGAAGTTCTTTGCCTGTTACTATGCTAGCGGTTGAAAATGTTGAATTAACATCAATTAATACTGTCTTTACTCGAAACAACTACACACCTATGTAAGAAAACACGAAGAACGAGAGGAGAATCTCAAAGCTTTAGCCATTATATGACCAGGAAAATTAAGGGAGAACCAGTTCGCCCGCAGAGCAGAAAACTATTGCAGAATTAAAGAATAAGCAAAGGCGCATCATGTCTAGCACTGTAGCTTGCTCTATATAAGGCAAAACAAAGGGATGAGCCTTGTTTGACGGGAGACTTGGAGTGGCCTTGTCCTATAGAAAAGTCCAAGTCAGGCACGTAACAAACTTATGCAAGTCAAGAATTTAAAGGAGGTGGACCCAAACTGAGGTTCCATTCCATTAGTGGAGTCGTGTCCAATCCTTCTCAATTGATGACCCCCTTTATTGACCTACATATGCAGCACATCTCGGAAATTCCCATCTACTGAAAATTCAAAAGATTTTGCTTCACATAAGATCTGTCTTTCTCCACGTTTCTTCCACTCTCTCCACATGACTATTGGTTCCACATCCTATCAACGAGCAAATGCTTCTCTCTCCTTCTCTTTCTTATTTTCTTCTTCGTTGTTTTCCTCCTCCCTTCTTCTTCTCCATCTTCTTTCTTCGCCTGGCCAGTCACGATCATATGAAAATTCATGTATGGTTTCGATGAACAATCAAAAATGAAAAATGCATCCAAACTTCTTCTTCTCCATATCACGACATAGTAAATCAATTTTGACGCGGTATCATGAAACCATGTTATACAAGTCCACCGGTCTCTTCTTTCAAATGAAACAATAATTCTCTTGATTGTTAGATAAGTCCAAGGATTTGTTCTTGTGTGCAATGATTTCTTATATATTTGGACACTAACAATAAAATAATTGCAGAAATAAAACTATCACGGAGTGAAATACAATGAGAATTCATACACAGTTAGAGTAGAAAATAGGCTAGCATAAGGAATCACTAAAAATAGTAGAAAATAGCTAACCAGCCAGCGGTCGGCAGTAGGTGGCAGCGGGTGGCGAGTGTGAGCGATAAGAAGAGGCTTTTTTCTTTTCAATTTTTATTTCAAAAACAAAAGCTTCTCATTTTTGTTCCAAACCTATTTTTGTACCTAAAATTTGTATAGGAAAAAAAATGAAGTTGCATTTTCAAATGGATTTCTATTTCAAATTCATTCCCCTAAACATTCCCCTAAACAGATAAATAGAAAAATAGAGAGACAAAATAGTTATCATGCACACCATTTACCTAATTAGAAATACAACTCCGGAGAGGATTCACGTCCAACTTTATTTTTGGGTGCTTTTTTCCCCCAACATATGACTGTTAACATTACTAGAACGCCTTAAGAGATAAAAAAGGAACTTAATTTTTAATTAGAACCTTACAAAATTTTGACAACTCAGCACTTTTGTTTTTCTGTCCTGTCGAAAGTTACAGGACTAATTGAATTATTTAAGAAAAATTATGAAATAATTATACGCAAAAATACATGATAATGTTCGTATATGATGAAAAATTTAAGTATTTAGAGTTATTAGAGGTTATCTTACCCTTGCGAGTCTTAAGCATCTCTTTGATGCTTTGAGGCATGGCGCTTCAAGGGGTAAATCCATTTCAAATGTGATAAGCTGTTATTGTTTTTAGCTTTATATTGATTTTCCAACAATAAAAAGATCACTTTTTGGGTATTTATCACTAGAAGCACCGTGCCTGGTACACGATAGGTAACCCGTTGAAACTTGACCATTCGACCCAAATACCAGGAACATAATTGATGTGGTTCAATGGGCAATACAAGTCAATTATTTCAATGCTTACAATGAAGCAAGCTCTGGCTTGGCAAAGCCATATTGGACCCAACAGATCTTTAGGTTTAGGAACTTGAAAAGAATATTACAGATTAGGAAGTAGAGACGTTTGAAATTAGGGGAGCTTCCCTCTTTTGTTCTAACTTTTTACTTTTTGAGTTTATTGAGCCCCTTAATCAACAAAAGCTGGCCGACCCCAATTTACTTTGATAATGATCTCCTCCCTTCACCTTTTTGTTTTTTTGTGTTTTCTTGCTCTCTCTTTCATCCATTAGATTTTGCTTTGGCACCAAATAAAGGGTCTCCTGTGTTTGATTGCAAAAAAAAAAAAAAAACAAAAACAAAAAATAACAAATAACAAATAACAAATAACAAATAACAAATAAAAAGCAAAAACAAAAATAAAATAAAAAAACAAAAACAAAACAAAACATTAGTTGGATTGGATTTTTGGGAGATATCTTTGGGGTGAGTGGCGATGAGGATATGAACACCATGTTGATGTGGCTCATTGCTATGGTTGGACTCCTAAATCTTTAGCCTATGGGCAGTGCATAACCAAGAAAATATTCCCATCCAGCAAGTTTTGAATCTTCGGATTGAAACTAATAATGCAAAACCATGCATTACATTGCTTGGAAATAGAACAAGGAAGACTAGCAACACCAAGGAGATATTTATGGAGCTGAGGGTACTAATTATGTCTCCAATTGTCTTTGGGAAAAGAGATAGTGGTAAAGAATTGGTTGGTCTATGTGGAGGACAGAAGGAGGCACAACATTATACGATTGAAAAAAAGATTAGACGAATCTCGCTAGATTGGAGACTTAGGAGTCACCTCAACCGATAGAAATGCCCAAGTCAGTCAACATAACAAAAGCATGCAAGTCAAGAAATTAAAAAGGAGGCCCCAAACCAAAGTCCCATTATCATTGGAGTCATGTCCAACCCTTGGAAATTTTACACCCATTGAAAATTCAAAAGTTTCTTCCAAACTCTCTTCACATGATTATTGGCCCTAGGGGTGATCGGATCCAGGGTGGGTAGGTTCCAAACCTAGAACCCGTACTCGACCTGTTATAACCGGTTCCCCTTTTTTGGACCCTATACCCGACCCTGTTTACATTGGACCCTGTACCTGACCCACCCTATTTTTCCGATCTAGTTCTAGGGTTAACCCTGTTTATATTGGAACTTGTTTTGCAACCGCCTATCTATACGATTTCGAATTTTATTTTAATATATGAGAAAACAACATAATTCTTCTAATTTATATTGAAATATTAAGCGTAATTAATAAGTAAATTTCTATTTCATTTCGTATGCATTAGCGAAACCCTAGATGATTTTAGGTCACGACAGCTTGATGATTCCACCGGGGTTTTATTTTTGGGGATCACTTGGCAGGAGGCCTTCTTCATTCCTTGGAAAAAAGAAACACAAAAAAAAAAAGGGAATGAAAAGCTTGAGAGTCAAGGTCAAGGTTAGGAGGCAGAGGAGACATGGGCAGCGTAGAGAGGGACGTGACAAGCCAGCATGGAGAAAAAGAAAAAGAAGAAATAGAACAGTGCACTGTTCATCTTCTTTATGGGCTCCCTCCACACGCCACAGCCGCCAACTATTGCATCTGTGTCGTCGCGGTTGCACCACCGCGCCACCCGCTGGAGCCCCCTCACTAGTGAGCTCGCATTGCCACTCGTCACCCCTGTTGTGGCCGCAACGACCCAACACCTCTGACGCTCGAAGCTCTATCGCCGTCCCCCTTGCCCCTGTTAAGCCGCCACTGCACCAGCACCACCGCTCAGCTCCTCGCGACACCAGCAACCAGTGGAGCTGCAAGGTCGACAAGAAGGCATACAATCCGGTTCTCAAACAGGGGAACAAATTAGGGTTTGGACTACCGATTCTCAAACCAGTTCCCAAACCGGTTCGGTCGATCTAGTTCCCGGGTGGGTAATCCCTCGGAACCGGTTCTGAATTTTGGGAACCGATTCCCGAACCGGTTTCAACGGGAACCGGTTCCCAACCCTGTTTTCCGAGTGGGTTGGTCCGGGAACCGGGTTTACCTGGTCCGATTGCACACCCTTAATTGGCCCCACATTCCATCAACAAACTAATCCATCTCTCTCCCCCATCACTTCCTCCTAATACACAATCTTTATTTCTTATAGCGTATTCCCTCACCATCTTTGAAGAGAATCTTATAGCGGGTTCAATAGTTTGGCATAATTAGAAGACTTCTATTTTATTAAAGTGACGTTATATAGTGTACATTAGTCATTAATAAGTTCAAGAAAATACAAGTATCAATAATTAGAAGACTTCTATTTTACTAAAGTGAAGCTATATAGTGTACATCGGTTATTAATAAGTTCGATAATATGTTGGAAGATTACAACCCCTCAATACATGGACTTGTGACGACATAGAATGGAGAACAAATTGACTACAAGCAATTCACAATGACCAATGGACCATCACGGTCTATTTTGTATGGGCTGTTTGGGTCAATACAGTACTTGAAGTTATACACTGCCCATGAATGACAAGGGAGAGACGAGCAGTTGACTAATCTAATTTGGTGGATGGAATAATTGATAGAGTACACATAGTATTGATCATCACATAAGTCTAGAATTATGCAATAATCTTCACAAGCCAACTTATTCTCCTGCTCACTGCACCCCTTCAGTTCATTCTTTAATCAAAATGAGTAGCTTAATTGTGAATGTCACTACAGGATGAAGCAACGTACTATGAATTACTCACTTGGAGGGACATTGCTAGTGATTACATGCAACAAAACAAGGAGGAGCGGCAACACTGCATAGACATCGGCGGAGCTAAAAGCATTAATCAAGTCAAATCAAATCTCAGTTTGTCTTTGGGCAAAGCAAAATTGTTAAAGAACTACTTGGGTTATGCAAAGATGGCACCATATAAAAAGATTGAAAAGAGGTTGGATGAATCTTATTCGATTGCAGACTTTGGAATCGCCTCGTCCTATAGAAAAAATCAAGTCAGTCAATGGACCAAGTCAAGATATTAAAGTCGAAGTTGACATTATTAGTGCTGTAATGGGCACGGCGAGGCCAACCTTGATTCAGACCCCCCCCCCCCCCTCTTAATCACCTACATAGAAATTTTTGAACATCATTTAATGCATTTGATTGATTTTTCTTTCTCCGCGTAATTGTTGGGTCCACATCCCATCAACAAACAAATCCTCTCTCTCTCTCTCTCTCTCTCTCTCTGACCCATCAACAAACAAATCCTCTCTCTCTCTCTCTCTCTCTCTCTCTCTCTCTCCAACTTTTTCCTTTTTTTCTTCTTCGTTTGTTTCCTTCTCCTTTCTTCTCCAACTCCCTCCTTCACCGCCTGAGTCACGATCATAGGAAAATTCTCATGTAGTTTCGAGGAACAAGATCAAAAACAAAAACTAGTCTACCTCAAAACAACTTCTTTCTCCATGTCATGACGTAGCACATCAATTTTGATATAGTACCACGAAACCGTGTTAAATAAGTCCACTCAATTGTTCTTTTGAGTGCAACAATAACTCCGTTACTTGTTAGAAAAGTTCAACGATTTGTTCTTGTCTGCAGTGATTTATTATGTTTTTTCGACGTGATACAATAATCTGCAGAAATATACTTATGATAGAGTAAAGTAAAATGAGAATTCATATACAGTTAGAGTAGAAAATGGGTTAGCATAAGTACTCACTGAATGGGCATAAAAGGATTCACACCCATATGTTATCTAGAAATTTCAAGAAAGGTATCTGGTTAATTTGGCACTTCTACACTTTAGCGGGGCATGATCTTTTGATACTATTTTAATGCTTCGTTTGGGAGAGGCAAGAAAGAGGAAAAAGGAGGTGGATGAATAAATTTTTTTCCTTTTTCCTCCAATTCACTCTGGTAGAACATTCGAACTTTTCAAAATTAAATTTTCTTCTTGTCAATACAGAGTATATCAGTTTTGACGCAATACCACGAGACCATGTCAGCATGTATCAGAATATTTTTTTTCTTATTTCTTCTCCCAGGACATTTATTTATAGAATGTAGAAATCCAATTCAGGATTACCAAATATGCTGTAATACTTAACAAATGCAGTAGAATGAGGTCACGCATTGCATATGATGAGTTTGCATAACTCAGTTATCGCTGCAATCTCGCTGATACCGGATTTCTCACTTTGCATGGTTATATTCCACCACCAAGCAGTATGCTACTTCAAATTAAGGC
The DNA here is from genome assembly GCA_017140325.1 of Eucalyptus leucophloia subsp. euroa. Classification (NCBI taxonomy): domain Eukaryota; kingdom Viridiplantae; phylum Streptophyta; class Magnoliopsida; order Myrtales; family Myrtaceae; genus Eucalyptus; species Eucalyptus leucophloia. Next base: position 4,599,654 of record CM029478.1, on the reverse strand, counting down.
GACTTTCAATTCGTTAATCCAAAGAATAACCTGTGTTAAAGTCGCATAGGAGAAAGAATGGAGTTGCCAATGGTATCTATTATGCGTAAATGCCACGCCTTTGAAGATCTCTTGAGGATAATTGATTCTCAGTTTTGTTGATGATGATATGTCCAGAGGTAATCCTGAACTCACAGTCGTAACATTTACGGAAATGATGTAATCTAATCAAATAACAGATCGGAGAGAACTGAATTAACACTTATATGTTGTAGTTTCTATTGGTGAAATGACTCTTTTGATCAAGTTAACTCACTGATTCTGGCCATCCCTGTTCAATAAGTAGGAAATCTATCCTGGATTGCATAGCAAAGGCGACCATGTCTTGACGCCTCATGCACATTGACAAGATTCTCTTCAGTTTCGAATCACATTTTTCAAGATTTCAAGACTAAGAACAGAAAAATGTGAGAACAACCAAAGAAATATTGCCATCAATTAAAAGGTGGACTCCATTAGAATCGACAGTTACACAAATACAAAGATGAGTAACTTTTCTTGATGCTTAACATTTAAATTGAGAATACTCAGTCATTTCATTCAACTGGGTATCGACCATTTTCTTCAAACTTCATGATGGCTTTGCAAGTTTAGGGATGAAATAATGACTTTTAATAAGTAATCGTCCGAAACGATTACATATTTATTTTTGGGTGCTTTTCTTCCCTCAACTTATGACTCTTAAGGGAACGCCTTAAAGAAAAACCTCAAAAAATTTTGAGAAGTCAGCGCGTTTGCTTTAACCTTCCCATCAAAAGTTAAAGTACTACTCGAATAATTTAAGAAAAATCATGAAATGATTATATATGAAATTACGTGTCAATGTTTGTATGCCATGAAAATTTAAGGTATTTAGAGTTTAAAAAATTAAATCTAAGCGCACCGTAGAATTAGATTAAGTAACGTTGTAGATATTTAGATATCTTGTAAAATGTAAAAGGTGTGAAGTTAATCTCCCTACTGCAATTATCTTATGGCCAAACCAAAGAAGCACAAGCCAGATATTTTCTTCTGGGATTCGGGTTGTGAGTAGTTAAGGAAAAAACCGTTGGCCATCGCGTTAGGGAGTTACTTGTTCGGTGCAAGCATACAATCATGACATGCCTATGTCGTCATGGGTGATGGTGCCAGATTCCTCAATAACCGATGAGTTTTCATCCATCACAGCCCATGAATACCCATCCATTTTAGATATCTTAGACGATACGTCCGAGGAATATGCTCCTTCGATATCTAAAGGAGAAAGCAACGGGTCTTCAGCACTTCACAAAGACCATTTAATTTACCAGAAACATGAAACTCTCGTAAATAAAGTTCGAGTTCGTTAATGAATAACTAGGGAGGGAAGAGCAATCGGCCCTTTGCCATCCCACGTCGAACATGTGGATATCACCAAAATTGATGGTGTCATTATTTTTATAGATGGATGTGAAAAAGTTGATTATTTTCACGCGCTAACTCAGGTCTTGAGTCACCACAACCTTTCACATCACTCTTCATTTGAAAGGGACAGGTCATCTTGGAAACTTCACTGCAGGAGAGGCTGATCAGGGTCGTTCATTCGGGCATTAGTGTCCCTAGTAGCATGGCAAGAAAGACCAATGGCACGAGGCACACGGGTTTGGAATTGCGAGGAAAAATCTTGAGTCGCCACAACCTTTCATATCACTCTTTGTTTGAAAGGGACAGGTCATCTTGGAAACTTCATTGCAGGAGAGGCTGAATAGGGTCGTTCATTCGGGGCATTAGTGTCCCCAGTAGCACGGTAAGAAAGACCAATGACACGAGGCACACGGGTCTGAAATTGAGAGGAAAAGTCTTGAGTCGCCACAACCTTTCATATCACTCTTCATTTGAAAGAGACAGGTCATCTTGAGGGACAGGTCATCTTGGAAACTTCATTGCAGGAGAGGCTGAACAGGGTTGTTCATTCGGGGCATTAGTGTCCCCAGTAGCACGGCATGAAAGACCAATGACACGAGGCACACGGGTTTGGAATTGTGAGGAAAAGTCTCGAGTCGCCACAACCTTTCATATCACTCTTCGTTTGAAAGGGACAAGTCATCTTGGAAACTTCACTACAGGAGAGGCTGAATAGGGTCGTTCATTCATTCGGGGCATCAATGTCCCCAGTATCACGGCAAGAAAGACCAACACGAGGCACACGGGTCTGGAATTGTGAGGAAAAGTTGTGTCATTCTCAGCTTGTGAGCGATGGAAATTCGGGGCTTAATATGTGGTGGAGGATCAATAAAGATAAAAAGACGTCCATTTAATAATGGCGAATGAGAGAGACCGTAAATATGAAGACTGGGGATCTTCTATTAAAAAGCCCATGTCAACCAATAAAACAAAGTTAATCAAGTTGAGAATACTACAGGAGTAGCGAATAGGACCCAACACCATCGCCATTTCTTTGTGGCAAGAAACCATGTATTGACAACCCATAAATGTAGCCGTCCAACAATATTATTCATGTTTTAGAGATTTTTGTTAGATAATTAAGTGATTTTAAATTGCCAAAGATATTTAGGATGTCAATGAGTTTCCTTTTTTTTAATATGACAAGAAAGCCGTCTTAAGATTCCATTGCAGACTTTGAATTGAAGTCAACCCAAATGAGACAAGAATCGAGTGCATCCTGATAATTAAGGATAGTGCATCCTGATAATTAAGGATTGCATAAATTCAATTCAAAGGAAAAAGGATGTTAAGAAATAAAAAGAATTATCCACTCTATTCTATTTTTATTGAAGAAAATTCTCCATAAGTTGTTAAAGTAACTTTATGGTTCCCTCGCTATCTTTAGAAAATTTACTAAATGCGTTTCTATTCTATTTTTTTTTTCGGGAACAAAAAAACATACACAGGTGTTTCCTAGAATGTTACCAAACAGCCCCTTAGAAGAGTTGAAAGTCACCAATAACAAAAGGTGTTAGGGTTCTTTGGGAAATTCAAGTTCAACTTATTTTTACTCAAGAATTGTGTATAAAGCAACACTATATAAGTGTATATAGTCATTAACAAGTTCAAGAAAATGCAAGTTCAATTCAAAATTTCGTAGGTTTTGTTCTTAATTCTTTATGATAACCTAAATCAGTATAGGGACAAAAGAATACTTGCTGACGGTTGAAATTATGTCAAATCTTAAGTTTTTTCTTTTAGCTAGAACTTTTCCACTATAATTAAAGTTGGCTTCACCCATATTATATTTTTCTAAAAGATATAACTAAACGATGTATATTTTGCATACAAGGCGCATATATAGTGTTAATTAGAAATCACAATCTCTTACACAAAAATAAAAATAAAAATACCATGATGAAAATAATACAATGTCAATACATAAAAGCTAAGATGAGATTATGTCATCAGTGGACATCTTTGTCCACCGAATCAATCTAACAAAAGAACACTTCAAGTGCCAAAAGTTGGCACAAATGGACACCTAAATGCCAGAACTTACAAAAGTGACATTAAGTGCTATTTTTTTGAAAAATAAGACACTTGAATTCCATATATGGCGAACCCGCCAATAATCCTACATTGCATTTTTTTTTTTTATTAATTTTCTTGCTTACATGACCCGTTAGAAGATTGACTCAACAAAATAGACACAAAAACGACATCGTTTTGGTATAATTTGAATTTTAATATAAAAAAATTAATTAAATTAAATTTAAAACATAATATATATATAATAATAATAATAATATAATTTAAAATTTTATAAAAAAAAAAGGTGGAGGGAGGTGGCTAAGGGTTGAGCTTTCACAGCCGTTGTCGAGAAGGGCTAGCGAAGGAGGGAGAGGATCACGGCCCTCGGCCAGATTCGGTGAGGGTTGCAGCCCTTGCCTAGATTCGGCGACCCTTGCCTCAAATCGGGGCAAGGCCTCGCAAGCCCTTGCCGTTAGTCAACCGGGGTTGCCAGCCCCTGGCCAGGGCTCGGCAACCCCAGTCGACCCTCCCCCTTCCATCGATGGCCCTTCCCAACGGCGATAGGGAGGCGGCGGCAGCGAGGGCTTAGCCCTTAGTCGCCTCCCTCCCTTTTTTTTTAAAAAAAAATTTTTTGGAAGTTAAAATCCCGGTTCAAGTAACATAGGAACAAGGGGGAAAAATCTAAAACAGAGATTTGATTTACACAATGGATGGGACAAGTTAAGAAGCATTGTCACTAGTAGTCATTGCATGAGCATGTTCTGTCCCTAAAGTGATGGAACAATTTTGCATCCCTTATGACTATAGATCTCTGGTTGCCATGGAGATATACTTGATCACAAAATGACAATCTCTGCAAATGTGGAGATTCTCAAACACCCCGACAGATTTTGGACTGGGGGTGCCTATAAGGCCAAAAACAACAGCAATTTTTCACTGTGATGGAGCAAATTTTGTTCCTTTTGTCCCTCCCCCACATCATAAAGAACAAACTCGGTATTCAGAACAATACCTGTGTCTTCATTCAGCTAGCCAATCAGTCCAGTTTGTCATAGATCTCCCGTGCCTTTGGGTGTAAATTGTCTCCCACATAGAACTTGTGAACTAAATTTTTCATTTGAATCCAGCTACAACCGACATGTAAGATATTTCAGTTTCTTCTTATTTCTGATTGCTGCTGCATCTTCCCATAGACTAGCTGAGGCATTACATAAGTGATAGCAAAACATAAGAAGCAGGGTCATCCGGTTCCTGCTAAAAAATCATTGCTGCAGCTTGTTTTGCAAGTTTAACATTGCTGTGAACTCGGCAAGCTCCAAGAATTGTACACCAGACAAGTGTATCAGCCTGTAAAGCATATAATTTATAAACTGAAGAGCATTGACAAGGGATCCTGACCGCCCAACATGTCCCCCATGCATGCATATGTTTAATTCTAGGCAAGATTCCATGTTCCCTGTACACTGACCGAAAGTGTTTCCATCCATCAGAAATCAAACTCACATGGCTACAAGAGGCTACAAGAGGATAAAATGGCAACATAGGTGATCTCATCTAGCCTCAGACTGGCCTCAAGCCTTTTACAGAATGTGTCTAGAGCTCTTGCTGGAAATCCATGTTTTGTGAAACCAGCGATCATTGAAGGCCAAGCTATAATATTTTTCTCTCTACTGTCACAGAAAACTTGAAAAGCAGCTTCTATGTTTCCACACCTTGAATACTTAGTGTCAAAGCATTGGAAATGAATTGATTTGAGTCCAGCCCTGATTTTACCATCTTCACATGGATATGCTCTCCCTCACCAATAATGCCGATACAAGCAGTTCCACTTAAAAGGTTGGCACATGTAAAAGCACTCGTTCCTATTCCTCTCTCAATCTCATGTAGAAGTTCAAAGGCTTCATCATACTCCAAACTTTTGGCATGGGCATCCACAAGGTCGTTATAATAAATCAAATTCTTTTCAGAAGGTGCATCAAAAGCTCTCTTAGCTGCTTTGATGTGGCCTGACCAAGAATACATGCTAATAAGAGAATTAACCATGCTAATATCACCAGCAAAGCCCAGTTTTATAGCTAACGCGTATATTTGTATCCCCATATCGACATCACAAGCACTTCCACATACATTGAGAACACTAGCAAATGTGTTGGCCTCACTGGACCCTCGATCATTTCTGAAAAGAGTTTGATACTCCTCATTCTCCTCAGTTTGTGAGTATCCAGTATCAAAGTTCAAGCAACTGCACTCCTCTCAGGCATTTTCTTGAACACCTTACGAGCTGAAACAAGATCAGCACTACCCTTGGCAAATGTGTCAATTAAAATGCACACCCAACACACACGTCAGAATCAACGCAGCCACTTTTAATTATAAACCCGAAAAATGTATCACCTATTGATGCATTATCGGGAACCGAACAAGCCTGAATAACCGCCCAGAATAAATAATCGATAGGGGAAAGACCATCTTCAAGCATATGAAGGAAAGTTTTGACCGCTTCAAACTTCCCATGTGATTATTGGCAAGAAACCAAGTCCCTTTTACTACCCATGTCCATAAATAACAAATATCCTCTCCGCCTGGCCCCAGCCATTGGGCTTTGGGTCGAGACTGATGAGCGAGTTGAGAATCGACGGGTCGGGCTCGAGCTGGGACCGAGCCACAGCGCGCGATGGAGACGCCTCTCGAGCGCGAACGCTCGGAAGCGAATGCAAGAGAAGGTGAGGAGGCCGGGATGGGGCCCATCACGGGACATGGGGTCGAGGTGGGAGAAAGCTCCAGGGAGGTCGCCGCCGTGGTGGTGGGGTGATCAGGCGGCTGTCGAGGGGCGAGCGGGGAGAGGTTTCGGCGGGAAGGAGAGAGCTTTGACATCGGACAGTGGAGAGAAGACACAGAGACTCATTGCCCCAGATCAAGAGCACGACGCTCAGGAAACAAGAAACGTAAATAGATAGCCATGACCATGAGACAATTCTTCTGCAAAAAAACAGGAATTAACGAACGCTAAAATCATCTTAAGGTTCACGAATTACATGGTCAATCCGCTTATTTTGCGTTTCATTCGTCCATGGAGCAAAAGAAGATCAATCAATGCGCGATTTCTTCATCGTTACGTGATGGGGATGTTTCGTCGTTCTTCTTTTATTTTGTTGATCCTACAAATTTAGTTTGTCAATAGTTAGGAGGAATGGCTTTGATCCCGTCAAAAGCATTGGTACCGAATATTCTTGATTTGCTCAAAGGGCCATCAAGCTACTAAGGGGAAAGAAGGAAAAAGGGAAACCGGGAGAGATGGCTGGGGAGGCATTGAAGGCGCGCCCTGGGACGGAAAGACTTGCTCAACCATAGGTTCAGGCTGCTAGTCATTGCCACGAGCAGGTGAGGGTCGGTCAATCCTAGCAGAGCGATCGCGAGGGCCAATCAACCATCGCAGCGGTGGTGATGATGGCCAAGTGATGAGGTCTTACGTTTTTGCGCATGTTGCTTCTCCGATCTACCATATCATTTTCAAGCCTATCCAATTGGTCGTATGCCATTGTCAGCTTTTGCAAGGAGGGTTGGGTTTTGGCCTCATTGGTGGCGCTCTTAGGCTCGCGTTCCAATTCCACTGGGCTCCCCTCTGATATAGAACGAGATTCATACATTCTCAAGCCAGTACATGATCCCTCAGCATAGAAGCGGCTTCGGGAGGCATTTGTAGTTTACCGTTTTCTCCCTTCAAGCATTTCTAGTTCGTCGAAGGCTGGTCGCTGGTGCCTTTTGTTATCATCTATTTTCGGCCTCCCGATTTTCATCAACAGATCCTTCCTTCGACCTGCTATTTCCATCAGAGTATACTGAAGCTGGAAACATCAACTTTATGAGAGACACTACAAATTTTCTTGTAGTATAACTTGGCATCATTTGTCCAGTTTCCTTATGGGACAATCAAAGGCACAATGCCATGATCCGTTGCATAAAGCTTGTCGAGACAAATATTAGAGATATTTCGAGTGAAATTCTAGTTGAGAAGAATAATATGAGAATCGAAATCAAAGTACCCAATTTGCACAGAACATCCTCGATGTGAATATTTCTATCCATCTTGCCACTTCAAGGTCTCTTATATATTCTTGCAATCGACAGGGCTATTGTCTCTATTGAAGACAATATGCTTATCTATGGATCCACTGGGCATTAAATTGTACAGGAGACTTTGCTTTTGACTTCCAGAAGCAAAAGCCAACGAGTAGTGCTACATTAACATGGTGAATCCTTCCTAGTTCCTAGCCACTTCATTGATAAAATCTAGGCCATTTGAATTTCGTTCCTTCAAAATCTTGCCAGGCACTTCAACGCATTTAAATCCAAAAATTTCTTTTTCATATATTTAAGTATTAAAACTTGCCTTTAGTCATCCACTTTAGTCCTTCCATTAACTCTGTTAGATTACAATGGATGTACAATTGACGAGGAATTAATTTATCAAAAATCACATACAATTGAAAAAATTTCAAAGTTGCAAGTTTTAAGTAAACAAAATGGAAATCTAAGACTCAAATGCAATATGTTAACAAGTTGTAGGACTTTTCCAGGTAATGTCCCATTTTCTTTTGATCGTTTAAATTAGAGCCAACGTGACCTACAAGACCATATGATGGCCCTATCAGTATTTTCTCAGGAATTTGATCTCGGTCAGAGCAATCAATTGCAAGAAAATAAAATTTGTTGCCATTGTGAATAGACAATTTGAACTTCGTCAAGCCAAATGCTGAGCCACTTCTAAATGCAGCAACCACAAATAAAAACTACTCTGCGGCCTGCGAGTCATGCCAGGAAAAAAAAAGAGTGATTCATACCGTGTCATAGAGGTCCAAGGAAACTCGCAAGCATATGAAAGATAGCATGTTGCCAGCCCTATTGGTGAATATTCTATAGAAAACAAGTGAATTGGTTAACAAATGATTAACTGGATTAGCTAGAATTCACATAGGATGGACCTATAGAATACGCTTCCCAAACACGGTTAGTTTATGAATCTACACATACGTCCCATCAAGGGTCCAACCTTAAAAGTATTGTCGTATGGACCACACATGGACATGGCCTTTTTAATGTTCGTGATGTGTTTAGTTATGCAATATATATCTAATTTTAGGATTGTCGAAAGTAATCCACATCAAGTTCTAAATCAAATAGCATTCTTCTCGATCAGATATGGGAGGTGAAAAAATGTATCAAGTTAAACTAATAAAACATGACCTAGTATAACAAGAACCAAAGAAAACTTCATTAAATTACTTATGAATAATTTCATGTTTACTTTATAATGGAGTATGAGTTCTTTCAAATATAAACTTCATGAAATTGTTTCATCCAAGACTTTCTTTCCCATTTCGATAAAAGTTGTTTCCTGCATTAATAGGAGGTGTCTACTTTGTAAAATAGACATTTTAATTCGAAATTAGTAGTTCTTTATACCGCGAAACCATATGCCGGTGGTAGCGCGTTAAGAAGCAAGATCCCAACTTATAATTTGCTTTCTAATTGGCATTACCCTAAATCACATAATGAGAGACAAAAATTCTTAATATCCGTCCCCTTGCCCCACCGTTTTTTGTCTCTCCTCTCACCAATTTGTTTATCCTTTTGAAGGAGAATGCAAGAGAGTAAAATATATATGAAGTACAATAGCACTATAGTAACCTTAGAGCTACAAGAAACCAAAATGTAATCAATCGCAAGCTAAACTACCTCAACTCCCTCCCAACTTACTACCATACTGTGGGAGCACTTAATGAACTTGAAAATGTCTCTGATTCCATCTCGGCCTTGTCATCGTCAATTGGCTCATCTAATGGGTAAATAAGTGGTTTTGGAGGCATTTGAATTTTGCCAATGTCTCCTTCAAGCATTTCTAAAACTTTGTTCATTGGAGGCCGATGGTAGGGATTAATTGTATACACCATAGTGCAACTATTATCATTTTTTTTATCACCTCCCTTTCCTCTTCTACAACTTTTTCCATTGCAATATTTTTCCTTCATTGACTTGGTCATACACCCACAACGGAAAATAAATTTGGCTTGAGTGTTCCACATTTGCATTTACATTTTTTCTTCTACCTGCCATTTCCATGAGCAACATCCCAAAACTATAGACATCTGCTTTATAAGATACACCTCCGATGTTTTTGAAGAAAAACTCAGGCGCCATATATCCCAAGGTTCCTTTTGCAGCAGTTATTGAGACTATGCTATAATCAATCGGATATTGTTTCGCGAGTCCAAAATCAGAAACTTTTGGAGTGAAGTTCTTGTCTAAAAGAATGTTGTGAGGTTTGATATCAAAGTGTAGTATTTGCATGTCACACCCTCGATGTAAATATTCAATCCCCTTTGCCACCCCAAGAGCGATTTCATATATTTTCTTGTAATCAAGAAACTTCTCTTCTTCCTCAGTGAGAATATGCTTATCCAAAGATCCATTTGACATGAAATTATACACAAGAGCTTGTTTCAAGCCTTCAAAGCAAAAACCAATGAGTTGCACTACATTAACATGATGAATTCTTCCAATAGTAGCCATCTCATTGATAAAATCTTGGCCATGGGCCTTGGACTTGCTTTAAAATCTTGATAGCCACTTCATTGCCACTTCTGAGCATTCCTTTGTATACACAACCATATCCCCCTTCACCTAGTTTGTGCTTAAAATTTCCAGTAATCTTCTTAATATTCGAGTAAGAGTACCTTATGGGCAAAAAATTGTTATGAGCTTGCAAAAATTCTTCAATATTCTCATCCATTGCTAAGTGCCTTCTTCTATACTTGTAGATTAGAAATGTTGCGACTAATGGCGTCCCGATTACGAATTTCACTACACAGAAAAACACTTAAGAAAATTTTGATAGGTTAGAATAAGTTTTGCTTTTTTATTATTTTAAGAACAAATCATTGCGGCTTACCTAGTAGTGATGTAAAATCATAAGTTGTCCACACTGCCGCAAAGAATGCCAAAGGACCTAGCCCACCTGTGGAATGAATCAATGATGTGAAAAGGAATTGAAGGAAAACAATGTTGGAAAACAAAACTCACGAGAAAACAGAGTATCCTTGGTATAAGTTGGTCTTTGTCCAGAAGAATATGAGAAGTAGGATGTGTGAAATTGCAAGTAAATGGAAATAAAAAGCTTCATTTGACATAGATGATAGACAATACAAGAAACTCTCTTTGCTTTGTTAGCAGCTCAACAAATATAGAGAAATAGTGATTTTAGTTTTAATTAATAATTTTGCCCCTCCTTTCTATACATGAATACAATTTTCTTAAGGAATGTGCTAGTGAGTGTCTTTTGGATTATTAATTAAGTGTTTTATTACGAAACTAATTAAGAAGAAAGGCCAAAATATAAACTATATGCCAAAAAAAAAAAAAATAGTCATGTGGCTGCCCTCATAATAGTTCTAGCCATTCCGTGGAAAGGAATGTGGATTTCAAATATTTCTTCCATTTTCCTATTTTGAAGAGAGTTGGCAAGTGAAAGAGTGTTCATAATCATGCAAAATAGCGGTAAAGTTTCATTGCTAACCGATGCTTACCATAGTATTGAAAGGATTTGCAACTCGCAGAACCATAGTAGATGTGGAAGAAATCAAAGAAGCACATGAAAACTTTCGTCCTTGAATGTAGAAAGTGGAGATCGAATCCATCAGCCATGATGTTATGGATTAGCTTGTAGTTGTAGGAGCTGCTATTAATTTCACCCCCAAAATTAAATGATACCCACGTCCACCTGTGAATGGTGCAAAAATCCCTAACATCCGATGCTTTTGGATTGACCAATGCATACAAATTCCAATACAATGATGCATTGGAAGAGTATGAACCCTTAATGCATGGACCGGTAGTGATATAGAATAGATTCCTAACCGGCTTTGAGCAGTTTACGATGACCAATGTATCACTGTCACCCCTATAGTATGGGTTGGTTAAATAGTCACTATTCTCGAAGTTATACAATGCCCATGAATGACGAGGGAGAGACGAGCATATATCCTTTTGCAACCCATCATCGACCAATCTAATTTGATTAGAGGTATAATTGATAGACTGCACGTAGAATCGGCCATCATGAAGATATAAAACAGTGTGATTATCTTCACAATCCATCTTGTAATACGAGACACCGCATTCTTTTGGATCACTCTTTAGTCGAAACGGGTATTGTATATTATGAATGTCACCACAGGATGAAATGCACTGCTGATTACTCTTGGCACTACAAGCTATCACTAGAAATAGAACAAGAGTGAGTAGCAACACCTGACAGATATTCATCGAACCGAGGGCGTTAACCATGCCTCCGTTTGTCTTCTGGCAAAGAGAAACTGGTAAAGAATCGTTTGGTGGGTGTGGAGGGGGCGCAATATGAAAAGATTGAAAGATGATCAGACGATCCTTGTTTGATTGGAGACTTGAAGTTGCCAAGTCTTATAGAGAAGCGCAAGTCAACCTATCAGATGGATGGAAAGTCAAGAAATTAAAGAAGTGGACCTAAACTTAGGTTCCATTATTAGTGGAACGGCCGGTGGCCATCCCCATTTGAGAGCCCCCTTTAATCACAAAAAGAATGCTAAGGATCTTTCACATTTGATCATTTCTTTTCCACTATCTCCACTTTGCTTCCGCTTTCTCCCCGTGATTCTTGGGTCCGCATTCCATCAACAAACAAGTCCACCTCCTTCTGATACACTCTCTGTCTTCTTATTTTCTTCTTCGTTCTCTACTCCCTTCTTCTCCACCTTTGAAATTTTTCTCCTCCATAGTCGACACTTAGTTGCTTGATATGTATTCCATATTTGCTAAATTAAGTCACAAAACTTTAGACGTAATTGTGATTTCTTACGCCATCGAATCATTTCATGAAGTATATATTCATTATAAGAAAAGCATCTTATATGGTAATGAATTTTTTGCATGGCATCATCTTCGATCTAGTCATGAACAAGTACGTGCTTTGTCATGCAAATCTGAAAAAATTTCTTATATGAAGTTATATTGTATAAATTTGCAATAGTTTATGTGAATAGTAATTACATAAAATACCCACTCCTAGACTCCGCTTAAAAGCATATTCATATATACCTGTACTATAGTAGTATTCCTATAATGCACGGGCCAAGAATGAAATAGTTGCTAATACAGCTATGTAGAGATGGGATCCACGCAGGGACAATTCGAAGCAATAGTGGGTTCTAACGACTTTGTACATCACACGGACTTTACATCTTCTTTGTTGAAATTTTTTTCAACCCAATGATGGACAGGGCAGATAAGGGGGATATCGTTCTTAGCCAGAATCATAAGGGAGACATGCTTAAAGAATCATTGAAGACAAAAGCAACCCCGATAGCCTTTGCTGTGGATTGGTGATTAGTGCGTGCAATCAATGCTATCACTTCAAACTAACAATATCTCTTTTGATCTCCACTTCTATTTAACTTTGTTGGATTGATACAATGAACCGATTTTGTTTAAAAAAGCTATCTAGATGCGGAAGAAAACTTTGGCGTGACTATTAAACAAGATTTGATAGAGGTTGATTTATTTTATTGGACCCTGCGCAAAAAGAGAGTTCAAAAGTAAGAAAGCAGGAAGAGTGGACGGACTTGTTTTTTGCCAACCCACGAGAATCATGCTTTCTCATTTTTAAATTTAATTAGTAATAAGACTTTTTTCCTGTCTTATGTCGCTTTACTTTTTGAACTACTAAAAGGGAATGACATTGAAATAATTATAATAGCGCGTTCTTCATGATGCTCATTAAGAAGGCTAAGATAATGACCGTACTTTATGTACAAAATACAAGTTGTAAATTGATCATAAAATAGGATCTATATAAGTTCCTGTCAGCACGTAGCTGAACTATTACCTTAATCAAACTGGCTGTTTTCTCATTCTCATTCTTGAAACTTTTTAAAGACATTTACAATATTACCCTCTTGACTCTTGAGCATCTCTTTGATGCTTTGAGGTATGACCGTATGATGGTCGGAGGGGTAAATTAGTTGCAAATGTGGCAAGTGTGTATATCACTAAAAGCATCGTGCCCAGGACACAATAGACAATGTGCTAAAGCTCGGCCATTCAAGGGGCAACACAAGTCAATCTCGAATCAACCATTTCAATGCTTACAATGCTCTGCATGAAAAAGCCTTACTGGACGGACCCAAAAATCTTCAGTTCAGGATCTTAAAAAGAATTATTACAGAATGGGAAGCAGAGACGTTTGAAATTAAGGGAAGCTTCCCTCTTTCTTTCTCAGCTTTGGGACCAAATATTTTATGTTTGATTGCGACTGGGGGAAGGACAATATGCTTTTTAGTTCGATGGAATTTTTAAGAGAGAACTTTGTGGCGAGCTGATGATAAGGATATGAACAAAAATGTTGATGTGGTTCTTAATCTTTAGCCAAATAGAGCAGCTAATAATTCCAATAGTTTAGCTCTTATGCCCATCTAATGAGTCCTTAAGCTAGCCTATATTCTACTTTGATTGTATATGAGTTCTCATTGTATTTCAGTCTGATGGTTATATTTCTGCAGATTAAGGCATTGTAAATTTTAACCTATTTGAGTGTCAAAAACCAAAAAACAAATCAATGCAAACAAGGAGAATTTTTTTCCATTGTCAACATTTATGTATTCCCAAAAGAAAAAATCGGCGGATTCATTCAAAAAACTACCAAATTTTATGCTCCGTTCAATTTTTCACCTTCAAGAATTTGCAAGTAAGCAAAGAACATGCAATATCGTGATGACATTTTGAATGAGCAAAGTCCCAAAACTTATCGAAAGATCTCTATCTCCAGAAAAGATGAAACTCAATAACTAGATCAACTTGAGATTTTATGATTTGTGTCCAAGGACATAGCATTGCTACCTCAAATAGTTTGGAGAGATGTTTTGTTTGGCCTTTCTATTGAGGTTTATGCTGAACATGATATTATACACAAACCACTGAGAATGTCAGCTCGGAAGCTTTATTTATCATTTCGCCAAGCATTTCGTTCCATCATCTTTAGATAAATTCTCAAATGGCCTTTCTATAGAATTGTTTTCCTCGTGGCACCCCGCCAAACTGAGTTTTTTTTTTATCCATATGAGTAAATGGTCAGGCTGAGAAATGACGGTAAAAAGTATGAGTACGCCGTAATTTTCCCACGGCTTATCAGTTCCTTCTCTTCGCCTGTTACTATGCTAAGTATGCTAACCGTGGAAAATGTCGAACTAGCATCAATTACGCTGTCTTTCCTCAAATATAGAAGTATGTAAAGAAAACATAAAAACCGAGAAGAGAGTCCCAAAGCTCTAGACATTATATGACCAGGAAATTCCAACAAAAGCCAGTTTTTGTCCGCAGAGCAGATGCGAAAATGTTGCAGAATTCAAGAATAAGCAGAGACACTTGTATCTAGCACTTTAGCTTGCTCAATATGGAGCAAAGCAAAGAGATCTTGCATAAAATCCGTACCTGTATTTACTACATTGTGATGGAGGAAGTTCACGATGACGAGGAGCAATCTGTCAGTACATCGCTGCGTCAATAGTCAGTTCCTTCTCGAGCAATTGATATGCAATGTTGGCCCAAATTGTCCTTTACCCACCTTTGACTCAGAGACGTTTTTCGATGAATCTCCCCCAATTTCTTGAGCCTCTTGTCGAGTCCCCTCCTAAGTGAGGCCCTGTTCATTATTATTTGCTTCTGGAAGTCTGTTCATGTAGACCTTGAAGTTCAGCCTATGACTTCTGCCATCCATTGGGCGGGTCTGGTTGTCCCACTTTGAACACTTCATTATGTGAGGTTTCAATGGTTCTAGCCCTCCTTTCACGATGCAGTGGAGCAACGAATGTCGATGGAACTGAAAGAAACAGCTCCACGGCCTCTTGTCACAAGGAGTAGTCTTTCTCATCAGGATGATTCTCCAGTGAGAATAAAAAACCTCGAGAATGAGTAAGAAACTCAATTCATCTTAAAGCTACTCACCTACTTCATAGGATTCTTAAGTCAAATTACCTGCTTGTGGACATTACTTAACTTTCTGCATTTAATCATCTGCCCTCCTTTAAATACATGCATCATTCGAGAGTGCAAGTGGCTTTTTAGGCTTATGACATGATGTGTAGCATAGTGTAATTCTCCTCGTCAACTCTTGCTTCAGAGGGCATGAGTATCCTTTTGATAGGAATTGTATGTTTAGAAGATCATATTGCTACCACTGACAAAACACATTGCCGACAACAACATGACAGTTAAAGTGTGCATTGTAGTCGAACAGCTTTAGATTACATGCAGCCATTTGCTGAGGGGAAACTAGTAACGAGTACCTGTTGCTTTCCCCTGCTCTGGCAAGTCCAAATGCTGTAATAGTAGAAGCCTTGCAGAGGAACGATATGGAGCTAAGATGTACAGCAGGAACTGTTAAAATATGTCTCGAGTTTAAGCCCAATTCAAAATTACGAATATTCCGAATTGGATATGTTGTGGATGTTCGAAATCGAGCAAAGAAGATCCGAAGATCAACTTCCCAAATTTGAGTCTGCGTTGGAGAGTCTGGCTACTAAAATAGGAAAGTCCAACTTTGACTATGACTTGGATTTTGTTTAAAATATACAAAGATATGTTTTGGATAGGAAACATAATCCTATGAGAAGTTGACAAAAGAATAAGGGTTTTACTTATATATAGACTCGAGGCCGTGGGTGATAGACGTGGATCACAAATTGTCTTGAAGCGCCGCGTGAGTGCTTGGTGTTCCACCGTTGATCATGAAGAATTGGTCTTGAAGCGCCGTCTCGTTGTCGAGTGCTTGGGAGGGATTTTCTTTGTCGTGAATTACATCCAAGAAGGTTTAGTGTTAAAGCCAATTAAATCTTGTGGTAAGATTTGCGTGTAATTCCTTCGTGAGATTGAGAGATTATTTCTTGAGGAATTTCGAGGCTAAACACTGTGTGTGTTATTGGGTGTAATTGGGGCTTGGGAAACACCGAGAGAGTGTTTAAGTGATTTGAGTGTGTAATCTCATTGTATCGCTTGATCTATAGTGAAATTCGCTGCTGCTCTCCCCGTGGACGTAGGTCTTTACGACTGAACCACGTAAACTTGGTATTCGATTTATTTTTTCTTTTCCTGTCTATATTATTGTTCGATCGCTTACCTTATTGCAACAAGTGGTATCAGAGCCAGGCTTGGCTAAGTTGAAGCGAATCGATGGCGATAGAAGAAGTAAAAGTGAGAATCGACAGATTTGATGGGAAGGATTTTAGTTTCTGGAAGATGCAGATTGAAGATTATCTTTATCAGATGAAACTGCACTTGCCTTTGTCTGGGGAGAAACCAGCGACGATGAAGCAAGCTGATTGGGATTTGCTGGATAGACGAGCTATGGGTGTTATTCAGCTGACGTTGGCTCGTAATGTCGCGTTTAACATCCTGAAGGAGAAGACCACTGCTGATTTGATGCAAGCCCTGTCGGATATGTACGAGAAGCCCTCTACGATCGACAAGGTCTGTTTGATGTGACGTCTGTTTAACTTAAAGATGAAAGAAGGTGCGTTAGTTGCAGATCATATCAATGAATTCAATGTGATTGTTAGTCAATTGAGTTTAGTTGAGATTGACTTTGAAGATGAGGTACGTGCTTTGATTCTATTATCCTCATTGCCTGATAGTTGGAATACTACCGTTACTGCTGTTAGCAATTCCTCTGGGTCAACAAGTTTGACGTTTGATGGGGTTCAAGATTTAATTCTGAGCGAGGATATTCGTAGAAGAGAATCTGGCGAATCTGTATCTACTGCTCTAGTAGGTGAAAATAGAGGAAGATCTGAAACACGCGTGGATAATAGTAGTACCAATATGAACAGACGTAATCATTCTAGGACTGCTAATGTTGTCTGTTGGAACTGTGGCAAGAGGGGGCATCTTAGAAGGGATTGCCTTAAGCTGAAGAATGAGAAGGGTAAGAAAATTATAGTTGATTCTGCAGATAATGTTGCAGCTGTAGTAGATAATGCCAATTATGTCTTGTCTGTCACTAATGATTCATCGCTTGATGGATGGATTATGGATTTTGGTTGTTCTTTTCATGTTACACCAAATAGAAATTGGTTTATCACTTATCAGTGCACGGGTAGTGATAAAGTCCAGTTAGGGAACAACGCTGAGTACGATGTTGTGGGTGTTGATAATGTTAAAATTAGAATGCATAATGGTATCGTGAGGACATTGACTAGAGTGAGGTATGTTCCAGAGTTGAAGAAGAACTTAATTTCCTTGGGTGCCCTAGATTCAGCTGGTTGCGGGTATTTTTCAGAAGGTGGAGTTCTGAAGGTTGTTCGAGGTGCCCTGGTGATAATGAAAGGAATCAAGCACGATGGCCTGTATAAAATTCAAGGTGAGACAGTGATAAATTTTGCTACGGAGACATCGGATGTATCTGTTTGAGAGTCTATTGACTGCTCGAGGAAGACCTGGGTGTTTGTGCCAAGGCACAAATTTGATGCTGGTGTCAAGATCTCGCAATCAAGAGCTTTGATCGAGACGGAGACTGGTAAGTCGATCAAGCATGTGCAGACTGACAATAGTATGGAGTTTTGCTCAGAGCTGGCAAATAAATTCTGCATGAAAGAGAGTATAGTGAAACACCGCACTAGTACTAGTAAATCACAACAATTTGCAGAATTGATGAGCAGAACATTACTAGAGATGGCCCGTAAAATAATCTCTAGTGCTGGTATTGCTAGGAGAATCCTAGCTGATATGCTAAGTACAATAAGCTGCCTGGTGAATAGATCCCCATCAACTGTGGTCAAGTAACGTTGCTGGTTATTCTATCATTAGAATGTTACGTTGCCCGTATTATTTTCGAGTGAGTGATGGTAAGCTCGATGAGAGGGCAAGGTGCATATTTCATGACTATGCACAAGGTGAGCGAGGCGATCGATTGTGGTGCCTAGATATAAATTCACCTGTTAACAGCAGAGAAGTTACTTTTGACGAGTCTCCAGTACTTCTGGCTAGGAGTGATTATAGCAGTGTTCAAACGGATCTGAACGGTGTTCAGCTTGAGGTGAAGTTACGACCAGAAACTCCCGAGATAGCGAATACGAGTACTAGCAAAGTAATCGACACAGATGATGCTCATAGCGAGGTGGAGCCTATAAAGCCAATAGTTGCTGTAACTGCTGATATTAATAAGGTACGTGTTCGATCTCCTGACAGATATTGATGTAATAATGGTTTTGCTTTATCTGCGGTTAAGGAGGTTATGTCGGAAAATCCTTGCGGAGCAGTTAAAGGTGCATGTGGAGTTGGTATTCTGATGAGGTACTCGGTTATGGCGATGTTCAAGCGAGGCTTAGACTTAGACAATATCTGTGGCGGTTGAGCCCATCGGGGGGCTAGGGGAAAGTAGCAGCAGAGTTTGAATTTCTGCGAAGCGATTGTGACTTAGCTCAAACGTCGAGCCAAGGTGGAGATTGTTAAAATATGTCTCAAGTTTAAGCCCAATGCAAAATTACGAATATTCCGAATTGGATATGTTGTGGATGTTCGAAATCGAGCAAAGAAGATCCGAAGATCAACTTCCCAAATTTGAATCTGCGTTGGAGAGTCTGGCTACTAAAATAGGAAAGTCCAACTTTGACTAGGACTTGGATTTTGTTTAAAATATACAAAGATATGTTTTGGATATGAAACAAAATCCTATGAGAAGTTGGCAAAAGAATAAGGGTTTTACTTATCTATAGACTTGAGGCCGTGGGTGATATACGTGGATCACAAATTGTCTTGAAGCGCCGCGTGAGTGCTTGGTGTTCCGCTGTTGATCGTGAAGAATTGGTCTTGAAGCACCGCCTTGTTGTCGAGTGCTTGGGAGGGATTTTCTTTGTTGCGAATTACATCCAAGAAGGTTTAGTGTTAAAGCCAATTAAATCTTATGGTAAGATTTGCGTGTAATTCCTTCATGAGATTGAGAGATTATTTCTTGAGGAATTTCGGGGCTAAACACTGTGTGTGTTATTGGGTGTAATTGGGGCTTGGGAAACACCGAGAGAGTGTTTGAGTGATTTGAGTGTGTAATCTCCTTGTATCGCTTGATCTATAGTGAAATTCGCTGCTGCTCTCCCCGTGGACGTAGGTCTTTACGATTGAACCACGTAAACCTGGTGTTCGATTTATTTTTCTTTTCCTGTCTATATTATTGTTCGATCGCTTGCCTTATCTCAATAGGAACGATGCCCCATTTGACAGAAAACATTTTCCTCACCAAAAAGTAGATGCAATACTTGCGATTGCTTGATCATTGCATGAACCCCTCAAGGATCATGCCTCTCGGTTTCAAACCAGTGTTTGACCACGAAAGCTGCTCTTGTTTCTTCTCATCGCCAATTTCCTAAATTTATCCACTCTGAAGCAGTTTGGGAAATGTTGTAGCAACTTATGGCATGAACTCGCACAGTTGAAGATAAAGCACAAGAAATTGCCCCATCCGAAAATGTAGACTAACTAAAAGTCAGAGGCATTACGAGCAAAATTTCCAAAACAAAAATCATACAGAATATTTGGCCAATGAATGAATTATGGGGCATCAGGACTGCATGTTGGGAACGCCCAGGATAGAACAGAACAAAAATATGCAGTGTCCGAAAACAGCACACGCCAAAAAATCCAGAGGCAAAGCGTGACTGTTTTCGATTCCGTGAATCATATTGCTGAAAGATTTCAAGCTTCATTTGAGGTCTTCTGCTTGGTTTCTCGACAGTAGGAGTGCCAAATCTATATAAATTTCAGGACATAATATTTACATTGCTGGGCTTGCTAGGGAAATAATAGAATCCTAGTTCAAGTAACAAAGAAACAAAGGAGACTAAAAAACGGAGATTCAATTTACACAATGAATGAGACAATTTAAGAAGCATTGTAGTCATTGTATGAGCATGTTCAATCCGTTAAACAGTGGAACCGGTTTGCATCCCTTAAGACCATATATCTTCTGTTTGCCATGGAGATATACTTGATCGCAGACTGACAATCTCCGCAAAATGTGGAGATTCTTAAACACCGCAACAGACTTCGGACTGGAGTACTTGTAAGGCCAAAAACAACAGCAATTTTTTTTTTTCCTGTGCTGGAGCAAATATTGCTCCTTTTGTCACTCCTCCACATCATCAAGAAGAAATTCAAAACATTACCCGTTTTCTTTATTTGACTAGCCAATCGGTCTAGTTCGTGATAGATCACCCACATAGAAGTTGTGAACATTATTTTTCACTTAAATCAAGCTACAACCAGCTTCTTTTAAATATAAACTTCATAGAATTGTTCCATCTAGGAATTCCATTTTCCATTTTGATAAGAGTTATTTCTTGTGTAGATGAGTAGTGTTTACTATAACATTATGATTTTCGACCCTATTTCGATTAAATGAAATTGGTTTTTCATCGACGTGCCTATAGTCTTTTTCTCTGAGTTGATCATTCACGAAATAACTAATCTATCAGGTGAAGCCGTTAAGGAATATAAACGCGAGTGACTTGAGAATTCGACTAGAAATCGACTGCTCGATCATGATAATTAGCAAAGGTCAATACGGTACCATTATAATCAATTAGTGATCGAGAATAGGTTGATGTGATGGAATGGTGTGATTAAATGGTGGGTGATTCTATCTGACTATGAAATTCGTGTCGAACGGCACTAAACTGATTTTTCTGTCAATTCTGTACCCGGTGCTTGTATTTGAAACCTTGAGATTTTTACGACAACCGAGAGTCGCCTATGAGTCGGAGATGCACAATGTGGATCGAAAAATAATCGACTATGGGTCAAACGCACTAAAAATTCCTAAAAGCTACCCGGTAGGTTAGGTCACACTAAAATCACGTCCGATCGAAATTAACCACGAAATTAAACTCGATTTCAGGAATCGAAAGTTCTAGTGTGTCACAATTTATTTTTAGAACATTATCACATCCTTTGAAGAATTTTTGGCAAGCCCAGAATTTTGGCAGAAAATCAAATTCGGCAAAATTGAATCAAGAAATTTGGAGCGGCCTCTTTAGTTGGATTTTTGGGCCACCAAATTGAATTAATCGGTAGGGAAATTGTGGAAATTGTATGGTAGCTTCAAGGAGATTTCTTGGTCACCAATGGGACTTGAATTCATGAGGATTTGAATGGAACTTGAGGGGAATGGGTGCAAATTCGTAGGCTTGTGGGGCAGCTACTTTTGGCTTTCAAACTTGGCTTGTTTGAGAAGATTGGGAAGGGAAATTGGCTGAGGGATAGAGCTTGGACTTTGGGGGCTTGCACTTGAGTGTTTTGGATATTTAAACTTGAATTTGAAGCCCTCTTGTCCCCTTTCTAGGAGCAGCTTCTTCTCCTTCAACT
Source organism: Eucalyptus leucophloia subsp. euroa (assembly GCA_017140325.1). Taxonomy (NCBI): domain Eukaryota; kingdom Viridiplantae; phylum Streptophyta; class Magnoliopsida; order Myrtales; family Myrtaceae; genus Eucalyptus; species Eucalyptus leucophloia. Next base: position 4,577,742 of record CM029478.1, on the reverse strand, counting down.
TCTTCTTCATTCCATCTCCTTCAACCTTCATTCTAGAGCTAACAAACCAGCAGCCCCTCACCGAAACAGCCACCAGCCTTCATGCCGCCGTTCACCAAAACGTCTCCCCGCTCAACCACCCGTGCCTGCTAGCGCGGCCGAGTACGCGACCGGCCCGGCTCCGCGTCCCCTCTCGCCGCCAGCCCCTCGCATATTCGTCTCGCTCGTCCATCCAGCCGCCTTACCACCTCGCCCGCCGTTCCAGCCATCCGGTCGAGCTAAGCCTACGACTAGCCCCCCTTGAGCAAAATGAACTCACGGCTTAGCGGTGAGCACAATTTAAGCCGTGAGCTTTGTAGGTTGTTTTTAACTCTTTCCCGGCCTCCTTCGGTGTTGCCGTAGACCTGAGTTTTGGTTGCCGTCATGTCACGCCGCCGTCGTGAACCGGTTTTCACACTAAACCAATGAGTTTACATTCTAATCCCTAATTAGGAGGCTAATTACACTTAGTGAGGGGTTAATTAGCCTAATGAGGGATTAGTGTTAGTTAATTTATGTAACTAGGTTAGTTAGGATTAGTTTGGTTATTCAAATTGTTAGTTAGGTGATTTAGTTAGTCAATTAGATTAAATTAGTTAGAATGGTTAGATTAATTAGTTAGCTTAGAAGATTAATTTAATTAGTGCACTTAGGTGGTTAGGTTAGCTTATGATAATTTAATTTAGTGGTTTAATGTAAATATTTTGCAATTTATTTAATTAAATGCAATTTATTTAATTATTTATTAATTAGCGTAAATTATACCGAGATAGCTGGTTGTTAGAATTTCGTGTTGATCATTGTAGTTGCATTGGTTTGTGCAATTGAGTGTTAAATTACGCAATTGGATGCTGAGTGATGATTTTTGAATTATTAGTTCAAAATATGAAATTTTAGTATTTAATTAGAAAAATACTAAATGTCGGGTTTTGATGCCAAAAAGTATTTTAAGTACTATATCAAATCGAGGGCTTTTTAAATGGGAGAATAGCACGCTTTATGGTTCAGTCTGATCGTGTGTTCACGCAACATTATTTTACCGGGTGTTTTTAATATGAAGAAAATAAGCCAAGTTCATTATTTGAAATTGAGGCATTTGAGTGCAAAGTACGATGTCCTGGGCTAAGATTGGATGTGCGTGTGATCGCTATGAGAACCCGTCACCCGATGAAAGTCAAGGAGGCAATGCCCCTGTGTGGAATGCCCTTGACAATGGATGTCGGTTGCAGTAGAGGCTAGACTGATGCTCCTATGTGGAATGTCGTCTAAATGTAGATGTTGTTGTGCTCGACGAAACGAGACGACACCCGGTTATGCCAGATGACCATCGACTATTGAGTTGGTCGTGGCCGTTGGGTCGTAACTAATTGGAATGCTTGAATGAGTGATTTGACCACACCTAATTATGTGACAAAATTGTGTGGCACGGAATGGAACGTGTCATAACGATTTGGCCTTATAATCAGACCCCTGTGATTGATTGATATATGAAAGTGAAGCGTTTCAATTATCGAATGCATTTACTATATGCATATGTTATATGAATGGTACTAATGTGCATGGAGGTGTTGAGGCAAGGTAAGTCTTATATGATGTGTGTTTAGGCTGCTTCTAAGTGAATTTTCATCCTAATCGGGGTTTAGGGTGTAGACTCGCTGAGATATTGTCTCATTCCGTCGTGGTTTAAAATTTACATGTCCCTAAATGGAGAAGCGTCACGTTCAATACGGGGTTCCACATGTGGTGGATTTTGAATACACCTTCTTCCCTATTCTCGGGACCACCCTGACCCAAGAGCTAGTTGAGTCCATGGTATGGGTCGATGATGGCTTACCTCAGTTGGTACCTTACCGATTCATAGCATGGTTCATTGGCTTTCCTTAAGGGGGTCGGGAGGGTCCCTTACAAGGTTTCAACGGGCCTCCCGTTAGGACTAGGGAGTGGGAAGTAGGGCACCCGATGGATCTCGACACCCCTTATGATGTCATGGTGGACCTAGAGCCTATGGATGAAGAGCCTGGAGCTTAGACAGCTTAGTAGCTCCTTTTTGAATTAAACTCTTGTATATATACTTGTAGGGTTTAGACCTTTTGTATATGACCTAGTTGGTTTATAAAAGTGTGGTTTGTTTAAATTGGTTGTCTTGCTTTTCTATCACATGTTTGATTGTTGTCTAGAGATTGTTTAATTTGCTTCCACATGTACATAATCAATTGGGTTGATGACACATCCTGGGAATATCGCAATTTAGTCAACCACCGATGGATATGCGCACTCGAGGTTCGGGGCGTGATATTTATTTGTAAAATGGATACATGTATATTTTCTATAAGTTGAAACTAGCAGTTCTTGATATCGACAAATCATACGCCAGCGCTGGCCTGTTAAGTAGCAAGATCGCATGTTATAGTTAGCTTTTTAATTGAATAGCCCTTAATCACATTATGAGGAAGGAAAATTCTCGATGTCTATCACCTTCCCTCACCATTTTCGTCTTTGCTTTCTTGCCAATTTGTTTATCCTGTTGAAGGAGGATGCAAGAGTGTAAAACCATATGAATTACAAGGACACAACATTAACCTAAGAGCTAGAAGAACACAATCTCGAAAATAAGTCCCTCCTAATATATTCCTAGGTTGCGGGGAATATAACAAGTATACAAGCTTTTTCCAATCAAATTAAGGGTGGTTCTCTAAAAATCATTGCTATCTCCACATAGAAAACTAGTGGAAATTGTAGGATCGTTTAATGAAGTTGAAAACTTGTCTAGTTCCATCTCGGCTTTGTCATTGTTCACCAGCTCGTCCGATGGGTAAATAAGTGGTTTAGGAGGCATTTGAAGTTTACTAATATCTCCTTCAAGCATTTCTGAGAATTTGCTCATCGAAGGCCAAAGGTCAAGGTTAATTTTACACACTGAAGTGCAACTATTGTCATCTATTATATCCCCAACGTAAGTATTCAATTCCTCTCACCACCCCAAGAGCGATCTCATTTATTTTCATGTAATCAAGGAACTTATCACCTTCTTCAATGAATATGTGCTTATCCAAGGATCCATGTGGCATGAGATCATGCATGAGAACCTGTTTCGAGCCTTCGAAGCAAAAACCAAAGTGTTGCACTACATTGTCATGGTGATTTCTTATTATAATAGCCACTTCACTAATAAAATCTTCTACTTTAAAATCTCGATGGCCATCATGTTGCTACTTCCAAGCATTCCTTTGTACACGGAACCATAACTCACTTCACCTAGTTTGTGGTTAAAATTTGCAGTGATCTTCATAAATTGAGTGAGAGTACCTTATGGATACAAAGTTGTTATGAGCTTGCAAAAATTCTTTCATGTTCTTGTCCATTGCTAAGTGCTTTCTTTTGTACTTGTAGAATAGAAATATCGTGACAAATGTTGTCCCAATTATGAACGTCGCTACACAGAAAACATTGAGGAAAACTTTGATAGGTTAGAATATCTTCTTCTTCTTTTTTTAATTATTTTCAGAACAAATCATTTCTGCATACCTACTAGAAATATAAAATCTGAAGTTGTTCAAAATGCAACATCATCTAGGACAGCCGTGGAAGGGATGAAGAATGTGAAAAAGAATTAAAGGAAAAGAAGTACGGAAAACAAAACTCACGAGGAAACAGAGAAGTAGGAAGCTACTTTGTACAAGTTTTGTCCAAAAGACTATGAGTAGTGGCATGCGTGCATTTACAAATAAGTGAAAATAATAAGCTTCGTTTACATAGATGATACACGATATAAGAAACACCATTTGCTTTGTTAGTAATCAACATATAAATAGAAAAAGTGATTTTCATTATGAATAAATAATTTCGTTCCTTATGTCGTGAGCCTCCAGCAAAGTCTCAGTAATTTGGCGCGACGATTCAGTGGCAGTGTCTGTGAGGCAACCGGCATGTTACACCTCAGCAGTAACGATGGTTCAGCAATAGCAGCGATCGTGCATGATGAGGATTGAATGAAGGCGGTGAGAAGGGGATGATTACATCCTTCCAGGGGGTAAGCAAACACCAGCAGAAGCATGAATGCCACCGTAGCTTTTGTCTAACGTGGAATAGACAAACTGAATCCATCTTCTCTTGAACTGTACAATTAGAGAACCAAACTACTTAAACCCTTCAGGGACATCACTGCATAACATGCTTGCGAACTCGGCAAACCTCTGAGCTCAATGGCAACTCCCCAGACAAATTCTGCTTGCTCAAAACAAGGGCAGTTAGCTCAATAAAAGATCACTCAAACCAACTGGAATTGGCTCTAAGAATCTATTTCCACTGAAGTCCAGTATAATCAAGATGCTGATTTCCGTTATTTGCTCCCACAAACTACCAACGAAGCTATTGCTTCCTTTTTCAAAGCTTCAAGTCCCCATGAGAGATTACTGATACTTGCAGGAACTGAACTTGAGAGCAGATCGCCTCCAACAGACGAAAAAACTCTCAAACCTCTGGATTCACCTAAGAATTAAGAAACCTTCCCAGTAAGTCCATTCCCTTCGAGATAAAGCATTTGCAATGCACTGCAGCTTCGGATCTCAGCAGAGCTGGGCTCCACCAAAGGAGTTATGCCTCATACTCATACTCAGGTCCTTCAGTCTGTGTGTGTTCCGAGCGAAGCTATTCCTCTGAGGCATATCATCAAACAGCGTCCGTGCATTATCCATTTGGACATACCTCATAACAGAGAGAATAAAAACAATGTATTCCGCTGAAGAAGGCATATAGATTCCTATTACACGTGGTACGTAAACGTATCCTGATTCGATCCGTAGTGCGATGAAGCCTTTGAAGCCGCGCACGATGACGATTCCGCAATCAAACATGTCAGGACGAGTAGTTTCGACTTCGTTGATGAAAGATCCTTTGGTTTTGGTTGTGTGCGATGAGCGTGAGCCGTGGATCATCAATTCCTAGTATTGAGCTCGAGAGCTTCGTCCATGGAGATTGAGCTTGCTGAGAAGAAGGTGAGTCCATCAAAAAGGAAACTTTCAGTCCTGTAACTGAAATCCAGCGATGGAGAGAGAGCTTGAGTTGGAGATGGCGGTGGCACTGGATTGTCGTCGTGTCTGGGCTACCGTGCTTGATGGGCTTAAAGGAATTGGATCTCACCAATTAGAGATGATGGGCTGGATTGCCTTAAGCCCAAATGGAATGAATGTGGCCGGACTCCATTGATGGATCTTCCATTGATTTTTTTTTTAATTCTCTATTCTATTTTTATTTTATAAGTTTTTTTTTTTAAAGAAAAAGTGCATCTTCGATTAGTCTGTTAAAATTCAGGTCTCAACACCTACTTTCGATACATGAAATGGAATACTATATTTCAAGGAAGTTGTCAAAAGAGTGTCTCTTGAATTATTAGTCAAGTGACTAATTAAGGAACTAATTCACAGAAAATTAGAAGATCTAACGAAAATTAGAAAATTTAAACTCTATGCAAACAAAAAAGTAGTCATGTGGTTACTCACACAACACTCGCTTTAATTTCTTTTCTTTTTTACATTGGGAGTTCTAGCCCTTCCATGGAAAGGAGATACAATCTAGGCACACGTATCTACAGCTGATGATGAATCCGTTTGGGGGTGATTACAACTGTACCTTTTTTTCTTTCTTGGAGATCTTGCAACTCCTACAATTTGGTTTTCATAGGTAATGCCAAGCTCTAAAACCTTTCAAACACACATATATTGATGTGTATTAACGCGTACAATTTGTCAATATTTCATGGATTTAAAATATTTGTCATTTTTTAGTTTTGAAGAGAAAGTAGTTAGTGAGAGTGTGTGCAGAATCATGCAATATTGCTGTTACATATCATTGCCAACCGATGCTTACCACCTCCATGGTACTGGGATCCGCAAACCTGACCTCCGAAGATCCTACTGAAATCACTGGAGGCATAGCATCTAAAGTATATGAATCAAAGTAGCAAAAGAAAGTTGTCTTTTATGAGGTACTATCATAGAGATGAGTCAACTCGGATGTTGTACCCCTAATAATGGCGTCAAAATCCTTACGGTTGGGTCATGTGTGTTAAATCTGAAGAACGATTCCCTAATTGAATCTTCACATTGGGGTGTGAAAGAAATTAGTGGAACGATGGATGAAGTTGATAGAGTTTTCAGTTCCATCTCGGTTTCACCATAGTCACAAGCCAACACATGACTGCTCGGGTATAGAAATGGCTTGGGAGACGTTCTTAGCTTAACGGAAGGACTCACACACAATAATAAAGTTGCAAGTTTTAAGACTTAGATGAGCAAAATGGAAGTTTTAAGACTCAAATACATTATGTTGACCAAATGAAAGTTTCAACCGTTTAAATTAGCGCTAATATAACTTTCAAGACCATAGGATGGCCCATCGGTATTTTCTTAGGAATTTGATCGATTTCGATCAAAGCAAATGAATTGTAAAGAAAATAAACTTTTTTTGCAACTAGTGAATAAAGAGTTTGAATTTTGGCGAGCCAAATGCTGAGCGACCTCTAAATGATTAATACCAAGTCAACGAGGACATTGGACCACTGGCAAGTCTATGTAAGATGGCATGTTTCGCGGTGCTTTGTGGTTAATATTCTACATAAAACAAGTGATTTGGTTTCTAGATAATTAACTGGATTAGCTGAAATTCACATTGAATGAACATATAGAATATGCTTCCCAAAGCACGGTTATGAACCCAAACACACATCCCATTTAGGAGATTGTATGGACTACACATGGCAAAACTATATATGAAGTAAAATAACACTCCAACCAAAAAAAAGAAGTACAACTAAACTAGCTCACCTCCCTCCCAGCATAATACCATATTATGGGGAACAAAGCTTTTCCAATTAAATTGTGCATGGTTCTAAACATCATTGCTACCTCCAAATGGAAAACTAGCAGAAATTATGGAAGCGCCTGCTGAAGTTGAAAATGTTTCTAATTCCATCTCTGCTTTGTCATCGTCAATCGGCTCATCTGTTGGGTAAAAAAGTGGTTTTGGAGGCATTTGAATATTACCAATATCTCCTTCAAGCATTTCTAAGACTTTGTTCATTGGAGGCCGATGGTCAGGGTAAAATTGTATACACCAAAGTGCAACTATTATCATCTTTTTTATAACTGCCCTTTCCTCTTCTACAACTTCTTCCATTTCAACACTTTCTTTTTCATTGACTTGGTCATACACCCACAGTGGAAAATAAATTTGGCTTGATTGCTCCGCATTTGCATTTATATTTTTCCTTCTACCTGCCATTTCCATGAGCAACATCCCGAAGCTATAGACATCCGCTTTATAAGATACAGCACCAATATTTTTGTAGAACAACTCAGGCGCCATATATCCCAAGGTTCCTCTTGCAATAGTCATCGAGACTATGCTATGATCCGTGGGATAGAGTTTCGCAAGTCCAAAATCAGAAACTTTCGGGGTGAAATTCTTGTCTAAAAGAATGTTGTGAGGCTTGATATCGAAGTGTAGTATTTGCATGTCACACCCCCGATGTAAGTATCCAATCCCCCTCGCCACCCCAAGAGCGATCTCATATATTTTCATGTAGTCAAGAAACTTATCAGCTTCCTCCGCAAAAATGTGCTTATCCAAAGACCCATTTGTCATGAGATCATACACGAGAGCTTGTTTCGAGCCTTCAAAGCAAAAACCGATGAGTTGCACTACATTAACATGGTGAATTCTTCCAATGGTAGCCACTTCATTGATAAAATCTTGGCCATGGGCCTTGGACTGCTTCAAAATCTTGATGGCCACTTCATTGCCGCTTCTAAGCATTCCTTTGTACACGGAACCATACCCCCCTTCACCTAGTTTGTGCTTAAAGTTTTTGGTGATCTTCTTAATATTAGAGTACGAGTACCTTATGGGCAAAAAGTTATTCTGAGCTTGCAAAAATTCTTCAATATTCTTGTCCATTGCTAGGTGCCTTCTTCTATACTTGTAGATCAGAAATGTTGTGACAAATGGCATCCCAATTATGAATTTCGCTACACAAAAAGGCACTGAAGAGATTTTTATTGGGTTAGAAAATGTTATTTGTATAATTATTGAAAGAACGAATCGTTGCGGCTTACCTAGTAGTGCTATAAAATCTCCAGTAGTCCAAATTGCAATATTTTTTAGCACACCCACACCTGTGGAAGGAATGAATGGTGTGAACAGGAATTGAAGGAAAAGAAGTTTAACAAAACTCACAATTAGAGTAGTAGCCCGTCACTTTGTATAAGTTGACTTTTGTCCAAAAGAATATGAGTAGTGGCACGCGCGAATTGACAACTAAATGAAAATAATGAGCTTCATTCATAGATGGTATGCAATACAAACTCATTTCACTTTGTTAGATGTTAACAAATCTAGAAAAACAGTGATTTCCATGTTTAATTAATAATTTTGTTCCTCCTAGTGGTGCATGACTACAATTTTTTTAAGGAATGTTAAGGAGCGTCTCCCGGATTATTAGTTAAGTGACTAATTAAAGAACCATTTAAGAAATTAAGAAAATGTATATTCTATGCCAACAAAAGCTAGTCATGTGGTTGCTCGCACAAGCATCTTCTTTCTTTTTTACAGTGGGAGTTCTAGCCCTTCAGTGGAAAGGAATAATAATCTAGACACTTGTATATGTGCAGCTGATCTGAGTCTGCTTGGGGGTGGCTTCTACCGTCACTTTTTCATTTTTTTTTTTCCGCGAATCTTGCAACTACTTCAACTTATAATTTATAAGTAATGCGATCCTCCCAAACACTTTCAAACACACATAGTTGACGTACACTAACTTGTATATTTGTCATAAGTTTCTTGGATATTGGCTGTTTCTTTCATTTTCCAGTTGAAGAGAAAGTGGGAAGTGAAACATTGTACAGAATCGTGCAAAATTATGGTAAAATTCATTGCTGACCAAATACTTACCGCCCTCGTAGTACCTGGATCCGCAAACTTGACTGCTGTAGAAGAAGAAGCTATTCGTATCCAATGTACCAGAATAAAATAAGTTATGAAAGTAGCTATACAGATCAAAAGAGCAAAAGAAAATTGTCTTCTCCCTGGATGGACTGTCTGAAGAAAAGGAGAGAGTAGATCCATCAGCCATGATTTTATGGATTAGCTCGAAGTTGTCGGAGCTACTATCGATCTGCTCATAAACCATAAAATCATCTAACTTCATCCAGCCGCTAATGGTGCAAAAGTCCCTAACATCCGATGCAGCTGGATTGAACAAAGCATACAAGTTCCAATTTGATGATGTGTTGGAGGAGTGCAAACCCTTAATGCATAGACTCGTGGCGATGTAGATGACAGAGTTAACTACCTTTGAACAGTTCACAATGACCAGTGAACTATCATGATAGGAGGACATGAAGTATGTATCGAAACTGTTCCTTAAGCCATACAACGCTCATGAATAACGAGCAAGAGATGAGCAGTTATCCTTTTCCAACCCGTCATAAACTAATCTAATATGATTGTTGGAATAATTGATAGACTGCACATAAAATCGATTATCATGGAAGTATAGAACGGTACGATTATCTTCACAAACCAGCTCATATTTTGGATCACTGCATCCGTTCGGATCACTCTTCAGTCGAAACGGTTGACTTATATTGCGAACATCACCACAGGATGAAGCAACACATCGTGGATTATTTGGCTCGGCATTGCTAATCATGGCTCGCAATAGAACAAGAATGAGCAGCAACACTAGGCAGATATTCATGGAGCTGAGACCATGAAACATGTCTCTGATCGGTTTTGGGCAAAGAGGAATTGGTAAAGAGTGGCTTGGTCTGCGTGGAGGAGAGGCGGAATTTGTAAAGATTCAGAAGAGATTGGGTGATCCTAATCTGATTGGAGGCTTGGAGTTGTCTGGTCTACAGAGAAGCCCCAGTCAATTAACGGAACAAATGCAAGCAAGTCAAGAAATTAAAGGAGGTGGATTCAAGCTGAAGCTCCATTGTTAGGGCAGTCGTGTCCAACTTTTTCACATCTCTCTCTCCCCATCACTTCATCTTTCTTATATTTTTCCACTTTGTTATTTTTCCTTCTTCCTTCCTCTCCACCTTTGTTGTTTTCTGTTCCATCGTCCGCGCTTAACCACTCGATATTATTCCATATTTGCTAAATTAAGTCACAAACGTTAGACATCATTCAATTTGTTAGACAGTCCATCATTCATAGAATGAATAATCACTATTAAAAAAAATTATCTCACATGATAATGAGATATTTCAAAACGTCATCGTTGACCCAACCATAAACAACTACATATTTTGTCAAGCAAATCTGAAAAAATCCTTATCTAAAGTTAAAATGTATAGATTTGCAATAGTTTATGTGTGTATTGTTACATAAAATACCCTCTCCTATCCTCCACCTAAAAGCAAAGTCGTATATATCCACCCTATAATGGTACTCTTGCTATGCACATGGCTAGAATAACTATAGTTGCTTAAGTACAAATTTTAGCTAGCACGACTATAAGGCAAATTATCAAAAAAATCTTAAATTTATTGCAATTATACTAATTCAATCCATCCAGTCAATTTTGACTGGCTAGCACTAACAAAAACAAACCCAGTAGCCTTTCATGGGGATTGGAAATTAGTCTATGACAATGGGGCAGTCACTTCAAACTAGTGTCATCTCTCTTTTCACCTCCACTTCTATTTTACTCTGGTGGATTGATGCAGCGAACCAATTTTGTTTCAAAAGCTGTATACTTATGGAAGAAGAATTTGGTTTGGCTGTTAAAACAAGACTTGATTAGCGGTATGAGGTTGATTGAGTCACTAAGTAAGGAGACTTGTTGTCATGTGGCCTCTTTATTTTGTTGAACTTTGCGCAAAAGAGGGTGCAGAAGTAAGAAAACACGAAGAGTTCACAGACTTGCTTTTTGAAGCCCACAAGAAACATCCTTTCTCGCATTTAAATTTAATTATTTATAAGATCTTTGTTGTAAACGTAGCTGTTACTTTTAAGCTAATAAAAAGGGCATGACATTGATAAAATCACACTAGCGCCTACTTCGTGATATTTGTTAAGAATGCTGAAAATGGCGACTATACTTTAACAAAATATATTAAGTTGAAAGATATTACTAATCAATACATTCCGAGAAACTTCTTAAAATTATATACTAGCTATTCACCTAGACGATAGTTATAGGTTATATTACCCTTTTGAGTCTTGAGCATCTCTATGATGCTTTGAGGCATGGTACTCAAGTGGTAAATCCATTTCAAATGTGATAAGGCTATTGTCGTTGGCCTTGTATTGATTTGCAAACAATGAAAAAGATCGAATTTTGGGTGTTTATCACTAGAAGTATTGTGCCCAGGAAACGATAGACAACCCGTTGAAGCTTGGCCATTCAACCCAAATACCGGGAACATAACCGATATGGTTTGATGGGCGATACATGTTATATTGTGTCTCAAGTTTGAGCCCGTTAAATTAATATGCATAAGTTTGGCCGACTAAACAAAGTTCAGGGAGACTTTGTGATGTCTTCGAATTTTGTTCCGGCGTTAATCCCATGTCTGCGTGCGTATGCGTAGAAGGAAGAAGCCAAAGAAATCTGCATGGGGTTTTAAATTCCAAAGTCAGAGAAGAGAAATTGTCTTCTGTCGAAAAGGAAGGGATCAACAATTTTCTACATTAAATAAAGCACCCACCACCTGCTGCAAGTGCATGAAGAAGACGCCATTAAATGCATGCACATGGCCATGCACGTAGAAAACTTGGTCAACATTTGTGGCTTCAAAAGACTCCCTCTCATACGCTTGCTTTTCACCAGGAACAAGAAATTTGAAGACTGCAGCCCACCTCTTTTCACGGATCAATGGCACACGTTTCTGACAATTATCCCCCATCTCTGCCGCCTCATTAAATGCTTGCCCATGCACATGCATGATCTGCATGCATGCCTACGAATATGGTGGGCGTTCGGTGCCGATTGCGGCTTGTCTTGTGGGCGCCTGCGCTGCAGCATTTAATGAGCCCATTTATTTTTCATTTGTTTTGTCTTGTCCTCTGCCGTTCTCCCCGTATAAGGAGAAGACGTCCGAAGATGCAATGAGAGCAAAACAGAAAGAGCTCGAGAGAGAGCGAGAGAAAAGAGCTCGAGAGAGTGTGAAAGAAAAGAGCTCGAGAGAGGTTTGTGCGGAGTCGAGTCCACTAAGTGAGTTGAGTTGTTAAATACCGTGGGTATTGAGTGTATAGTAGGGCTGGAAAATACTTGAGTGCATATGTGATTGTAATCTTGTAATTCTCCGATTTGTAGTTGGATTGATTTGCTGGCTCTCCCCGTGGACGTAGGTTCCGACATTCGGACCGAACCACGTAAATTTCTGGTGTCCTGTCCCTTTCATTGTTCCTCGTTTTATTTCGATCGATTTCTATAGCTCCCGACATAATTGCAAAATTACGATCCGCTTCCGCTGCGACGCCGATCAACAACAATTGGTATCAGAGTTGAGACTTTGCAATTATGTCTGGAGCAAAAGTAGAAATTGAAAAATTTAACGAGAGGAACAACTTCGGGTTGTGGAGCGTCAAGATGAAGGCGCTATTAACAACTCAAGGATTAGCCAAGGCATTGGAGGGCAAGGCTCGGTTGCCGAAACAATGCGAGATGCTTTGAGAAGGACGAGCTGATGGAGAAGGCCATGAGTATCATCCTATTGAACTTATTGGATGAAGTGCTAATAGAGGTAGCCGAGGAGGAGAATGCCGCAGCGTTATGGGCAAAACTCCAGGCCTTCTATGTAAAGAAGGGTTTGAACAATCGCTTATATATGCTAAAGAGAATGTTCCAGTTCCGATACACTGAAAGTACGTCCATTAGATCCCACCTAGATGAGTTTAATAAACTCATGATGGACTTGAAGAATGTTGGCAAGATTTTAGATGATGAAGAACAAGGCATGATGTTGTTGGCGTCTCTACCGGAGTCATGGGAGCACTTTACCGACTCCTTGTTACAAGGGCGTACTACGATTACCTCAGAGGAGGTAAAATCTGCCCTGTTTTCAAAGGAGTGGCAGAAAAAGTTGCGTGATGACAGTCTAGCGCAAGATGTAGCGCGTGGACTGGTGATTCGAGGTAGAGACCAACATCGGAGGCCCAGCAACAGAAGCCAAAGCAAAAGTAGGTCGAAGTCGCGACATAGAAAATCAAAAGGTCGCGTGAAGTGCTTCGAATGTCACGAGGAGGGGCACATAAGGAGAGATTGTCCAAAGCTAAGAAATAAAGGCGTTTGGCAAAATGCCACAAGCAGTGTGGTGAATGTTGCCGAGGAGAGTACCAGTGATGCTGAGGCTGTCCTACGTGTATCTACGAGTTCGTCAGAAGACGAATGGGTGCTAGCTTCTGGATGTTCCTATCACATGACTCCTCACAAGAACTGGTTCACTACCTACCAGACTGCAGATGGTGGTAGAGTTCTTTTGGGGAATAATGCAGCATGTGAGGTTGTGGGGATAGGAACAGTTCGGATCCAAATGCATGATGGCGTAGAACGGACGTTGACAGACGTAAGGCACGTACCGAAGCTCAAGAAGAGCCTTATTTCTTTGGGAACACTCGATGACCTCGGGTGCAAATACACAGCTGAAGGTGGAGTGCTGAAGATCTCTCGAGGTGCCCTAACAGTGATGAAAGGGAAGAAGGCGAATTCTCTCTATCATTTACTGGGAGAAACCGTGACCGGAGTTGCTGCAGTTTCATCAGGTGAGTCGACTCAAATTTGACTCGTTATGGCATATGCGATTGGGACACATGAGTGAGGCGGGTATGACGATGCTTTGAGTGAGAAGGGGTTGCTGAAAGGTCGGAAGATAGGAAAGCTGGACTGTGTGAGCACTTGCATCTTCGGGAAGCGCCGCCGTGTTAAATTCGGTACAGCTCTACATTCGACCAAGCAACCGATCGAATACATTCATTTAGATGTTTGGGGACCGTCTCCGGTTCCATCGAAAGGAGGTGCCGGATATATGCTTTGACATTCATCGATGATTACTCAAGGAAGGTATGGGTGTACTTCCTGAAGCACAAATCCGAGGTATTTGATCAGTTTAAGAATTTTAAGGCATTGATTGAGAAGCAGTCAAGTAAACAAATCAAGTGCTTGAGAACTGATAATGGCATGGAGTTACGTGGTAAGGACTTTGCGAGTTACGCCAAAAGGAAGGGATTGTGAGACACCGCACAGTTCCCGGGACACCACAACAGAATGGCGTAGCAGAACGGAAGAACAGAACTCTACTCGAGCGAGCTCGATGCATGCTTTCGCATGCAGGATTGGGTAAGGAATTTTGGGCCGAAGCAATTAATATGGCATGTTACTTGGTTAATCGATCTCCATCTTCTGCTATCGAGTGGAAGACTCCTGAGGAAGTATGGTCGGGGAAACCTGTTGATTACTCCGCATTACGAATATTCGGATGTCCTACGTATGCTCATGTGAGAGATGGTAAGCTTGAGCCGAGGGCGAAGAAATGCATAATTCTGGGTTATGCACAAGGGGTGAAAGGCTACTCTGTGGTGCACGATCCCGGATCACCCGGTTTTCTAATCAGCAGAGACGTGATCTTCGACGAGACTGCAATGCTTCAAAAGAAGAGTCTTGAGACTCAACCAGCAGAGCAAACGGATCATGGTGTCAGAAGTGAGGTGGAGATTCAAGTTTAGTCTCCAAAGACCTCAGAGGTAACAGAGGAAGAGATTGCAGATGAGGCCACAATTCCTGAAGATGGTGATATTGAACAACCAGCGAGCCATAACACAACATAGCCACGAGCGGACAAAGAAGACAAATTAAACCACCGGTACGTTATGGTTATTCGATATTGCCTATGCATTAACGTAGGTGATGAGGTGGAGATGGATGAGCCTTCATCCTATTCGAGGCGATGGCTAGTGCTGAGTCATCACGGTGGCTAGAGGCTATGAGTGAAGAAATAGAATCACTCTATCGGAATCGAGACATGGGAGTTGGTCAAAGTACCCAAAAGTCGAAAAATTGTCGGATGCAAATGGGTCCACAAACGGAAAGAGGGCATTCCGGTGTAGAGGCAGCCAGGTTTAAGGCGAGACTTGTTGCGAGGGGGTATACTCAACGAGAGGGCATCGACTACAATGAAGTGTTCTCTCCTGTGGTAAGGCATACCTCTATTCGTGTATTACTTGCATTAGTTGTTGCACAGGATCTTGAGCTGGAACAGCTAGATGTGAAAACGGCATTTCTTCATGGTGAATTGGAGGAACAAATTTACATGAAGCAGCCTGAGGGATTTGCTATTCCAGCGGCAGTTGAGTGCTGAGTTTGAAATGAAAGAATTAGGTGCTGCTAAGAAAATATTGGGTATGGAAATTTTGCGTGACAAAGCTGCAGGAACGTTGCGTTTGTCTCAAAAGAAATATATTGAGAAGATCGTGGCACGTTTTAATATGCAGTCAGCAAAATCTGTAAGTACTCCTTTAGCTGCACATTTCAAACTTTCTGAAAAGTTATCACCGCAAACTGAGGAGGAGGAGGAACATATGTCCCATGTTCCTTATTCTAGTGCAGTTGGTAGTATTATGTATGCCATGGTATGTACTAGACCGACATTTCACGGGCTGTAAGTGTTGTCGGCCGTTACATGAAGCACCCAGGTAAGACTCATTGGGAAGCCGTGAAATGGATCCTCGAGATATCTAAAGGGGACAGCATACGTCGGCATTATGTATCGGAGGAACGTCAATGGCAATGAGACCACAGGGTACGTGGATTCAGATCACGCCGGTAACTTGGATGATCGCAGATCACTAGCAGGGTACGTGTTTACACTTGTAGGTGGTGCAATAAGTTGGAAAGCGTCTTTACAAGATGATGTTGCATTGTCTTCGACTGAGGCGGAGTACATGGCACTAATCTTTGTTGCAAAGGAATCGATATGGCTAAGGGGTTTGCTCTCGGACCTTGGATGGAGCGAAAAGTGTCACCATACACCGTGACAATCAAGGTGCGATATATTTGGCTTACAATCCAATATATCACGAGCGAACAAAACATATCGACATCGGGTACCATTTCATCCGAGATGTCATAGCGAAGGGTAAAATTGTTGTGAAGAAAATAGCAACAACGGAGAACCCGGCGAGATATGATGACGAAGCATGTTCCTTCAGCAAAGCTCGAGCTCGTATGAGCTCGATTGGCGTCTGTAGAGTATAAGCGCCCATCGGGGCGTTGGGAGAGTCGAGCATGGAAAATAATCACTATAACTTGGTCTCAAACGTCGAGCCAAGGTGGAGAATTGTTATATTGTGTCTCAAGTTTGAGCCCGTTAAATTAATATGCATAAGTTTGGCCGACTAAACAAAATTCAGGGGAGACTTTGTGATGTCTTCGAATTTTGTTCCGGCGTTAATCCCATGTCTCCGTGCGTATGCGTAGAAGGAAGAAGCCAAAGAAATCTGCATGGGGTTTTAAATTCTTCAAGCATGCAAGCAAAGTCAGAGAAGAGAAATTGTCTTCTGCCGAAAAGGAAGGGATCAACAATTTTCTACATTAAATAAAGGACCCACCACCTGCTGCAAGTGCATGAAGAAGACGCCATTAAATGCATGCACATGGCCATGCACGTAGAAAACTTGGTCAACATTTGTGGCTTCAGAAGACTCCCTCTCATACGCTTGCTTTTCACCGGGAACAAGAAATTTGAAGACTGCAGCCCACCTCTTTTCACGGATCAATGGCACACGTTTCTGACAATTATCCCCCATCTCTGCCGCCTCATTAAATGCTTGCCCATGCACATGCATGATCTGCATGCATGCCTACGAATATGGTGGGCACTCGGTGCCGATTGCGGCTTGTCTTGTGGGCGCCTGCGCTGCAGCATTTAATGAGCCCATTTATTTTTCATTTGTTTTGTCTTGTCCTCTGCCGTTCTCCCTGTATAAGGAGAAGACGTCCGAAGATGCAATGAGAGCAAAACAGAAAGAGCTCGAGAGAGAGCGAGAGAAAAGAGCTCGAGAGAGTGTGAAAGAAAAGAGCTCAGAGAGGTTTGTGCGGAGTCGAGTCCACTAAGTGAGTTGAGTTGTTAAATACCGTGGGTATTGGGTGTATAGTAGGGCTGGGAAATACTTGAGTGCATATGTGATTGTAATCCTGTAATTCTCCGATTTGTAGTTGGATTGATTTGCTGGCTCTCCCCGTGGACGTAGGTTCCGACATTCGGACCGAATCACGTAAATTTCTAGTGTCCTGTCCCTTTCATTGTTCCTCGTTTTATTTCGATCGATTTCTATAGCTCCCGACATAATTGCAAAATTACGATCCGCTTCCGCTGCGACGCCGATCAACAACAATACAAGTCAATCCCAAGTTAACCATTTCAACGCTTACAATGAAGCAAGCTCTAACTTGACAAAGCCATATTGGACACCACAGATCCTTAGGTTTAAGAACTTGAAAAGAATATTACAGATTGGGAAGCAGAGACGTTTGGAATTAGGGGAGCTTCCCACTTTTGTTCTAACTTTTGACTCTTTGAGTTTATTGAGCCCCTTAATCAACAAAAGCTGGTCGACCCCCATTTACTTTGTTAATGATCTCTCCCCTTCTCCTTTTTGTTTTTGTGTTATTTTGCTCTCTTTCATCCATTAGATTTTGCTTTGGCACCAAATAAAGGGTCTCCTATGATTGCAACAAGGGAAGAAAGACAACGAACTTTTTAGTTGGATTGGATTTTTGGAAGATGACTTCATGCTAGTGGCGATGAGGACATGAACACCATGTTGATGTGGCTCTTAATCTTTAGCCAAGTGGAGCAGCTAATAATTGCAATGGTGGGGCTCATAAATCTTTAGTCTATGGACAGTGCATAACCAAAAGAACCATTCCCATCCAGCAAGTTTTGAATCTTGAGATTGAAAAAAAAATCATGCAAATTCATGCATTACACCACTTGCAAAAGAACAAGATATTCATGGAGCTAAGAGTATCAACCGTGGCTCTGTTTGTCTTTGGTAAAGTTTTAGTTGATGTGTGTGAAGGACAGGAGGAGGCACAACATAAAACGATTGAAAAAGGATAGGATGTATCTCGTTTGATTTGAGACTTTGGAATCGCCTCGACCCATAGAAAAGCCCAAGTTAGTCAACGTAACAAATGCACGCAAGTCAAGAATTTAAAAAGGTAGACCCAAACTAATGTTCCATTATTAGTGGAGTCACGTCCAACCCTTGGAAATTTTACACCCATTGAAAATTCAAAAGTTTCTTCCAAACTCTCTACCTGTCGCTTCCTTCTGATCGCAGTCTTTCTTCTTATTTTCTTCTTTGTTTTTTCGTCCTCCCTTCTTCTTATCTTCTTTCTTCGCTCCACGAGTCACGATCATAGGAAAATTGACGTGTAGTTTCGAGGAACAATATCAACAATAAAAACTAGTTTGCCACAAAGCTACTTTTTCTCCATGTCATGACATAGTACCTCATTTTGATGCAGTACCATGAAACCATGCAGGTATGCATTGGAATAGTTTTTCTTTTTAATTTTTTTTCCTAGAATGGAATAGTTTGTTCTTATCTCTTCTTCAATGATATTTATCTAAAGAATGTGGAAATTCAATGCAGGATTACCAAGCACGGGATAAAACTTAGAAACGCTATAGAATGAGATCACACTTAAGAATATCAATGTCCAGACCCAAATATGATGAGTTTGCATAACTCATTGATCACTGCAATCTTGTAGCTATAAGATTTCTTACCTTGCCATGGTTAAATTCCTCCATCAAAGCAATATGGCTACTTCATCTTAACCTGTCTTGCAATTCGCCATTCCAAAGTCTAACTTGGGCCAAATCACATGGGAGAAAAAATGAAGTTGCCAATGGCATCTATCATGAGTAAGTGCCATGCCTTTGCAGATCTCTTGAGGATAATTATCATCAGTTTTGTTGATGATGAATATGTCCTTTGGGGTGACAATCGGCAATATGCATGGACAAATGTCCGAAACTGAAAATACTTAATGCTCCGATGGTATGTAGTTATCTCCAGTGATTTTACAATCTTCAGTGGTACAATCAAATTGAGAATCAAAGCATGCCGGACCATTTAGTCGGGGGAGGCACAGCTGTGGCCGTCAATTAAATGAGGTTTGAATGATGTCTAATCAACATTTGGTACCGTCAAGTACGTTTAGCTTCCGGATGGGTTGATCATCAAGGTGGTCAATTTGCTTTAACCCTTGGTATCCCAAGGGCACGGCCATTCATTCTGGGCGTTACAAGTACATACCCAAGTAGCACGACAAGAAAGACCAGAGATGCAAAGTTCATGGGCGTGGAATTTCATGTCCCTCTCAGTCTGAGAGCAATGGTAATTTGGTGCTTGATATGTGGCGAGGATCGACAGGGATAGGATGCATATGTTATAGTGGTGAAAGATAGAGATCTTAAATAAGAAAATTTGGCGTCATCTATTGAAAAGCTCGTGTCAAGTTGAGAATGTTATGGGAGTAGTGAGGAGGACCCAACATCATCACCATCTTTGTCTAGCAAGATCATTATAATTGACAACCCATATATTTACCCATACGACATTATTTCAATTTTTTGGAAAATTTATTTTTAAGATAAGTAATTTAATTCATAATTTTCAAGATACTTATGATGTTAGTGGATTAAGTGAAGTAATTGATGATTACGTCCCATGCTCTTTCATTAGTTGGTGGACATATATACTAGCCTTCTCGGAGCACCACTCTGTACAGGATTCATGTCTAACTTTATTTTGGAGTGCATTTCTTCCCTCAAGTAATGACTCTTAACGGAACGCCCTAAAGAGATCCAAACAAAAAACATGATTTATAACTATAAAAATTAAAAAAAAAAAAAATAGAATTCAGCGTGTTTGCTTTTACCTTTCCGTCAAAAGTTAAAGTACTACGCGAATTATTTAAGAAAAACTACGAAATGATTATATGTGATAATATGTGTCACTATTTGTATGCGATACCAATTTTAGATATTTAAGGTTATGGCCAAGCCAAGGAAAACCAAGCTAGATGCTTTCTTCTGCGATACAGGTGGTGAGTAGCTGATGAAAATACCGTTGCCATCTCGTCGTGGAGTTGCTCATGTAGTGAAAGCACACGATCAGAACATGCCCATGTTGTCATGGGTGATGGTGCTAGATTACTTAGTAACCGATGTGCTTTCATCCATCACAGCCCATGAATAACCACTCATTTTTGATATCTTAGACGATATGTCCAAGGAGCATGCTTCACGACATATAAAGGAGAAAGCAACAGGTCTGCAGCACTCCACGCAGAACCCTAATTTACCAGAGACGTGATAGCCCTCGGAACTGAAGTTAGAGTTTGTCAGTGAAACGAGGGAGGAAAGAGTAACTATCCTTTTGCTAACCCACATCGAAGATAAGGATATCGCTAGAATTGACAGTGTCATTATTTCTATAGGTGGATTCAATACTGTAGCTCATATGACTATTTTCACATGCTAACTCAAGTCTGGAGTCACCACATTCCCTCAAATCACTCCCTAATTGAAGGAATGGGTCATCTTGTGAACTTCGCTGCAAGAGAGGCGGGACAGGGTCATTCCTCCCAAGCACTACGTGTCCCTGGTAGCACGAAAAGAAAGACCAATGACACAAGGTACACATCTGGAATTGCGAGTCTGGAATTGCGAGCAAAAGACATGTGTCCCCAGTAGCACAGCAAGAAAGACCAATAACCCAAGGTACACGTCTGGAATTACGAGCAAAAGACATGTGTCCCCAGTAGCATGGCAAGAAAGACCAATGACACAAGGTACGCGTCTAGAATTGTGAGGAAATGACATGTGTCCCCAGTAGCACGGCAAGAAAGACCAATGACACAAGGTACACGTCTGGAATTGCGAGCAAAAGACACATGTCCCCAGTAGCACGGCAAGAAAGACCAATGACACAAGGTACACGTCTGGAATTGCGAGCAAAAGACACATGTCCCCAGTAGCACGGCAAGAAAGACCAATGACACAAGGTACACGTCTGGAATTGCGAGCAAAAGACCAATGACACAAGGTACACAGGTCTTGAACTGCGAGCAAAAGTTGTGTTGTTCTTATCCTGCACAAATGGAAATTCGGGGCTTAATATGTGGTGGAGGATCAACAAGGACAAAAGACGTCCATGTAATAGGGGGCGAACGAGAGAGACCTTAAATATGAAGACTTGGGGTCTTCTATTAAAAAGCCCACGTCAACTAATAAAACAAAGTCAATCAAGTCGAGAATGTTGCAGGAGTTGTGAAGAGAACCCAACACTATCACCATTTCTTTCTGGCAAGAACCATCGTCTTGACAACCGATATATCCAGCCGTCCAACAATGCCATTTCATGTTTTTAAAGATTTTTCTTAGATAAGTAAGTTTTTCGAATTCCTGAAGATATTTAGGATGTTAATGAGTTTCCTATTTTCTAATATGACAAGAAAGCCGTCTTAAGATTCCATTACAGCTTTGAATCGAAGTCAATGCAAATAAATTAAGAATTGAATGATCCTGATAATTAAGGATGGCATAAATTCAATTCAAAGGAAAAATAAATGTTAAGAAATCAAAAGAATTATCCATTCTATTCTATTTTTATTGAATAAAATGTTGTTAAAATAACTTCATGGTTCTCTCAATATCTTTGGAGAGAATCTTATAGCGTGATCACAGTTTGGCATAATTAGAAGACTTGAAAGACACCAATAACAAAAGATACTAAGGTTCATCGGGAAAATTCAAGTTCAATTTTTTTTTACTCAAGAATTGGGAATAAAGTGACACTACATGGAGTGTACATTAGTCATTAATAAATTCAAGAAAAAACAAGTTCAATTTGAAATTTTGTAGATTCCGTTCTTGATTCTTTATAGTAACCTGGAAAAGTACTGGGGCAAGAGAATACTTCATGACGGTTAAAATCATGTCAAATCTTAAGTTTTATTTTATAGCTTGAACTTTTTCACTATAATTAAGGTTGGCTTCATGCATATTATATTTTACTAAATGATATAACTATGCAATATATATTTAGCGTATGAGGCGCATATATAGTGTTAATTAGAAATTATAATTTCTTACACGAAAAATAATACAAAGAAAGAGATAATACAATGTCAATACATATAAGGTGAGTTGCGATTATGCCGTCAGTTTGAATGTTTGCCCACTGAATACAACAGTTGCCATCTACCTTATGCAAACTTACAGGGGTTTTGACAGAAATTCCTGGAGCCAAAAAAAAAAAAGTTGGAGCATCAAACTGAAGATGACATTAATCTCTATAGAGTAGTGAAATATATTTTATTTTTTTTCAGTATATCTGTACAGTATACGCAATTTTTTTTTTTTTTTTTTTTGCGTCCACCCTCTTGCCTCCTCTTCCATGGTTGATGCCGGGTATATAAACCAGATTGATGAAGTTTTATTAAAGCCCACGGAAATTATACAAGCCCATCAATTATAATCATGTGATCATTTTTAAGAGGAAATTATATTTTTTGGATCTTGTTGCTCGTTAGAAATTTTATGTTAGCTTCAAAACAAAATATGAGTACTTTCAGATATAAACTTCATTGAATCGTTTCATCTAAGATCTTAAAATTTTCCGTTTTGATAAAAGTTGTTTCTCGCATAGACAAATGATGTTTCTACTTTGTAAAACATATACATGTCTGTTTTCTCTGAAAATGAATTAATTAGTCGAAATAGTTGTTTATTATATCGAGAAGTCATTTGCACATAGTAGCACCTTAAAGAGCAAGGTCGCGGGTTATAGTTAGCTTTTCCATTGGCATTATCCGAAGTCACATGATGAGGATCGGAAATTCACAACCACCTCTGTTTTTGTCCTTGCTATCATACTATTGTTTTGTTCATATATTCTTTTGAAGGAGGATGCAAGAGAGTAAAGCTGTATGAAATACGGTAACACAACAAGCTAAAAGCCTCAGGGAGACAATACCAAAGGTAATTAGTGTCGAGCTAAACAAACTCAAGTCCCTCCCAACATAATACTAGAATGTGGGCATATACACAAAGCTTTTCCAATCAAATTGTGCATGGTTCTCCCAACATCATTGCTATCTCTAAAAGGAAAACTAGCTAAAATTACTGGAGTGCTTGATAAGTTGAGAATATTTCTAATTCCATTTCGAATTTGTCATTGTTAAACAGCACATCCGTTGGGTAAATAAATGGTTTTGGAGTCATTTGAAGTTTACAATATCTCCTTCGAGCATTTCTAGGACTTTGCTCATTTGAGGCCGATGGTAAGGATTTAATTGTATGCACCAAAGTGCTACTATTATCATCTTTTTTATGACCTTCCTTCCTCTTCTATAACTTCTTCCACTTCAACACTTGTACCTCTTGTGACTTGGTCGTACACCCACAAACAGAAAATAAATTTGGCTTAAGTGTTTTGCATTTGCATTTATATTCTTCCTTCTACCTACCATTTCCATTAGCAACATCCTAAAGATGTAGACATCTACTTTATAAGATACACCACCATTTTTTTGTAATATAACTCAGGAGGCGCCATATCTCTTAAGGTTCCTCTTGCAATGGTCAATGAAACTATACTATGATCCGAGGGATAAACTTTTGCTGGTCCAAAATCAGAAATTTTCGGAGTGAAATTCTTGTCTAAAAGAATATTATAAGGCTTGACATCAAAGTGTAGTATTTGCGTGTCACACCCCTAACGTAAGTATTCAATCCCCCTTGTCACCCCAAGAGCGATCTCATATAGTTTCATGTAATCAAGAAACTTATCACCTTCCTCGACAAAAATGTGTTTATCCAACTTACGTTGCATGGGGGAAAAGAATGGGGTTGCCGATCGCACATATTATGCATAAATGCCACACCTTTGCAGATCTCTTGAGGATAATAGATCCTCGGTTTTGTTGATGATCAAAATGTCCTGTGAGGTAATCCTGAACTCACAGTAATATTTCATGGAATGTAATTTAAGCAAAGAACAGACTGGAGAGAACAAAATTAACACTCAATTATATGTCGTAGTTTCTATTGGTGAAATAACTCTCCTGATCATAGACGCCTTGCAATCATGTTGACTTATTGATTCTGACCACCATGTTAGGAAATCTATCTGAATTGCATAACAAAGGTAACGATGTTTTGATGCCTCATGCACACTCACAAGATTATTTTCAATGTCAGATCACTTTTTTCAAGATTTCAGGACTAAGAACAGAAAAATGTGGGAGCAACCAAAGAAATATTGCTATTGACCCAAGGTGGATTCCTTTGTAATTGACAATTACACAAATACAAAGATCAGCCACCAATCTTGTTGCTTTAACCTTAAAATGGAGCATAATCAGTCATTTCATTCAACTGGATATCGACCATTTTCTTCAAACTTCATAATGGCTTTGCAGGTTTAGGGATGAAAATGATAACTTTCTATCTTCACCTAAGGAAGTCAAGCCAGAATTTCACCTAAAAAAGCAAAAGCCTTTAAGTTTTGAGAAAACTCAGTGACTAAATAATTTTCATCAATGTTGCCATCAACTTCTGCTGATGAAATTTAGCAACCCTTAATTTTTTAGGATTTGTGCGCCAACTTTGCTAGCTTCTTTGCAAATCTCGCAGATGAAACACTAAGCAGCTTGTTGATTGACATTCCTACACCTATAATCTTCTTCTTGACCTCATACCTATGCTTAATTCTACCATCAAGTTCGTAACCAAGAAATGCAGGTAAATCCAATAGCTCATAAAGGTTGCGTCCCATCTCCCCCACCAAATGTTCCACTTTCTCCTTCAGAGAATCAGGATTGTACTGAAGTATTTGAGGATGCTTTTTACTCATGAAAAGCATGTCTTCACAAGAAAACCTGTAACTCAAGAAGAGCTCAATCACCTTCTGCATATTTTCACAAGTTGTCCTAGTGACAGCACCTACTGCAACTGGGAATTCCTTCGTTCTGTACTTGTAAACAATTTTCACCAAAAACCCCAGCTTATAAGCAACGTTCCCCTCAAAAGACAGACCCAAAAACAAAAGGGCTTTTGTCAAGAACTTGAGAATCTCATTGGAGTTGAGTCCACATTCTTTGAGATTCCTCTCCTTGCTCACGCTGACAATGTTAGGAAACACGAATAATCCTGAACACTGCCCCAGTGGCATCCTCATCTCCTTCGCTAAACTCTAGGAGAAACTCCAATCTTGGAATCAATGGCTATCCGTATCAAATTTAAGAATGGGAATATGCCTCCCAATCAAACCAACCCCACCACAGTAGCTCAAGAAATTAATAGGCCTTTCAATTTCTTCAAAAGGCTTACAAGACGAAGCCTTCGTTAAATTCACATCATTGAGAACAGGAACAATCTTTTCTCTAGGAATCCCACTGTCAATCAGCAAATTTACACCCATCAAACGTTCAAAAGAAGTTCTCTTCACATATAATCTTTCTTTTTGGGCTATCTCCACCTTTCTTCCACTGTCGTCCACGTGATTGTTCGTTCCACATCCCATCAACAAACAAGTCTGCTTACTTCTGATACACAATCCTTCTTATTTTCTACTTTGTTCTTTCCCTCCTCCCTTCTTCTTCAACTTCCTTCTTCACCGCACGAGTCACCATCATTGGAATATTGATGAATAGTTTTGAGGGACAAGATCAAAAATAAAAACTAGCTCGCCTCGAAACTTCTTTTCCATGTCGCGACATACCTCATTAGTTTTGATGCAATACCTTGAAACCGCATTTTATAAGTCCAATGATTTGTTCTTTCATATGGAACAATAATTTTGGTTACTTGCTAGATAAGTCCATTGATTTGTCCATTGTTTGTAATGATTTCTTATTTGTTTTCGACTCTCAAATAGATTAAAATCACGATCCAGTCATCTGCCGAAATACAACAATCACAGACTGAAATACAGTTGAGAATTCATATACAATTAGATTTAAAATTAGTTTTTCTTCATAGTACATCAGTTTTGACGCTTAACCATGAAACCGTGTCACCATCATGAGAAAATTTTGTTCTTATTTCTCCTGCAATGACATCTATTTATATAATGTAGAAATGCAATGCAGGATTACCAAATATAGGATAGAAACGCAGTAGAATAACACCATGTACTAGGAATATCAATGTCCATCCCTGAATATGATGAGTTTGCAACATTCAATAATCACTGCGATTTCGTGGGTATAGGAATTCTTACCTCCCCATGGTCATATTCCATCATCGTAGTATGGTTACTTCATCTTAAGGTGTCTTTCAATCTGACATTTCAAAGATAACCTTTGTCTGGCCGCACAGGAGAAAGAATAAAGTTGCCAGTGGAACCTATTATGCATAAATGCCATGCCTTTTGCAGATCTCTTGAGAATAATTGATCCTCGGTTTTGTTGCCGATGAAAATGCCCTGTGAGGTAATCCTGGACTCACAGTCATATATTTTACGGGATGTAATTTAATCAAAGAACGAACCGGAAAGAACTACAATTAACACTCAATCATATGTTGTTTCTATTGGTGAAAAGACTTTCCTGATCAGGGATGCCTTTCGATCATGTTAACTCATCAATTCTGACCATCCCGGTTAGGAAGTTTATCTGAATTGCATAACAAGGGCAACCATGTCTTGATGCCGCATGTACATTGACCAGATTATTTTCAATGTCAGATCACATTTTTCAAGATTTCAGGATTAAGAACAGAAAAATGTGGGAGCAAAGAAGCATTGCTATCAACTTAGGGTGGATTCCCTTGTAATTGACAGTTACACAAATACAAAGATCAGCTACTTTTCTTGCCGCGTTTACCTTAAAATGGAGCATACTCAGTCACTTCATTCAACCGGGCATCGACCGTTTTGTTCAAACTTCATAATGGCTTTGCAGGTATAGGGATGAAAAAAATGACTCTCTATCTTCACCTAAGGAAGTCAAGCCAGAATTTCACCTGAAAGAAAGCAAAAGCCTTCGAGCTTTGAGAAAACTCAGTTACTAAACAATTTTCGTCAATTTTGCCAGCAACTTCTGCTGATTAAATTTAGCAACCCTCAATTTTTAGGCTTTGTGCGCCAACTTATCTAGCTTCTTCTTTGCAAATCTCGCCTGAGCAGCTTGTTGATCGACATTCCTTCACCTATAATCTTCTTCTTTACCTCGTACCTATGCTTAATTCTACTATCAAGTTTGTAATCAAGAAATGCAGGGAAATCCAATAGCTCATCAAGGTCACGTCCCATCTCCCCCGCCAAAAATTCCACTTTGTCCGCGTGAGAATCAGGATTGTATTGAAGCATTTGAGGATGCTTCTTATTCATGATAAGCACATCTTCGCAAGAAAACCCATAACTCAAGAAGAGCTCAATCACCTTCTGCATGTTCTCACAACTTGTCCTAGTGACAGAGCCTATTGCAACTGCGAATTCCTACACTCGGTACTTGTAACCAATCTTCACCAAAAAACCCAGCTTATAAGAATGTTCCCCTCAAAAGATAGACCCAAAAACAAAGGGGCTTTTGTGAAGAACTTGAAAATCTCATTGGAGTTGAGTCCACATTCCTCTAGAAAACTAATTCAGGCATGCAATTTCCTCTCCTTGCTTGTGCTAACAATGCTAGGAAACACAAGAATGATCCTGAATATTTCTTGATCATCTAAGCCTGCAAATGACCTCAAGAACTCTACATGGCTTTCCAAGTGTTCCACATGGTATTTCAAAAAGGTAGGCAGTTTGCGCAACACTGCCCCAGTTGCATCCTCATCTCCTCTGCAAAGTTCTAGGAGAAACTCCACTCTCGGAATCAATTGGCTATCCATATTGAAGTTAAGAATGGGGGGATGCCTCACAATCAAATCAACCCCACCATAGCGGCTCGAGAAATTAAGGAGCCTTTCAATTTCTTCAAAGGGCTTAAGAGACAAAGCCTTCCTTAAAATTAAGTTGTTGAGAACATGAACAATCTTTTCTCTAGGAATCCCACCGTCAATCAGCAAATTAACCTTTTCCTCAAATCCAGCTACGAATCGCGGCTCAGTTGGCATAAAGAGACGCTTAAGCTGCATTGGGTCAACCTTTCCATCTAATTTGTCGTGCACAAAGAGTATAAAGGGATCGATTTCACCTGCTGCAACACAGAAGGGCATTTCGCAACCAAATGGCAGAGCTCAAGGCCACTGATTCCGACAGATTTCAAAGAGGCGACACGAGCCCACAACGAGCCGATAGACTTCAGCCTCAGATCCGGGTCCCTGGTCAAGAGAGATTCGGTCTCTTTCTCGTTGAGCCTTCGTTCTTGAAATAACACTTACAAAGCCCCTGAAAAGGCAAGAGTTTCAACGAGGAGTTCGATCAAATATTTCAAATGGCTTTCAAGGACATCAACTGTTTGATGAATTGTCTCTGAGAGCCACCCACCCGGTTCGAACTCGACATTAGGTGATGAGATGACGCGGCGGCATTGCACGTGAAGCAACGGCGCTCTCGATCCGATTCCGGACGGTTGACTCGAATCCAGCAAAAGGGACGACTTGGGGGAAGAGAATGTGGCGGAGCGAGGGACAGAAGCTGAAGATGGCGAGTGCTGCGAGTGGAGAAAGAAAGCGGTGTGTCGAGGGCTCCTCAACATCAGCTCGAGCAAGAGAGAGAGAGAGAGAGCAGTCGATTACAGCTCTCTGCACAGTGCATTTCCCGATAGCAGAATGAAGGACGGAGATGACAAAGAGGCTTAGAGCTAATGGCGGGTGTTTTTTTCGTAACTTTGAGCAGGACCTTTTTCTTCGAAACAACTTGCCCAGATCCGACCATGAACGTGGTCTCATCGTATCGCACCTAAATAAATATTTTATGTTTGATTGCGACTGGGGGAAGGACAATATGCTTTTTAGTTCGATGGGATTTTTAAGAGAGAACTTTGTGGCGAATTGATGATGAGGATATGAACAGAAATGTTGATGTGGTTCTTAATCTTTAGCCAAATAGAGCAGCCAATAATTCCAATAGTTTAGCTCTTATGCCCATCTAATGAGTCCTTAAGCTAGCCTATATTCTACTTTGATTGTATATAAGTTCTCGTTGTATTTCAGTCTGATGGTTATATTTCTGCAAATTATGGCATCGTAATTTTTAACCTAGAGTGTCAAATAAATAACAAATCAATGCAAATAAGGGAACTTTTTTCCATTGTCAACATACATGAGGAGAATTACCAAAAAAGTCTTAAACCTTTTGTAATTGTGTTAATTTAGTCATAAACTTATTTTTTTTAGCCAATTGAGTCTTAAACCTTTTATAATTGTGTCAATTTAGTCTTTCCGGACAAAATTAGCCGATTGACGCTGACGTGACCACCAATCGGCGTTGGCCACAAATTTTTTAATAATATTTTATTTATTTTTTAATCTTTTTTACCTTTTTTCTCTCTCTCTCTCTCTCTCTCTCTCTCTCTCTCTCTCTCTTTATTCCTCACTCCTTCTTCCTTTTGGCTCTGGCGACTGGCCAATCGTCGCCGATCGCCGAACTGAGGTGACTGGGCGAGCTCACCTCGCCATTGCTAAGCGAGGGCAAGCTCTCCTAGCCACTAGCAAGACAAACTCTCACCAAATCTGGCAAGGGCTCTCCTTGCCAAACCCAATGATGGCTGGGGCCCCTTCATTGTCCTTGGGTGAGGGCGACCTCACCCAACCACTGACGGGGTGAGCCCCCGTCAGATCTAGCGAGACTTCACCTCGCCATCACTAGGTGAGGACTCCCTTGCCATTGCTAGTAAGGGCTCGCCCCGCCAGTGTTTGGGCAAGCTCGCCCTCGCCTAGCGACAATGAGGTGAGCTCACCCAGTTGCCTCAGTCTAATGACCAATGAGGTTGGTCGATCGCCAAAGCCAAATGAAGAAGGAGGGAGGAGGAAGAAGGAGGGAGGAGGAAGAAGAAGGGAGGGGGAAAAAAGAAAGAGAAAAAAGATTAAAAAGATTAAAAAATTAATAAAATAATTCGGAAAAATAAAATATTATTAAAAATTTTGTCGACGGCATCAACCGATAGCTACGCTCAGCGTCGGTTGATCCATTTTAACCGAAATGATTGAATTGGCACGATTGTAAAAGGTTTATGATTCGATTGATAAAAAAAAAAAAAGTTTATGACTGATTTGGAATAATTACAAAAGGTTTATGACTTTTTTAGTAATTTTCCCAACATATATGTATTCCCGAAAGAACAAATCAGTGGATTTATTCAAAAACTACCAAATTTTATGCTCCGTTCAATTTTTCACCTCCAAGAATTTGCAAGCAAGCAAAGAACATGCAATTCCGTGATGACATTTTGAACGAGCAAACTCCCAAAACCTATCGAAAGATCTCTATCTCCAGAAAAGATGAAACTTAATATCAAGATCAACTTGAGATTTTATGATTTGTGTCCAAGGACGTGGCATTGCTACATCAAATAGTCTGGAGAGATGTTTTATTTGGCCTTTCTATTGAGGTTTATGCTGAACATGATATTATACACAAACTACTGAGAATGTGAGCTCGGAAGCTTTATTTATCATTTCGCCAAGCATTTCGTTCCATCATCTTTAGATAAATTCTCAAATGGCCTTTGTAAAGAATTGTTTTCCTCGTAGCTCCCCGCCAAACTGATTTTTTTTAATCGATATGAGTAAATGATCAGGCTGAGAAATGA
The DNA here is from genome assembly GCA_017140325.1 of Eucalyptus leucophloia subsp. euroa. NCBI lineage: Eukaryota > Viridiplantae > Streptophyta > Magnoliopsida > Myrtales > Myrtaceae > Eucalyptus > Eucalyptus leucophloia. Next base: position 4,546,946 of record CM029478.1, on the reverse strand, counting down.
CGGTAAAAAGTTTGAGTACTCCGTAATTTTCCCACGGCTTATCAGTTCTTTCTCTTCGCCGGTTACTATGCTAACTATGCTAACCGTGGAAAATGTCGAATTAGCATCAATTACGCTGTCTTTTCTCAAATATAGAAGTATGTAAAGAAAACATAAAAACAGAGAAGAGAATCCCAAAGCTCTAGACATTATATGACCAGGCTTGTATCTAGCACTTTAGCTTGCTCAATATGGAGAAAAACAAAGAGATCTTGCATAGAATCCGTACCTGTATTTACTACATTGTGATGGAGGAAGTTCACGATGACGAGGAGCAATCTGTAAGTACATCGCTGCGTCAATAGTCAGCTCCTTCACAAGAGGAATTGATATGCAATGTAGGCCCAAATTGTCCTTTACCCACCTTTGACTCAGAGACCTTTTTCGATGAATCTCCTCCAATAACTTGAGCCTCTTGTCGAGTCCCCTCCTAAGTGAGGCCATCTGTTCATTATTATTTGCTTCTGGAAGTCGGTTCATGTAGACCTTGAAGTTCAGCCTATGAATTCTGCCATCCATTGGGCGGGTCTGGTTGTCGTACTTTGAACACTTCGTTATGTGAGATTTCAATGGTTCTAGCCCTCCTTTCATGATGCAGTAGAGCAACGAATGTCAATGGAACTGAAAGAGACAGCTCTACAGCCTCCTGTCATAACGAGTAGTCTTTCTCATCAGGATGATTCTCCAGTGAGCATGTAAAACCTCGAGAATGAGTAAGAAACTCAATTCATCTTAAAGCTACTCACCTACTTTATAGGATTCTTAACTCAAATTACATGCTGGTGGACATTACTTAAATTTCTGCATCCTGTCATCTGCCCTCCTTTAAATATATGCATCATTCGAGAGTGCAAGTGGCTTTTTAGGCTTATGGCATGATGTGTAGCATAATGTAATTCGCCTCATCAACTCTTGCTTCAGAGGGCATGAGTACTCTTTTGATAGGAATTGTATGTTTAGAAGATCATATTGCTACCGCTGATAAAACACATTGCCGGCAACAACATGACAGTTAAGGTGTGCATTGTAGTGGAAAAGCTTTAGATTACATGCAGCCATTTGCCGAGGGGAAACTAGCAACGAGTACCTGTTGCTTTCCCCTGCTCTGACAAGTCCAAATGTTGTAATAGTAGAAGCCTTGCAGAGGAACAATATGGAGCTAAGATGTACAGCAGGAACGATGCCCCATTTGACAGAAAACATTTTCCTCACCAAAAAGTAGATGCAATACTTGCGATTGCTTGATCATTGCATGAACTCCTCCAGGATCATGCCTCTCGGTTTTAAACCAGTGTTTGCCCACGAAAGCTGCTCTTGTTTCTTCTCATCGCCAATTTCCTAAATTTATCCACTCTGAAGCAGTTTGGGAAATGTTGTAGCAACTTATGGCATGAACTCGCATAGTTGAAGATAAAGCACAAGAAATTGCCACATCCTAAAATGTAGACTAACTAAAAGTCAGAGGCATTTGCCCCAAAAAAAAAAAAAAAAAAAAAAAAAAAAAAAAAAAAAGTCAGAGCCATTACGAGCAAAATTTCCAAAACAAAAATCATACAGAATATTCGGCCAATGAAAGAATTATGGGGCATCAGGACTGCATGTTGGGAACGCCCAGGATAGAACAGAACATAAATATGCAGTGTCCGAAAACAGCACACTCCAAAAAATCCAAAGGCAAAGCGTGACTGTTTTCGATTCCATGAATCATATTGCTGAAAGATTGCAAGCTTCATTTGAGGTCTTCTGCTTGATCTCTCGACAGGAGTGCCAAATCTATATAAATTTCAGGACATAATATTTACATTGTTGGGCTTGCTAGGGAAATAATAGAATCCCAGTTCAAGTAACATAGAAACATAGGAGAATCAAAACCGGTGATTCAATTTACACAATGAATGAGACAATTTAAGAAGCCTTGTGGAGTCATTGTATGAGCATGTTTAGTCTGTAAAATGGTGGAACCGGTTTGCATCCCTTACGACCATATATCTTCTGTTTGCAATGGAGATATTGATCGCAGAATGACAATCTCCGCAAAATGTGGAGATTTTTAAACACCCCAACAGATTTCGGACTGGAGTAAGGCCAAAAACAACAGCAATTTTTTCCGCCGTGCTGGAGCAAGTATTGTTCCTTTTGTCCCTCCTCCACATCATTAAAGAACAAATTCAAAACATTACCCGTTTTCTTTATTTGACTAGCCAATCGGTCCAGTTCGTGATAGAGATCACCCACATAGAACTTGTGAACATTAATCTTCACTCGAATCAAGCTACAACCAGCTTCTTTTAAATATAAACTTCATAGAATTGTTCCATCTAGGACCTTCCTTTTTCCATTTTGATAAGAGTTATTTCTTGCGTAGATGAGTAGTGTTTACTTTGTAAAACGGATACATGTATATTTTCTCTAAAAATGAATTTATAAGTTGAAACCAGCAGTTCTTGATAGCGACAAATCATACGCCGACAGTGGCCTGTTAAGTAGCAAGATCGCATGTTATAGTTAGCTTTTAAATTGAATAGCCCTTAATCACATTATGAGGAAGGAAAATTCTCGATGTCTATCACCTTCCCTCACCGTTTTTGTCTATGCTTTCTTGCCAATTTGTTTGTCCTTTTGAAGGAGGATGCAAGAGAGTTAAACCATATGAATTTCAAGACACAACATTAACCTAAGAGCTAGAAGAACACAATCTCGAATAAGTCCCTCCTAACATAATCCTAGGTTGCAGGGAATATAACAAGTATACAACCTTTTCCAATCAAACTAAGGATGGTTCTCTAAACATTATCGCTATCTCCAAATGGATGGAAATTGTAGAATCATTTAATGAAGTTGAGAATGTTTCTAGTTTCATCTCGGCTTTGTCATCGTTCACCAGCTCGTCTAGTGGGTAAATAAGTGGTTTAGGAGGCATTTGAAGTTTACTAATATCTCCTTCAAGCATTTATGGGAATTTGCTCATTGAAGGCCCATGGTCAAGGTTAACTTTATACACTGAAGTCCAACTATTGTCATCTATTATTTCCCTAATGTAAGTATTCAATTTCTCTCGCCACCCCAAGAGCGATCTCACATATTTTCGTGTAATCAAGAAACTTGTCACATTCCTCAGTGAAGATATGCTTATCCAAGAATCCATTTGACATGAGATCATGCACAAGAACCTACTTCGAGCTTTCAAAGCAAAAATCAATGAGTTACATTGCATGTCGTGACCTACCCCTTGGGGAAGAGGATAGGTTTAGGAGTATTGCTTAAAGAACGGACTTAAAGCCCATGATTAGGCACGAGCTTTCCTAAGCCCATACTTCGCACGACATTGGGGTGTTTTTAGGAATTTCGCAATAAGGTGCTGTCACTAACTTATTGGGGTCAGCTAGAAGGCAAGTGAGGCATGTGAGTGTACTTCACTTGAATCTATGGTTGGGGATTTGATTACACTAATTAACCAATTAATGCCATTTTAGTACCTAATTTTGTTTATTTAAAAAAAAGATTTTTTTCAGGCAGTTTGGAATAACTTTAAACTAATCTGCTAATATGTAAAGTGATCATGTGAGTGTACAATCATTAAAATAACAATTAGCAACCAAGGAAAGCGTTAAATAAATTGCATGGGAGAGCAAAGAATTAATACCATAGAGAAGACAAATGCTAATCCTAACTAAGACTAAAGAGAAGCTAAACTCAATATATCAATATTATGCATTAAAAGGCATTTGTCCTTAAGGACAATTAAAACCCTAAGGTAAAGCCTCTTAGTCAAACTTAAGCATAATTCTAAATTGGAATACTTCCATTTTTAGGAGAAAATAGCCCAAGAGATCAATTTTAACATTTTTGAAGATTTTTTTGATTTTTTTGATTTTTTAGAACTTTTTCCGATTTTTCAATTTTTTTATGAAAAAATGAATTTTCAAATTTCCCCCAAAAAACTAGATTTTACAATTTCTTGAAACTTTAAAAAAATCCAATTTTTTAATTTTTTCTGAATTTTTGAATTTTCGGAGGAGTTTTTGAATTTTTATTATTTTTCGAATTTTTTTGAAATTTTTAATATTATAATATTCGAGGGAGCGGGTTTGGACCGAATGAACCCGATCCGACCCGCTGACTTGGCCCAAATCCGGATCTGACCCAGTCGAATAAAAAGATATTTTTAAAATTTTTTAAATTTAAAATATTTCTTCTTTTTCTCTACGCCTTTTGTCTTCTTCCCTATTTCGTCTTTTCGCGAAGCCAACTTTCGCTTTCCTTTTATTTTTTTTACATTTTTTCCTTTTGCTTTTTCTTTTAATCTTTTCTTTCTTTCATCTGGTCTTCTTTCTTCTTCGTGAGTCCTCCGCACGCATAAAGATTCCATTAAACTCAGAAGTTCCCACGAATTCAATCCCAACCTCACAACGTCGAAACCACGATTTTGACGTATATCTTTTTTATCCCAAGCCGAGAACAGCGTGCGCTACTATTCAGCAATCTCGAATATATATTAAAATGTAAAACGCAAGATGGATGTGAGGTGCAACATGCGGCCATAAATTCGGACCTTGGCGAAACGAACGCGAAAACGGACGAAATGAAGACGAATGTTACTCTTCGAAAATGAAACAGACACTCCCAATGTCCATCCAGCCCACACAACGATCAAGATGGCTTACGGATTGATGTTATCTCTCTTTTCATTACTCTTTGTTTGTTTCTTTTATTTTATTTAATATTTCTATTCTTTATTTAATTTTCCCTTCCTGCGCGTTGTTTCCTTCCTCACCAAGACTCCTCTTTTCTACGTTCTTTTCTTTGCGCGTTGTTATCGCCAGGATCTCTCTTGGAGAAACGCCACCGCTAAAACTCGCCAACCACTACCCACGATCAACGAGATAAGGCTTCATGGGAGACGATCTGTGTAAATAGGGATCAAAACAATGATACACGAGCTTCGGATACAGCAAAGGCAGTGACTGTTTTACCAGAAGCACCTCAAGGGCATTTTATCAAACCCCTAGGCTGCGTTGGCTCAAGACAGCCACGGACAAGAATAAGACCCGAAACTAGATCAAAGCTTAACGAGAATGGCAGGGAATGCTCAACATCAACAAAGGACAGCATAAGCGAACTCGAAACGCACGCCCCGACTCGGTAATCCATGCAAAGAAATGTGAGAGAACGGGACAAGAGCAGGGCACCAAAAAAGGTCGGCGGGGGGCTTCCTACCCGACTCGGGGGTGGCAAACGATGGGCGAGATCGATAGATTAGACTACGTCCAGTCGCCTTACACGCCCCCGAGCCGGGATCCTTAGGAAATCAACACTGATTGAACCAAAAACCGAAAAACTCACGGGAAAAACCTGAAATCGAGGCAAAGGGAAGCCGCGGCTTGTTGGTTCCGGCTAGGATGCGCAAACTTGAGTCGGGGGTGGCTAAGCGACGCTCGGCTAAGGTGGATTCCAGGTCTCCCTCTTCCCGGTCACTCTCCGTTTCTCCCCCCTCGGGCTCCCTCAAGCTCTCTGTCTCTCTCTCTCTCTAGCGCGCTCTCTCTCCGACCATCAACTCCGGTGCGATGCTCGCGCCTCCCAACTGCCGCTGTCCTTCCTCTCTCGTTCACGTACTTCTCTTTTCTGCAGAATGCGTGAAGGACAAAGAGGGAGAGGCCAAAAAAGGCTGGGCTCATCTTGGGCGAAATAAAAGAAAAGTGGGCCGGCCAAGCGAATAGAAAGAAAAAGGGAAAGAAAGAGGCCGGGTTGACCTGCTCCCGGTCCGGTCTCATTTTTCCCATTTTCCTTTCTTTCTTTTTTTTGTTATTAATTTCTTTAAATAATTTTTTAATTTTTTTTCCTTCTGGTGACAATTTTTTTTGGAAAAATTAAAAAAAAACATTCAATATGCAGTGCAATAATGAAAACACGATACCTTTTAATGAAAATTTTTACTTTTCTTTCTTCTTCTTTTTTAACAACTAATCCTAATTTTGCACGTGATTAAATCATAAATAAAATGGTGAAATTTTAAGTATCAACACTGCATTAACATGGTGAATTCTTACTATAATAGCCACTTCACTGATAAAATCTCCTGCTTTAAAATCTTGATGGCCATCATGTTGCTACTTCCAAGCATTCCTTTGTACGCGGAACTATAACTTCCTTCACCTAGTTTGTGGTTAAAATTTCTGGTGATCTTCATAAATTGAGTAAGAGTGTTTTATGGGTAAAAAGTTGTTATGAACTGGCAAGAATTATTTGATCTTCTTGTTCATTGCTAAGTGCCTTCTTCTATACTTGTAGATTAGAAATATTGTGACAAATGGTGTCCCAATTACGAACTTCACTATGCAGAAAACATTGAGGAAAACTTTGATAGGTTAGAATAGCTTTTTTATTTTAATTATTTTAAGACCAAATCGTTTCTGCATACCTACTAGAAATATAAAATCTGAAGTTGCTCAAATTGCAATATCATCTAGGACACCCGCAGAAGGGATGAAGAATGTAAAAAATAATTGAAGGAAAACAAGTATGGAAAACAAAACTCATGAGGAAACAGAGAAGTAGGAAGCTACTTTGTACAAGTTTTGCCGAGAAGAATATGAGTAGTGGCATGCATGCATTTACAAATAAGTGAAAATAATAACCTTCGTTTACATAGATGATACACGATATAAGAAACACCATTTGCTTTGTTAGTAATCAACATATAAAGAGAAACAGTGATTTTCATTATGACTAAATAATTTTGTTCCTTATGTCGTGAGCCTCCAGCAAAGTCTCAGTAATTTGGCGTGACGATTCAGTGGCAGAGTCCGTGAGGCAACCGGCATGTTACACCTCAGCAGTAACGATGGTTCAGCAATAGCAGTGATCGTGCATGATGAGGATTGAATGAAGGCGGTGAGAAGGGGATGATTACATCCTTCCAGTGGGTAAGCAAACACCAGCACCAGCAGAAGCATGAATGCCACCGTAGCTCTTGTCTAATGTGGAATAGACAAACTGAATCCATCTTCTCTTGAACTGTACAATTAGAGAACCAAACTACTTAAACCCTTCAGGGACATCACTGCATAACATGCTTGCTCTCTTGTAAAGCAACGACTTACGAACTTGGCAAACCTCTGAGCTAAATGGCAACTCGCCAGACAAATTCTGCTTGCTCAAAACAAGGGCAGTTAGCTCAATAAAAGATTACTCAAACCAACTGGAATTGACTCTAAAAATCTATTTCCACTGAAGTCCAGTATAATCAAGATGCTCATTTCCGTTATTTGCTCCGCAAACTACCGACGAAGCTATTGCTTCCTTTTTCAAAGCTTCAAGTCCCCATGAGAGATTACTGATACTTACAGAAACTGAACTTGAGAGCAGATCACCTCCAAGCGACGAAAAAACTCTCGAACCTCTGAATTCACCTAAGAATGAAGAAACCTTCCCGGTAAGTCCATTCCCTTCGAGATAAAGCATTTGCAAAGCACTGCAGTTTCGGATCTCAGCAGAAATGGGCTCCACCAAAGGAGTTATGCCTCATACTCATACTCTGGTCCTTCAGTCTGCGTGTGTTCCGAGCGAAGCTATTCCTCTGAGGCATATCATCAAACGGTGTCCGTGCATTACCCATTTGGCCTCATTGGATCAGTAGCTAAGAAAGCTTCGTCATACCTCATAACAGAGAGAATAAATACAATGTATTCCGCTGAAGAAGGCATATAGATTCCTACTACACGTGGCACATGGACGTATCCTGATTCGATCCGTAGTGCGATGAAGCCTTTGAAGCCGCGCACGATGACGATTCCGCAATCAAACATGTCAGGACGAGTGGTTTCGACTTCGTTGATGAAAGATCCTTTTGGTTTTGGTTGTGTGCGATGACTGTGAGCCGTGGATCATCAATTCCTAGTATTGAGCTCGAGAGCTTCGTCTATGGAGGTTGAGCTTGCTGAGAAGAAGGTGAATTCGTCAAAAAGGAAACTTTCAGTCCTGAAACTGAAATCCAGCGATGGAGAGAGAGCTTGAGTTGGAGATGGTGGTGGCACTGGATTGTCGTCGTGCCTGGGCTACTGTGCTTGATGGACTTAAAGGAATTGGATTTCACCAATTTGAGGTGATGGGCTGGATTGCCTTAAGCCCAAATGGAATGAATGTGACCGGACTCCATTGATGGATCTTCCATTGATCACTTTTTATTTTTATTGTTATTCTCTATTATATATTTATTTATTAAGTGTTTTTAAAGAAAAAGTGCATATTCGATTAGTCTGTTAAAATTCAGGTCTCAACGCCTACTATCGATACATTAAATGGAATACTATATTTCAAGGAAGTCGTCAAAAGAGTGTCTCTTGAATTATTAGTCAAGTGACTAATTAAGGAACTAATTCACGAAAAGTAGAACATCTAACGAAAATTAGAAAATTTAAACTCTATGCAAACAAAAAAGTAGTCATGTGGTTACTCACACAACGCTCACTTTAATTTCTTTTATTTTTACATTGGGAGTTCTAGCCCTTCCATGGAAAGGAGATACAATCTAGGCACACGTATAACTACAGCTGATGATGAATCCGTCTGGGGGTGATTACAACTGTCCCTTTTTTTTTTCTTTTTTTTTTTTTCTGGAAATCTTGCAACTCCTACAATTTGGTTTTCATAGGTAATGCGAAGCTCTAAAACCTTTCAAACACACATATATTGACGTGTAGTTACGCGTACAACTTGTCATTATTTCATGGATTTAAAATATTTCTGTCATTTTTTAGGTTTGAAGAGACAATAGTTAGTGAAAGTGTGTGCAGAATCATGCAAAATTGCTGTTACATATCATTGCCAACAGATGCTTACCGCCCCCATAGTACTGGGATCCGCAAACTTGACCTCCGAAGATCCTACTGAGATCATTGGAGAAATAGTATCTAAAGTATATGAATCAAAGTAGCAAAAGAAATTTGTCTTCCATGAGGTACTATCATAGAGATGAGTCAACTCAGATGTCGTACCCCAAACAATGGAGTCAAAATCCTCACAGTTGGGTCATGTGTGTTAAATCTGAAGAATGATTCCCTAATTGAATCTTCACATTGGGACGTGGAAGAAATTAGCCGAACGCTAGATAAAGTTGATAGAGTTTTCAGTTCAATCTCGAATTCACCATAGTCACAAGCCGGCACATGATTGCTCAGGCATGGAAATGGCTTGGGAGATGTTCTTAGCTTAACAAAAGGACTCCCGCACAATAAAGTTGCAAGTTTTAAGACTTAGATGAGCAAAATGGAAGTTTTAAGACTCAAATACATTATGTTGACCCAATGGAGGTTTCAATCATTTAAATTCGCACTAATGTAACTTTCAAGACCATATGATGGCCTCATCAGCATTTTCTCAAGAATCTGATCAATTTTCAATCAAAGCAAATGAATTGCAAAGAAAATAAATTTTTGTTGCCACTAGTGAAAAAAGGGTTTGAATTTCTGCGAGCCAAATGTTGAGCAACTTCTAAATGATTAATACCAAGTCAAAGAGGACATTGGACCACTGGCAAGTATATGTAAGATGGCATGTTTCGCAACGCTCTGTGGTGGATATTCTATAGAAAACAAGTGATTTGGCTTATAGATGATCAACCAGATTAGCTAAAATTCACATTGGATGAACATGTAGAATATGCTTCCCAAGCACGGTTATGAACCTAAACATAAGTCCCATTTAGGATATTGTATGGACTACACATGGCAAAACTATATACTAAGTACAACAACACTCCAACCAAAATAGAAGTACAACAACTCCAACCAAAATAGAAGTACAATAACACAACAATAACCTAAGAGCTAGGAGGAGACAAAATGTAATCACTGGCAAACTAAACTAGCTCACTTCCCTCCCAACATAATACCATATTGTGGGAAACAAAGCTTCTCCAATTAAACTGTGCATGGTTCTAAACATCACTGCTATCTCCAAATGGAAAACTAACAGAAATTATGGAGTGCTTGATGTAGTTGAAAAGGTTTCCAATTCCATCTCGGCTTTGTCATTGTCAATTGGCTCATCTGGTGGGTAAAAGAGCGGTTTTGGAGGCATTTGAATATTACCAATATCTCCTTCAAGCATTTCTAAAACTTTGCTCATTGGAGGCCGATGGTCAGGGTTTAATTGTATACACCAAAGCGCAACTATTATCATCTTTTTTATCACCTCCCTTTCCTCTTCTACTACTTCTTCCATTTCAACACTTTCTTTTTCATTGACTTGGTCATACACCCATAGTGGAAAATAAATTTGGCTTGAGTGTTCCGCATTTGCATTTATATTTTTCCTTCTACTTGCCATTTCCATGAGCAACATCCCGAAGCTATAGACATCCGCTTTATAAGATACACCACCGATATTTTTGTAGAACAACTCAGGCGCCATATATCCCAAGGTTCCTCTTGCAGCAGTCACTGAGACTATGCTATGATCAATTGGATAAAGTTTTGCGAGTCCAAAATCAGAAACTTTCGGAGTGAAATTCTTATCTAAAAGAATGTTGTGAGGTTTGATATCAAAGTGTAGTATTTGCATGTCACACCCTCGATGTAAATATTCAATCCCCTTTGCCACCCCAAAAGTGATCTCATATATTTTCTTGTAATCAAGGAACTTATCACCTTCCTCAGTGAAAATGTGCTTATCCAAAGATCCATTTGACATGAAATCATACACGAGAGCTTGTTTCGTACCTTCAAAGCAAAAACCGATGAGTTGCACTATATTAACATGATGAATTCTTCCAATAGTAGCCACTTCACTGATAAAATCTTGGCCATGGGCCTTGGACTGCTTCAAAATCTTGATGGCCACTTCATTGCCGCTTCTGAGCATTCCTTTGTATACGGAACCATACCCTCCTTCACCTAATTTGTGCTTAAAATTTCTAGTGATCTTCTTAATATTTGAGTAAGAATACCTTATGGGCAAAAAGTTGTTATGAGCTTGCAAAAATTCTTCGATGTTCTTGTCCATTGCTAAGTGCCTTCTTTTGTACTTGTAGATTAGAAATATTGCGACAAATGGCGTCCCAATTATGAACTTCATTACACAGAAAAGTACTGAAGAAAATTTTGATTGGTTAGAATAATTTTTTTTTTCATAATTATTGTAAGAATAAGTAATTGCGGCTTACCTAATAGCATTGTAAAATCCCAAGTAGTCCAAAATGCAATATCATCGAGGACACCTGTGGAGTAATTGATGTGAAAAAAAAAAAAATTTGAAGGAAAAGAAGTTCGGAATGCAAAAGACACGAGGAAACAGGGTAGTAGCAAGCTACTTTGTACAAGTTGAATCTTGTCCAAAAGAATGTGGGATACGTGCATTTGCAAATAAAAGGAAATAATGAGCGTCATTTTTCATGTAGATGAGAGGATTCAAGAAACTCCTTTTGCTCAATTGGTGGTCAGCAAATCTAGAAAAACTGTGCTTTTCATTTTTAAATAATAATTTTGTTCCTCCTATCAATATATGATTACAGTTTTTTTTTTTTTTTTTTTTTTGAGGATTGTTAACGAGCGTCTCTTGGATTATTAGTTGAGTGACTAATTAAAGAATTAATAAGAAAATTAAAAAAAAATGTAAATTCTTTGCCAACAAAAACCTAGTCATAGCAAGTTCTTTAAAAAAAAAAAAAAAAAACCTAGTCATGTGGTTGGTGGCACAAGAATCCTTTTTTGGTTTTTTTCACGGTGGGAGATTAAGCCCTTTTATGAAAGAAATATAATCTACACACATATATGCATTGACATACACCATCATGCATATTTTGTCATAATTTTCTTGGATATTAGATATTCCTTTTATTTTCTAGTTTTGAAAAGAAAGTAGCAAGTGAAAGAGGGTACAGAATCATGCAAAATATCGGTGAAATTTCATCGCCGATCAATACTTACTGCCGTAATAGTAGATGGATCCGCAAACTTGACCTCCAGTGTAGCTATTTGTTAAGCGGTTGGAATAAAAGTAGCGATAGAGATCAAAGTAGCCATACCAATCAAAGTAGCAAAAGGTTTTCTCCCGTAATAATAGATAAGAAATAGAGTACTGGACAACAAATCCATCGGCCATGATGCTATGAATTAGCTTGTAGTTGTAGGAGCTACTGTTAATGTGTTCTCCAACTCCAAAATAATCTGTCCATGTCCAATTGTAAATGTTGCAAAAATCCCGAACATCCGAAACTTTTGGATTGACCAAAGTATACAAGTTCCAATTCGATGATGTGTTGGAAGAGTACAACCCCTCGGTGCATGGACCAATAGCGATGTAGAATGGAGAACTAACTGTCTTTGAGCAATTCACAATGACCAATGCACTTTGGTTGTAGTATGAGCTTAGCAACAATGAACTATGAGGAAGAGACGAGCAGTTATCCTTTTGCAGTCCATCATTGACCAATCTGATTTGTCTAGTGGAATAATTGATAGACTGCACATAGTATCGGCCATCCCCAGTGTACAAAACAGTCCGATTATCTTCACAAATTAGCTCGTAATTTGGGTAACCGCATCCTTTCGGATCTGTCTTTAGTCGAAATGGGTAGCTTATATTGTGAATGTTCCCACATGATGAAGTGAAGCACTGCTGCTTACTCTCAACACTGCAAGTCGTTGCTAGAACTAGAATAAGAGTGAGTAGCAACACTCCACAAATATTCATGGAGCGGAGAGCATTAACCATGCCTCTGTATATCTTTGGGCAAAGAGAACTTGGTAAAGATTGCTAGGAGTGTGCAGAGGAGGCGCAATATAAAAAGATTGAAAGAAGATGGAATGATCCTTATTTGATTGGGGACTTGGAGTAGCCTGGTCTTATAGAGAAGCCCCCAAGTCAGTCAACAGAACAAATGGATGGAAAGTTAAGAAATTAAAGAGGTGAACTAAAAGTCAAGTTCCATTATTAGTGAAAGTCGTGGAACGGCCGTTTTCCATCCCTGTTTGATCTTCCCTTCTCCACTATCTCCACTTTGCTTCCACTCTACTCCACGTGATTCTTGGGTCCACATCCGATTGCCCCAGTTTTACGCCGCCAGCTACCAACTGTACGGCGGTTCCCAAGTTTTCAAAAAAAAAAAAAACAAACAAATATACTCACTATCTTTCCTCTTATTTTCTTTAACGTTTTTCCCCACCTCCATTCTTCTTTTCTTCTTCTTTGAAAATTCTCTGGTCCATCATCGGTGCTTAATCACTTGACATGTATTCAATATTTGCTAAATTACGTCACAAAATTTAGACGTAATTCCAATTTCTTACAGGGTCAAATCATTTCTTTAAATAAATAATCGCTGTAAGAAAATTGTCTCATATGGCTATGATATATTGCACCGCGTCATTGTTGACCTAGTCATCATGTATATCTTGAAAAAAAAAAAAATCCTTATATGAAGCTAAAATGTATAATTTGCAATAGTTTATGTGCACGGTAGTTACATAATATAGCCTCTCCTATTTATAAATAGTATTCTTGCAATGCACAGTGGCAAGAATGAGTATAGTTGCAAATACAGCCATATATGGATGGGATCCACGTAGGGCCAATTTGAAGCAATAGTGGGTCCTAAAGACTTTGTATGTCATATAGGCTTTACATCTTCTTTATTGGAAATTTTCTCACCCTAATGATGGACGGGACAAATGAGGGGATATCGCACTTAGCTAGACCCGTCAAATGGGTGGGGTGGGTCAAAGATGGGTCGACCCATATTTGACACATTTAACCCGTTTTGACCCATATTCATGTAGTATAAATCAAATGTGCTATACCTGACCCGACCCATATTGCTAAAACCTATTAATATTCTAGGAAACCACACTTCTACTATATGTTAATTGGAATAAAACTTCAAATTAAATTAAAAATAGTAAATAAAGTAAAAAAATTAAAAAAAAAACCTATAAATTGAAATATTTATAAAGAATTAGACTATGCACATGCTTCTCTTCTTTGAAGTGAACATACCATTGAATAACTAAAAACCGTAACGTAAAATTTTTTTAACTAAACCTAAAAAGCTCATTTTTATGATTTTTTTATAAATAAAAAGTATTGTTAAAACATTTTTATGCAATACAAATTAATGGAAATTTTTTATCATTCTTTTCAAAATATTTTTTAAAAAATCGAATTTTTAAATTTTAATATAATTTTTAATTAATTTTATTTTTAAAAATATATTTTTTATTTTTTATTTTTTAAAATATAACTTTCAATTTTTAATAATTATATTTTCTTTTTCTCTTTTCTCTTTTCTCCTTCTTTGGCCGATCCCGCCAGACGACGGGGTCGGCGACCCGCCACAAAGCGAGATCGAGCTCGCCCAGCCGAGCGAGGCCTCGCCTCGCCGGATCTAGCAAGGCTAAGGTTTCGCCGGCATCGTGAGGCTTAATCTCACCGATTTAGCGAGGTGGAGGGCTCGCCGAGGCCGGGAGCTCGAGCCTTGCCCATCGGCGAGGCCGAGCCTCACCGGATCCAAGAAGACTCGAGCTTGCCGGTGTCAAGCAAGGCTCGAGGCCAAGGACCCACCCTATGCTAGCTAGGCTCAAGCCTTGCTAGTCGTCGAGGACCCGTCGTAGAGCTCGAGCCTCGCCTAGCCTATTGCCGGCCGGCGGCCGGCCGTGACCCCGCCAACCGTCGACTAACAAAGGAAGAAAAAGAAAGAAAAAAGAAAAGAAAAATAATTAAAATATGAAAAATAATTATAATTTTGATTTTTTATAAAAAGATATTTTATAAAGTTAAATAAGGCCATGGGTTCAAAGTGAGTTTCTTGATAACTCATATAGAACCATTTCTTTTTGTGCTTTATTGTCTCAAACTCATTTATGATCCATATTTAACTTTCACTTGACCCATATATGACCTGTTTAACTAAAAAATGGTCATAATATGGGTTCAAGACCCATTTTGCCTGCTCTACTCTTAGCTAGAATCATAAGGGAGACATTCTTCAAGAATTATTGAAGATAAAAAGCAACCCTAATAGCCTTTGATGTGGATTGGAGATTAGTGTGTGCAATTGGTTCAATCACTTTTGATATCTCTTTCTTAGCTAGAATCAAAAGGGATAGGTACTTTAATAATTCTTGAAGGCAAAAGCAAAGTCTTTTAAAAGAGTCACGACATGTAATAGAGAAGTGTGTGACATTTGTGCAATCATGTCAAGCTCGTGGTATTCCCCCTTTCATCTCCACTTCATATTCATTTTGGTCGACTGATGCCGTTAACCAATTTCTTATATTGTGAAGTGAAGCACTGCTGCTTACTCTCAACACTGCAAGTTATCGCTAGAACTAGAATAAGAGTGAGTAGCAACACTCCACAAATATTCATGGAGCGGAGAGCATTAACCATGCCTTTGTATATCTTTAGGCAAAGAGAAATTGGTAAAGATTGCTAGGAGTGTGCGGAGGAGGCGCAATATAAAAGGATTGAAAGAAGATGGAACAATCCTTATTTGATTGGGGACTTGGAGTAGCCTGGTCTTACAGAGAAGCCCCCAAGTTAGTCAATGGAACAAATGGATGGAAAGTCAAGAAATTAAAGAGGTGATCTGCAACTAAAGTTCCATTATTAGTGAAAGTCATGGAACGGCCGATTTCCATCCCTGTTTGATCTTTCCTTCTCCACTATCTCCACTTTGCTTCCGCTCTACTCCACGAGATTCTTGGGTCCACATCCTATTGCCCCGGGTTTACACCGCCAGCTGCCAGCTGTACGGCGGTTCCCAGGTTTTCAAAAAAAAAAAAAAACAAATATACTCACTATCTTTCCTCTTATTTTCTTCAACGTTTTTCCCCACCTCCATTCTTCTTCTCTTCTTCTTTGAAAATTCTCTAGTCCATCATCGGTGCTTAATCACTTGATATGTATTCAATATTTGCTAAATTACGTCACAAAATTTAGACGTAATTCCAATTTCTTACATGGTCAAATCATTTCTTTAAATAAATAATCGCTATAAGAAAATTGTCTCATATGGCTATGATATATTGCACCACGTCATTGTTGACCTAGTCATCATGTATATCTTGAAAAAAAAAATCCTTATATGAAGCTAAAATGTATAATGTGCAATAGTTTATGTGCATGGTAGTTACATAATATAGCCTCTCCTATTTATAAATAGTATTCTTGCTATGTACAGTGGCAAGAATGACTATAGTTGCAAATATAGGCATATATGGATGGGATCCACGTAGGGCCAATTTGAAGCAATAGTGGGTCCTAAAGACTTTGTACGTCATATAGACTTTACATCTTCTTTATTGGAAATTTTCTCACCCTAATGGTGGACAGGATAGATGAGGGGATATCTCTCTTAGCTAGACCCGTCAAATGGGTGGTCGGGTTGGGTTTGGGTCGGATAAAAAATGGATCGACCCATATTTGACACATTTAATCTGTTTTGACCCATATTTATGTAGTGTAAATCAAGTGACCCATACCTGACCCAACCCACACCCGACTTGACCGGTATTGCTAAAACCTATTAATATTCTAGGAAACCCCACTTCTACTATATGTTAATTGGATTAAAACTTCAAATTAAATTAAAAATAGTAAAAAAGTTAAAAAAAAAAACCTATAAATTGAAATATTTATAAAGAATTAGACTATGCATATGCTTCTCTTATTTGAAGTGAACATACCATTGAATAACTAAAAACTGTAACATGAAATTTTTGTAACTAAACCTAAAAAAGCTCATTTTTATATTTTTTTATAAAAAAAGTATTCTTAAAAAATTTTTATGCAATAAAAATTTAATGGAAATTTTTTATAATTCTTTTAAAAAATATTTTTTGAAATCGAATTTTTAATTTTTAATATAATTTTTAATAATTTTTTAATTTTTTAAAATATAATTTTTATAATTTTTAAAATATAACTTTCAATTTTTAATAATTATTTTTTTCTTTTTCTCTTTTCTCTTTCTTTTTTCTTCTTCTTTGGCCGACCGCCGACGGGATGATGGCCGACAACCGACCACAAGCGAGATCGAGCTCGCCGGTGTTGGGCGAGGCCTTAGTCTCGCCGAATCCGGCAAGGCCGAGGTTTCGCCGGCATCGAGCAAGGCTTGATCTCACCGATTTGGCGAGGCGGAGGGCCCGCCCGACATCGCGAGCTCGAGCCTCACCGTTCATTGGGGAGGCCGAGCCTCACCGGATCCAAAGTGAGACTTGAGCTCGCCGCACGGCAAAGCTCGAGGCCGAGGGCCCACCCTATGCCGGCGAGGCTCGAGCCTCGCTAGTCGTTGGGGACTTGTTGGAGAGCTCGAGCCTCGCCTAGCCTATTACCAACCGGCGGCTAGCCGTGACCCCGCTAGCTGTCGGCTAACGAAGGAAGAAAAAGAAAGAAAAAAGAAAAAGAAAAAGAATTAAAATATGAAAAAGAATTATAATTTTGATTTTTTATTAAAAAAACATTTTATAAAGTTAAATAAGGCCATGGGTTCAAAGTGAGTTTCTTGGTAACCCATTTAGACCCATTTCTTTTTGTGCTTTACTTTCTCAAACCCATTTATAATCCACATTTAACTTTTACTTGACCAATATATGACCTATTTAACTAAAAAATGGTCATAATATGGGTTTATGACCCATTTTGCCAGCTCTATTCTTAGCCAAAATCATAAGGGAGACATTTTTCAAGAATTATTGAAGATAAAAGGAAACCCCTAATAGCCTTTGATGTGGATTGGAGATTAGTGTGTGCAATTGGTTCAATCACTTTTGATATCTCTTTCTTAGCTAGAATCAAAAGGGACAGGTACTTTAATAATTCTTGAAGTCAAAAGCAAAGTCTTTTAATAGAGTCACGACATGTAATAGAGAAGTGTGTGACATTTGTGCAATCACGTCAAGCCCATGGTATCCCTCCTTTCATCTTCACTTCATATTCATTTTGGTCGATTGATGCTGTTAACCAATTTCTTATATTGTGAATGTTACCACATGATGAAGTGAAGCACTGCTACTTACTCTCAACACTGCAAGTTATCGCTAGAACTAGAATAAGAGTGAGTAGCAACACTCCACAAATATTCATGGAGCAGGAAGCATTAACCATGCCTATGTATATCTTTGGGCAAAGAGAAATTGGTAAAGATTGCTAGGAGTGTGCAGAAGAGGCGCAATATAAAAGGATTGACAGAAGATGGAACGATCCTTATTTGATTGGGGACTTGGAGAAGCTTGGTCTTACAGAGAAGCCCCCAAGTCAGTCAACAGAACAAATGGATGGAAAGTCAAGAAATTAAAGAGGTGAACTGAAACTGACGTTCCTTTATTTGTGAAAGTCGTGGAATGGCCGGTTTCCATCCTTGTTTGATCTTTCCTTCTC
The DNA here is from genome assembly GCA_017140325.1 of Eucalyptus leucophloia subsp. euroa. Taxonomy (NCBI): domain Eukaryota; kingdom Viridiplantae; phylum Streptophyta; class Magnoliopsida; order Myrtales; family Myrtaceae; genus Eucalyptus; species Eucalyptus leucophloia. The sequence goes on along the minus strand of CM029478.1, from coordinate 4,528,532 downwards.
CACTATCTCCACTTGGCTTCTGCTCTACTCCACGTGATTCTTGGGTCCACATCCTATTGCCCCGCGTTTACGCCGATGGCTATACAGCGGTTCCCGGGTCATCAAAAAAAAAAAAAAAAAAAAAAAAAACAAACAGACAAATATACTCACTATCTTTCCTCTTATTTTCTTCAACGTTTTTCCCCTCCTCCATTCTTCTGCTCTTCTTCTTTGAAAATTCTCTGGTCCATCATCGGTGCTTAATCACTTGATATGTATTCAATATTTGCTAAATTACGTCACAAACTTTAGACGTAATTCCAATTTCTTACATGGTCAAATCATTTCTTTAAATAAATAATCGCTATTCGAAAATTGTCTCATATGGCTTTGATATATTGCACCGCATCATTGTCGACCTAGTAATCATGTATATCTTGAAAAAAAAAAAAATCCGTATATGAAGCTAAAATGTATAATTTGCAATAGTTTATGTGCATGATAGTTACATAATATACCCTCTCCTATTTATAAATAGTATTCTTGCAATGCACAGTGGCATGAATGACTATAGTTGCAAATACAGCCATATATGGATGGGATCCATTTAGGGCCAATTTGAAGCAATAGTGGGTCATGAAGACTTTGTACGTCATATAGACTTTACATCTTCTTTATTGGAATTTTTCTCAGCCTAATGATGGACAGGACAGAGGAGGGGCTATCGCTCTTAGCTAGACCCGTCAAATGGGTGGATTGGGTCGAAAGTGGGTCGACCCATATTTGACACATTTAACCCGTTTTGACCCATATTCAGGTAGTGTAAATCAAGTGACCCATACCCGACCCAACCCGTATTGCTAAAACCTATTAATATTCTAGGAAACCCACTTCTACTATATGTCAATTGGATTAAAACTTCAAATTAAATTAAAAATAGTAAAAAAAGTTAAAAAAAAACCTATAAATTGAAATATTTATAAAGAATTAGACTATGCACATGCTTCTCTTCTTTGAAGTGAACATACCATTGAATAACTAAAAACCGTAACATTAAATTTTTTTAACTAAACCTAAAAAAGCTCATTGTTATGACTTTTTTATTAAAAAAAAAGTATTGTTAAAACATTTTTATGTAATACAAATTTAATGGAAAATTTTCTAATTATTTTTAAAATATTTTTCAAAACAATCGAATTTTTACTTTTTAAAATATAATTTTTATTTTTAATAGTTATTTTTTCTTATTCTCTTTTATTTTTTCTTCTTCTTTGGCCGACCGCCGGCTTGATGATGGCCAGCAATCGGCCACAGGCGAGATCGAGCTCACCGGCATCGGGCGGGGCCTCGGCTCACCGGATCCGGGCAAGGCCGAGGCTTTGCGGCGTCAAGTGAGACTCGATCTCGCCGATTTGGCGAGGTTGAGGCCCCGCCGAGGTCGGTGGGCTCGAGCCTCGCCGGTCATCGGCGAGGCCGAGCCTCACCGGATCTAGTGAGACTTGAGCTCACCGGCGTCGGCGAGGCTCCATCTCGCCAATGGGCGAGGCCGAGGCCCCACCGATGCCGGCAAGGCTCGAGCCTCGCCGGTCGTCGAGGACCTGCTCGTGAGCTCGAGCCTTGCCTAGCCTGTCACCGGTCATCGGTCGATTGTCACCCTACCGGCCGTTGGCTAAGGAAGGAAGAAAAACAAAGAAAAAAGAAAAGAAAAGAAAATTATTAAAATATTAAAATAATTATAATTTTGATTTTTTTATAAAAAATTATAAAGTTAAAGAAGGCCATGGGTTCAAAGGGGGTTTCTTAATAATCCATTTAGACCCATTTCTTTTTGTGTTTTACTTTCTCAGCCCATTTTTGACTCGTATTTAACTTTGGCTTGGCCCATAAATGACCCATTTAACTAAAAATGGGTCATAATATGGGCTTATGATCCATTTTGCCAGCTCTACTCTTAGCGAGAATCATAAGGGAGACATGCTTCAAGAATTATTGAAGATAAAAAGCAACATAAAAAGCAACCCTAATAGCCTTTGGTGTGGATTGGAGATTTGTGTGTGCAATTGGTTCAATCACTTTTGATATCTCTCTTTCTTAGCTAGAATCAAAAGGGACAGGTACTTTAATAATTCTTGAAGGCAAAAGCAAAGTCTTTTAAAAGAGTCTCGACATGTAATAGAGAAGTGTGTGACATTTGTGCAATCACGTCAAGCCCGTGGCATCTCTCCTTTCATCTCCACTTCATATTCATTTTGGTCGATTGATGGAGTTAACCAATTTCTTATATTGTGAATGTTACCACATGATGAAGTGAAGCATGGCTGCTTACTCTCAACATTGCAAGTCATCGCTAGAACTAGAATAAGAGTGAGTAGCAACACTCCACAAATATTCATGGAGCGGAGAGCATTAACCATGCCTCTGTATATCTTTGGGCAAAGAGAAATTGGCAAATATTGCTAGGAGTGTGTGGAGGAGGCGCAATATAGAAGGATTGAAAGAAGATGGAACGATCCTTATTTTATTGGAGACTTGGAGTAGCCTGGTCTTACAGAGAAGTCCCAAGTCAGTCAATGGAACAAATGGATGGAAAGTCAAGAAATTAAAAAGGTAAATTGAAACTGAGGTTCCATTATTAGTGAAAGTTGTGGAACGGCCGGTTTCCATCCCTGTTTGATCTTTCCTTCTGCACTATCTCCACTTGGCTTCCGCTCTACTCCAGGTGATTCTTGGGTCCACATCCTATTGCCCCGGGTTTACGCCACCAACTGCCGATTGTACGGCGGTTCCTAGGTCTTCAAAAAAAAAAAAAACAAACAAACAAACAAATATACTCACTATCTTTCCTCTTATTTTCTTCAACGTTTTTCCCCTCCTCCATTCTTCTTCTCTTCTTCTTTGAAAATTCTCTGGTCCATCATCGGTGATTAATCACTTGATATGTATTCAATATTTGCTAAATTACGTCACAAACTTTAGATGTAATTTCAATTTCTTACATGGTCAAATCATTTCTTTAAATAAATAACCGCTATAAGAAAATTTTCTCATATAGCTATGATATATTGCACCGCGTCATTGTCGACCTAGTCATCATTTATATCTTGAAAAAAAAAATCCATATATGAAGCTAAAATGTATAATTTGCAATAGTTTATGTGCATGGTAGTTACATAATATACCCTCTCCTATTTATAAATAGTATTCTTGCAATGCACAGTGGCAAGAATGAGTATAGTTGCAAATACAGCCATAGATGAATGGGATCCATGTAGGGCCAATTTGAAGCAATAATGGGTCCTAAAGACTTTGTACGTCCTATAGACTTTACATCTTCTTTATTGGAAATTTTCTCACCCTAATGATGGATGGGACAGATGAGGGGCTATCGCTCTTTGCTAGACCCATCAAATGGGTGGGTTGGGTTGAAAATGGGTCGACCCATATTTGACACATTTAACTCGTTTTGACCCATATTCATGTAGTGTAAATCAAGTGACCCATACCCGACCCGACCCATACCCGACCCAACCCTTATTGCTAAAACCTATTAATATTCTAGGAAACCACACTTCTACTATATGTTAATTGGACTAAAACTTCAAATTAAATTAAAATAGTAAATAAAATAAAAAAAGTTGATAAAAACCTATAAATTGAAATATTTATAAAGAATTAGACTATGTACATGCTTCTCTTATTTGAAGTGAACATACCTTTGAATAAGTAAAAAACTGTAACATGAAAATTTTTTAGCTAAACCTAAAAAAGCTCATTTTTATGATTTTTTATATAAAAAAAAGTATTGTTAAAACATTTTTATGCAATACAAATTTAATGGAAATTTTTTATAATTCTTTTTAAAATATTTTTAAAAAATCAACATTTTATTTTTTAATATAATTTTTAATTATTTTTATTTTTTAAAATATAATTTTTATAATTTTTATTTTTAAAATATAATTTTCAATTTTTAATAATTTTTTTTTTTGGCTTTTCTCTTGTCTTTTTTCTTCTTCTTTGTCCGACCGCCGGCCACGAAGACGGCCGACGACCGGCCACAAGCGAGATCGAGCTCACCAGTGTCAGGCGGGGCCTCGGCCTTGCCGGAACTAGCGAGGTCGAGTCTCCGCCGGTGTCGGGCGAGGCTCAATCTCACCGATTTGGCGAGGCCGAGGCCCCGCTTGAGGCCGGTGAGCTCGATCCTCACCAATCATCCGCGAGGTCGAGCCTCACATGATCTGGCGAGACTCGAGCTCGCCGGCATCGGGCAGGGCTCAATCTCGCCGATCTGGCGAGGCCAAGGCCCCACCCAAAGCCGACGAGGCTCGAGCCTCACCAATCATCGGAGACTTGCCGGCGAGCTTGTGCCTCACCTAGCCTATCGTCGGTTGGCGGCCAGCCGTCACCCTATCGGCCGTCAACTAAGGAAAGAAGAAAAAGAAAGAAAAAAGAAAAAGAAAAAAATTGAAATATGAAAAATAATTATAATTTCGATTTGAAAAAAACATTTTATAAAGTTAAAGAAGGCCGTGGGTTCAAAGTGGGTTTCTTAATAACCCATTTAGACCCATTTGTTTTTGTGCTTTAATTTTTCAGACAAATTTCTGACCGGTATTTAACTTTCACTTGACCCATATATGACCCATTTAACTAAAAATGGGTCATAATATGAGTTTATGACCCATTTTGCCAGCTCTACTCTTAGCCAGAATCACATGGGAGACATGCTTCAAGAATTATTGAAGATAAAAAGCAACCCTAATAGCCTTTGATGTGGATTGGATATTAGTGTGTGCAATTGGTTGAATCACTTTTGATATCTCTTTCTTAGCTAGAATTAAAAGGGACAGGTACTTCAATAATTCTTGAAGGCAAAAGCAAAGTCTTTTAAAAGAGTCACGACATGTAATAGAGAAGTGTGTGACATTTGTGCAATCGCGTCAAGCCCATGGCATCTCTCCTTTCATCTCCACTTCATATTCATTTTGTAGATGAAAGGAGAGATGCCACGGGCTTGACGCGATTGCACAAATGTCACACACTTCTCTATTACAAGTCGTGACTCTTTTAAAAGACTTTGCTGTAGTGTGGCCTCTTTATTATGTTGAACTTTGCGCACAAAAGAGAGTCAAAAAGTAAGAAAACAGCTAGACAGATTTGCTTGTTGAAAGCCAACGAGAATCATGCTTTCTAGCTTGTAAATTATATTAGTTACTAGACTTTTGTCGTGTCTTATGTCATCCTTACTTTTGAGCTTAAAAAAGGGTGTAACATTAATAGAATCATATTAGCGCGTCCTCCATGACGCTCGTTAAGAACACTGAAAATAATGACTATACTTTATGCACAATATGCACGATGTGAATTGAACAGAAAATAGGACTTAGATATGTTCGTATTAGAATGTAACCAAAATATTACCTTAATCAAACGGGCTGTTTTTCCATTTATGAAAGATAATTAGTAAATCCTAATCAATCCTTTCTTAGAAACTTTTTAACAACATATACCAAAACGATAGTTAGAGGCTATCTTACTCTTTTAAGTCTTAAGCATATCTTTGATACTTTCAGGCATGGTGCCTCGAGCGGTAAATTCGTCGCAAATTTGATAAGTGTGTTTATCACTAGAAGCATCGTGCCTGGGACACGATAGACAGTGTGCTAAAGCTCAGCCATTCGATAACCACTGCAGTTCGAGGGGCGTCACGAGTCAATCCCAACTCAATCATTTCAATGCTTACAATCGAGCAATTTCGGCTTGACAAAGTCATACTGGATCTGACAAATCTTCAGGTTCAAGATATTAAAAAGGATATTACAGACTGGGAATCAGAGACGTTTAAATTAGGGGAGCTTCCCTGTTTTTTTATTGCTTTTGAGATTTTTTGGGTTTATCGGGCCCCTTAATCAACAAAAGCTGGTTGACCCCCATTTACTTTATTAATGATCTCTTACCTTCTCCTTTTTTCAATATTTATTGTTTCCCTCTCTTTCGTACAATAGATTTTGCTTTGGGACCAAATAAAGGGTCTCCTATGTTTGATTGCAACAGGGAAGGAAAGGCAATGAGCTTTTTAGTTCGATTGGATTTTGAGGAGACAACTTTGTGGTAAATGGCGATGAGGATATGAACAACACGTTGATGTGGCTCTTCATCCTTAGCCAAGTGGAGCAGCTTATAATTGCCATGGTTGGGCTCTCAAATCTCTAGTCTATAGACAGTGCACAACCAGTACCTGCCCATTCAATGAGTCCTTATGCTAGCCGATTTTCTACTCTAGGCATATATGAATATTCATGGTGTTTCAGTCTATGACAACTATATTTTTGCAGATTATTGTATCATGAATTTAGACTGTTCGAGTATCAAAGGCATATAAGTAATCATAGCAGACACGAAGAAGAAATTTTTCCGCTCTCAACATTTATTTATACCCAAAAGAATGAATCAGTGGATTTATTTAACAAGCAACAAAATTCTTGTTCTATTCAATTTTTCACCTTCATGAACTAGCAAGTAGCAAAGAAACATGCAATCCCACGAAAGCACATGATGAGGCAAATAATGGTGGCATGCTTTAACTCGACAATACCACAGCACAGAGAAGAGTAGACATCACCTGGGCAAAAATTGTTTTGTAGCCTATGGATTTTTGTCATGTCCAGGAATCTCGTCCTATTGCCTCAGAACAGTGACAGTTCTTTTCCAGAGCCAATGCGTGACTCACAAAATGCATTTGACGTTAGAATCTGCGTGACCAGGAATTACCATCACCGGTCACACCCTTAAGTGAACACTTGAAAAGAAATAATCTCCTAATCACTAAAATTACATTAAAACAGAGGTTTTGTGTATAGATATCATCAATAAACGGCAACGCTCTCTTTTCCTTCCTAACTCTAATGGCATTTTGAGCGGGCGATATCCCAAATTTATTGAAAAAACTTCATTTCCAAAACTAAGTGAAACTCAATATCGGTTTATAAACTTGAGATTTTATGCTTTGTATCCTATGACATTGCATTGTTACAGCAAATAATTTGGAGACATGTTTCAGCTAGTCTTTCCATTAAGGATTATGCTATGCATGATATCGTACACAAATCACTTCAGTTAGCTTGTAACCTTTATTCTTTTTTTCGCTGAGCATGTCGTTCCATCATCTTCAGATAAATTCTCGCAGCTCATTGACAAACTAAAAATTTTGACCCATATGAGTAAACAGTCAAGCCGAGAAATGATAGTAAAAAGTACGAGGAGTTTGGGACACCTAGAGTGCCATAACTTGGCACGGAGGACACTTTGGGGGACACTTAAGTGCCATAACTTCGAAAATGTACACTTAAGTGCCAGTTTCAAAGTTAAATTAAACACTTAAGTGCCACTCCAGTGAAAATCCGGCCAAATAGTTGACGTGGCAATTTTCCAGCGAGTTTGGTCCAAAACGGCATCGTTTTGCACGCTGATATGGCGAGAAAATGCAAAAACGACGCCGTTTCATGTCGATGTGTAAATACTAATAGAAAAATTAATTAAATTAAATTTAAACTTAATTTTATTTAAAATATTCTAAAAATTTTAAAACTAAAAATTAAAATAAAAAAGGGGGAGGCCGAAGGGGGCGGGCGAGGGCCGAGCCCTCGCGCCGCCGCCCCCGCGTCGCCGAAGGGCCGTCGACGGAGGGCGGAGGGTCGGCCGAGGTCGCCGGCCCTTGGCCAACTAGTGGCAAGGGCCGCGAGCCCTCGCCCGCATCCGGGGCGAGGGTCTGGGCGAGGGCTCGCGGCCCTCGCTCAGATCCGCCGAGGGCCGTGGCCCTCGCCGCCTCCCCCGCCATCGTCGGCCCTTCCCGCAGCGCGGGGAGGCGATGGCGGCGGCCCGTGGCTCAGCCCTCAGCCCCCCTTCAGCCTTCCCCCTTTTTTTTTTAGTTTTTACATTTTTAGAATATTTTAAATAAAATTAAGTTTAAATTAAATTTAATTAATTTTATATTAGTATTTACACATCGATACGTAAACGATCGTTTTTGCATTTTCTTGCCACGTCAGCGTGCAAAACGACGCCGTTTTGGACCAAACTCGCTGGAAAATTGCCACGTTAGCTATTTGGCCGGATTTTCATCTCAAAGAAGACTTAAGTGTTCCATTTAACTTCAAACCAAGCACTTAAGTGTACCTTTCAAGTTGCCATGACTTAAATATCTTCCCGTATCAAGTTATGACACTTAGGCTGTTCTTCTGTCAAAGTACGAGATACTCCCTAATATTCCAATGACTCATCAATTCTTGCAGAAGTTCTTCGCCTGTTACTACGCTAACAGTTGAAAATGTTGAATTAACATCAATTAACACTGCCTTTACTCGAAACAACTACACACCCATGTAAGAAAATACGAAGAACGAGAGGAGAATCTCAAAGCTTTAGCCATTATATGACCAGGAAAATTAAGGGAGAACCAGTTCGCCCGCAGAGCAGAAAACTACTGCAGAATTAAAGAATAAGCAAAGGTACATCATGTCTAGCACTGTAGCTTGCTCAATACAAGGTAAAACAAAGGGATGAACCTTGTTTGACGGGAGACTTGGAGTGGCCTTGTCCTATAGAAAAGTACAAGTCAGGCACGTAACAAACGTATGCAAGTCAAGAAATTAAAGGAGGTGGACCCAAACTGAGATTCCATTCCATTAGTGGAGTCGTGTCCAATCCTTCTCAATTGATGACTCCCTTTATTGACCTACATATGCAGCACATCAAAAGATTTTGCTTCACATAAGATCTGTCTTTCTCCACGTTTCTTCCACTCTCTCCGCACGACTATTGGTTCCACATCCCATCAACGAGCAAATGCTTCTCTCTCCCTCTCTTTCTTATTTTCTTCTTCGTTGTTTTCCTCCTCCCTTCTTCTTCTCCATCTTCTTTCTTCGCCCGGCGAGTCACGATCATATGCAAAATTCATGTATAGTTTCGATGAACAACCAAAAATGAAAAATGCATCCAAACTTCTTCTCCATATCACGACATAGTGCATCAATTTTGACGTAGTAAATCAATTTTGACGTGGTATCATGAAACCATGTTATACAAATCCACCGGTCTGTTCTTTCGAATGAAACAATAATTCCCTTGATTGTTAGATAAGTCCAAGGATTTGTTCTTGCGTGCAATGATTTCTTATATATTTTGGACACTCACAATAAAATAATTGCAGAAATAAAACTATCACAGAGTGAAATACAATGAGTATTCATATACAGGTAGAGTAGAAAATAGGCTAGCATAAGGAATCACTAAAAATAGTAGAAAATAGCCAGCCAACGAGCGGTCAGCAACAGGTGGCAATGGGTGGCGAGCGTGAGCGATGAGAATAGGCTTTTTTCTTTTCAGTTTCTGTATCAAAAATAAAAGAGCAGAAAATTTCTACTTCTCATTTTTGTTCCAAACCTATTTCTATAGCTAAAATTTGTCTCGGAAACAAAAAAAAAAAAAAATGAAGTTGCGTTTCCAAACGGATTTCTATTTCAAACCCCTTCCCCTCAACAGAAAGATAGAAAAATAGAGAAACAAAATAGTTATCATGCGTACAATTTGCTTGCTTAGAAATACAACTCTGGAGAGGATTCACATCCAACTTTATTTTTGGGTGCTTTTCTTCCCCCAACATGTGACTGTTAACATTAATAGAACGCCTTAAAGAGATAAAAAAGAAACTTGATTTTTAATTATAACCTTACAAAATTTTGACAAGTCAGCATGTTTGTTTTTCTGTCCCGTCGAAAGTTACAGGACTACTCGAATTATTTAAGAAAAATTATGAAATAATTATATGCAAAAATACATGTTAATGTTTGTATATGATGAAAATTTTAGGTATTTAAAGTTATTAGAGGTTATCTTACCTTGTGAGTCTTAACCATCTCTTTGATGCTTCGAGGCATGGCGCTCCAAGTGGTAAATCCATTTCAAATGTGATAAGCTGTTGTTGTTGTTAGCCTTATATTGATTTTCCAACAATAAAAAGATCAATTTTTGGGTATTTATCACTAGAAGCACCGTGCCCGGTACACGATAGGTAACCCGTTGAAACTTGGCCATTCGACCCAAATACTAGGAACATAATTGATGCGGTTCGATGGGCAATACAAGTCAATCCCAAGTCAATTATTTCAATGCATACAATGAAGCAAGCTTTGGCTTGACAAAGCCATATTGGACCCAACAGATCTTTAGATTTAGGAACTTGAAAAGAATATTACAAATTGGGAAGCAGAGACGTTTGAAATTAGGGGAGCTTACCTCTTTTGTTCTAACTTTTTACTTTTTGAGTTTATTGAGCCCCTTAATCAACAAAAGCTGGCTGGCCCCCATTTACTTTGATAGTGATCTCTTCCCTTCACCTTTTTGTTTTTGTGTTTTCTTGCTCTCTCTTTCGTCCATTAGATTTTGCTTTGGCACCAAATAAAGGGTCTCCTGCGTTTGATTGCAACAGGGGAAGAAACACAAAAAAACTATTTAGTTGGATTGGATTTTTGGGAGATAACTTTGTGGTGAGTGGCGATGAGGATATGAACACCATGTTGATGTGGCTCATTGCTATGGTTGGACTCCTAAATCTTTAGCCTATGGGCAATGCATAACCAAGAAAACATTCCCATCCAGCAAGTTTTGAATCTTCATATTGAAACTAATAATGCAAATTCATGCATTGCATCGCTTGCAAATAGAACGAGAAAAACTAGCAACACTAGAGAGATATTTATGGAGTTGAGGGTGTTAATTATGTCTTTGATTGTCTTTGGGAAAAGAGATAGTGGTAAAGAATTGGTTGGTCTATGTGGAGGACAGAAGGAGGCACAACATTAAATGATTGAAAAAAGATTGAACGAATCTCGCTAGATTGGAGACTTAGGAGTTGCCTTGACCGATAGAAATGCCCAAGTCAGTCAACGTAACAAAAGCATGCAAGTTAAGAAATTAAAAAGGGGGACTCAAACTAAAGTTCCATTATTGGCGGAGTCACGTCCAACCCTTGGAAATTTTACACCCATTGAAAATTCAAGAGTTTCTTCCAAACTCTCTTCACATGATTGTTGGCCCTACATTCCGTCAACAAACAAATCCATCTCTCTCTCCCATCTTTTCCTTTTGATACACAATCTTTATTTCTTATAGCATCTTCCCTCACCATCTTTGAAGAGAATCTTATAGCGTGTTCAATAGTTTGGCATAATTAGAAGACTTCTATTTTATTAAAGTGATGCTATATAGTGCACATCAGTCATTAATAAGTTCGAGAAAATACAAGTGCCAATTCAATAATATGTTGGAAGATTACAACCCCTCAATACATGGACCCGTGACGACGTAGAATGGAGAACTAATCGGCTTCAAGTAGTTCACAATGACCAATGGACCATCACGGTCCATTTTGTATGGGTTGTTTGGGTCAATACGATACTTGAAGTTATACATCGCCCATGAATGACAAGGGAGAGACGAGCAGTCGACTAATTTGAGTGGAATAATTGATAGACTACATGTAGTATCTATCATCACATAAGTATAGAACTGTGCAATAATCTTCACAAGCGAACTCATTCTCCTGCTCACTGCACCCCTTCAATTCATTCTTCAATCAAAATGAGTAGCTTATATTGCAAATGTCACCACAGAATGAAGTGACGTATTATATATTACTTACTCGGAGCAACATTGCTAGTCATCACATGCAATAGAACAAGGAGGAGTGGCAACACTTCATAGACATTGGTGGAGCTAAAAGCATTAATCAGGTCTCAGTTTGTCTTTGGGCAAAGCGAAATTGTCAAAGAACTGCTTGGGGTATGTGAAGATGGCACCATATTAAAAGATTGAAAAGAGGTTGGATGAACCTTGTTTGATTGGAGACTTTGGAGTCGTCTTGTCCTATAGAAAAGACCAAGTCAATCACTGGATCGGGTCAAGAAATTAAAGTCGAAGTTAACATTATTAGTGGAGTAACGGGCACGGCGTGGCGGCCGACCTTGATTTAGAACCCCCCCTAATCACCTACATAGAAATTTCTAAACATCATTTAATACATTTGATTGATTTTTCTTTCTCCACGTAATTGTTGGGTCCACATCCCATCAACAAACAAATCTCTCTCTCTCTCTCTCTCTCTCCATCACTCCCATCTTTTTCCTTATTTTCTTCTTCGTTTGTTTCCTTCTCACTTCTTCTCCAACTCCCTCCTTCACCGCTTGAGTCACGATCATAGGAAACTTCATATATAGTTTCGAGGAACAAGATCAAAAACAAAAACTAGCTTGCCTCAAAACAACTTCTTCTCCATGTCATGACGTAGCACATCAATTTTGATATAGCACCACGAAACCGTGTTACATAAGTCCACTCATTTGTTCTTTCAAGTGCAAAATAACTCCATTACTTGTTGGATAAGTTCAACAATTTGTTCTTGTTTGCAATGATTTCTTATGTTTTTTCTACACTTGTGATACAATAATTAGCAGAAATATAGCTATGATAGAGTAAAATAAAATGAGAATTCATATACAATTAGAGTAGAAAATAGGTTAGCATAAGGACTCACTGAATGGGCATAAAAGGATTCACACCCCATAGGTTATTTTGGAAATTTCAAGAAAGTTATTTGGTTAATTTGGCACTTCTACACTTTAGCGGGGCATGATCTTTTGATACTATTTTAATGCTTCGTTTGGGAGAGGTAGGAAAGAGGAAAAAGGAGGTGGGTCAAGAAATTTTTTTTCCTTTTTCCTCCGATTCACTTTGGCAGAACATTCAAACTTTTCAAAATTAATTTTTCTTCTTGTCAATATATACTATATCAGTTTTGACACGATACCACGAGACCATGTCAGCATGTATCAGAATATTTTTTCTTATTTCTTCTCCTAGGACATTTATTTATAGAATGTAGAAATCCAATGCAGGATTACAAAATATAGGGTAATACTTAACATATGCAGTAGAATGAGGTCACGCACTAAGAATATCAATGTGCAGAACTGCATATGATGAGTTTGCATAACTCAGTTATCGTTGCGATCTCGCTGACATCTGATTTCTCTCTTTGCATGGTTATATTCCACCACCAAGCAGTATGCTACTTCAAGTTAAGGCGTCTTTCAATTCGTTAATCCAAAGACTAACCTGTGTTAAAGTCACATAAGAGAAAGAATGGAGTTGCCAATGGTATCTATTATGCGTAAATGCCACGCCTTTGAAGATCTCTTAAGGATAATTGATTCTAAGTTCTGTTGATGATGATGTGTCCATAGGTAATCCTAAACTCACAGTCATAACATTGATGGAAAGATGTAATTTAATCAAATAACAGATCGGAGACAACTAAAGTAACACTTATATGTTGTAGTTTCTATTGGTGAAATGACTCTCTTGATCATAGATTCCTTTCAATCAAGTGAACTCAATTGCCATCCCTGTTCAATAAGTAGGAAATCTATCCTGAATTGCACAGCAAAGGCAACCATGTCTTGACGCCTCATGCACATTGACAAGATTCTCTACAATTTCGAATCACATTTTTCAACATTTCAGGACTAAGAACAGAAACATGTGAGAACAACCAAAGAAATATTGCCATCAATTAAAAGGTGGATTCCATTAGCATCGACAGTTACACAAATACAAAGATGAGCCACTTTTCTTGTTGCTTAACATTCAGATTGAGAATACTCAGTCATTTCATTCAACTGGGTATCGACCATTTTCTTCAAACTCCTTGATGGCTTTGCAAGTTTAAGGATGAAATAATGACTTTCTATCTTCACCTAAGGAAGTCCCAGACAGAATTTTACCTTGGGAAAAAGAAAAAGACAACCTTGGAATTTCGCTCAACAACCTTAGCAACCCTTTACTTTTTAGGCTTTGTGCGCCAGCTCTTCTAGCTTCTTCTCTGCAAATCTCTCAGACGAAACACATAGCAGCTTGTTGAGCGAAATTCCTTCATCTATAATCTTCTTCCTCCCCTAGTACCAGTGCTTAATTCTACTGTCGAGTTTATGATCAAGGAATGCAGGGAAATCTAATTGCTTGTCAAGTCTGTGACCGATCCACCCTACCAAATACTGCACTTACTCCTCCATAGAGTCAGGATTGCATTGAAGTATCTGAGGATGCTTCTTACTCATGAGAAGCACGTCTTCACAGGAAAGCTCATAACTCTAGAAGAGCTCAATCACCTTCTGCATATTCTTGCAACTCGTCCTAATCACAACGCCTATTGCAACTGCGAATTCCTTCGTTCTGTACTTGTAATCAATTTTCACCAAAAAACCAAGCTTATAAGCAATGAACCCCCCAAAAGATAGACCCAAAAACAAAGGGGCTTTTGTCAAGAACTTGAAAATCTCACTGGAGTTCAATCCACTTGAAAATCTCACTAGAGTTTAGTCCACAGCGCTAACGATGTTAGAAAACACAAGTATGATCCTAAATATTTCTTGATAATGACCTCAATATCTCTACATGACTTTCCAAGTGTTCAACCCGGTATTTCGAAATGGCAGGAAGTTTGCACAACGCTGCCTCGGTGGCATCGTCATCTCCTCCACTAAGTTCTAGGAGAAACTCCACTCTAGGAATCAGTTGGCCAAATAGTGACAGCTCAAGCGACGGTGTGCGGGGAGGAGGGATGGTGGTGCGTCTGCGCCTCGGTCTTCGGATGTGCGTAGGGAAGGAAAATGGGTCCTCTATAGTCTCACATCACTTAGGGAGAGAGTCGTGGGCTAATTTATAAAGGCTTGGGTCCCTTTAATCTGCGTAACGCATTTTAAAGCCGTAAAGACTCAGTGTCCAAAGCGGACAATATTACACAGTGGGGCTGAAGTTGTTACACATATAATCAATAACTCCGATAAGTCCATCAAGAACTCAGTGTCCAAAGCGGACAATATTACACAGTGGGGCCGAGTTGTTACACATATAATCAATAACTCCTTTGCTTGTTAGATAAGTCCAACGATTTATTCTTATCTGCGACGATTTCTTATGTTTTTTTCGGCATCCATGATACAATAATCTATGGAAATATATCTATCACAAAAAGTGAAATACAATAAGAATTTATTTACATTTAGAGTAGAAAATAGGCCAGCATAGGCTAGCATAAGGACTCATTAATGAGCATAAAAGGATTCACACCCCATCTGTTATCCGGAAATTTCAAAAAAGTTATATGATCAATTTGACACTTTTACGCATGAGCGGACCATGATCTCTTGATACTATTTTAATGCTTTGTTTGGGAGAGGGAGGAAGAGAAAAAAAGGAGATGGGTGAAGAAAATTTTTTCCTTTTTCCTCCAATTCACTCTCACAGACAATTCAAACTTTTCAAAATTAGTTTTCTTCATATCAGGAAATAATATATTAGTTTTGACGTGATACCATGAAACCTTGTCAGCATCTATCGAAATAATTTGTTCATATTTCTTCTCCATTGACATTTATTAATAGAATGTGGAAATTCAATGTAGGATTACCAAACAAAGGATAAAACTTAAGAAACGCCATAGAATGAGGCCACACACTAAGAACACCAATGTTCAGACCTGAATGTGATGAGTTTGCGTAACTCAATGATTACTACAATCTCGCAGATAAAGGAATTCTTCTCTTGCCATGGTTATATTGCACCATCGAAGCAGTATGGCTATTCATCTTGAGGTGTCTTGGAATTCGCCATTCCAAAGTGTAACCACATGTTGCATGGGAGAAAGAATGAAGTTGTCAATGGCACCTATTATGCATAAATGCCACACCTTTGCAGATCTCTTGAGGATAATAGATCCTCAATTTTGTTGATGATCATAATGCCCTGTGAGGTAATCCTGAACTAACAGTTGTAATAATTTACGGAATGTAATTTAATCAAAGAACGAACCGGAGACAACAGAATTAACACTCAATTATTTGTAGCAATTTCTATAGGTGAAATGATTATCCTAATCACAGATGCCTTGTAATCAAGTTAACTTAATGATTTTGACCATCCCGGTTAGGAAAGCTATTGCATAACAAGGGCAACCATGTCTTAATTCCTCATGCACATTGACAAGATTATTTTCAATGTCAGATCATGTTTTTAAAGATTTCAGGACTAAGAACAGAAAAATGTGAGAGCAACCAAAGAAACATCGCTATCAACTCAAGGTGGATTCCTTATAAATGACAGTTACACAAATACAAAGATTAGCCACTTTTCTTGTTGCTTTAACCTTAAAATGGAGCATACTCAGTCATTTCATTCAACTGGGTATCGACCATTTTCTTCGAACTTAATAATGGCTTTGTAAGTTTAGGGATGAAAAATATGACCTTCTATCTTCATCTAAGGAAGTCAAGCCAGAATTTCGCCTAAAAAAAGCAAAAGCCTTCAACTGATGATGCTTTGAGAAAACTCAGGAACTATACAATTTCCGTCAATTTTGCCATGAACTTCTGCTGATGAAATTGAGCAACCCCTAATTTTAAGGCTTTGTGCACCAACTTTTGTACCTTCTTTGCATATCTCTCAGACGAAACACTGAGCAGCTTGTTGATCGACATTCCTTCACCTATAATCTTCTTCTTCACCTCGTACCCATGCTTGATTCTACTGTTGAGTTTGTAACCAAGAAATGCAGGGAAATCCAATAGCTCGTCAAGGTCACATCCCATCTCCCCCACCAAATATTTCACTTTCTCCTCCAGAGAATCATGATTGTATCGAAGTATTTGAGGATGCTTCTTACTCATGAGGAGAACGTCTTCACAAGAAAACCGATAACTCAAGAAGAGCTCAATCACCTTCTGCATATTCTCACAACTTGTCCTAGTCACAGCGCCTATTGTAACTGTGAATTCCTTCGTTCTGTACTTGTAACCAATCTTCACCAGAAACCCAGCTTATAAGCAATGTTCCCCTCAAAAGATAGACCCAAAAACAAAAGGGCTTTTGTCAAGAACTGGAAAAACTCATTGGAGTTGAGTCCACATTCCTTGAGAAAACTAATTCTGGGACGCAATTTCCTCTCCTTGCTCGCACTAACAATGCTAGGAAACACAAGAATGATCCTGAATATTTCTTCATCATCTAATCCCGCAATTAACCTAAAGAACTCTACATGGCTTTCCAAGTGTTCCACACGGTATTTCAGAAAGGTAGGCAGTTTGTGTGACACTGCCCCGGTTGCATCCTCATCTCCTCCGCTAAGTTCTAGGAAAAACTCCACTCTTGGAATCAATTGGCTATCCATATTGAAGTTAAGAATGGGGGGATGCCTTACAATCAAATCAACCCCACCATAGCGGCTCGAGAAATTAAGGAGCCTTTCAATTTCTTCAAACGGCTTAAGAGACAAAGCCTTCCTTAAATTCACATTGTTGAGAACATGAACAATCTTTTCTCTAGGAATCCCACCGTCAATCAGCAAATTAACCTTTTCCTCAAATCCAGCTAGGAATTGCGGCTCAGTTGACATAAAGAGACGCTTAAGCTGCATTGGGTCAACCTTTCATCTAACTGGTCGCGCACAAAGAGCATAAAGGGATCGATTTCACCTGCTGCCAACACAGAAGGGCATTTCGCAACCAAATGGCAGAGCTCAAGGCCACTGATTCCGACCGATTTCAAAGAGGCGACGCGAGCCCACAACGAACTGATAGACTTCATCCTCAGATCCGGGTCCCTGGTCAAGAGAGATTCGGCCTCTTTCTCGTTGAGCCCCAGTTCTTGAAATAACACATACAAAGCCCCTGAAAAGGCAAGACTTTTAACGAGCAGTTCAATCAAATATTTCAAATTGCGTTCAAGGACATCAACTGTTTGATGAATTGTCTCTGAGAGCCACTCACCCGGTTCGACCTCAACATTAGGTGACGAGATGACGCGGCGGCATTGCACGTGAAGCGATGGCGCCCTCGATCCGATTCCGGACGGTTGACTGGAATCCAGCAAAAGGGAAGACTTGGGGAAGAGAAGGTGGCGGAGCGAGGGACGGAAGCTGAAGATGGGGAGCGCTGCGAGTGGAGAAAGATAGCGGGAGGTCGAGGGCTGCTCAGCATCAGCTCGGGAGAGAGAGAGAGAGAGAGAGAGAGCAGTCGATTACAGCTCTCTGCACAGTGCGTTTCCCGGTAGCAGAATGAAGGGTGTTTTTTTCAGAACTTTGAGCAGGACCTTTTTCTACGAAACAACTTGCCCGGATCCGACCATGAACGTGGTCTCATCGTATCGCACCTAAATAATATAACGACACTTTTAGGCTCCGATTGAAAAATGAATAATTTAAAAAATATTTTCTTAAAATAATTATGCCCCTTGGGAAATAAACATTTAATAAAAAGTATTCATTATTTATAGTAATTTATGTCTACATATTTACATGCATTCATTTTGTAAGAATATAAACAATCATTTTTCAAGAAGATATTTTATAATCATTCATTTTCTATAAAACAAATGAAATATTAATTTAATATATTGTACATGATCAATAACTTACCCATGTGAATACTACACTAACTATTTATATAAATGATTGGCTTTATTCATAATTACGATAATGATTTTAATTTAATTATAAATAGCATTTTGCCATCAAGGTAATTGACATAATGATAAATGAGACACTTGTCTTTTACAAGATCATAATCGCAATTCTCATTGTAGGCAAATTTCTAAACGACTGAAATTTCTTAACTATTAGCATCTCAGTGAGATTGCAGTAACAAGTTGTCAATCATAAACTTTCAGCTTAGGTGGTGCAAAATAACTATCCCTCAAAATCAAACACTTCATGATGGACGTGGAAACTATTACACTAACGTTTAGAGGGAGTCGCTACATTGGTCACTCATTTTCTCTTGAATATTTAAGCATAGGACTCAGGAAGAGTGGATGGACTTGTTTTTTGCCAACCCACGAGAATCATGCTTTCTCATTTTTTAAATTTAATTAGTTATAAGACTTTTGTCCTGTCTTATGTCGCTTTACTTTTGAGCTAATAAAAGGGAATGTCGACATAATTATATTAGCGCATTCTTCATGATGCTCGTTAAGAAGGCTAAGATAATGACTGTATTTTATGTACAAAATACAAGTTGTAAATTGATTAGAAAATAGGATGTATATAAGTCCCTATCAGCACATAACTGAACTATTATCTTAATCAAACTGGCCGTTTTCTCATTCTCATTCTTGAAAGATAATTAATAAATCTTAGTCGATCCATTTTGAGAAACTTTTTAAAAACATTTACTATGTTACCTTTTTAAGTCTTGAGCATCTCTTTGATGCTTTGAGGCATGGTGGTCCGATTGGTAAATTAATTGCAAATGTGACAAGTGTGTATATCACTACGAGCATCATGCCTAGGACACAGTAAACAATGTGCCAAAGCTCAGCCATTCGAGGGGCAACACAAGTCAATCTCGACTCAACCATTTCAATGCTTACAATGCTCTGCTTGACCAAGCCTTACCGGACGGAACCAAAAATCTTCAGCTCAGGATCTTGAAAAGAATTATTACAGAATGGGAAGTAGAGACGTTTGAAATTAAGGAGAGGTTCCCTCTTTCTTTCTCAGCTTTGGGACCAAATATTTTATGTTTGATTGCGACTGGGGGAAGGACAATATGCTTTTTAGTTCGATGGGATTTTTAAGAGAGAACTTTGTGGCGAGTTGATAATGAGGATATGAACAAAAATGTTGATGTGGTTCTTAATCTTTAGCCAAATAGAGCAGCTAATATGCCCATCTAATGAGTCCTTAAGCTAGCCTATATTCTACTTTGATTGTATATGAGTTCTTATTGTATTTCAGTCTGACGGTTATATTTCTGGAGATTATGGCATCGGAAATTT
Organism: Eucalyptus leucophloia subsp. euroa; assembly: GCA_017140325.1. NCBI lineage: Eukaryota > Viridiplantae > Streptophyta > Magnoliopsida > Myrtales > Myrtaceae > Eucalyptus > Eucalyptus leucophloia. The sequence continues at coordinate 4,508,669 of CM029478.1, read as the reverse complement.
TAACCTATTTGAGTGTCAAATAAATAACAAATCAATGCAAACAAGGAGAATTTTTTTCCATTATCAACATTTGTGACATCCCAATTTTCCGATTCTATTTTCAATAAATTGAGACGGGCATTTCGTTAAGCGGATATAGTTCTTCTCCTTGAGTCGGCCACTCGGTGAAAACTAGTTTATCGAGTGAAGCCGCTAAGAGGTTCTAATGCATCGATCGAGAATTTGATCGGAAGCGACCTTTCGGCCGAGCTAATCTGCAAGGGTCATTACGGCACAATTAAAATCGATTAGAGATCGGAGATAGGTCGACTCGACAAAGGCATGTGATCGAGTGTGGGTGATTCCACCAGATTGCATGATTCTTGTCGATCGACACTGGACCGACTTTTCTATCGATTGGGTACCCTGTGTTCGTAATTGAAACCTTGAGATTACCCCGACAACCGTAAGTCGCCAATGTTTCAAAGATGTACGTTGTGGCTTGAGATGATCAACCACAAGTCGAATGCATGAAAATTTCTAAAGGCTACCCGGTAGGTTGGGCCGCGCTAGTATCGTGCCAAAGTGAAATTAACCGTGGAAATTGAGATCGAATTTAGAAATTGGAAGTCTGGGTGTGTCACAAATCATTTCAAGATCATTGAATCATCTTTGGAAGATTTTTCATGCAAGCCGAGTTTTTCAGCAAAATAATCAAGAAATGGCTAATTTGGCTCGAGAAATTAGTAAGCCGCTCTTGGTCGCGCTTTTGGGACTTAAGTTGGTTTTATGGACAAGTGAAGATGTGAATTGAAGTGTGGTGACATTGGATTAATTTTATGGACTTCAATTTGATTCAATTGAAGGAGAATTGATGAGAATTGAAGAAATTTGATGTACAAAAATTGGACCCCGGCGGAAATTTCAAGTGAACCTATTGGAATAAGGTTGTGGGAGTTAGTGGAATGTGAGGTCATGCATGAGGTCATGGTGGGCCTTTTTTTTTGTGGACTAAAGAAAAAGAAAAAGAAAAGGAAAAAGGCTCCCCTTCTCTCTCCTCCTTCTCTCTCTCTCCGGATCGTCCCCTCCATCTCCATTTTTCTTCTCCTTCTTCGCACGCCCAGCCATGGAAGAAGCCGAAGCAGCAGCCAGCCACGCCGCCGTCGCCCGTCGCCGCCAGCTCGCCGCCGGAGCTGCCGCGGTCGCCGTCGTCCACGCGAAGCCCGCGCCCGCGCGCCGCTCCGCCCAGCTCGTCGTCCCGAGCTGCTGTTCAGCTCGCGCAAGAGCTACCGAAGCCACCGTGGACCGCCGTGCGCCGCCGCCTTAGCCCGCTCGAGCTGCCGCCCCTCTTCTCCGCCGGTTCCGCGCTCGAACCGCTGCCGTGCAGCCCTCCGTTCGGCCCCGATCAGCAACCCAGAAAAATGGGTATGCAGCACCTGTTTGGCCCGTTTTGGCCGCCTTCCCGAGCCCGGATGCTCGGCCCGCTTTGAGGAAAGTCGATCCTCGCGTCGTCCCCGTCGTTTTGGTCCGCTCGGTTCGTTAATCGGTGAGTTTAACTCACTAAATCTTGATTAGACGGTTAATTATGCCCTAAGTGTGCTTAGTCTAAGTTAAGCAAGTTTAGGTGGTTAGATTAGTTTATTTGATTGATGATTAGATTAGGATGTTTAATTAAGTTAAAGTGTGTTTAGTTTAAAGTTAAGTATGTTGATTTTTAAAATAAAGCCTTGATGTGACATAATAGGGTTTTATTTTTGAATTATTTAAAGATTTCGAAATTCTGGAAATTTATAATATTATATTAATTCCGAAATTATTAAAATATTATTATTTAAAAAAAACGGAAAAATTATTTTTGACCCTAGTTCTTTCGTAATTTCGTCTTAGATCGCTGCTGTGTATTCGGATTTTGAAATTGATGGTCGGATATTATAAACTGAAGGTGGATTGCGAAAAATATGAATATTATTATTTAATTAATTTTTGGAATAAATTTAATTATTTAATAATTCGAAAAATTATTTTGGGATCCTAAATTCTCGAATTTCGTCTTGATCAGCTGCTGTGCATTTAGAATTTGAAATTGATGATTGATTGTGGTGAATTGAGTGTGATTGTGATTTATGAGGATTCTTTAGAAAACCCTAAGTGTGAGAACTTATGGGAGATTGACCGTTATATGCCACCTATTAGAGGTCGCGCCCGATGGGGCCGTTATATGCCACCTATTAGAGGTCGCGCCCGATGAGGCCGTTATATGCCACCTATTAGAGGTCGCGCCCGATGGGGCCGTTATATGCCACCTATTAGAGGTCGCGCCCGATGGGGCCGTGATATGCCACCTATTAGAGGTCGCGCCTGGGGGGCGTTATATGCCACCTATTAGAGGTCGCGCCCGATGGGGCCGTGATATGCCACCTATTAGAGGTCGCGCCCGATGGGACCGTTATATGCCACCTGATAAAGGTCGCGCCGAGTGGGGCCGTGATGCCACTGATTTTTAATTCTGCCAAGTGGGGCCGTGATTAAGAGTGATGATTGAATTGCTGAATTGACATGTAATCGGCCGAGTCGATTGATCGCTGAGACGATCCAAGTGGTTGAATTGTTTGATAATGTGATTGTGCCATGGTCGTTTGGTTATCATAATTGCACGTGGTTGGTTTATATAAATTGTGCTAACCTGCAGATAAAGGCTGAGGCGAGGTAAGTCTTCTGTGTGATGTGGCTAGGCCACCCGGGGCGTATTTTCTTTCTAATAGGGGTTTAGGGGGGTTGAACTTGCCGAGACCTCGTCTCATCCCGGTTGTGGGATTAAAATTTCAGGTCCCCGGTGGTCGGAGCGACCGAATAGCTTTTGGTTGGCCTTGAGGAGTTGCGGAGGGTGAAGTCATAAGATTGGAGAACGTGTCCGACTTGTAGGTCGTAGGACAGTTCCTTTTTAAGAGCCGGTCTTTTGTAGACTTTTGGCTGTAGGCTTCTGTCTGTAATTCTGTTGAATTATGAAATTGATATGTGGTGGTTTTGCTTCCTGCTTTTCTATCCCGTATTTTATTGTCAGGGATTTTATAATACGTTCCGCATGCGTAAATAAATGAAGGGGTCGGCGACGTGTCCCGGGATGTCGCATATTTGATCGACCGCGTGGGATGTGCGCGCGCTCGGGGTTCGGGCGTGACAACATTTATGAGGAAAAATACCAAAAAAATCCTAAACCTTTTGCGGTTGTGTCAATTTAGTCCTAAACTTATTATTATATTTTTTTTTTAGCCAATTGAGTTTTAAACCTTTTATAATTGTGTCAATTCAGTCATTCCGAACAAGATTGGCTGATTGACGCTAACGTGGCCGCCAGTCAGTGCCAGCCAAATATTTTTAAGTAATATTTTGCTTTTTCAAACTATTTTATTAATTTCTTGATCTTTTTACCCCCTCTCTCTCTCTCTCTCTCTCGCAACCGGCCAACCCTCGTTGATTGCCGGACTGAGGCGGCTGGGCAAGCTCATCTTGCCGTCGCTAAGTGAGGGCGAGCTCCCCCAGCCACTAGTAGGACGAACTCCCGCCGAATCTGGCGAGGGCTTTCCTTGCTAGACCCAATGATGGCGGGGCCCCCTTCGTTGTCCCTAGGTGAGGGCGACCTCGCCTCACTCGCCCCGTCAAATCTAGTGAGGCTTTGCCTCGCCATTGTTGGCAAGGGCTCGCCACTGGTAAAGAACTGGCGAGCTCACCCTCGCCGCGATCTCGCGGCGAGGCGAGCTTGCCCACTACCTCGCTTGACGACCGGTGAGGGAGGTCGATCGCCAAAGCCAAAGGAAGAAGGAGGGAGGAGGAAGGAGAAGGGACGGGAAAAAAAAAGAAAGAAAGAGAAAAAGGTAAAAAAGATTAAAAAAATTAATAAAATAATTCGGAAAAATAAAAAATTAGTAATAATTTGTCCACGACATCAACCAACAGCCACGTCAGCATTGGCTGGCCTATTTTGACCGGAAGAACTGTATTAGCACAATTGTAAAAGGTTTAAGACTCAATTGGTAAAAAAAAAAAAAGTTTATGAGTGAATTGACATAATTGTAAAGGTTTATGACTTTTTTAGTAATTTCCCCAACATTTATGTATTCCCGAAAAAACAAATCGGTGGATTTATTTAAAAAACTACCAAATTTTATGCTCCATTCAATTTTTTACCTCCAAGAATTTGCAAGCAAGCAAAGAACATGCAATTCCGTGATGACATTTTGAACGAGCAAAGTCCCAAAACCTATCGAAAGATCTCTATCTCCAGAAAAGATGAAACTCAATATCTAGATCAACTTGAGATTTTATGATTTGTGTCGAAGGACGTGGCATTGCTACATCAAATAGTCTGGAGAGATGTTTTATTTGGCCTTTCTATTGAGGTTTATGCTGAACATGATATTATACACAAACCACTGAGAATGTTAGCTCGGAAGCTTTATTTATCATTTCGCCAAGCATTTCGTTCCATCATCTTTAGATAAATCCTCAAATGGTCTTTGTAAAGAATTGTTTTCCTCGTAGCTTCCCGCCAAACTGATTTTTTTTAATCGATATGAGTAAATGGTCAGGCTGAGAAATGACGGTAAAAAGTTTGAGTACTCCGTAATTTTCCCACGGCTTATCAGTTCTTTCTCTTCGCCGGTTACTATGCTAACTATGCTAACCGTGGAAAATGTCGAATTAGCATCAATTACGCTATCTTTTCTCAAATATAGAAGTATGTAAAGAAAACATAAAAACAGAGAAGAGAATCCCAAAGCTCTAGACATTATATGACCAGGAAATTCCAGCAAGAGCCGGTTTTTGTCCACGGAGCATATGCGAAAATGTTGCAGAATTAAAGAATAAGCAGAGACACTTGTATCTAGCACTTTAGCTTGCTCAATATGGAGAAAAACAAAGAGATCTTGCATAGAATCCGTACCTGTATTGACTACATTGTGATGGAGGAAGTTCACGATGACGAGGAGCAATCTGTAAGTACATCGCTGCGTCAATAGTCAGCTCCTTCGCAAGAGGAATTGATATGCAATGTAGGCTTAAATTGTCCTTTACCCACCTTTGACTCGGAGAGCTTTTTCGATGAATCTCCTCCAATAACTCGAGCCTCTTGTCGAGTCCCCTCCTAAGTGAGGCCATCTGTTCATTATTATTTGCTTCTGGAAGTCGGTTCATGTAGACCTTGAAGTTCAGCCTATGAATTCTGCCATCCGTTGGGCGGGTCTGGTTGTCGTACTTTGAACACTTTGTTATGTGAGATTTCAATGGTTCTAGCCCTCCTTTCATGATGCAGTGGAGCAACGAATGTCAATGGAACTGAAAGAGAGCTCTACAGCCTCCTGTCACAACGAGTAGTCTTTCTCATCAGGATGATTCTCCAGTGAGCATGAAAAACCTCGAGAATGAGCAAGAAACTCAATTCATCTTAAAGCTACTCACCTACTTTATAGGATTCTTAACTCAAATTACATGCTGGTGGACATTACTTAAATTTCTCCATCCTGTCATCTGCCCTCCTTTAAATATATGCATCATTCGAGAGTGCAAGTGGCCTTTTAGGCTTATGGCATGATGTGTAGCATAATGTAATTCGCCTCGTCAACTCTTGCTTCAGTGGGCATGAGTATTCTTTTGATAGGAGTTGTATGTTTAGAAGATCATATTGCTATCGCTGATAAAACACATTGCCCGCAACAACATGACAGTCAAGGTGTGCATTGTAGTCGAAAAGCTTTAGATTACATGCAGTCATTTGCTGAGGGGAAACTAGTAACGAGTACCTGTTGCTTTCCCTGCTCTGACAAGTCCAATGCTGTATAGTAGAAGCCTTGCAGAGGAACAATATGGAGCTAAGATGTACATCAGGAACGATGCCCCATTTGACAGAAAACATTTTCCTCACCAAAAAGTAGATGCAATACTTGCGATTGTTTGATCATTGCATGAACTCCTCCAGGATCATGCCTCTCGGTTTTAAACCAGTGTTTGTCCACGAAAGCTGCTCTTGTTTCTTCTCATCGCCAATTTCCTAAATTTATCCACTCTGAAGCAGTTTGGGAAATGTTGTAGCAACTTATGGCATGAACTCGCATAGTTGAAGATAAAGCACAAGAAATTGCCACATCCGAAAATGTAGACTAACTAAAAGTCAGAGTCATTGGCCCAAAAAAAAAAAAAAAAAAGTCAGAGCCATTACGAGCAAAATTTCCAAAACAAAAATCATACAGAATATTCGGCCAAGGAATGAATTATAGGGCATCAGGACTGCATGTTGGGAACGCCCTGGATAGAACAGAACACAAATATGCAGTGTCCGAAAACAGCACACTCCAAAAAAATCCAAAGGCAAAGCGTGACTGTTTTCGATTCCATAAATCATATTGCTGAAAGATTGCAAGCTTCATTTGAGGTCTTCTGCTTGGTCTCTCGACAGTAGGAGTGCCAAATCTATATAAATTTCAGGACATATTATTTACATTGTTGGGCTTGCTAGGGAAATAATAGAATCCCAGTTCAAGTAAAATAGAAAGAAAGGAGAATAAAAAACGGAGATTCAATTTACACAATGAATGAGACAATTTAAGAAGCATTGTGGCCGGTAGTCATTGTATGAGCATGTTTAGTCCGTAAAATGGTGGAACCGGTTTGCATCCCTTACGACCATATATCTTCTGTTTGCCGTGGAGATATTGATCGCAGAATGACAATCTCCGCAAAATGTGGAGATTTTTAAACACCCCAACAGATTTCGGACTGGAGTACTTGTAAGGCCAAAAACAACAGCAATTTTTTCCGCTGTGCTGGAGCAAATATTGTTCCTTTTGTCCCTCCTCCACATCATTAAGAACAAATTCAAAACATTACCAGTTTTCTTTATTTGACTAGCCAATCGGTCCAGTTCGTGATAGATCACCCACATAGAACTTGTGAACATTAATCTTCACTTGAATCAAGCTACAGCCAGCTTCTTTTAAATATAAACTTCATAGAATTGTTCCATCTAGGACCTTCCTTTTTCCATTTTGATAAGAGTTATTTCTTGCGTAGATGAGTAGTGTTTACTTTGTAAAACGGATACATGTACATTTTCTCTAAAAATGAATTTATAAGTTGAAACCAGCAGTTCTTGATATTGACAAATCATACGCCGACAGCGGCCTGTTAAGTAGCAAGATCGCATGTTATAGTTAGCTTTTAAATTGAATAGCCCTTAATCACATTATGAGGAAGGAAAATTCTCGATGTCTATCACCTTCCCTCACCGTTTTTGTCTTTGCTTTCTTGCCAATTTATTTATCCTGTTGAAGGAGGATGCAAGAGAGTTAAACCATATGAATTACAAGGACACAACATTAACCTAAGAGCTAGAAGAACACGGTCTCGAAAATAAGTCCCTCCTCACATAATCCTAGGTTGCGGGGAATATAACAAGAATACAACCCTTTCCAATCAAACTAAGGACGGTTCTCTAAACATTATCACTATCTCCAAATGGATGGAAATTGTAGGATCATTTAATGAAGTTGAGAATGTTTCTAGTTCCATCTCGGCTTTTTCATTGTTCACTGGCTCATCTAGTGGGTAAATAAGCGGTTTAGGAGGCATTTGAAGTTTGCTAATAGCATTTTCTAGGAATTTGCTCATTGAAGGCTAATGGTCAAGGTTAACTTTATACATCGAAGTCCAACTATTGTCATCTATAATTTCCCTAATGTAAGTATTCAATTCCTCTCGCCACCCCAAGAGCAATCTGACATATTTTCATGTAATCGAGAAACTTGTCACCTTCCTCAATGAAGATATGCCTATCCAAGAATCCATTTGACATGATATCATGCACAAGAACCTATTTCGAGCCTTCAAAGCAAAAATCAATGAGTTACACTGCATGTTGTGACCTACCTCTCAGGGAAGGGAATAGGTTTAGGAGTATTGCACTCTTTAAGTGGACCTAAGACCCATGATTAGGCACGGGCTTTCCCCAGTCCATACCTCGCGCGACATTGGGGTGTTCTTAAGAATTTCGCAATAAGGAGCCGCTACTAGCCTATTGAGGTTGGTTAGAAACCAAGTAAGGTATAGGAGTATACCTCACTTGAATCTAGGGCTGGAGATTTAATTACACTAATTAACCAATTAATGCCATTTTAGTACCTAATTTTGTTCATTTAAAAAAAAAAGATTTTTGTTAGGCAGTTTGGAATAACTTTAAACTAATCCGCTAACATGTAAAGTGATTATGCGGGTGTACAATCATTAAAATAACAATTAGCAATCAAGGAAAACGTTAAATAAATTGCATGGGAGAACAAAGAATTAATACTATAGAGAAGACAAATGCTAATCTTAACTAGACTAAAGAGAAGCTAAACTCAATATATCAATATTATGCATTCAAAGGCATTTGTCCTTAAGGACAATTAAAACCCTAAGGTAAAGCCTCTTAGTCAAACTTAAGCATAATTCTAAATTGGAATACTTCCATTTTTTAGGAGAAAATAGCCTAAGATTAATTTTAACAGTTTTGAAGATTTTTTTGATTTTTTAAATTTTTTTAGAATTTTTTTTCGGATTTTTTGGTTTTTTTACGAAAAAATGAATTTTCGAATTTCGGAGGAGTTTTTGAATTTTTACTTTTTTTTTGAATTTTTAATTTTTTTGAAATTTTTAATATTATAATATTCGAGGGAGCGGGTTCGGACCGGATGAACCCGATCTGAACTGCTGACCAAGCCCAAATCCAGATTCGCCCCAGTAGGATAAAAAGACATTTTTTTTATAATTTATAATTTTTAAATTTAATATTTTTCTTTCTTTTTTTCTCTAGGCCTTTTGCCTTCTTCCCTATTTCGTCCTTTCCCGAAGCCAACTTTCGCTTCGGAAAATGTCACAAATAGTCCCTATATTTTCGCTCAATATCCAATTTTGTCCATGAACTTTCGATCGGCTCAATTTGGTCCATGAACTATTGATAAATGTCCGATCTAGTCCATGAACTTTCAAATGGCTCAATTTGGTCCTTGAACTATTAATAAAATGTCTAATCTAGTCTGAACTTTCGATCGGCTCAAGTTGGTCCCTAAACTATGATGAAATGTCGATCTAATCCTTCGTTCTTGTTTTTCTTTTTTCCATTTTTCCCTTTTTTTCCTTTTTTATTTTTTTTTTCGCTTTCCCTCTACCAGAGCCGGTGGAGAGCCGACGTCTGGCGAGTACCTCACAAGCGGGCGAGGGGTCGTCCTCGCCGGCGTCTGCGAGGGAGAGCCCCTCGACGGCGTCGAGCGAGGGCGAGGGGCCCTCGCCCGGATCGGTGAGGGCCCCTCGCGCGTCCCTGGCGCAAGCGGGCGAGGGCTCTCCCTCGCAGATCCGGGCGAGGGCTCTCCCTCGCCCGACGGCGGCAGGGGCTCTCCCTCGCAAATGGGCGAGGGGCCGTCCTCGCCCGTCGTCGCGAGGGAGAGCCCCTTGCCGACGCCGGCAAGGGAGAGCTCCTCGCAAACACCGGCGAGGACGGCCCTCGCCCGGATTTGTGAGGGAGAGCCCTCGCCGCATCGGCGAGGGGCTCCCTTGCAAGATCGGCGAGGGAGCCCCTCGCGCGCTTGTGAGGGACGCTGGCGAGGGGCCCTCGCAGGACGCCGGCCCTCCGCTGGCTCCGGCAGAGGGAAAGCGAAAAAAAAAAGGAAAAAAAAGAAAAAAAGGAAAAAAGAAAAAGAAAAACAAGAATCGAAAGACTAGATCGGACATTTCATCATAGTTCAGACTAACTTGAGCCGATCGAAAGTTTAGGGACTAGATCGGGCATTTTATTAATAGTTCGGGGATCAAATTGAGCCGTTCGAAAGTTCAGGGACTAGATCGGACATTTTATCAATAGTTCAGGACTAAATTGAGCCGACCGAAAGTTCAGGGATGAAATTAGACATTGAGTAAAAATATAGGGACTATTTGTGACATTTTCCCTTTCGCTTTCCTTTTTTTTTTTTTTTCATTTTTCCTTTTGCCTTTTATTTTAATCTTTTCTTTCTTTCTTCTGGTCTTCTTCTTCGTGAGTCCTCCGCACGCATGAAGCTTCCATTAAACTCAGAAGTTCTAATGAATTCAATCCCAACCTCACAACGTCGAAACCACGATTTTGAGGTATATCTTTTTTATCCCAAGCCAAGAACAGCGTGCGCCACTATTCAGCAATCTCCAATATATATAAAATGTAAAACGCAAGATGGATGTAAGGTGCAACATGCGGCCATAAATTCGGACCTCGGCGAAACGAACGCGAAAACGGATGAAATGAAGACGAATGTTACTCTTCGAAAATGAAACAGACACTCCCAAAGTCCATCCAGCCCACACAACGATCAAGATGGCTTACGGATTGATGTTATCTCTCTTTTTCATTACCCTTTGTTTGTTTCTTTTATTTTATTTAATATTTCTATTCTTCATTTAATTTTCCCTTCCCTAGGCGCTGTTTCCTTCCTCACCAAAACTCCTCTTCTCTACGTTCTTTTCTTTGCCGAGAACAACACCATCGCCAGGATCTCTCTTGGAGAAACGCCACCACTAAAACTCGCCAACCACTACCCACGATCAACGAGATAAGGCTTCATGGGAGACGATCTGTATAAACAGTGATCAAAACAATGATACAAGAACTTCGGATACAGCAAAGGCAGTGGCTGTTTTACCAGAAGCACCTCAAGGGCATTTTATCAAACACCTAGGCTGCGTCGGCTCAAGACAGCCATGGACAAGAATAAGACCCGAAACTAGATCAAAGCTTAATGAGAATGGCAGGGAATGCTCAACATCAACAAAGGACAGCATAAGCGAACTCGAAACGCACGCCCCGACTCGGTAATCCATGCAAAAAAATGTGAGAGAACGGGACAAGAGCAGGGCACCAAAAAGGTCGGCGGGGGCTTCCTATCCGACTCGGGGATGGCGAACGATGGGCGAGTCTGTCTCTAGCTCTCTCTCTCTCTCTCTCCGCGAACCCCCCAAAAACCAACCCTCCAGGCCCCTTTTGATGGCTGGCGACCAGCCTGCTTGCCTTCTGCTACCGCCAGCCGTTGCTGCCGGTCTGCTCCCCGACCACCAACTCCGGTGCGATGCTCGCGCCTCCCCACTGCCGCTGTCCTTCCTCTCTCGTTCCCGTACCTTCTCTTTTCTGCAGAATGCGTGAAGGACAAAGAGGGAGAGGCCAAAAAAGGCTGGGCTCTCATGTTGGGCGAAATAAAAGAAAACTGGGCCGGTCAGGCGAATAGAAAGAAAAGGGAAAGAAAGAGGCTGGGTTGACCTGCTCCCGGCCCGGTCTCATTTTTCCCATTTTCTTTTCTTTTTTTTTTGGTTATTAATTTCTTTAAATAATTTTTTAAATTTTTTTGGCCTTCTGATGACAATTTTTTTTTTTTGGAAAAAATTAAAAAAACCCATTCAATATGCAGTGCAATAATAAAAACATAATACCTTTTAATGAAAATTTTTACTTTTCTTTCTTCTTCTTTTTTAACAATTACTCCTAATTTTGTATGCAATTAAATCCTAAATAAAATGGTAAAACTTAGGTGTCAACACTGCATTAACATGGTGAATTCTTACTATAATAGCCACTTCATTGATAAAATCTTTTGCTTTAAAATCTTGATGGCCATCATGTTGCTACTTCCAAGCATTCCTTTGTACATGAAACTATAAGTCCCTTCACCTAGTTTGCAGTTAAAATTTCTGGTGATCTTCATAAATTGAGTAAGAGTGTTTTATGGGTAAAAAGTTGTTATGAGCTGGTAAGAATTCTTTGATCTTCTTGTCCATTGCTAAGTGTCTTCTTCTATACTTGTAGATTAGAAATATCGTGGCAAATGGTGTCCCAATTACGAACTTCACTACGTAGAAAACATTGAGGAAAACTTTGATAGGTTAGAATAGCTTTTTCATTTTAATTATTTTAAGACAAAATTGTTTTTGCATACCTACTAGAAAGAAGTTGCTCAAAATGCAATATCATCTAGGACACCCATTGAAGGGATGAAGAATGTAAAAAAGAATTGAAGCAAAATAAGTATGGAAAACAAAACTCACGAGGAAATAGAAAAGTAGGAAGCTACTTTGTACAAGTTTTTCCCAAAAGAATATGAGTAGTGGCATGCATGCATTTACAAATAAATGAAAATAATGACCTTCGTTTACATAGATTATAGACGATATAAGAAACACCATTTGATAGTTAGTAATCAACATATAAAGAGAAACAGTGATTTTCATTATGAATAAATAATTTCGTTCCTTATGTCGTGAGCCTCCAGCAAAGTCTTAGTAATTTGGCGCGACGATTCAGTGGCAGTGCCCGTGAGGCAACCGGCATGTTACACCTCAGCAGTAACGATGGTTCAGCAATAGCAGCGATCGTGCATGATGAGGATTGAATGAAGGCGGTGAGAAGGGGATGATTACATCCTTCCAGTGGGTAAGCAAACACCAGCAGAAGCATGAATGCCACCGTAGCTCTTGTCTATTGTGGAATAGACAAACTGAATCCATCTTCTCTTGAACTGTACAATTAGAGAACCAAACTACTTAAACCCTTCAGGGACATCGCCGCATAACATGCTTGCTCTCTTGTAAAGCAACGACTTACGAACTCGGCAAACCTCTGAGCTCAATGGCAACTCGCCAGACAAATTCTGCTTGCTCAAAACAAGGGAAGTTAGCTCAATAAAAGATCACTCAAACCAACTGGAATTGGTTCTAAGAATCTATTTCCACTGAAGTCCAGTATAATCAAGATGCTCATTTCCGTTATTTGCTCCGGCAAACTACCAACGAAGCTATTGCTTCCTTTTTCAAAGCTTCAAGTCCCCATGAGAGATTACTGATACTTACAGGAACTGAACTTGAGAGCAGATCGCCTCCAAGAGACGAAAAAACTCTCAAACCTCTGAATTCACCTAAGAATTAAGAAACCTTCCCGGTAAGTCCATTCCCCTCGAGATAAAGCATTTGCAAAGCGCTACAGTTTCGAATCTCAGCAGAAATGGGCTCCACCAAAGGAGTTTTGCCTCATACTCATACTCAGGTCCTTCAGTCTGCGTGTGTTCCGAGCGAAGCTATTTCTCTGAGGCATATCATCAAACGGTGTCCGTGCATTATCCGTTTGGCCTCATTGGATCAATCGCTAATAAAGCTTCGTCATACCTCATAACAGAGAGAATGAAAACAATGTATTACGCTGAAGAAGGCATATAGATTCCTATTACACGTGGTACATAGACGTATCCTGATTCGATCCGTAGTGCGATGAAGCCTTTGAAGCCGCGCACGATGACGATTCCGCAATCAAACATGTCAGGACGAGTAGTTTCGACTTCGTTGATGAAAGATCCTTTTGGTTTTGGTTGTGTGCGATAAGCGTGAGCCGTGGATCATCAATTCCTAGTATTGAGCTCGAGAGCTTCGTCTATGGAGGTTGAGCTTGCTGAGAAGAAGGTGAGTCCATCAAAAAGGAAACTTTCAGTCCTGTAACTGGAATCCAGCGATGGAGAGAGAGCTTGAGTTGGAGATGGCGGTGGCACTGGATTGTCGTCTTGTCTGGGCTACTGTGCTTGATGGGCTTAAAGGAATTGGATTTCACCAATTAGAGATGATGGGCTGGATTGCCTTAAGCCCAAATGGAATGAATGTGGCTGGACTCCATTGATGGATCTTTTATTGATCATTTTTTTTTTTAAATTCTCTATTCTATATTTATTTATTAAATTTTTTAAACGAAAAAAATGCATGATCGATTAGTCTGTTAAAATTCAGGTGTCGCCACCTACTATCGGTATATGAAATGGAATACTATATTTCAATGAAGTTGTCAAGAGAGTGTCTCTTCAATTATTAGTCAAGTGACTAATTAAGGAACTAATTCACAAAAATTAGAAGATTAATTAGAAAATTTAAACTCTATGCAAACAAAAAAGTAGTCATGTGGTTACTCACGCAACACTCGCTTTAATTTCTTTTCTTTTTACATTGGAGTTCTAGCCCTTCCATGGAAAGGAGATATAATCTAGGCACACGTATATATACAGCTGATGATGAATCCGTTTAGGGGTGATTTCAACTGTCCCCTTCTTCTTTTTTTCTGGAAATCTTGCAATTCCTACAATTTGGTTTTCATAGGTAATGCGAAGCTCTAAAACATTTCAAACACACATATATTGACGTGTATTAATAGGTACAACTTGTCATTATTTCATGGATTTAAAATATTTCTGTCATTTTTTAGTTTTGAAGAGAAATTAGTTAGTGAAAGTGTGTGCAGAATCATGCAAAATTGCTGTTACATATCATTGCCAACCGATGCTTACCACCCCCATGGTACTGGGATTCGCAAACCTGACCTCTGAAGATCCTACTGAAATCATTGGAGGCATAGCAGCTAAAGTATATGAATCAAAGTAGCAAAAGAAAGTTGTCTTCCATGAGGTACTATCATAGAGACGAGTCAACTCAGATGTCATACCCCAAATAATGGAGTCAAAATCCTTACGGTTGGGTCATGTGTGTTAAATCTGAAGAACAATTCCCTAATTGAATCTTCACATTGGGATGTGGAAGAAATTAGTGGAACGCTAGACGAAGTTGATAGAGTTTTCAATTCCATCTTGGTTTCACCATAGTCACAGGACGGCGCATGATTGCTCGGGTATAGAAATGGCTTGGGAGACATTCTTAGCTTAACAGAAGGACTCACGCACAATAAAGTTGCAAGTTTTAAGACTTAGATGAGCAAAATGGAAGTTTTAAGACTCAAATACATTATGTTGATCAAATGAATTTTCAATCATTTAAATTAGCGCTAATGTCACTTTCAAGACCATATGATGGCCCCATTGGTACTTTCTCAGGAATTTGATCAATTTTCGATCAAAGCAAATGAATTGCAAAGAAAATAAATTTTTGTTGCAACTGGCAAATCAAGAGTTTGAATTTTGGCGAGCCAAATGCTTAGCGACCTCTAAATGATTAATACCAAGTCAACGAGGACAGTGGACCACTAACAAGTCTATGTAGGATGGCATGTTTCGCAGCGCTTTGAGGTGAATATTCTACATAAAACAAGTGATTTGGTATATAGATAATTAACTGGATTAGATGAAATTTACATTGGATGAACATATAGAATATGCTTCCCAAGCAGTTATGAACCCAAACATACATCCCATTTAGGAGATTGTATGTACTATACATGGCAAAACTATATATGAAGTAAAATAACACTCTGACCAAAAAAAAGAATTACAACTAAACTAGCTCACCTCCCTCCCAACATAATACCATATTGTGGGGAACAAAGCTTTTCCAATTAAATTGTATATGGTTCTAAACATCATTGCTACCTCCAAATGGAAAACTAGCAGAAATTATGGAATCGCCTGATGAAGTTGAAAATATTTCTAATTCCATCTTGGCTTTGTCATCGTCAATTGGCTCATCTGCTGGGTAAAAAAGCGGTTTTGGAGGCATTTGAATATTACCAATAACTCCTTCGAGCATTTCTAAGACTTTGTTCATTGGAGGCCGATGGTCAGGGTGTAATTGTATACACCAAAGTGCAACTATTATTATCTTTTTTATCACCTCCCTTTCCTCTTCTACAACTTCTTCCATTTCAACACTTTCTTTTTCATTGACTTGGTCGTACACCCACAGTGGAAAATAAATTTGGCTTGAGTGCTCCGCATTTGCATTTATATTTTTCCTTCTTCTTGCCATGTCCATGAGCAACATCCCGAAGCTATAGACATCCGCTTTATAAGATACACCACCGATATTTTTGTAGAACAACTCAGGCGCCATATATCCCAAGGTTCCTCTTGCAGCAGTCACCGAGACTACGCTATGATCAATTGGATAAAGTTTCGCAAGTCCAAAATCAGAAACTTTCGGAGTGAAACTCTTGTCTAAAAGAATGTTGTGAGGTTTGATATCAAAGTGTAGTATTTGCATGTCACACCCCCGATGTAAATATTCAATTCCCTTTGCCACCCCAAAAGCGATCTCATATATTTTCTTGTAATCAAGGAACTTATCACCTTCCTCAGTGAAAATGTGCTTATCCAAAGATCCATTTGACATGAAATCATACACGAGAGCTTGTTTGGTACCTTCAAAGCAAAAACCGATGAGTTGCACCACATTAACATGATGAATTCTTCCAATAGTAGCCACTTCACTGATAAAATCTTGGCCATGAGCCTTGGACTGCTTCAAAATCTTGATGGCCACTTCGTTGCCACTTCTGAGCATTCCTTTGTATACAGAACCATACCCTCCTTCACCTAGTTTGTGCTTAAAATTTCTAGTGATCTTCTTAATATTCGAGTAAGAATACCTTATGGGCAAAAAGTTGTTATGATCTTGCAAAAACTCTTCGATGTTCTTGTCCATTGCTAAGTGCCTTCTTTTGTACTTGTAGATTAGAAATATCGCGACAAATGGCATCCCAATTATGAACTTCATTACACAGAATAGTACTGAAGAAAATTTTGATTGGTTAGAATAAGTTTTTTTCTTCATAATTATTGTAAGAATGAGTAATTGCGGCTTACCTAATGGCATAAAATCCATAGTAGTCCAAAATGCAATATCATCGAGGACACCTGTGGAAGTAATGATTGATGTTAAAAAAAAAAAAATTAAAGGAAAAGAAGTTTGGAAAGCAAAAGACACGAGGAAACAGAGTGGCAGCAAGCTACTTTGTACAAGTTGAATCTTGTCCATAAGAATATGAGAAGTGGGATACGTGCATTCGCAAATAAAAGGAAATAATGAGCTTCATTTTTCATGTAGATGAGAGGATTCAAGAAACTCCTTTCGCGTAATTAGCCATCAACAAATCTAGAAAAATGTGCTTTTCTTTTTTAATGAATAATTTTGTTCCTCCTATCAATACATGACAACAATTTTTTTAAGGATTGTTAACGAGTGTCTCTTGGATTATTAGTTGAGTGACTAATTAAAGAATAAATAAGAATTTTTTTTTAAAAAATGTAAATTCTTTGCCAACAAAAATCTAGTCATGTGGTTGGTGGCACAAGAATCATTTTTTTTCGTTTTTTTTTCACAGTAGGAGATTTAGCCCTTTTGTGAAAGAAATTATAATCTACACATATATAGGCATTGATGTACATCATCATGTATATTTTGTCATAATTTTCTTGGATAGTATATATTCCTTTCATTTTCTAGTTTTAAAGAGAAAGTAGCAAGTGAAAGAGGGTACAGGTGAAATTTCATTGTCGAGCAATACTTACTGCCATAATAGTAGATGGATCTGCAAACTTGACCTCCGGTGTAGCTATATGCTAAGCGGTTGGAATAAAAGTAGCGATGGAGATGAAAGTAGCTATACCAATCAAAGTAGCAAAAGAAAGCTTTCTTCGCTGGAGATCCATATGGCATATGGTAGTGGACAACAAATCCATCGGCCATGATGTTATGAATTAGCTTGTAGTTGTAGGAGCTGCTGTTAATGTGTTCTCCAACTCCAAAATAATCTGTCCATGTCCAACGGTAAATGTTGCAAAAATCCCCAACATCCAAAACTTTTGGATTGACCAAAGCATACAAGTTCCAATCCGATGATGTGTTGGAAGGGTACAACCCCTTAGTGCATGGACCGATAGCGATGTAGAATGGAGAACTGACTGTCTTTGAGCAGTTCACGATGACCAATGTACTTTGGTTGGAGTATGAGGTTAGCGGCAATGGATCACGAGGAAGAGATGAGCAGTTATCCTTTTGTAGTCCATCGTTGACCAATCTGAATTTTCTAGTGGAATAATTGATAGACTGCACATAGTATCTCTCATCATTATAATACCAAACAGCCCGATTATCTTCACAAATCAGCTCGAGACTTATGCTACCGCATCCTTTTGGATCCGTCTTTAGTCGAAACGGGTTACTTATATTGTGAATGTTACCACATAATGAAGTGAAGCATTGCTGCTTACTCTCAACAATGCAAGTCATCGCTAGAACTAGGATAAGAGTGAGTAGCAACACTTGACAAATATTCATGGAGCGGAGAGCATTAACCATACCTTTGTATATCTTTGGGCAAAGAGAAATTGGTAAAGATTTGCTGGGAGTGTGTGGAGGAGGCGCAATATAAAAAAAATTGAAAGAAGATGGAACGATCCTTATTTGATTGGGGACTTGGAGTCGCCTGGTCTTATAGAGAAGCCCCCAAGTCAGTCAACGGAACAAATGAATGGAAAGTCAAGAAATTAAAGAGGTGAACTGAAACTGAGGTTCCATCATTAGTGGAAGTTGTGGAACGGCCGGTTTCCATCCCTATTTGATCTTTCCTTCTCCATTATCTCCACTTTGCTTCCGCTCTACTCCACGTGATTCTTGGGTCCACATCCTATTAACAAACAAATATACTCACTATCTTTCCTCTTATTTTCTTCTTCCTTTTTCCCTCCCCCATTCTTCTTCTCTTCTTCTTTGAAAATTTTCTGTTCCATCATCGGTGCTTAATCACTTGATATGTATTCAATATTTGCTAAATTACGTCACAAACTTTAGACGTAATTCCAATTTCTTACACAGTTGAATCATTTCTATAAATAAATAATCGCTATAAGAAAATTGTCTCATATGGCTATGATATATTGCAGTGCGTCATTGTTGACCTAGTCATCATGTATATCTTAAAAAAAAAAAAAAATCTTATATGAAGCTAAAATGTATAATTTGCAATAGTTTATGTGCACGGTTGTTACATAAAATACCCTCTCCTATTGATAAATAGTATTCTTGCAATTTACAGTGGCAAGAATGACTGTAGTTGCTAATACAGCTATATATGGATGGGATCCACGTAGGGCCGATTTGAAGCAATAGTGGGTCCAAATGACTGTACGTCATATAGACTTTACATCTTTATTGGAAATTTTCTCACCTTAATGATGGACGGGATAGATGAGGGGCTACCGTTCTTAGCCAGAATCATAAGGGAGACATGCTTCGAGAATTATTGTAGATAAAAAGCAACCCTAATAGCCTTTGATGTGGATTAGAGATTAGTGTGTGCTATCGGTTCAATCACTTGTGATATCTCTTTCTTAGCTACAATTAAAAGGGACAGGTACTTTAATAATTCTTGAAGGCAAAAGCAAAGTCTTTTCAAAGAGTCACGACATGTAATAGAGAAATGTGTGACATTTGTGCAATCACGTCAAGCCCGTGGCATCTCTCCTTTCATCTCCACTTCATATTCATTTTGGTCGATTGATGCAATTAATCAATTTCTTAATACATACATATATATATATATATATATATATATATATATATATATATATATGGAAGAAAACTTTTGTTTGGCTACTAAAATAAGATTTGATTAGCGGTGTAAGGTTGAATAAGTTACTAAGTAAGGACATTTGTTGTAGTGTGGCCTCTTTATTTAGTTGAACTTTGCGCACAAAAGAGAGCCAAAAGGTAAGAAAACAGCTCGACAGATTTGCTTTTTGGAAGCCAACGAGAATCATGCTTTCTAGCTTGTAAATTTAATTAGTTACTAGACTTTTGTCGTGTCTTATGTCATCGTTGCTTTTGAGCTAAAAAAAGGATGTGACATTGATAGAATCATATTAGCGTGTCCTCTGTGACACTCGTTAAGAACACTGAAAATAATTACTGTACTTTATGCACAATATGCATGATGCGAATTGAACAGAAAATAGGACTTATACATGTTCCTATTAGAATGTAACCAAAGTATTACCTTAATCAAACGGACTATTTTTCCATATATGAAAGATAATTAAT
The DNA here is from genome assembly GCA_017140325.1 of Eucalyptus leucophloia subsp. euroa. NCBI lineage: Eukaryota > Viridiplantae > Streptophyta > Magnoliopsida > Myrtales > Myrtaceae > Eucalyptus > Eucalyptus leucophloia. The sequence continues at coordinate 4,488,845 of CM029478.1, read as the reverse complement.
GAATCCTAATCAATCCTTTCTTAGAAACTTTTTAGCAACATATACTATATTAGGGTATACTAATACATTGACTATTCAGCAAAACGATAGTTAGAGGCTATCTTACCCTTTTAAGTCTTAAGCATATCATCGACACTTTGAGGCATGGTGGCTCGAGCGGTAAATCCGTCGCAAATTTGATAAGTGTGTTTATCACTAGAAGCATCATGCCCGGGACACGGTAGACAACATGCTAAAGCTCAGCCATTCAATAACCACTGCAGTTCGAGGGGCGTCACAAGTCAATCCTGACTCAACCATTTCAATGAGAAAATATTAGGTACCCTAACAGTGCCACGCAATCGGTGCCCTGAACGATTCATTGCGTGACACCTGTCCCGGTGTCAGTCCACGTCGTCCACTCCTCCGCTTCAAACCAGCGGGCGGGAGCTTCTCTCTCTCCTCTCTCCCTGGCCCACCTCTCTGCACCTTCTGACGCTCTGCTCTCCTCTCTCTCCTCTCTATCTCTCTCCCCGTTCTCCGTTCCGTTGCGGGGAGGGAGAACAAAATTGCGACGGTTCAGAGGAAAACATAAAGTCCACTCTGCTCTCTCTCTCTCCCCCCCTCGACGGCCCTCCACCTCCGCCTCCGCCGGTTGCCTCCGTCGCCCCCGACGCCGACGCAGCCTCCGCCTCCCTCTCGTGACCTCTGGTCCGCTTTATCTCTCTTTCGTTCTCTTAGTCGCGCCTCTCTTCCGGCAAACCGCGACGCCGACGCCCCTCCGCCTCCGCCTCCGCCTACGCGCCCGACGCCAACGCCGACGCCGACGCCCCTTCGCCTCCCTCTCGTGACCTGCGCTCCGCTCTCTCCCTCTTTTCTCTGCGGAGCGCCCTTACTAGCCAACCCCGACGCCGACGAACCCCTGCTCTCGCGTTTTGGCCTCCCTCTCCGCGAGCGAAGGTCGCGCTGCTCGCTCTTTCTCTCTTTCCTCCGCGAAGCGCCTCCTGCTCCTGAACGCGGACGCCGCAGACGCCGTTGCCTCCCGCCGTCGCCTTCCCAAGCCCCACCGATAGGCGCCCCATTGGCGACTCCCGTACGTCCGAAGGTTCGTTTTCTATTTTTTGGGGATTCTACTTAGTAGAATTCGGTGCCATGTTAATGTTGAAGTTTAAAGTTACATCTGCGCTTTTATTTTCTCCCAAAATCGCGTCTGTTGGAGAAGTTGATCCTTGCGTGCTTCTGAATGGTCATTTGCGTTGCAATTCCAAAGGTGTAACTCAGTTGTGAAGGATAAGATCAAAATTTCTCTCTAAGATATACCTTCTTGGTCCACTGATCTATCAGAAATAGGTAGTTTACTTAGGCAAATTCATTGCAGCTTGGGCTGTTTAAAGCAACAAGTACCTCTTATTTTGTTCATGTGCCAACGAGAGATATGGTGGGACATCCTCACAAGCATGGAGCCAGAAGCCTATCTCTCTGTTTGCTTGGCGAGAGAACCACTGAAAATTGCAGGTTTCTTGTGTTTAGCTGAATTTGACACACAGAGACTGACCAATTTGTGAAGATGACTAATATCACGTTTCTCCCTGTCTTTTGATGCGTCTCTGTTCATAATCAAGTTTGGCGAAGTTGGATTGCTACATGAGGGTATTCTTTTTGGTGTATTGCTGGACACGCAACCTCTACCCATTGTGCATCCTTTTGGGGAGGAAAATTTGGTACTCCCCATCAAGAAAATGCAAATTGTGCAATTCTAGATCCATCAACAGGAAAAATTTTTTACTCTTATTGGCTATTCCCCCTTTCTTTCCAGTTCAGACAGTGCATAAATTGCTACTTTAGTGGAGATACTAACAACCCCCAATTAATCAAAAGGAGGCGATGTTAATGGCGAACTTGTGTGCCTTTAAGTTTTGGTAGCGCATTTTCAAGGCATTGTCATACTTAGTTTGTCAAGATCATGCTGTTAGTATAATGCAGGCCATCAGCCGTTCCGTTCTCCCTCCCCCTCTCTCTCTCTCTCTCTTCCTCCTTCTGCGCTTTGTTTTTTCTCTTCTCATTTTCTATTTCAGGAGATTTTACGCCTTTTTTTTTTTTTTTTTTGGTGTTTGATAGGAATTGGATGTGGCCATAGTCAAAGCGACGAACCACGTCGAGTGCCCGCCCAAGGAGAGGCACCTCCGCAGTGAGTATTCCTCCTCCGATCAGATCGATATTAGAGTTTTTCTCCTCCTGCTGCTGCTGCCACTGCTGTTTTTGATGCGCTTGTGGCGTGGATGGGATGTGAAATGATCGTGGATTGGCGGTTCTTGTCTTATTGCAGAGATTGCCTTCGCGACCTCGGCGGTTCGCCCGCGGGCTGACGTCGCCTACTGTATCCAGGCCCTCTCCAGGAGGCTCACCAAGACGCACAATTGGACGGTACGGATTGGTTCCTTAATTTGTATTTGCTCGGATTGGATGCTGTCTAGTTCGATGTGGTTCGGCGTGGATCTATGCGTTGTTTGGATTGGAAAAACGACTGTTCTTTACGGTTACTTAGCCTGATTGGTTTTGTATATAACTACTCATTGTGCAGCGCAGCACGTAGTATATTCTACTGTAATGAAATTACGCTGACACTGATGCTAATGATGCCACTGCTGCACTTACTTACATGTAAACCTCGAATGTATTGGATCATGGCTTCAGATTGATTTTAATTGAGAGAACAGAGTTTGAGAGCGTAGCTTTTTAGGTGGATCGTATTGCACTTTGAAGGTTTTGTTCTAGCTTGAAATGGTAGCCGTTTCTTCTTCGTAGGCTTTGTGATCTTACTGCAGCGATCAATATAAGGCTTGGATTTTTTTTTTTTAAATTAAATAGCAGCAACTTATGTTGTTCGACACTCACATTGACCTTGAGCGAATAATCCATCATGAGATCTTTGTGTTGCCTTCACAACTGAAGGATTGTACATAGTCGTTACTGCATTCTGAGCTTTCATGATGGAGGAGTGGGGAGAAAGATGTCGAACTGGTCTAGCTCGGGCTTGGTTTTGTATAAGATCTATTTGCAACATCTGTGTGCATCTAGACGTAACCTGAGCTTGGCTGGTTAACTTTTTTAACTCTTGTAATTGAGACCTCAGAAAAGTTAAGAATATATACCGTACTTCATTCGGCAAGAATAAAGCATTCTACAGAAATTTCGGTTGATATGACCCTGTGTTCTCTCAGTAACTCTTATCTTCCACAAGAGCTGCCTCAAATAGTCGTCACTTCTATGTTATTTTTGTGTTATTATGCGTAGTCTCTCTGTGCACCGTGCGAGGGCCTGATATGTTGAGAAGAGGCACTGATGCTGATAGAAAGAGATGCAAATGGTGTGGGTTAGTTGTTGAACATAAAGGAAATAACCCTTTGTGAGCATGCGTGAAGAAAGTGGATTACAGGTGTGAAGTTTTGAAGGAGAGGTGTGTAACTGGAGATTAGTTGTGGTGTGAAGGTGGGTGGTATGGTATTTTTTTTGCATTGTTTCACCTTAATGTAGGTTTTCATGTAGGGGCAGAAGCAGAAATTGAACTAACTAAAAGTGAGATCAAAGCAGTTTTTCTGGTTATATTAGCGGGTATTACAATGAGGAACTTATGTTTTTTGTGATGAGCTAATCTCTAATTTACTGGTAGTCTCAGTAAAGGAAAACCTTCCTACTTATCTCTACTGATTTGCGTCTTTCACAAGTGCTGATTTTTTAACAGTCAGCATGTACTTTTGGAAGTTTGAATTCTATTACAGTCAGTGTTCAATTGTATATTATGAATGACACAACGTCTTTATGAAGTCTTGAAGTTAGTTTGATGTGAATTTTCGTTTTGTATACAGTTTTTTGATGTTACATTTCATTAACCTGCTAATGTTCTTGAGTTCTTCATGCTCTAACAGGTGGCACTGAAAACACTGATAGTTATTCACAGACTCTTGAGAGAGGGAGATCCTACATTTCGGGAAGAGCTTTTGGCTTTTTCACAGAGGGGACGAATTCTTCAGCTTTCTAATTTTAAGGATGACTTAAGTCTCACCAGTAATGAGAATGCAATTGTGGCGAAGCAGCCTCTGGGACCTCGCATGCCAGATGGAACAAGAGGATTCGCAATGGGTTGTGGGAAGCGAGTCTCAGTTAAGTACCACATGACCACGTCATGTGATATCATCATCTCTGTGTGTTTGTTTTCAGCTGATAGATATCACTCTCTTGGAAGTATTTCTTTGGATTAACTGTGCACCTTAGAAATTTACATGCTTTTACTCCTGCGTCTTTGCTGTCATTTAATGAATGCGAGCATTGTGATAGGTTACATAAGCACATCAAAAAACAATGGTCGTGGATGTTTAACATTGACATGTCCTGATCCATCTTGTGGTTCTGCAGTCGGTCAAGACATGATAAATCTATTAGCACCTAAAGAAGATAAGAAAAAGTATTCTCAATATCTTCTTCGCTCGTACATTGAACACAATAGAAAGGTATATGTGCAACCGTATTCTTTTTCTGTGTGAAGTCTTTTTTTTTTTTAAGTGTGATAATGACTTTGCACTACTGGGTGCCTATTATATGAAATATAATTTCCTTTACCTCATTTTCCTACTGCCAAACCAAGTGGTGTCCTGCCCCTGGTTGTGAATACGCTGTAAAATATTTTGCTGGCCGTGAAGGTTACGATGTTTCCTGCCAATGCTCTTTCAACTTTTGCTGGAATGTAAGCTTCTTTTTGGAAATTTCTTGTATCAATATGTAGCAAGTAGTGTGTTGACATACTTTTGATTTGATCTGCTGCAGTGTACAGAGGACCGTTTAGTAGAATGTGGCACTGTGGCACAGTGGATCATGAAGAACAGTGCTGAATCTGAAAACATGAACTGGTACAGATAACTTTAAGCATGTAGAATTTGCCATCATTTTGGTTCTATGACAATGGTGTACAACGGATTGTGTGGTCTTTCCTCTTTCAAGAAACAAGACTGTTTTATGTGACTTACTTACTAGGTTGGACATAGATAGTCCTATTTGGGCATGCTTTTATCAGCAGTATGAGATATTTGATGGCCTAAAGGGCTATCATATATGGTGTAACCTTTGGACCTTCTAAAATCAACCAGTCGACTGCATACAGGAGTTCCACAATTATGTCCTTTCTGTAGTTAAATTTGGAATCCTTGGAATTTCTTAATAGATGGATATGCTTGTTCTTGCTATCATATGGTTAGTGCATTAACATATTTTCTCTGGAGGAGATCCAATAATGCTAAATTGGATGATTTGTCTAGAGGATAATGATGTCACCCATGTCAGTTTGAAGTTTGAACATACAGCAATTCTAAATGTGTCATTTCTTTTTTCTTATTTTAGGAAAAATATTAAGTTTAGCCACTGCAATTCTCCTTTTGATTTATTTATGCATGTTGATTCGAAAGGCAAACCTGGACGGTGGACTTACCAAGAATATGATCTTCCAGTGCATATGGCATTGGTTGGTTGTTATAAGGCTGTTGGACTATTATTTGTTTATTTATTTAAGTTCATAGAGTACTATTGGGAATCAAGAATTCTCGGAGCTGTTTTCCCATCACAAACACGCTCTCTTTTTATTGAAAAATCGGTGGCCCTCTTTACTTCAGCTGCAATGTAGTTTACGTAGATACTTTTCTTAATAGCCTCTGGTGTGACTTCCAGAAGGAGCGCCCATGTGTGCACAGAGACATGCGTTTGACATTCTTACATCTGTTTTTGTTGCTACAGTGTGACCAGACACTACTTTGACAACCTCGTGAGAGCATTGGAGAATGGGCTATCAGATGTGGATTCCCATGGTGGTTGCAGCAGGGTAGCGAGCTCTAAGAATGGAGGGAGCAGCAAGGAAAGCAGAGGTGGTGGAAGGGGAAAAGGAACTGCCAGCACTCGAGTTGGTTCCAGCCGAACCGATGACTCGTCTCACTGGTCCTGCAATCATTGCACGTATGCTAATGTTAAATCTGCAACCACTTGCCATATTTCCCAGCATTGCCGATGAGGGCAGTGACAGGAAAATCTACAAAGAAGGATGGTTTTCACCAGAAACACGACTTTCATGGACAAGGAACTAGTTCAAGCGCATGGGCAATGTCCTATAAGGGGATTATTGGTATGAATCGTTCAAGTTCCCAGTGACAAATCAATTATTAGGAGGCTCAACTGTTGGTGTGGTGTGCTGACTGATTAAAGCACGAGCAGCAGCAGCTTTTGGCCTGTGTTTATTATTGTTATGTGTTGATGGTGGCAGCCTATGATGCTGGCCCATGTATATAGGCTGTAGGGTTTCATCCTCAGTACCGTACTACTTCGGCAAAGAGAAAGAAATAGTGACTGTCACGAATCATTTAATATTTCATGTATTTGCTGCTGGAAGAGGCAAATGTACTCCATTTGTCTTATATTTTGCATATTACTTTGTCTATTGGAGTTCATCTAACCCTTTTTTTGAAAGGAATTACTTCAGAGTTCGTATTCTGTTGGATGCGTGGGGGCGCTCTCACTCAAGACTGTTTTTACTCAAGACGGTTCGCAAAACCAAAAGGATGATTCTGCTTGTGTATGATGTGCTTCAAACAGATAATTTTTCTGAAGTAGAATTCTAGTTCTCATATGAACGTGCACAATCAATGAACGCATGGGTTCACTCATTCATTACATGAAAAAGCAATGTACTTTTAATGGGAACATGACACGTTCGTTTGTGGACAACAGCAATAGCTGCTTTGAAGCTTGGATGGCTCTTTTATGAGCTTTATTTGAATGTTGCGAAGCATATAGAGCTATGTATCTTAATTTTAATAGATTCCTGGTGTTGATGGATGAGCTCAAGTTGTTTAGTTTATTTGCAATATTCAAGTTACGATTTAAAATTTTGGTCTATGACTACATATGTAATGGTTCATTTGGTCAGTATATTTGATACACACACCTAGATGATATCATCCAACGCATTTTATCTAAATGACAAGTGCTACGCTCTATGAAGGGGCTTAAAGGGTGAATTCACTTCATGAAATTGACGGAGGTAGCTGAGTTTTACAATATATCATGTGTTCTGTATTCAAACTTGCGGTGATTTCACTTGATATGAGCTAGAAGATCTAGTATCCTATGATATGAGATTTGCAAGTTAATATGCGACTTTATGATGACATTTCTTTGCATTTAACACTAATAACCATCTGCTAATGGAGATGGTCAGGTTGCCGCAACATAGGGCTCCAAATTCTTTAAGTTGATTAGGATGGGCATTGCAAACCAACTCTAATTAGTAGTTTCAATTGATATTCCCTTTAATTAGGGAAAATAAAAACATAAAAATTAAATGCCAAGCGGTGTAGGAATCTGACTATTTATACCCAATTTCTTAAAATTTTTCACAGCACTTATGTCCCTACACTAGCAAACCAATGCAACGATTTTGTATAATGCCTCCTTCCCAATACCCTTAGACTTAAATTTTGTTTCTCCATGGTTCATCTGGATCAGATTAAGAAGCCATGGGTGGAACATCTTTTAGCCTATGAGAGAAGAAGGTTTGTCTTTGAACATCTTCTGACTAAGCGCGTTTAGCATCGCTCGACTACTGGCGTGAAGCCATTTTCCAGTCCATGCCCGTTTTCATCATGGCCTTGAATTTATCATAACTAATTCGACCGTCCTGGAATACATCCATCACTGAATGAGCACTCTATTTCGTATATGAACAAGATATACATAGATTGCAAATTGCAGGTTACTCTGATGTCTTCAATAAATTTTTCGTTGTTCGGACGAAGATTGTCATCTATCAAAGCTTCTTTCAACTCATCGAATTCAATATATCCGCTTCAATTCTTGTCAAAGAATTCAAAAGCTCGCATAAAGTGGTCATCATTGCCAATCCTTCTCAAGTGGACTAACATACTGACAAACTCCTTTAAGTTTAACGTTCTGCTTCCATCTTCATCAGCCTGTTCTCCTATAAGACGAAGTTCTATTATTAGATGCTAATACAAGAAATCGTGACTCATCAAATTATGAGAAACGAACTTGATTTTGCAAGAAGTGATTGCAATTATGTGAAATGGTGATACAACCTCATGATCAAATCTTTGACTAACTGATGAAAAACACATTTCCGTATTATGTAATCGGTCCATAATCTTCCAAATGCCTTGCAATTTAAGCAAAATCATGCACTTCACAGCATACAATGCGTCGACATGGAAGAAGAAAACATAAACCATGTCCAAAAAAAAAATGTGCTAAGCTGTTGAATAGGTTATCTTACTGCGTCCATCAACATCTGCACATCAGGATCAGCAACTTGCTGTCCATATTTGTGCAGGCCATGTTTCAACTCTTCAAATGTCAGATCTCCATTTTTATTGGTGTCCATCACGTCGAACATCTCTTTGATATGATGCACTTGCTCATCAGGCAAATTGTCTGCTACTACCTACATTAACAATGCGGCAAACATGATTCAAGTTTAACTTTGCACTAAAAACAGCAATAAAATCCAACAAGGCAATGTTCAAGGACTCACTCTGAGAACTTTCTTCTTGAACTTATTCATCAAAGCGAATTGCTTAATCCTCGTCTGGACATTTTGTCCAAGCGAAACGTTGGGAGCCCCGTCCACATTCTGTATCCAGTTATGCTTTGCGCGAATCAATTATAAATACAACCTTAAAACCATTTGTCGCAATGACCACCTTACCAGCACCTTCTGGCGTGGGTTAAAATATCTTTGCCTGAAGATCTGTAGGCAAATTAGCATATATCGGCCATATAATGAGTTCGGCAATTTTGGAGCCACAACCCCTTACCTATTGGAGCCAAAACCCCTTACCTATGCTTCAAAAACTCTTCTGCTGCTTCAAATATCTTTTTTCATATCACGCATTACGTGTGCAAGATGGGAAGTTTCATCCTGCAAGTTTTGAAATAAAAAGTAAGTAATATAATACTTTTACGAGCAAGATATCATCCAACACGTTACTTAAGAAAGCATAATAGGTTTTACATAGTATGCATGAAAAATTACCTCTGATTCAGCCATTTGAATGTTCCTTTTTCAAATAGACGGCAAGCTTTCAGCTTCCTCAAAGACCCCCAATCCCGTGAGCCAAGAACCAATGTCGTTTATTTCGTCTTAAAGATTGTTGCGACTTGACATACCACAAAATAAATCTACCACCAAGAAAAAAAAACATAAGTTTTCTCATTTCGGTCTAGCAAACTTTCACAAATCAAAATTAAACTTATAATTTGTAATCGAGCACTACATACAAACATCTCCAATTTGAAAGAAAATGTCTTACAAAGAGGCAAAGTAGAAATAAAATTGATGAGATTAAAGATCTGCACCTATGCAATGATACAAGTAGGGTATGCAAGATCCTTGGCTTCACTGTTGTGCATCAGTTCATTAATATATATGCTGCCCAAGATTCCAAAGTCAATATAAGCAACGTTTTCACCAAAAAATCTATTGATATGTTTTTCCATTGTGATAGCTTTTCCAAAGAACACAGTTACCATGCTTTATTGCTTTCTCAAATGCTTCTGCAAATAAACAACATCTAACCCTAAAAAGAAAGAAGAAGAGACTAGATAATATGATGCCTTTAAAGGGACAACATCAATTTTGATATAGTTACCTATATTCTGATCATGTAAGAAGTAAATATGCAAATCAAGAGAACTACAATGCTGTAACATGATACTTTTTTATTTGAGCTTCACAAAAGTGCGTCTTACCTTATGGGGACTTCTGGATCTTCACAGCCAGCAAAGCTTGTTCTGTGTCTATACTACTGTGCGTCTTATCAGTTACACCTCGTGGGTTGCAGCTCTCGAGAAACCTTGATCCTTTCCTGTTTCCAACCAAATGATAAATAAGCATCGGTCAAATTTAGCATCACTTGACAAGGCAGAAGTCAAAAGAGAAGAAGAAATGGCAAAGGATTATGATCCATGTTCATAGTATTGTTAGCAGGGTCGATGCCACACCTCAAGGAAGAAGCAATAAGCACTTGAGCCTTACAATACTAGCGGTCACAAAAATAAATGTAAGTATAGAATTGGATTCCCAAGTTCGCGGTCACTCATTAAGGTCGCATATATATTTAATCTTAAGACTTACTTTCAAATATAGAATCAACGTTGGTAAAGGAAGAACACATGACAAGATAAGCAAAACAAATTATTCGATTGACATCGCCACAAACGTGCAGCTGTTGGTAGTTCATGTGAGTGGGTCATCTTTCAGTATGCGTTAGTATACCCAAGGCAGATTACCAAGAAGGACCTGTAAATGTGCTTCAGCTTTGAGGTGCCAAGAAAAAAGTGAACTGCACTCGGGGTAGTTTTGGATCACTTAGGCACAGAGTAAAACTCAAATTTATTTCTTTAAAACAGCTTAAAGATGAACCACTCTAAATAACACGAAGAAGCAACCTGTGGCAAGCATAAAGAAAAAGGAAGATACTACATTTGAGGTCAATAATAAGCATATAGACCTTTCTTGTCATATGAAAAATAAACTATTGCACCAGGAATGAAGCCGGCAGAGTAAGAGTCCTAAGACAAGTCTTTTATTTGCTTCTTGGGTGGAGCTGTATCTGAAACATGATCAGATATTTGCGTTATGCTTTAGCTTCAAAAAACACATTCTCGAGACGTGAATATCGAAATCATTGAAATATTGCAAATTAGTTACATCACGTGAGCAAACGTACATTTATAAAATGGCAGTTCAGGTTTAGCTACCACTTTCTCGAGGAGAACAATCAAACTCTCTATTTTCTTTGACGGATGAAATGTAGCCTCTAGCGTATGATTATCAGGAAACCGTACCCTTATAACAGTCTGCATCACAAAGCAGAGGAATTTTAGGGGTATGTTGCACTAGAAACCAATATAACACAAGCTATATATCGAGATTACAAGCTACACGTAAAAATTGAGCATCAAAAACAAAATCATAAGGGGCACTGGTAGAGTAGATATTAAATCACCTTTGTTATTCTTGAGCGCCATGCTGCCTCTTCTACTTCTCGAATTTTTTAGCCTTTAAATATTTTTCTGCCCGAGTCATCCAACCAAAAAATCAACAATTACAAAATCAATTATTCTTATTAATGTGAACACACTAGAAAATGGAATTACAAAGGAACTCTTTCATCAAACTAAAATTTCAAACCACCAATAGCAATAGTGTGAGAAAACAACACTCTAAGAACGCACACATAATCGCAGAGAACATTTTTTACACTCCATCCTAATTTGTATGGCAGGCCAGGGATTCAAGGTCCGAGAAGGAAATATATCTGTTAACTCTATAGCCCAGTTGATTAGAAATCAGATGTCTTTTTCCCTAGACATCCAAAAGGCACGCTATCCTATCAGTAAAAATTAAAGCCTCTTCCTCCATTTGCACAATTTGCATTTTATTGATGGGAAGTACCAAATTTTCTTCCCTAAAAGGATGCACAATGGGTAGAGGTTGCGTGTCCATCAATATACCAAGAACAATACCCTCATGTAGCAATCAAAAGACAGGGAGAAATGTGAAATTAGTCATCTTCACAAATTGGTCAGTCTCTGTATGTCAAAGTAAGGATCGGGTCGGGTTTAAGATAGCGAAAAGTAAGGATGATTTGGGAAAATTACTTTCAATGATGACATGACTCATGCAAATTATATGATTCTTGTAAAACTATAGGTATAAATAAACCGACAGACCTCAGAAATCAGCATCACAAGCCTCCACATAGTTTCTTGGTCAACTTGACTACAAATATCAATCAAATCAAGCATGTTCTCCTCATTGAGAATTTATTCACTACACTAAGGAAAGAAAATGAAGATACACTACAAGGTAATACCTTCTCTTGTCCTTGAGCAGGTCTTGGAAGACACTCTGCTTCAATGTCATATTTTATTATTCTAAAGCATTCAAGCCGTTCCTCTATAAACAGTGCATAGGTGCGCACCCAGGCTGAACAATCCCAAGCTGCAACCATGCCAAAAACAGTGATAGCATCATATTCCATGTTTTAAAGATAAGAACAATGATTAGTGCAAGAAAATTAAAAGCTAATGCCATCAGAAAGAGAGAGAGAGAGAGAGAGAGAGAGAGAGAAAGGTAAACCTATGGGACTTGAGTCATCCTTAAAATTAGAAAGCTGAAGAATTCGTCTCCTCTGTGAAAAAGCCAAAAGCTCTTCCCGAAATGTAGGATCTCCCTCTCTCAGGAGTCTGTGAATAACTATCAGTGTTTTCAGTGCCACCTGTTAGAGCATGAAGAACTCAAGAACATTAGCAGGTTAATGAAAGGTAACATCAAAAAACTGTATACAAAACGAAAATTCACATCAAACTAACTTCAAGACTTCATAAAGACATTGTGTCATTCATAATATACAAGTGAACACTGACTGTAATAGAATTCAAACTTCCAAAAGTACATGCTGACTGTTAAAAAATCAGCACTTGTGAAAGACGCAAATCAGTAGAGATAAGTAGGAAGGTTTTCCTTTACTGAGACTACCAGTAAATTAGAGATTAGCTCATCACAAAAAACATAAGTTCCTCATTGTAATACCCGCTAATATAACCAGAAAAACTGCTTTGATCTCACTTTTAGTTAGTTCAATTTCTGCTTCTGCCCCTACATGAAAACCTACATTAAGGTGAAACAATGCAAAAAAAAAATACTATACCACCCACCTTCACACCACAACTAATCTCCGGTTACACACCTCTCCTTCAAAACTTCACACCTGTAATCCACTTTCTTCACGCATGCTCACAAAGGGTTATTTCCTTTATGTTCAACAACTAACCCACACCATTTGCATCTCTTTCTATCAGCATCAGTGCCTCTTCTCAACATATCAGGCCCTCGCACGGTGCACAGAGAGACTACGCATAATAACACAAAAATAACATAGAAGTGACGACTATTTGAGGCAGCTCTTGTGGAAGATAAGAGTCACTGAGAGAACACAGGGTCATATCAACCGAAATTTCTGTAGAATGCTTTATTCTTGCCGAATGAAGTACAGTATATATTCTTAACTTTTCTGAGGTCTCAATTACAAGAGTTAAAAAAGTTAACCAGCCAAGCTCAGGTTACGTCTAGATGCACACAGATGTTGCAAATAGATCTCATACAAAACCAAGCCCGAGCTAGACCAGTTCGACATCTTTCTCCCCACTCCTCCATCATGAAAGCTCAGAATGCAGTAACGACTATGTACAATCCTTCAGTTGTGAAGGCAACACAAAGATCTCATGATGGATTATTCGCTCAAGGTCAATGTGAGTGTCGAACAACATAAGTTGCTGCTATTTAATTAAAAAAAAATCCAAGCCTTATATTGATCGCTGCATTAAGATCACAAAGCCTACCAAGAAGAAACGGCTACCATTTCAAGCTAGAACAAAACCTCCAAAGTGCAATACGATCCACCTAAAAAGCTACGCTCTCAAACTCTGTTCTCTCAATTAAAATCAATCTGAAGCCACGATCCAATACATTCGAGGTTTACATGTAAGTAAGTGCAGCAGTGGCATCATTAGCATCAGTGTCAGCGTAATTTCATTATAGTAGAATATACTACGTGCTGCGCTGCACAATGAGTAGTTATATACAAAACCAATCAGGCTAAGTAACCGTAAAGAACAGTCGTTTTTCCAATCCAAACAACGCATAGATCCACGCCGAACCACATCGAACTAGACAGCATCCGATCCGAGCAAATACAAATTAAGGAACCGATCCGTACCGTCCAATTGTGCGTCTTGGTGAGCCTCCTGGAGAGGGCCTGGATACAGTAGGCGACATCAGCCCGCGGGCGAACCGCCGAGGTCGCGAAGGCAATCTCTGCAATAAGATAAGAACTGCCAATCCACGATCATTTCACATCCCATCCACGCCACAAGCGCATCAAAAACAGCAGTGGCAGCAGCAGCAGAAGGAGAAAAACTCTAATATCGATCTGATCGGAGGAGGAATACTCACTGCGGAGGTGCCTCTCCTTGGGCGGGCACTCGACGTGGTTCGTCGCTTTGACTATGGCCACATCCAATTCCTATCAAACACCCAAAAAAAAAAAAAAGGCATAAAATCTCCTGAAATAGAAAATGAGAAGAGAAAAAACAAAGCGCAGAAGGAGGAAGAGAGAGAGAGAGAGGGGGAGGGAGAACGGAACGGCTGATGGCCTGCATTATACTAACAGCATGATCTTGACAAACTAAGTACAACAATACCTTGAAAATGCGCTACCAAAACTTAAAGGCACACAAGTTCGCCATTAACATCGCCTCCTTTTGATTAATTGGGGGTTGTTAGTATCTCCACTAAATTAGCAATTTATGCATTGTCTGAACTGGAAAGAAAGGGGGAATAGCCAATAAGAGTAAAAAATTTTTCCTGTTGATGGATCTAGAATTGCACAATTTGCATTTTCTTGATGGGGAATACCAAATTTTCCTCCCCAAAAGGATGCACAATGGGTAGAGGTTGCGTGTCCAGCAATACACCAAAAAGAATACCCTCATGTAGCAATCCAACTTTGCCAAACTTGATTATGAACAGAGACGCATCAAAAGACAGGGAGAAACGTGATATTAGTCATCTTCACAAATTGGTCAGTCTCTGTGTGTCAAATTCAGCTAAACACAAGAAACCTGCAATTTTCAGTGGTTCTCTCGCCAAGCAAACAGAGAGATAGGCTTCTGGCTCCATGCTTGTGAGGATGTCCCACCATATCTCTCGTTGGCACATGAACAAAATAAGACGTACTTGTTGCTTTAAACAGCCCAAGCTGCAATGAATTTGCCTAAGTAAACTACCTATTTCTGATAGATCAGTGGACCAAGAAGGTATATCTTAGAGAGAAATTTTGATCTTATCCTTCACAACTGAGTTACACCTTTGGAATTGCAACGCAAATGACTATTCAGAAGCACGCAAGGATCAACTTCTCCAACAGACGCGATTTTGGGAGAAAATAAAAGCGTAGATGTAACTTTAAACTTCAACATTAACATGGCACCGAATTCTACTAAGTAGAATCCCCAAAAAATAGAAAACGAACCTTCGGACGTACGGGAGTCGCCAATGGGGCGCCTATCGGTGGGGCTTGGGAAGGCGATGGCGGGAGGCGACGGCGTCGGTGGCGTCCGCGTTCAGGAGCAGGAGGCGCTTCGCGGAGGAAAGAGAGAAAGAGCGAGCAGAGCGAGCAGCGCGACCTTCGCTCATGGAGAGGGAGGCCAAAACGCGAGAGCAGGGGTTCGTCGGCGTCGGGGTTGGCTAGTAAGGGCGCTCCGCAAAGAAAAGAGGGAGAGAGCGGAGCGCAGGTCACGAGAGGGAGGCGAAGGGGCGTCGGCGTCGGCGTTGGCGTCGGGCGCGTAGGCGGAGGCGGAGGCGGAGGGGCGTCGGCGTCGCGGTTTGCTGGCAGAGAGGCGCGAACGAAAGAGAGATAAAGCAGACCAAAGGTCACGAGAGGGAGGCGGAGGCTGCGTCGGCGTCGGAGGCGACGGAGGCAACCGGCGGAGGAGGAGGTGGAGGGCCGTCGAAGGGGGGAGAGAGAGAGAGAGCAGAGCGGATTTTATGTTTTCCTCTGAACCGTCGCAATTTTGTTCTCCCTCCCCGCAACGGAACGGAGAACGGGGAGAGAGACAGAGAGGAGAGAGAGGAGAGCAGAGCGTCAGAAGGTGCAGAGAGGTGGGCCAGGGAGAGAGGAGAGAGAGAAGCTCCCGCGCGCTGGTTTGAAACGGAGGAGTGGACGACGTGGACTGACACCGGGACAGGTGTCACAATGAATCGTTCAGGGCACCGATTGCGTGGCACTGTTAGGGTACCCAATATTTTCTCCATTTCAATGCTTACAATCAAGCAATTTTGGCCTGACAAAGCCATACTGGATCTGACAAATCTTCAGGTTCAAGATATTGAAAATGATATTACAGATTGGCAAGCAGAGACGTTTAAAATTAGGGCAGCTTCCCTCTTTTTTTATTGCTTTTGAGATTTTTTGGGTTTATCGGGCCCCTTAATCAACAAAAGCCGGTTGACCCCCATTTACTTTATTAATGATCTCTTACCTTCTCCTTTTTTTTAAAATTTATTTTTTCCCTCTCTTTCGTACAATAGATTTTGCTTTGGGACCAAATAAAGGGTCTCCTATGTTTGATTGCAACAGGGGAGGAAAGGCAATGAGCTTTTTAGTTCGATTGGATTTTGAGGAGACAACTTTGTGGTAAATGGCGATGAGGATATGAACATTGATGTGGCTCTTCATCTTTAGCCAAGTGGAGAAGCTTATAATTGCCATGGTTGGGCTCTCAAATCTCTAGTCTATAGACAGTGCACAACCAGTACCTGCCCATTCAATGAGTCCTTATGCTAGCCGATTTTCTCCTCTAGGCATATATGAATATTCATGGTGTTTCAGTCTGACACCTATATTTTTGCAGATTATTGTATCATGAATTTAGACTGTTCGAGTATCGAAAGCATACAAGTAATCATAGCAGGCACGAAGGATAAATTTTTCCGTTCTCAACATTTATTTATACCTAAAAGAATGAATCAGTGGATTTATTTAACAAGTAACAAAATTCTTGTTCCATTCAATTTTTCACCTTCAAGAACTAGCAAGGAGCAAAGAAACATGCAATCCCATGAAAGCACATGATGAGGCAAATAATGGTAGCATGCTTTAATTCGACAATACCACAACACAGAGAAGAGTAAACATCACCTGGGCAAAAATTGTTTTGTAGCCTATGGATTTTCGTCATGTCCAGGGATCTCTTGTCCTATTGCCTCAGAACAGTGACAGTTCTTTTCCAGAGCCAATGCGTGACTCACAAAATGCATTTGACGTTAGAATCTGCGTGACCAGGAATTACCATCACCGGTCACCCCCTCTTAAGTGAACACTTGAAAAGAAATAATCTCCTAATCACTAGAATTACATTAAAACAGAGGTATTGTGTATAGATATCATCAATAAACGGCAACGCTCTCTTTTCCTTCCTAAATCTAATGGCATTTTGAACGGGCGATATCTCAAATTTATTGAAAAAACTTCATTTCCAAAACTAAGTGAAACTCAATATCGGTTTATAACTTGAGATTTGATGCTTTGTATCCTATGACATTGCATTGTTACAGCAAATAATTTGGAGACATGTTTCAGCTAGTCTTTCCATTAAGGATTATGCTACACCTGATATAGTACACAAACCACTTCAGTTAGTTTGTAACCTTTATTCATTTTATCGCTGAGCATGTCGTTCCATCATCTTCAGATAAATTCTCGCAGCTCATTGACAAACTAAAAATTTCGATCCATATCAATAAACAGTCAAGCCGAGAAATGACAGTAAAAAGTACGAGATACTCCCTAATATTCCAATGACTTATCGATTCTTGCAGAAGTTCTTCGCCTGTTACCACGCTAACAGTTGAAAATGTTGAATTAACATCAATTAACACTGTCTTTACTCGAAACAACTACACACCTATGTAAGAAAACACGAAGAACGAGAGGAGAATCTCAAAGCTTTAGCCATTATATGACCAGGAAAATTAAGGGAGAACCAGTTCGTCCGCAGAGCAGAAAACTACTGCAGAATTTAAGAATAAGCAAAGGTACATCATGTCTAGCACTGTAGCTTGCTCAATATAAGGCAAAACAAAGGGATGAGCCTTGTTTGACGGGAGACTTGGAGTGGCCTTGTCCTCTAGAAAAGTCCAAGTCAGGCACGTAACAAACGCATGCAAGTCAAGAAATTAAAGGAGGTGGACCCAAACTGAAGTTCCATTCCATTAGTGGAGTTGTGTCCAATCCTTCTCAATTGATGACCCTCTTTATTGACCTACATATGCAGCACATCTCGAAAATTCCCATCCATTGAAAATTCAAAAGATTTTGCTTCACGTAAGATCTTTCTTTCTCCACGTTTCTTCCACTCTCTCCACATGATTGTTGGTTCCACATCCCATCAACAAGCAAATGCATCTCTCTCCCTCTCTTTCTTATTTTCTTCTTCGTTGTTTTCCTCCTCCCTTCTTCTTCTCCATCTTCTTTCTTCGCCTGGCCAGTCACGATCATATGAAAATTCATGTATGGTTTCGATGAACAATCAAAAATGAAAAATGCATCCAAACTTCTTTTTCTCCATATCACGACATAGTACATCAATTTTGACGCGGTATCATGAAACCATGTTATACAAGTCCACCGGTCTCTTCTTTCAAATGAAACAATAATTCTCTTGATTGTTAGATAAGTTCAAGGATTTGTTTTGTGTGCAATGATTTCTTATATATTTTGGACACTAACAATAAAATAATTGCAGAAATAAAACTATCACAGAGTGAAATACAATGAGAATTCATATACAGTTAGAGTAGAAAATGGGCTAGCATAAGGAATCACTGAAAATAGTAGAAAATAGCTAGCCAGCCAGCGGTCGGCAGTAGGTGGCAGCGGGTGGCGAGTGTGAGCGATAAGAAGAGGCTTTTTTCTTTTCAATTTTTATTTCAAAAACAAAATTTATACTTCTCATTTTTTTTCCAAACCTATTTTTGTACCTAAAATTTGTATAGGAAAAAAAAAATGAAGTTGCGTTTTTTCAAATGGATTTCTATTTCAAACTCATTCCCCTAAACATTCCCCTAAACAGATAAATAGAAAAATAGAGAAACAAAATAGTTATCATGCGCGCCATTTACCTACTTAGAAATACAACTCAGGAGAGGATTCACGTCCAACTTTATTTTTGGGTGTTTTTTTCCCCCAACATATGACTGTTAACATTACTAGAACGCCTTAAGAGATAAAAAAGAAACCTGATTTTTAATTAGAACCTTACAAAATTTTGACAACTCAGCACGTTTGTTTTTCTGTCCCGTCGAAAGTTACAGGACTACTCGAATTATTTAAGAAAAATTATGAAATAATTATACGCAAAAATACATGTTAATGTTTGTATATGATGAAAATTTTAGGTATTTAGAGTTATTAGAGGTTATCTTACCCTTGCGAGTCTTAAGCATCTCTTTGATGTTTTGAGGCATGGCGCTTCAAGGGGTAAATCCATTTCAAATGTGATAAGCTGTTGTTGTTGTTAGCTTTATATTGATTTTCCAACAATAAAAAGATCACTTTTTGGGTATTTATCACCAGAAGCACCGTGCCTGGTACACGATAGGTAACCCGTTGAAACTTGGCCATTCGACCCGAATACCAGGAACATAATTGATGTGGTTCAATGGGCAATACAAGTCAATTATTTCAATGCTTACAATGAAGCAAGCTCTGGCTTGGCAAAGCCATATTGGACCCAACAGATCTTTAGGTTTAGGAACTTGAAAAGAATATTACAGATTAGGAAGTAGAGACGTTTGAAATTAGGGGAGCTTCCCTCTTTTGTTCTAACTTTTTACTTTTTGAGTTTATTGAGCCTCTTAATCAACAAAAGCTGGCCGACCCCAAGTTACTTTGATAATGATCTCTTCCCTTCACCTTTTTGTTTTTTGTGTTTTCTTGCTCTCTCTTTCGTCCATTAGATTTTGCTTTGGCACCAAATAAAGGGTCTCCTGTGTTTGATTGCAAAAAAAAAAAAAAATACAAAACAAAGACAAAAAAAAAAAACAAAACAAAAAAAACAAAAAAAAAAACAAAAACAAAAACAAAACAAAACAAAACAAAACATTAGTTGGATTGGATTTTTGGGAGATAACTTTGTGGTGAGTGGCGATGAGGATATGAACACCATGTCGATGTGGCTCATTGCTATGGTTGGACTCCTAAATCTTTAGCCTATGGGCAGTGCATAACCAAGAAAATATTCCCATCCAGCAAGTTTTGAATCTTCAGATTGAAACTAATAATGCAAATTCATGCATTACATCGCTTGCAAATAGAACAAGGAAGACTAGCAACACCAAGGAGATATTTATGGAGCTGAGGGTACTAATTATGTCTCCGATTGTCTTTGGGAAAAGAGATAGTGGTTAAGAATTGGTTGGTCTATGTGGAGGATAGAAGGAGGCACACCATTAAACGATTGAAAAAAGATTAGACGAATCTCGCTAGATTGGAGACTTAGGAGTCGCCTCAACCGATAGAAATGCCCAAGTCAGTCAACATAACAAAAGCATGCAAGTCAAGAAATTAAAAAGGAGGCCCCAAACCAAAGTTCCATTATCGTTGGAGTCACGTCCAACCCTTGGAAATTTTACACCCATTGAAAATTCAAAAGTTTCTTCCAAACTCTCTTCACATGATTATTGGCCCCACATTCCGTCAACAAACCAATCCATCTCTCTCCCCCATCACTTCCTCCTGATACACAATCTTTATTTCTTATAGCGTGTTCCCTCACCATCTTTGAAGAGAATCTTATAGCGGGTTCAATAGTTTGGCATAATTAGAAGACTTCTATTTTATTAAAGTGACGCTATATAGTGTACATCAGTCATTAATAAGTTCGAGAAAATACAAGTATCAATAATTATAAGACTTCTATTTTATTGAAGTGACACTATATAGTGTACATCAGTCATTAATAAGTTCGATAATATGTTGGAAGATTACAACCCCTCAATACATGGACCCGTGACGACATAGAATGGAGAACAAATCGGCTTCAAGCTATTCACAATGACCAATGGACCATCACGGTCCATTTTGTATGGGTTGTTTGGGTCAATACAGTACTTGAAGTTATACACTGCCCATGAATGACAAAAGAGAGACTAGCAGTTGACTAATCTAATTTGGTGGATGGAATAATTGATAGAGTACATGTAGTATTGATCATCACATAAGTATAGAACTATGCAATAATCTTCACAAGCCAACTCATTCTCCTGCTCATTGCACCCCTTTGGTTCATTCTTCAATCAAAATGAGTAGCTTGATTGTGAATATCACCACCAGATGACGCAACGTACTATGAAATACTCACTCGAAGCGACATTGCTAGTCATTACATGCAACAAAACAAGGAGGAGCGGCAACACTGCATAGACATCGGCAGAGCTGAAAGCATTAATCAAGTCAAATCAAGTCTCAGTTTGTCTTCGTGCAAAGCAAAATTGTTAAAGAACTACTTGGGTTATGCAGAGATGGCACCATATGAAAAGATTGAAAAGAGGTTGGATGAATCTTATTCGATTGCAGACTTTAGAGTCGCCTTGTCCTATAGAAAAAACCAAGTCAGACAATGGATCAAGTCAAGATATTAAAGTCGAAGTTGACATTATTAGTGCAGTAATGGGCACGGCGCGACGGCCAACCTTGATTGAGACCCCCCCCGCCCCCTGCCCCTGCCCCTGCCCCTGCCCCTCTTAATCACCTACATAGAAATTTCTGAACATCATTTAATGCAATTGATTGATTTTTCTTTCTCCACGTAATTGTTGGGTCCACATCCCATCAACAAACAAATCCTCTCTCTCTCTCTCTCCAATCTCCATCACTCTCATCTTTTTCCTTTTTTTCTTCTTCGTTTGTTTCCTTCTCCCTTCTTCTCCAACTCCCTCCTTCACCGCCTGAGTCACGATCATGGGAAAATTCACATGTAGTTTCGAGGAACAAGATCAAAAACAAAGACTAGCCTACCTCAAAACAACTTCTTCTCCATGTCATGACTTAGCACGTTGATTTTGATATAGTACCATGAAACCGTGTTACATAAGTCCACTCATTTGTTCTTTCGAGTGCAACAATAATTCCGTTGCTCGTTAAAAAAGTTCAACGATTTGTTCTTGTCTGCAGTGATTTATTATGTTTTTTCGACACTTGCGATACAATAATCTGCAGAAATACACTTATGATAGAGTAAAGTAAAATGAGAATTCATATACAGTTAGAGTAGAAAATGGGTTAGCGTAAGTACTCACTGAATGGGCATAAAAGGATTCACACCCAATATGTTATCTAGAAATTTCAAGAAAAGTATCTGGTTAATTTGGCACTTCTACACTTTAGCGGGGCATGATCTTTTGATACTATTTTAATACTTCGTTTGGGAGAGGCAAGAAAGAGGAAAAAGGAGGTGGATGAAGAATTTTTTTTCCTTTTTCCTCCAATTCACTCTGGCAGAACATTCAAACTTTTCAAAATTAATTTTTCTTCTTGTCAATACAGAGTATATCAGTTTTGACGCAATACCACGAGACCATGTCAGCATGTATCAGAATATTTTTTTTTTTCTTATTTCTTCTCCCAGGACATTTATTTATAGAATGTAGAAATCCAATTCAGGATTACCAAATATGGGGTAATACTTAACAAATGCAGTAGAATGAGGTCACGCATTGCATATGATGAGTTTGCATAACTCAGTTATCGCTGCAATCTCGCTGATACCGGATTTCTCACTTTGCATGGTTATATTCCACCACCAAGCAGTATGCTACTTCAAATTAAGGCGACTTTCAATTCGTTAATCCAAAGACTAACCTGTGTTAAAGTTGCATAGGAGAAAGAATGGAGTTGCCAATGGGATCTATTATGCGTAAATGCCACGCCTTTAAAGATCTGTTGAGGATAATTGATTCTCAGTTTTGTTGATGATGATATGTCCAGAGGTAATCCTGAATTCACAGTCGTAACATTTATGGAAATGATGTAATTTAATCAAATAACAGATCGGAGAGAACTGAATTAACACTTATATGTTGTAGTTTCTATTGGTGAAATGACTCTTTTGATCATAGATTCCTTTCAATCAAGTTAACTCACTGATTCTGGCCATCCCTGTTCAATAAGTAGGAAATCTATACTGCATTGCATAACAAAGGCAACCATGTCTTGACGCCTCATGCACATTGACAAGATTCTCTTCGGTTTCGAATCACATTTTTCAAGATTTCAAGACTAAGAACAGAAAAATGTGAGAACAACCAAAGAAATATTGCCATCAATTAAAAGGTGGACTCCATTTGAATCGACAGTTACACAAATACAAAGATGAGTAACTTTTCTTGTTGCTTAACATTTAAATTGAGAATACTCAGTCATTTCATTCAACTGGGTATCGATCATTTTCTTCAAACTTCATGATGGCTTTGCAAGTTTAGGGATGAAATAATGACTTTCAATAAGTAATCGTCCGGAACGATTACATATTTATTTTTGGGTGCTTTTCTTCCCTCAACTTATGACTCTTGAGGGAACGCCTTAAAGAAAAACCTCAAAAAATTTTGAGAAGTCAGCGCGTTTGCTTTAACCTTCCCATCAAAAGTTAAAGTACTACTCGAATAATTTAAGAAAAATCATGAAATGATTATATATGAAATTACGTGTCAATGTTTGTATGCCATGAAAATTTAAGGTATTTAGAGTTTAAAAAATTAAATCTAAGCGCACCGTAGCATTAGATTAAGTAACGTTATATATATTTAGATATCTTGTAAAATGTAAAAGGTGTAAAGTTAATCTCCCTACCGCAATTATCTTATGGCCAAACCAAAGAAGCACAAGCCAGATATTTTCTTCTGGGATTCGGGTTGTGAGTAGTTAAGGAAAAAACCGTTGGGCATCGCGTTAGGTAGTTGCTTGTTCGGTGCAAGCATACAATCATGACATGCCTATGTCGTCATGGGTGATGGTGCCAGATTCCTTAATAATCGATGAGTTTTCATCCATCACAGCCCATGAATACCCATTCATTTTAGATATCTTAGACGATACGTCCGAGGAGTATGCTCCTTCGATATATAAAGGAGAAAGCAACGGGTCTTCAGCACTTCACAAAGACCATTGAATTTACCAGAAACATGAAACTCTCGTAACTAAAGTTCGAGTTCGTTAATGAATAACTAGGGAGGGAAGAGCAATCGGCACCAAAATCGATGGTGTCGATGTGAAAAAGTAGTTCGTATGATTATTTTCACGTGCTAACTCAAGTCTTGAGTCGCCACAACCTTTCACATCACTCTTCATTTGAAAGGGACAGGTCATCTTGGAAACTTCACTGCAGGAGAGGCTGAACAGGGTCGTTCATTTGGGCATTAGTGTCCCCAGTAGCACGGCAAGAAAGACCAATGACACGAGGCACACAGGTCTGGAATTGCGAGGAAAAGTCTTGAGTCGCCACAACCTTTCATATCACTCTTCGTTTGAAAGGGATAGGTCATTTTGGAAACTTCACTGCAAGAGAGGCTGAACAGGGTCGTTCATTCGGGGCATTAGTGTCCCTAGTAGCACGGCAAGAAAGACCAAAGACACGAGGCACACGGGTCTGGAATTGCGAGGAAAAGTCGTGTCGTTCTCAGCTTGTGAGCGATGGAAATTCGGGGCTTAATATGTGGTGGAGGATCAACAAAGATAAAAAGACATCCATGTAATAATGGCGAATGAGAGAGACCATAAATATGAAGACTGCGGATCTTCTATTAAAAAGCCCATGTCAACCAATAAAACAAAGTCAATCAAGTTGAGAATACTACAGGAGTAGCGAATAGGACCCAAGACCATTGCCATTTCTTTGTGGCAAGAAACCATCGTATTGACAACCCATAAATGTAGCCGTCCAACAATATTATTCATGTTTTAGAGATTTTTGTTAGATAATTAAGTAATTTTAAATTGCCAAGGATATTTAGGATGTCAATGAGTTTCCTTTTTTCTAATATGACAAGAAAGCCATCTTAAGATTCCATTGCAGACTTTGAATTGAAGTCAACCCAAATGAGTTAAGAATCGAGTGCATCCTGATAATTAAGGATTGCATAAATTCAATTCAAAGGAAAAAGAATGTTAAGAAATAAAAAGAATTATCCACTCCATTCTATTTTTGTTGAAGAAAATTCTTCATAAGTTGTTAAAGTAACTTTATAGTTCCTTCGCTATCTTTAGGGAGAAAATTTACCAAACGTGTTTCTATTCTATATTTGTTCCGGGGAATAAAAAAACATAAACAGGTGTTCCTCGGAACGTTACCAAATAGCCCTTAGAAGACTTGAAAGTCACCAAAAACAAAATATATTAGGGTTCTTTGGGAAATTCAAGTTCAACTTATTTTTATTCGAGAATTATGTATAAAGCAACACTATATAAAGTGTATATAGTCATTAACAAGTTCAAGAAAATGCAAGTTCAATTCAAAATTTTGTAGGTTTTGTTCTTAATTGTCACGCCCGATTCTCGAGCGCGTGCCCATCCCTCGGTGGTCGATAAAATTTGGGACGTCCCAGGTTGCGTCGCCTACCCTATTCATTTTAATGCACATGTGAAAGCGAATTACTAATCCCCTAACAATAACAAACATGGGATAGAAAAGCAGGACCACAAATTTCAAATCAAACACATTATTAAAAACCACACTCGGGTTTACAAATAGAGATCAACTCTAGGGTCTGAGTACATGAGGTCTATCTCCAAAAAGAACTTCTAAGCTACCCATGCTCCTGACCCTTCCGCCTCAAGCTTCGGGTTCTTCACGCTAGGGACCTAAAAAGTTGAGCTTACAACGGGGTGAGATAGTGTCTCAACAAATTCACCCCCTATATTCTGACTAGGAATGAAATATGCCTAAAGGCTACCTATGCACGCACGAGATACAGAACTTACATTTGCCTTAGTTCCTTTCTGCAAGCCAGCATAATTTATAAATCTCAACCAATCAATCATTCCAAATCAATGATCAATTGATCCAATCCATACTATCTATCAATTCAATATTATCTATCTGGTATTGTTGACACCAACCATGCTCACACAAGCTGAAAAAAATAGATAGTAGATCGCACAAGTTGATACGGATTGTTACTCTCACAAGCTGACACGATCGTTGCTCACACAAGCTAAATAAGTATACTACTCTCACAAGCTGACATATCAAGCACTTATAGGCTGATATAGTATACTGCTCACACAAGCTGAAATTGTCACACCCCGATCTTCTAGCACACGCATATCCCTTACCTTTGGTTGATTTTAAAATGCGATATCCCAAGACTACATATCGCCGACCCTTTCCTTTTTAATAGCATATGCGGAAGCAGTTATAAAATTCCCTAGACAATAAAATAATGGGATATACAAGTAGGACTAGAAACTCAAACCCGAAAACCAACACCCTTATGTACATCTATAACACTCAGTCATACATATACATATACAAGCCATCTTAAAATGGTCGGTTTCTACTTAACAAGTTCCACGGCAAAAGTCATCAAATAGGAGTGGAGTCTCAATTCTCATCAGGATCCTACTTTAGATCATTCTCGGGGTTCTCCTCCAGATACTCATCTTTGGGTTCTTTCTCCTCAGGTTCCTCATCAGGGTCCTGAAATATTGTCCCACAACCAGAATGAGATTACGGCTCAGCAAGTTCTACCCCCTAAGACCCGATTAGTAAACTAATACACCTTAGGGTTGCCTATGCACAACATGAGTTAGAGAACTTACTTTAGCCTTAGATTCCACCTGCATATTAGCACATATCAAATAGGCACCCAAGCAATCACATCACTGATTGAAGCATCGATTAAATTGACCTAATTGATTACACGCCAACAAGACCACTCACGGTCATTTCCATTATTCCAACCTATTTACAACATCAATTTAAAGCAATGATCAATCGACCTAGTCGATTACGTCTCAATCAACCATTCACCGATCATTCCATTCAATCAATTAATTTACAACATTAGATTAAAGCAATGAATCACATCAAATCACACTCAAATCGAATCATCGATCAATTGACCTAGTTGATTACATGTCGGTCGGATCATTTTTGGGTCATTCATTCCATTCCATATAACCTCCAATAGTAAACTTAGTCACAAAGTTCCATTAATACTCTCAGGCGTTGTTTTTGCTAATGTGACATAAGTAACAGACGGTCTACATGCGTTCTTTAAGGTGCCGTTTTCGCACAGTGATATTCCTCATCACTGAACCACGCCCGTCATAGATCATAGACAGTCTACGTGCATTCTTTAAGGCGCCATTTTCGAACAGTGATGTCCTTCATCACCGAACCACGCCTGTCACAAATCATAGGTAGTCTACGTGCGTTCTTTAAGGCGTCGTTTTTGCACAGTAATATCCTTAATCACCGAACCACGCCTGCCACAAGTCATAAACAGTCTATGTGCGTTCTTTAAGGCATCGTTTTTGTACAGTAATATCTTTAATCACCGAACCATACCTGTCTATACTTCGTACTTGATCGGTCTCAGCCAAGAGAATTCCCAGTTCACTCTCATGATTCTTTCTGCTTTACAACTCATCAAAGCATTATAAAGGTTAAATAATCATACTCGGCCATTGACCAATCAATTACTCAATTTACATTCAATTCCAATCAATTTAGGAACAATTCCTCAAATTGCACAATTAAGTAAATTTCACACAACGTAGAGCTCAAATAAATAAACGGATTGCACCACGACAATCAGCACGAAATTTCGGTCGTCGGTTATCCCAGTCTAATTTCCGAAAAATAAATAATTAAATAATTAATTTCGAAAATTGATAAATAAATACTAAAAATCCAATTTAGACCCGTAATGCTTAATTGAAGCCCAATAAGGGTCGGGAAAAATCCCAAGATACATTCAATAAATACTAACACATGTCTATTCGCTAAATGCACAATTTAATTGCCTAACATGCATCACAGTTATCTAATAATTACTAATCTATTCTAATCTAATCACATAATTGCACTTAATTAAATCTAATCAACCTTTAGGAATAATTAGTAAACTAAGAAAGCATTAGTAAGTAAAACTCACTTGATTAAAAGCGGGGATCGGATCATCGCGACAACGGCGTGACGACGGTCGAACTTGGGCTCGCGACGACACCAACGGGCTTGGGCCGGGCCCAAGGCTTGCAGGCCCACAGCAAATTGATGGGCTTGGGCTAAACTCAACTGGGCTTGCGGGCTGCTGGACTTGAAACTAAGCTGAAAAATGGGCCCAACCTTGGACTGATGGGCTGACTCAATTCGCTGGATTGATGGGCCAAATTCTTGCGAGCTCTTGGACTTCAATTGGGTTGGAATGGGCTGACTACAGGCGCTGGAATTTGCTAGACTGATTCGGTGGGCCTGGTCTTCGATGGAGCTGGGCCCATAACGGGATTTGCTGGCCGCGAGGAGGAAGCCGCTAGGCGATACACGGCGAAGATGGAGCTGGAGAAATCGGCTTTGCTTCGGCTTGTTGACTCACGCGGCGAGAAATCCGGTGGACGTTGAAGATGCTGCGCTTTGACCGATGGGTGGAGATCTCGGTGGACTTGCTTCGTGACTTCGGTGGAGTGATGGAGTCAACAAACTGATGGAAAGCTCCACCGGTTGACCAAACGAGAGGAGGCCCGGATGCGTGGGCGACAAGAGCTGGTGGCTTCGGTGGAGTTTGATTCGGTAGGAAGGATGAGACGCGTACGGATGGAAGTTGAAAATGGACTGTCGGTGGAGAAAGGTAGGGACTGGCGGAGAAGTAAACGGCAGCGAGAGAGAAGCGGAGTTGCAGGGCCGAAAAAGAAGAAATGAAGACAGAAGCAGGCGGAGTCGAGGAACAAGGGATGCTCGAAGAGAAGAGGAGAAGGGAACATGCGAAGGAAGCCAAGGACTAGGGAGAAAAAGTTAGCAATGTTATCCACCCAATTAATTGTTTGTCCCCTCTCAAGTCCTCATAAATATCCTTTGTGTCTCCCATTTACTTTCCTACAAGTAATTTTCCACAAATTGTCCAAATTGAAACCAAAATTCCAGCTCCTAATTTAGCATCCGAATTTCATTGATTTAGGCTTCAATTCCACACCAAAATTCCCCATTTAAAGTCCAACTTTGTCGAAGAAATTGCCCATACCAATTCTACAATCCCCTAGTGCCAAATAGTTCAGCTTGAAAGTCAAAACTCTCCTCAATTCGACCAATCCGAATTTCTATTAATTTCCACGACATCCGAAATGATTTTCCATAAAAATCTCGGAATCTCTAAAAATATTTTGAGACTGAGTCAACGTTTCTAGAATTTATTGTGACATGATAGAATCTTCAATTTCTAAAATTGGACTTGAATTCACAGTTAATTTCCATTCGATGCGTTTTTAGCGTGACCTAGACTACTAGGTAGTTTTCAAAACTTTTTAGGACAAACGACCCGTGGTCGATTTTCTTCAAGCCACGATGAACCCACTCGACACATTGGCAACTCTCGATTGTCGTGAAAATCTTAAGGATTCAAATACGAACACAGGGTACTAAAACGACAGTAAAATCAAATTAGTGCCGATCGATAAGAATTTTCCAATTTAGTGAAATCATCCACGATCGGTCATTCATCTTGGTTGAACTGACCTATCTTTGATCTTAATTCGATTTTTAACTGTGCCGTAATGACCTCTAAAGATGAGCACGGTCGAAAAATCGATTCTTGATTGAATTCTCAAGTCTATCTGCCTTAAAGTCCTTAATAGCTTACTTGGCTAGTCTAGTTATCTCGTGAGTGGCCAACTCAGAGAAAAACACTGTAGTCACGTCGATGAAATGCCAAATTTATCTGATCGAAATCAGAACCCGAAAATTTGGATGTCACAGAAATCACAATGCTCACAAAAGTTGAACTACAATAAATTAATCCCGATCAAGGACTTTGTGTTTTACACTTCAATTCCTCAATTAAGTCACAAACTTGGCTAATTTAATCGTGTTAAAATATACCTAATAAAAAGGGATAAGTGTTCCAGAAGTCCTAAAACTTGTCACGAAAATGCATTTCAGTCCTAAAACTTGCAAAAAATGTAAAGAAGTCCTAAAACTTGTCAAAATAGTTCAATTGAGTCCTAAAGCTAACACCATCGTATTTTCCATTAAAAATACTGACGTGGCATTTTAAATTATTTTTTATTTTCCAGTTGGCTTTAAATTTTTTTATTCAATTTTTTTAAAATATATATTTAAAAACTAAAATTCATTTTTTAAAAACTATTAAAAAAAGAAAAAAAAGAAGAGGGTAGAGGAGGCGGCCGTCCATCGCCGGAGGGGCTGGCGACGGCCGCGCCCGTCGCCCGACTGGGCGAGGGCCGGCGACCCTCGCCTGACGCGGGCGAGGCTCGCCCAGATTTGGCCGAGCACAGAGATGCGGAAGTCGCTTGGTCGCGGGCGGAGGTCGCCGACGAGGGGACTCGGAATAGTGGTGACCGGCAGCTCGGCAATTAGCTCGGATCTGCGGTGTTGAGCACAAGGAAGCACGAGAGTGGGCCACTCGCGCGGCCCTCGCCTTCGCGGCAACGCCCGGATCCGGGCGAGCCCCGCCGGCCTCAACCGAGGGCCGCCGAGGCCTCGCCCGTGGCCGGCGACGGCCGCGACCCCCGGGCGAGGGCCGGCGTGCCCGCATCTAGCCACCCTTGCCCGCGTCGCGCGGGTCATCGGCCCTCGCCTAGGGCCGGAGCCCCTCGCCCGCACTAGGCGAGGGTCGCCGGCCCGCGCTGGGCCGGCGAGGCCTCGCCCGGCGGGCGGCGGCCGGGCGACCGCCGCCCCCTCCGGTGATGGGTGGCCGCCTCTTCTTCCCCTTTTTTTCTTTTTTTAATAGTTTTTAAAAATTGAATTTAGTTTTTAAATATATTTTTTTAAAAAATTGAATTAAAAATTATTTTAAAAACCAGCTGGAAAATAAAAAATTATTTAAAATACTACGTCAACAAGACGTCGATTTTCCGTCAATAAACCGACGGCGTCAATTTTAGGACTCAAATGAAATATGTTGACAAGTTTTAGGACTTATTTCGCACTTTTCAAGTTTTAACCGAAATGCATTTTCATGATAAGTTTTAGGACTTCCGAACACTTATCGCCAATAAAAATAATCGTGTTTGGATATGGTCGGCTGAGCCAAAAATGCAATACCTTTCTTTTCAAAAATCCTAGTATTTATATAATGTCTAAAAACATTTTCGGTATTAAAAACCGACACCTGATATTTTCTAATTAAATGCCGAAATTAATAAATTTTGGGATAAATACCCAAAATTACAAATAACACTCAATTTGCACAAATTAGCACTCAATGAAATAAACCAATCAAACCATTACAATCAGCACGAAATTCCGGTTAACGGCTATCCCGGTCTAATTTTCGAAAAATAATAAATAATTAAATAATTACCAAAATTAATTAAATAAATACCATTAAATACCATAAATAGAAGCTTATCCCGGAAAAGCCTAATTAAATACCGAAATGGGCCCGAAAAATTTCGAACCAATCTAGATAAATAATACAACTTATCTAGTCTCTAATTACACTACTCTAACCATCTAACATGCAATAACAAGTAATTAAATCGCTAATATGTTCTAACTAACCACCTAAATCATACTTAGCCTAAACTAATCAATCCTTAGACATCATTAACTCTCCATAAGTAGAGTTTAGTAAGTAAACTCACTAGTTTTGCGAGCCGGTGAGTCCACGGCGACGGCAGCCGAAACTTGGGCTTATGGCAGCGCCTACGGAGGCTCGGACCGGGCCGAAAACGGTCTGGGCCGAAAACGGTCCTCAAACTTCCTGCTCAAGCTGAAAACCAATTCTGCTCAAGGGCTGGTCACGGGTTTGGCTTGGCGGCTTGGGATTGCAGCACGCAGAGGTGGAGGGGTGGCTCCGCTGGCTAAGATTGCTGGACGGTTTACTGGGTTGGATTGGCGTGGGCTGCAGGCGGTGGACGCAGGACTTGGGCCGTTGATGGCGTTAAAGGCTGGCGGACGTGCATGCGAATCAGCGAAGACGCAGGGGAAGATGGACGTGAGTGGCGGCTACAGGGTTGTTTCGGTGGAGATGGCAGCATGAAAGTGGAGCTGGCATGCGGACGTTGGCGCTGGTAGGAGGGGAACATACGGTGGAGTCGAGCAAGGAATCAACGCCATGGAGTTTGTTGAGGAAAGATCCGCTGGAGTTGACTGGTGGAGGATGCGCGGCAGTGAGAAGGAAATTCGGTGAAATGACTGTCCTAATCATAGATGCCTTGCAATCAAGTTAACTTATTGATATTGACCATCCCGGTTAGGAAATCTATTGCATAACAAGGGCAACCATGTCTTGATGCTTCATGCACATTGACAAGATTATTTTCAATGTCAAATCACGTTTTTAAAGATTTCAGGACTAAGAACAGAAAAATGTGGGTGCGACCAAAGAAACATTGCCATCAACTCAAGGTAGATTCCTTTGTAAATGACAGTTACACAAATACAAAGATCAGCCACTTTTCTTGTTGCTTTAACCTTTAAAACGGAGCATGCTCAGTCATTTCATTCAACTCGACCATTTTCTTCGAACTTAATAATGGCTTTGCAGGTTTAGGGATGAAAAATATGACTTTCTATCTTCACCTAAGGAAGTCAAGCCAGAATTTCGCCTGAAAAAACCAAAAGCCTTCAACTGATGAAGCTTTGAGAATACTTGGTGACTATGCAATTTCCATCAATTTTGCCATGAACTTCTGCTGATGAAATTGAGCAACCCCTTATTTTTAGGCTTTGTTCACCAACTTTTCTACCTTCTTCTTTGCAAATCTCTCAGACGAAACATTAAGCAGCTTGTTGATTGACATCCCTTCACCTATAATCTTCTTCTTCACCTCGTACCTATGCTTGATTCTACTGTCGAGTTTGTAACCAAGAAATGCAGGGAAATCCAATAGCTCGTCAAGGTCACGTCCCATCTCCCCCACCAAATATTCCACTTTCTCCTCCAGAGAATCAGGATTGTATTGGAGTATCTGAGGATGCTTCTTACTCATGAGAAGCATGTCTTCACAAGAAAACCCATAACTCAATAAGAGCTCAATCACCTTCTGCATATTCTCACAACTTGTCCTAGTCACAGCGCCTATTGCAACTGCGAATTCCTTCGTTCTGTACTTGTAACCAATCTTCACAAAAAAAACCCAGCTTATAAGCAATGTTCCCCTCAAAAGATAGACCCAAAAACAAAGGGGCTTTTGTCAAGAACTTGAAAATCTCACTGGAGTTGAGTCCACATTCTTTGAGAAAACTAATTCTGGGACGCAATTTCCTCTCCCTGCTCGCACTAATAATGTTAGAAAACACAAGAATGATCCTGAATATTTCTTGATCATCTAATCCCGCAAATGACCTCAAGAACTCTACATGGCTTTCCAAGTGTTCCACACGATATTTCAGAAAGGTAGGCAGTTTGCGCAACACCGCCCCAGTTGCATCCTCATCTCCTCCGCTAAGTTCTAGGAGAAACTCCACTCTCGGAATCAATTGGGTATCCATATCGAAGTTAAGAATGGGGGGATGCCTCCGAAAAATCAACCGCACCATAGCGGCTCAAGAAATAAAGGAGCCTTTCAATTTCTTCAAACGGCTTAAGAGACAAAGCCTTCGTTAAATTCACATTGTTGAGAACATGAACAATCTTTTCTCTAGGAATCCCACCGTCAATCAGCAAATTAACTTTTTCCTCAAATACAGCCAGGAATCGCGGCTCAGTTGACATAAAGAGACGCTTAAGCTGCATTGGGTCAACCTTTCCATCTAATTTGTCACGCACGAAGAGTATAAAGGGATCGATTTCACCTGCTGCCGACACAGAAGGGCCTTTCGCAACCAAATGGCAGAGCTCAAGGCCACTGATTCCGACAGATTTCAAAGAGGCGACACGAGCCCGCAACGAACCGATAGACTTCAGCCTCAAATCCGGGTCCCTGGTCAAGAGAGATTCGGTCTCTCTCTCGTTGAGCCCCAGTTCTTGAAATAACACATACAGAGCCCCTGAAAAGGCAAGACTTTTAACGAGGAGTTCGATCAAATATTTCACACTGCGTTCAAGGACATCAACCGTTTGATGAATTGTCTCTGAATTGTCTCTGAGAGCCACTAATAGTTCCTAAACTTTTACATAATGTCAACCAGATGTTGCATTTGTATTTACTTGGTAATTACAATTGTTAAAAAATGTATCACAAGATAAATATTTTTAAGAAAGTAAATGTTATGAAACCACATAAACAAAGAGAGAGTGGCGAGAGAAAGATGCTTACTAATACTACTTTGTCGAGACTCAGCACATGATGACCATTTGCAAAAGCAACGTAAGAAAGTATAAACAATGGTGAACACAGAGGCTAAAATCCCAACACATTACCTCACCCAATTCACCAACCTCAGAACCCGAAACCTTGAGTTTCTTCTTCCCATCCACAATCCTTCTCAATTCCACCCCCTAATTTCCTCTTCTTCCTCCCAGTGCTGCTCCTCACCTGCCCCTTCCGGTTCCCGACCTTCCACACATTATGAAAAAAAGGATTATACTTTATATACAAAATACATTATGTGAATTGAACAGAAAAAAGGACTTTATATATATGTTCCTATTAGAATGTAACCAAAATATTATCTTAATCAAATAGGCTATTTCCTCATTTATGTAAGATAATTAGTAAATCCTTATCAATCCATTCTTAGAAACTTTTCAACAACATTTACTATATTAGATTGTACTAATACATCGATCACTCACCAAAACGATAGTTAGAGGCTATCTTACCCCTTTAAGTCTTAACCATATTTGAGGCATGGCGGCTCAAGCAGTAAATCTGTAGTAAATTTGATAAGTGGGTTTATCATTAGAAGCATCATGCTTGGGACACAGTAGACAACGTGCTAAAGCTCAGCCATTAGATAGCCAATGCGGTTCGAGGGGTGACACAAGTCAATCCCAAGTCAACCATTTCAATTCTTACAATCAAGCAATTTTGGCTTGACAAAGCCATACTGGATCAAACAAATCTTCAAGTTCAGGATCTTGAAAAGGATATTATAGTCCGGGAAGTAGAGACATTTAAAATTAGGGGAGTTTCCCCCCCCTTTTTTTTTTTTTTGCTCTTGAGACTTTTTGCGTTTGTCGGGCCCTTAATCAACAAAAGCCGGTTCTGGGGGTTCGCCCCAGTGGCCACCCTTCCAATATGGAAGGAGGAGGTGAGGGGTTCAAATCCCCACCTCCTCAGGGGGGGATGGGGGTAGGGACGCGTAAGTTTCGAGCGTGGGTTGCGACTCCCACGCCCTACAAGAGACAGGGCACAAGTCTGCGAGTGAGTGTAGAGTAGGAATAGAGTAGAACTGACCAAAAAAAAAAAAAAAAAAAAAAAAAAAACAAAAGCCGGTTGACCCCATTTACTTTATTAATGATCCCTCATCTTCTCCTTTTTTTTAAAAAAAAAAATTATTTTTTCTCTCTCTTTAGTCCATTAGATTTTGCTTTGAGACCAAATAAAAGGTCTCCTATGTTTGATTGCAACAAGGGAATAAATACAATAAGCTTTATAGTTTGATTGGATTTTGAGGAGATGACTTTGTGGTGAGTGGTGATGAGGATATGAAAAACACGTTGATGTGCTCTTCATCTTTAGCCCAGTGGGGCAGCTCATAATTTGCTATGGTTAGCCTCTCAGATCTTTAGTCAACAGACAGTGCAAAACCAAAAAGGATACCTGCGCATTCAATGAGTCCTTATGCTAGCCTATATTCTACTCTAGTTGTACATGAATTCTCATGGTATTTCAGTCTCTGATAATTACATTTCTATAGATTATTGTATTATGATTTTAATCTATTTGAACGTCGCAGAAATATAAGCAATCATTGCAGACAAGAAGGAGAAATTTTTTCCATTCTCGACATTTGTTTATACCCATGAAGAACAAATCAGTGGATTTATTCAACAAGCAACGAAATTATTGCTCCTTTCTATTTTTCACCTTCAAGAACTTGCAAGTAGCAAAGAACACGCAATTCCGCGAAAGCGCATGATGACGCAAACAATTGCAGACATCCTTTGATTCGACCAAGAGCACGACACAGAGAAGAGAGGACATCACCTGTACACGAATTGTTTTGTAGCCGATGGATATTTGTCATGTCCAAGAATGTCATGTCCTATTGCCTTAGAATGGTAACTGTTCTTTTCCAAAGCCAATGCATGACTGACAAGATGAAATTGAAGTTTAAATCCTCGTTACTAGGGGTTATCATCACCAGTCACGCCCTCTTAAGTGAACACTCAAAAAGAAATAGTCTCTTAATGATTAGAATTGCATTAAAACATAGGTATTGTGTATAGATATCATCAATAATTAGCAACACTCTATTCCTTGCTAATTCTGAAGGCATTTTGAACAGGCAATGTCCCAATTTATTTGAAAGATCTCTATCTCCAAAAGGAAATGAAACTCAATATCGAGTATAAACTTAAGATTTTATGATTTGTATCCAACGACATGGCATTGTTACAGCAGATAATTTGGAGACATGTTTCAGTTGTCTTTCAATTAAGGTTTATGCTGCTCATGATATCATACACAAGCCACTGAGAAGGTTAGTTTGAAACCTTTATTCATCATTTTGCTGAGCAAATTGTTCCATCATCTTCAGATAAATTTTAAAGTGGCCTCTGTGAAAAAAAAAAAAATGTATTCCTCGCAACTCACTGACAAACTAAAAATTTCAATCGATATGAGTAACAGTCAGACAGAGAAATGAGCTTAAAAAGTACGAGCACTCCCTAATATTCCCATAACTTATCAGTTCTTGTGAAAGTTCTTCGTCTGTTACTGTGCTAACCATTGAACATGTTGAATTAACATCAATTAACATTGCCTTTACTCGAACAACTGCAGAACTATGTAAGAAAACACAAAGAACAAAAAAAAGAATCCCAAAGCTCTAGTCATTATATGACCAGGAAAATCCAGGGAGAACCGGTTTGTCCACAGAGCAGAAAATTGTTGCAAAATTAAAGAATAAGCAGAGATACTTCATATCTAGCATTGTAGCTTGTTCAATGTAAGGAAAAACAAAGAGATCTTGCATAGAATTTGTACCTGTATTTACATCATTGTAATGGAGAAAGTTCAAGATGATGGGGAGCGATGTTTGCCACATGACCTCAAATTAAGTTCATCGCTGTGTCAATATTCAGTTCTTCAGTGAGCAGGATCGATGTGCAATTTAGGCCCAAATTGTCCTTTACTCACCTTTTAATTGGGGACGTTTTTCCATGAATCTCTTCTGGCTCCTGGATCCTCTTCCATGATAATGATCAGTTTTATATTGTTAAAGACAACTCAAAGAGATCTCACAACCATGCTTAAAACTTGGTGGATATGATGTAAATGACTAAGGAAATAAGAGATCTTTAGCCTCTAAATTGTGGAATCTCATATCGAGGACTGAAATTAATCTTTCCAAGGCGCTTTTATATTAATAAATTTATACAGCAACCGGGATAAGATTTTTGATGGAATGTTCAGAAAGATTCATCTCTAATGACAGAAATATTTTCTTGCATCATGTTCTAGTGAAGAACTGATATACTTTAGAAGTTGGTGTCTATCAGAGATGCTCCAATTACGTCAGTATCTTCCTGATGCAGCCCACATTGAAGACTGGCTCTCTCGACCAAGAAGATCGGCCCGCATTAAAACTCGACGAAACCGAGAAGCCATAACAACATCTTGAGTCCATCCCGGAAGCTTGAAAGACACCTTGGAAGCTCTCGTGACGCTTTTACTAGTTTATAGTTTCCATGCCCTTTACTATATCTCCTATTTTCAATGCTCCTTTTCTATTTCTCCTAGTTTTCAACACTTTGTCTTTATTTCTCCTAGTCTTAACATTCTGTTTTTATTTCTTTGATGATAT
Organism: Eucalyptus leucophloia subsp. euroa; assembly: GCA_017140325.1. Classification (NCBI taxonomy): domain Eukaryota; kingdom Viridiplantae; phylum Streptophyta; class Magnoliopsida; order Myrtales; family Myrtaceae; genus Eucalyptus; species Eucalyptus leucophloia. The sequence continues at coordinate 4,451,096 of CM029478.1, read as the reverse complement.
AAGCCAATCCCTTGTAGAAGACAGACAGCTTTTGATGAATGAAAAACTTTGCTTGAAGCAAGTATCGTGAACCTTGTAGAGTTCAACCCTTGAAAACCTAGAAGAGTTTTCACTCCGTCCTTGAAGAGTCGGAGCTTTCGAAATCTGCATCCTTGAAGAGTTGCAGTCATCGATCTAGAAGAATCAGTGTCCCTTTCAACTTCCTTGGAGGCCTAGAAGAGCAACCAACGAAGTTCCTATCTTTTCCTGTTCTGTTCGTTACTTCCAACCCAATTTCGACTATCCTACAGTGCTTATTTCAGAAAAACCAAAAAAGAGAAATTGTAGATCCAGAAGTCTTTGTTCATTTGTATTTGGAATCAGGTCGATCCGATCTGTATCGACAAAGATACAACTGTTCTCCCGAGCTCGCGCAGTACTGAAATTTCTGCTCGTCCTGTTTCCGTGTGCGAGTCACTCTCCCGATCCTATTGTTTGAGAAAGCCTCCCCTAGGCTTGCATCATTTGGTATCAAAGCTTTGGAGGAGAGGACAATGCCTCCAAGACAAGCTAGGCGTCGTGGCGGCAGAACCGTTCCCCTCAATGAATTGCACACACTCGCTGAGAATATGCAACAACAAATTGACGAATTGACGCAAGAAGTTCAGCGTTTGAGGGCTGAAGCAAATAATTCTCCACCCCGTTCCAGGACTGAAGATTCCCATGGTGACTCTTCCTCTTCGGAGAGTGTTCAATCTATTCACGGTCGGAGGCATGTTCGACATCGTTTACAACATATTCGTGAGCCAGGTTGGGAAAAGGAAATCAAGAAAGATGTTCCAAAATTTACAGGTAATGAGTCTCCTGATGAAATTGTTGATTGGCTAACACTTGTGAATGAGGTGTTTGAGCATCGAAATGTTCCGGAGAATCGTCGCGTTGGGATCATTGCTATGCGATTCCGAGGCAAGGCGATTGCTTGGTGGAGACGTGAAAAACAAACTCGCCAATCCGTTGGCAAAGCACCAGTCACTTCGTGGAGAAAGATGGAGGGCAAGATTCAAAAATATTTTCTCCCCAAAGGATATAAGAGAGAGCTCTACCAACGGTACCAAAATCTAACACAAGGTACGCGAACGGTGGACCAATACACCAATGAATTCAATGAGTTGGTGATTCGTAACAATATCCAGGACCCGAGAGGATGTGCTTGTGAACAAATACTTGAACGGTCTTCAATTTTACATTCAAGACGCCTTGGAAGTCCTCGACATTTGGGACTTAGGAGATGCACACCAACGGGCACTCAAAATGGAGCGCTCTCATTCTCGAAGACAGCAATCTGCTAGTAAGCCTTCTACTCAACCCCGTGTTTCGAATCAACCTGCTACATCCGAAATACGTTGCTATTCTTGTGGGGAGTTGGGTCATCGTGCTAGCAATTGTCGAATCAATAAGAATCGACCAACCGGTAAAGCCTTTTTGGTGGATGATGATTCTGATGAGAATGCTGACAATCCACTTGAAGAGGAGTTGAAAAATGATGAAGAAGCTGCGGATGATGAACAAATAGTGCATGCTGACACTGGCGAACTTCTTATGGTGAGGAAAAATTTTCTTACTCCTCGAGACGACACTATGGTGAGGAAAAATTTTCTTACTCCTCGAGACGACACTTTGGAGATAGGTGGTTGCGTACCAATATTTTTCATTCTGCTTGCACAATCATGGGAAAGGTGTGTCAATTAATTATTGACTCTGGTTGTTGTGAGAATATAATTTCTGAAGTAGCGGCAAAAAAGTTGAAGTTGGAATTAAAAACGCACCCTACGCCTTATAAAATGTCGTGGTTGAAGAAAGGCACTGAGGTAACTATTTCAAAACGATGCCTTGTTAATTTGTCCATTGGTTCTGTTTATAGTGACAAAATATGGTGCGATGTTCTACCGATGGATGCTAGTCACATTATTCTTGGTCGACCATGGCAATTCGATAAGAGGACTATGCATGATGGTTATCGAAATACATATTCTTTTGAATTTGGAGGCAAGAAGATTACGTTGGCACCTAGTAGGGTGGGAGATTCTTCTGATGATGATGGCAAGAATTCGAGGACGAATTCTTTTAAAGATGGGAAGGATGATGCAGCCCACATTGAAGACCGGCTCTCTCGACCAAGAAGATCGGCCCGCATTAAAACTCGACGAAACCGAGAAGCCATAACAACATCTTGAGTCCATCCCGGAAGCTTGAAAGACACCTTGGAAGCTCGCGTGACGCTTTTACTAGTTTATAGTTTCCATGCCCTTTACTATATCTCCTATTTTCAATGCTCCGTTTCTATTTCTCCTAGTTTTCAACGCTTTGTCTTTATTTCTCCTAGTTTTAACATTCTGTTTTTATTTCTTTGATGATATAAGCCAATCCCTTGTAGAAGACAGACAGCTTTTGATGAATGAAAAACTTTGCTTGAAGCAAGTATCGTGAACCTTGTAGAGTTCAACCCTTGAAAACCTAGAAGAGTTTTCACTCCGTCCTTGAAGAGTCGGAGCTTTTGAAATCTGCATCCTTGAAGAGTTGCAGTCATCGATCTAGAAGAATCGGTGTCCCTTTCAACTTCCTTGGAGGCCTAGAAGAGCAACCAACGAAGTTCCTATCTTTTCCTGTTCTGTTCGTTACTTCCAACCCAATTTCGACTATCCTACAGTGCTTATTTCAGAAAAACTAAAAAAGAGAAATTGTAGATCCAGAAGTCTTTGTTCATTTGGATTTGGAATCAGGTCGATCCGATCTGTATCGACAAAGATACAACTGTTCTCCCGAGCTCGCGCAGTGCTGAAATTTCTGCTCGTCCTGTTTCCGTGTGCGAGTCACTCTCCCGATCCTATTGTTTGAGAAAGCCTCCCCTAGGCTTGCATCACTTCCCTAAAAGAATGATTGTTGCATTACAATCTACACAAGCCTCAGTGGCAGCATTTCTTATTTCTTCCTCTATGTCAGAATCGACGTCCTTGCTAAGATGAAGAGTACTATATGGTCCAGAGCAGTCAAAGGCCCGTCCTGCTTTTTAGGACAGCTTATAGGAAACAGATGCTTCTGGGCAGAACACCCAGGACGATACCAAATTGAACTAGTGACGGGTCGTATGTTATCAACTGCTATTTCTTGCATGGACTGGGTGTGCGACTTTTCATTTTTGCAACTTAATATCAAAACAACAGTTTTTCTCCATGTTACAACATAGTACATCAGTTTTGGCATAGCATCATGAAACCATGTTAGCATGCATCGGAATTCTGTTCTTACTTCTCCTATGACATATATTTACAGAATGTAGAGACGCAAGGCTGGGTCACTAAACACAGGGTTATACTCAAGAAATGTTATAGAATTAGGCCACGCACTAAGAATATTAATGTCCAGACCTTACTACAATGAGTTTTCATAACTCAATGATCACTGCAATCTCGCAGAGCATTTATTAGCTTGCAATGATTATTTTCCACCATCAAAGCATTATGGCTACTCCAAAGTGTCTTGCATTACGCCTTTCCAAAGCCTAACCTGTGTCAAGTCATTAGGAGAAAGAATGAAGTTGCCAATGGCACCTGTTATGCATATAGCCATGCCTTTGCAGATCTCTCGAAGATAATCAATCTTTGGTATTTTTTTACAATGGATATGTCTTTGTGATTATCCTAATCATAACATTTGTGGAAATGACGTAATTCAATCAAAGAACGAACCTAAGAGAGCTGCATCTCAGTTTATTATGTAATGTGTTTTCTATTGGTGAAATGATTTTCCTGACCAATTAATTCACTGATTCTGGCCATTCCTGTTCAATAAGTAGGAAATCATCTTGATTTGCACGACGGTCAACAAGGTCTTCATGCCTCATGGACATTGACAGGATTATTTTCAGTGTCAGATCACGTTTTCTGAGATTTCAGGTCAAAGAACAGAAAAATATGAGAGCAAACGAAGAAACTTTGCCATCGATTTAAGGTGGATTCCTCTGTAATCAAGTCATACAGATGCATAAATATATGAGCCACTTTTCTTGTTACTTTAACATTGAAGTGGGGAATACTCGGTCATTTCATTCAATTGGGTATCGACCATTTCCTTCAAACTTCAAACTTAGGGATAGAACAAAATGACTTTGTCTCTTCACTTAAGGAAGCCGGCGCCAGAATCTGTCCTGTAAAAGGGCATACCTTGAACTCATAAAGCTTAGGGGAAGATGCTTTCATGGCAGGTGCCATGCCGCTGCAGTCCAGCCAAGGCCCCTCACTGGGCTTAGGCAAGCGCAGTGGGACCCCAGCTAATTGGCCAAGCGTTGGGCTTGCTAGCGTAACATGTCTCAGGGCCCTGGTGCGCCATAAAAGCCTTGACAGGAGCACTCTGGATGGTGTCCAATGTCGGTGCGTTCGTCTGGAGAGCCAGGTGACTGCATTGAACAAGACTAAACAAGCCCAAGCTCAAGCCAGGGCTGTAAATGTCGGCCGAAAGGGAAGCTTTTGGACATGTGGCCCACTCCAAATAGGAGGTCCGTCGGCTGAACGCCTTGCCGACTGTGACATCCTGAAATTCGAGTCCTCTGAGGAATGAATGGATGTGAATTCCGTCAATGCATTGTTGGTTGATCTCACTCGGAATTGATCACTCCTGAGATACTGACCTTGAAGGGAAAGGCTAATGAGGACAGAACTCGTACGACTAAAGGACTCGACCTGGGAAAACGACTTGACCATGAGATTTACGTGAGGACGATCCTGTAGATAGGCAGGCCGATTCTAAGGACGACTAAAAGTCGATTCGCGGACAGAACATAATGGAAGGACGGGTGATTCCGTTTACTGTTATCGAATCCACAAACGACCCTATGTCAATCCTCGCAATCGTGTACTTTGAAATAAGAATCTATCCCCCGTAATTTCATGCAGTCAAGGACGTCCATGCGTCGAGATGTCTTGAACGTGATTTGATACGAGTCGGTCATGCGTGAATCCTCAAAGCCACCCGTCAGTCTGAGTTGTTACCAAAATGGCATTGGGCGAAATTGACATGGCAAGAGAACTTATGATTGGACTTCGAATTATTGGGAATGTCCGGGACGGACTTTGGATGAAGCTACTTCAGACAGTCGACAGAGCCAGTTAAGCCGAGCAATTGGAAAAAGGGGTTTTCGGACCGAGGAAGCAAGCCCGTGAGGTCGTGGGCCGGGCCAAGCCAGTGTGGGCCCTAGGCCCAAAGGTGGGACAGCCACCAAATGGCCCTAAGTCAAGCAAGTGAACCCATTGGACCAAACCAACTATTTCTCTTTCAAAGCCCATGGTCCAACTTTGAGCCCAATCAAGCCCAGCCAATTTCCAAGTCCACTCCTATTCACGGCCAAGCCCATTTCTTAGGCCCATCCACCAATTTCAGCCCAAGGTCAGATGTGTAATTTGTGCAAGGTGGAAATGACCAAATTACCCCTAGTTATAGGGAGAAAAGGCTAGAGAAGAGAGAGAAGATGAGGCCATCATGGGCATGGGGACTTGGGGCAGGTTTTATGGAGGCTTTGACAGCCCTCCCATCACTCTCTCTCTCTCCCATTCGGTCACCATCTCGAGCGGAGCTCTCTCTCTCCTCGTTTTCCCTCTCCTTCAGTTTCTGCTCCAGCTGACCCTTCAGTGAAGAATCGAGTCAAAAGTGGTCTTCCCGGATGAATCAGCCAACGAGCCACATATCACCGTGACCGGGAGAAACAGACCGTTCCAACGAGCCTAATTTCATCCTGAACGGAGCCGTCTGCCGGCCTGGGCGCCGCCGGGAAGGAACCGGTCGCCGGTCCGTCGGTCCGCCTGCAGCCTGCACTGTTTCGCGTTTTCGGCCATTTTTCTCCCATTCCGGTCCTTCCTCTGCCCATCTCAACCTCCAGCAAAACCCCCAAGACCCCCGGGAGCCACCGGTTGCCAACCACCCGCTTGCTGGAGCTCCGATCGGCCCGTGTTCGCCATTGAAGCTGCTGGTTTCTTCTCTGCAGTTCAGCCAAGAACAGAAGCAGAAGACAGCAAGGTTTTGGAGACTTCGAGGCCCGTTTTAGGTGTCTTCCCAGCCTCCGTTGGTGTCGCCGCTTTGGGGTTTATCGACCGCCTTGGTGTCGTGGTCGCCGTGAACTCACCGGCGCGCAAAACCGGTGAGTTTATCCTCTAATTCTTGCTTAGTGAGTTAATGACGTTTAAGGAGTGTTTAGATTAGTCTAATTAGGTTTATGTGATTAAATTAGATTAATTTAATGTAAATTAGATTAGTTGTATGATTAGCTTAATGGATGTTTAATTAGGGCTAATTGTATGATTAAATTAGTGTAATCTTATTTAAGCCCTAATTAATTATTTTTAATTAATTAATTATTTCGAATTTATAAATATTATTTTATTAAATTATATTATTATAATATATTATTTAATTATTTAATAATTTCGAAAATTATGCCGGGACGTTCGGTCGTTAGAATTTCGCGCTGATCGCAGCAGTGCGGTTGGTTTGTGTTAATTGTAAGCTTAAATTGAGAAATTGAGTGATTGATGGTTATGGTTAATTATTCCAAAAATGTGGAATTGAGTGATATTGATGAAGTTTTGGTATTTAACTTGAAAATACCCGGTGTTGGCTTTTGGCACTTGTAATTGGTTGGTAGGTCCAGTTTGTATCGATTGATTGAATGGATGTTTATGTGGGGATTTATCCCAAAGTTGATTAGTGTTGGTTTTGATGGGAAAATGACCGTGAGAGGTTGTGAGTTGAACCTAGAAAGCCACTAAATCTAAATTATGCCGAGTGGGGCCGTGATGCCACTACATAAAACATTGCCGAGTGGGGCCGTGATGCCACTACATAAAATATTGCCGAGTGGGGCCGTGATGCCACTACATATAACATTGCCGAGTGGGGCCGTGATACCACTACATATAGACTTGCCTGTAAGGCCGTGATTGAGAGTCGAGAATGAATAGTCGGAATGACCGTGTGATGATTTCGATGACGTGTAATCGATCAGTTGATTGATCATGAATCGATCTGAGTAATTGAATTGTTTGGATGATGTGGTTGTCAATATTTATTGATTAAACTGATGTGCAGGAAGGAACTGAGGCGAGGTAAGTCCTCTATCCTATTTGTGTGGCTAGAGCGCCCTGAGGCGTATTTTCTTCCTAATTGAGTTTTAGAGGGTAGGACTCGCTGAGACGTAGTCTCATCCCGGTTGTGGGATAATATTTCAGGTCCCTAGATGACGATCGTGGATGACCGGAAGTCCTGGAGTTCGGAAGGTGGAGGCTGAAGAATAGGCGAACGTGTCTGACAAGTCGGTCATAGGACAGTTCCCTAGTTGTTGAGCCTGTCTATTTTGTAGTCAATCCAGTGTTGTATATAAACCTATGCGTTTATAAGAAAGCTTGTTTGGTTGTGATTGATTGCCTGCTTTTCTATCCCAAGTTAAATGTTGTCAGGGGATTTGTTTCGCTTCCGCATGCGTAATAAAAATGAATGGGTCGGCGACGTGTCCTGGGAAGTCGCATTTCTATCGACCCGAGTGGGATGTTCGTGCGCTCGGAGGATCGGGGCGTGACACAGACTGTTGCTAAAGCGCTTTAGCAGAAGATGGCGAAGGAGCTACAGACTGAAACGGCAGCTCGCGTCAACGCTTCTAAGAAGGCAACAAGCGCTGTTGAGGAATTCAGCCGGTCGGCTCGTTTTCAAGAACTCTTGTATGAGATGGTTTTTTTTTTTTTTTTTTTCGAAAAAGCCGCACACCAGATGATTGCAATGACGGTGAAGATGTGCTTTTTCTTGTCTTCTTTTTCTGTTTTTCTTTTCTTTTTAAAATACATCATTTGTATTGCCCTTCGTTCTTTTCTTTTTCAAATTATGGCTAATAGTTTGGAATTTAGAATACTTCTCTATTAGGTGCTGGAGTTGAGCCAGCACAGAATTTCATAGATACGTAAAAAAGAAAATATTAGATAGAAGAGAGTTATCCTTTTTGAGTGCAGCAAATTTCGGGGTGCTCGGGTGGTTCATGAATTTAATGGTTAACTCTATTTTACGAAAAGTAGTTTTCGAAGGATAAAAAATGTGAAGAAATCGTGCTTGTTTTTTCATGTATAAGTTGATATTTTATAAATTCTTGGTTCGGATCAATATAACACTATTGCCCCCGTCCCATGCTCTCCCCGGTCGATTGTAGCAAGGGCGCAATCCCAACAATTTACGAAGAGAACCCATCCAAAAAAGACGATTTCCATCGAGCTGATTCTAATGCAAATTCTATCCCCCCAAGTTGCCGGCTCTCCTTAGGCAGCAATAGAAAAGGGGAATTGTTATGAGACTCGTTTCAGAAAATCCTTAGCAAGTTCCAAGAACATAAGTATCATATCAAGATTGTCTTTCCACAAAACGGCATCAAAACTTTGATGCACAACTTAAGAATCACCGAATCAGCCAAAACTCTGCTGCGTGAGTCAATCTGTATCACGGAATTCAGGTTAAGGCTGGATCAGCCCACCGGTACTCGAATTAGTTCCCACGAGAGGGAATTGAGGATCTCAATTGCACAAGAAGAGTAAGATTAAATAGTGAGGGAGCGTCTCATCTTATATAGGCGCTCCCTTTAGTGAGTTGTCAAGTCGTGGTTGATAGATTGCAGCTTTGAATGACGAATGGCAATGTAGACACACAAACGTCATTTAGTAAGGACACTTGATACTCCAATGATAAAACTGATTTAAGATTTGATGCACGTTAGACTTTTAGTGAGTGGAGGCACAACTATGTCTATTGACTAGATGGGATTTAAGTATGTCTAATCTAAAGACATTTGGTATTCTGACAATATAGTATCGAAGCACCACTATGTTTGTTTTTCATTTTTTTTTTAAATTTCTTTTCTTTTCTTTCTCTTTCTTTTTTTTCTTCCCTTCTTCCTTTAGTTGGTCGTCGGGCCTCAACAACTAGCTAAAGGCGAGAACCGAGGAGGTCAACTAGTGAGGCCAACTAGCAAGGTCAACCACACCTAGCCAAATCTGGCGAGGTTAACCTCGCCTAGAAACAACGAGGTGGAGCCATGCCAAGAGTGAGCAAGGCTCACCTTCACTAGTGGCCATCAAAGGCAAGCTTCGCCAGAGGTGGAAAGGTTGATCTCGCTAGTCCTTGCCTTTGGTCAGTTGCCAAGGCTCGACGACTGGCTAGAGGAAGAAAAGAAGACAAAGAAAAGAAAAAATATTTAAATATTATTAAAATTTCCATGTTAGCACTGATCATACCACTTACGACAGCCGGTATATATATAGTATTTAATAAAAGTCAAAATTTATTACATGAATAATAATACGAAGAAAGAAATAACTCAATACAACTATCTATACATTTAATGTAAAGTGGAGATTATTTCTTTGTTTACATCTTTGCAAATGACATATTTCCCATTGAATGAATTATATTGGAATTTACCCTAAGCAAACTGACATGGATTTTGATATGCTTTTTTTCTAAAGAAGAAGTTTGAGCATGAAACTAAATATGAGATTAAATTCTCTATAACAGATATTTGTAATTTTTATTTTTGTGGGAAAATTTCAAATATAGATCTAAAGTGTAAATATTTTCTTTTAAAAAAATCTAGATTGAACCTTGTTTTAAATAAAGTCATGAAGTAACCAATTTAATCTCAAATAATGATTTGAACTTATTGTCTTGTTAAATGTTGGCATGGCAACTGTTTCCAAAGACTAAAAAAGGGGCAATTTTATATAGAAGAACTATTGCTAAACAAATTTCGTCCAAAATTTTCCCGCCCTCAGGTCTGTCCCGCCCATAACGAATCTCTTCTCACCCCTTTCAAGTTCTTCCTCGGAAGCTCCATCCTCCTCAGCTGGATGAAGGAGCGTTCGATTACATCTAAGGAGCTTAAAGAGGCCACGATTCTTCGACTCTACTGATTCTTCGGGTTTGCTCGATTCACTCGATTGGAAATGGAGGCTCGACAGTGTAGGTGTGGAAGTAGGGCAATTTGTTGGCGAGGTAGTTTTCACACATGTCCAAAAACCGGCGCAAGTTTTCAGATTTGTTAGAATTTCGTGCGCCTTCTTTCTTTGTTGTGTGGATCCCCTGTGGGAATGATGGCTTCTCTCAAAGAACTCACGCTTAATGATACTGGAACAGAGGACCTACCTGATTCGGTATGGTCATTGAGGAAACTTGAATTGTTAAGTACTATGAAGTGCGTCTCCCTGACTGAACTTCATAAATTTGTTGGTTTAGAATTTCGACTACCATGGTCCATTATGATATCGCAGAGCTTCCAGAATTGATAGGAAAATTGGAAAACATCGTTGTCGTCAGGGTTGACAAATTTAAGGAGCTCGAGTCTCTTCTGCCTCCTCCATCGAGTTTGGTAGAGGTTAATAATGCAGACTGCATGGCAACAGAGACGGTCTTTGATCTGTCTGAATTGGAGAACTTGGAGGAGATGAACATGGCGAATTGCGAGAAAGCGGGGGATGTTCCAGGACTTCAGTGCTCGAAATCCTTGAGAAGGCTATACCTGACTGGATGCCACGTGTGTTCTTCAGTAATTAAGAAGATAATTTCTAAGGTTCTCTATCTCTCTTAAAAAGAGAAAAAAAGAGTGCATCTACAAGTCCGAAAACTGTGGAAAAGGAAAATTTTATGCACAAAACCTCATTGCACGAAAAAGTGGTGAATCATGCCATGCGGGTATAGCAGTCACTTGTAATGCACGTTTATTTAGTAGTCATGACAATTTGATATTTTGCAGGTTTCTTTGAGGAATTATGCGTTCTCATTCTCAGTAAGAGAGGGAGTGAAATTTCCGATTCGCCAAATGAAGAGGAAGTGAGCTATGCGGTCCATGAAAACCCTGTTCGCATAGGTGAAGTCATCTTCATCGCCAGTGATTTTCCCAAAATATTTGAGAGAATATATTTTCACAGTTGTGGATAATCCAGGCGAAGGTACCTAAAATGAACATGCCTATCTCCAGCACTGTTTTGCCATTGAAGGGAGCTCCGAAATTGGATGAAGATCAGGTTCAATTATGCCGGTTCTAGGATTTTCACCCGTTGATTTCCAAGCTGAAAGAAGGGCACACAATTCAGGTGGCAAAGCAGAACCCACTCTTCATTCCCCGAATTCAGCTGAAGAAATGCGGGGCACGTCTCATTTTCGAGAAAGACAATACCTTTAATGGAAATGAGCAGCAACGAGATGATGGCTGCCAGTCTTTATCCAAAAAGCTTGCCTGGTTTTTAACTCTGCGTAGTTGTCGCTTCAGTTCATAGTAAGCCTCTGGAAAATAGAAGCAGAAAGGATCGAAGAGAAGGGAACAGGCTCGTGCCTATCAATTGAAATTTCATTCTTGAAATGGAATCTGAATATACCAGAAGCTCCCTTGTAAACTTGTAATGAAGATGAACTAGAGGATCCTTATCTCTTGTTCAGTTGTTTTGAACTCTTTTCTTTTACCTAGAGTGCTCCATTATATACATATCCACCTTTCTTCTATTGCCAAGTACTAGCAGGTCTTTCTCAAATAGCTTTTATACTAATGGATGTGTAGAACTCGCTCTTTCTCAGCGGTACTATCGATTATTCCCCTTAATACAAGCTCAGAAAGAACTCCGGAGAGGAGAAATCAAAACTCAGGCATATTTTGTTAACTGAACACGTGATGAAGAGAAGAAGAGCCAAACGATGATTGAAAATTCTAACAACAGTATAACTGATGGCTTTCCAACAATTCTAACAGCAAGCAATAGTATATGAAACATCCATTGATCACAGCAAGCGTTTGGCCAAGTAACTGTTAATAACCATCATCACCAACTCATCATTAAAACAGCAAGTATTTGGCCAAGCAACCATCATCAACTTATCGTTAAACACTTGAATATTTGTATTAGAAAAAAGAAATGAGTTTACAAAAAATTAAACCGCCCACTGATCACATCCATTACTCACTACTGCAGTTTTCGAATGAGTAGTTACCGAAACTAGGATTACCAATCATGATTTCCACTACTGTAGTTGTATGCCAAGCACCCAAAGCAGCTCGAACAGTGCGAAGCCCTTTAAAGGGCTCCACTTCCTTGGGTATTGATACACTTTTTCGATCTCCATGGCCCAGAACACCAAAGGTGCCACCACCGAAAGCAAGTAACTGACCAGCAGAAGTGACAACTACAGTGTGCCAAGGTCAACAGGAGAGGGATGTGGCATATACCTTCCCAAGGGTTCATTCACTCTTTTTGGTACCCAGTGGCTCACTTCATTCCAATGCCCGAGAAGACCAAAACTATAAGCTCCATCACCCCCAAGTGTATAAATCACCAGAAAGACTTACCGCGCATGTATGATACTCGCTGCATATATGTGTTGCTGAGAGCATCTATTAGCTTTGGATGCAAAACATAAGAGTCCAGCCATGCCCAAGTCTCTCACCCCATCTTCCCTAGGAAAAGATCTCTCTTTGCTTGGTCATTAATGTGACAGCCTGAATTTTCATATTTCGTTTTCAATTAAATAAATTGGGCCTTTCGTTGACGCACCTATGGTGCTATTCTCTGAGCTAATCACTTATGAGATAACTAAACTATCTGGGGAAACTGTTAAGGGATTTTAACGCGATAGACTTGAGAATTCGACCACGAATCGACTGCTCGACCGTTGCTAGTCTGCAAGGGTCATTACGACACTGTCAAAATCAATAAGAGATCAAAGATAAGTCGACTCAACTGAGATATGTGATCAAAGTGTGGGTGATTCCACTTGATTACAAAATTCTCATCGATCGGCACTAAATTGATTTTTCTGCCGTTTTGGATACCTTGTGTCTGTAATTGAAACCTTAAGATTTTCACGACAACCGAGAGTCGCTAATGTGTCAAAGATGTATATTGTGACTCGAGATAAATCGATCAAGGGTCAATTGCACTAAAAATTCCCAAAAGCTACCGGTAGACTAGGTCACGCTAAAATCGCGTCGGATTGAAATTAATTATGAATTTGAACCCGATTTCAGAAATTGAAAGTTCTATCGTGTCATGATTCATTTTAGGAACATCGACTCATCCTCCGAAGAATTTTCGGAGAGTTCGGGATTTTTACAGAAATCGATTAAGATGTTGCGCAAAATTAACGGAAATTCGGATGGGCCAAATTGAAGGAAATTTGGACTTCCAAGCTTAGCCTTTGGATGTTGGGGACTTGCAGAAAATTGTACGGAATTTTTCTTCAACGAAATTGGACGTTGAATTGGAGAATTTCGAGAAGATATTGAACCTAAAGTGGGGAAATTCGGACTTTAGGATGGGGGTGTGCAATATTGGTATCAATTTGGATAATTGTGGATTTATACTTCAAAAAAATAATTGGGGGACAATAAGGGATAAACATGAAGACTTTAGAGGCCAAATTACGATGATTTAGATATCTTCTATTGGACTTTTTGTGTCCATTTCTTTCTCCCCTTCGCACGCCTCATCCATTCCCTCTTCTTCGTGCGATTTCTCTTTCATTTTCCTGCAACTTCATTTCTTCAATTTTCTCCACCATTGATTCCCTCCATCTCCACTCACCAATCAGCCCCACTCTCGCGCATCCCATATTCCACCGAAATCTTCAGTTGAAACCACACGGTCAACACCTCATCCTCCACGAAGCCTTTCATTGACCGAAGCCTCCACCGTTCAAGCAAAGCCCACCGAAGTCAGCCCCTTTGATCCCATCTCCACCGTTTGTGCCTTCTTCGGTCAAAATTTCTCCAGCTGAAGATCACCGAATCTTCGCGTTTGCTGCCACGTTCGGTCAACCAGTGGAGCCTCTCCACCGGTTTGTTGACCTCAGCAAAGTCCACCGATCCTTATTCAAGCTGCTCGAAGACTCACACCTCCACCAAAATTTTCAACCCAGCGAAGCCAGCAATTCGTTCGTCCATTTCTCTCGCCTCAACCCACGCTCGGCCCACCTCCAATTTCCCAGCTTGCTGTCGTCCGTGTCTTCTCCCCAGCTGCCAGCATCGTCGCCCTTGGTCAACACCACAGCAACATCCTCAACGCCAGCCTTCGATTGTTGACTCCTCACGTGGGCTCATCTCCACGTAGCAGCTCCTTCTCGAGTTCTTGTTCGGCCCAGCTTCTTCAACGCAAGTTCAGCAGCCCATCTCGAAGCCACTTGCAAGCCAAACAGCCCATCTTCAATCAGCAGCCCGGTTCGTGTAATTCCAGCCCATCCGAAGACAAGTCCACGTGAAGTTCACCCCAACTTTGGCCCAAGAAATCAGCAGTCCAAGCCTGTGAATTTCAGCAATCCAGTCCGCAATTTCAGCCTTGGGTCCATCCCATTAGAAGCCCAATTCCGAGCCCAAGCCCGCGAAGCCAAGCCCAACCGCAAGTTCTGCCCAAGCCTAGCAATTTGCTGTGGGCTTGCAAGGCCTGTTGGGCCTGGCCCAAGTGTCCGTCTTACGCAGTTGAAAATTTAAGTTTTGACTGCCGTCGCGCCGCCGTCGTGGTGAACCGGTCTTCGTTTTACACCGGTGAGTTTATGCACTAAACTCTTCTTAGTAGGCTGGGGTGTTTATTTTAATTCAATTAGAAATTAGGTGGTTAGTTAGATTAAATTAGAGATTTAATTAGTTAATTATGCATGTTAGGTGGTTAGAACGGCTTAGTTAGGAACTATATAAACTGTATTATTTATCTAGATTGGTTCGGTAATTTTTCGGGCCCGTCTCGGTATTTAATTAGGCATTTATGGCCTAAGTTAGTAGTTTTAGATTTAAATTGATTTATTTAAATTAATTTTGGTAATTATTTAATTATTAAATATTTTTTGGAAATTAGGCCAGGATAGTCGGTGACCGGAATTTCATGCTGATTGCAATGATGTGGTTAATTTTTGCAATTGAGTATTAGTTTGTGCCAATTGAGCAGAAATTATAATTTTGGATATTTATCCTAAAATTAAGTAATTTCATTAATTAATTATAAAATTGCCGGGTGTTGGTTTACAATGCCAAAAATGTTTTCATAGACTATATAAATAGTGGGATTTTCTAAAGGAAAGATATTGCATTTTTGGCTCAGGTTAACCATGTACCCACACATAATTATTTTTATTAGGTATTTTTAACACGAAGAAATTAGGCAAAGACATTATTTTAAATTGAGGAATTTAAGTGCGAAGTACAATGTCCTTGGCCGCGAATGAATAATTGTGTGTTGGTTTATAGTCAAGGCATGTTGATTAGTCAAAGTTGAGGTGATAGGTGTCGAGTTGAGAGAACCCAATGGGTTGTGAGCGGGTAAAGGACTAAATACTACACGGGTAGAAAATTTCGTGTGAGTCACCTCTAGTGTCTTATACCATTGCTTATTGTAGTCAAGGGCTAAGTGTTACATGGCGACCTGAGTCGCATAGGAATTACCTCTAGTGCCTTACAGTATTGTCATGCATAGAGAAGGGCTAAGTACGACACGAGGATGAAATTTCGTGTGAGTCACCTTTAGTGTCTTATACTATTGCCTAGTACAATAAAGGACTAAGTACTACACGATAACAAGATTTCGTGTGAGTCACCTCTAGTGTCTTATACTATTACTTTCTGTAGTGAATGGCTAAGTGCTACATGATAGCAAGACTTCGTGTAAGTTACCTCTAGTGCCTTATACTATTGTTATTTGTGATTAAGGACTAAGTACCGCACAATGACAAGATTTCATATAAGGTCACCTCTAGAGCCTTGAGTCTAGTATTGAGTTGGGATGTGTAGTTTGATTTTGAGTGGGAATGTTGAATTGGAATATGGAGAGTAAATATCGGGTGTAGATGGAACCCCCGATATGATTTACCGTGTTGATTATGAGATGAAATTGTGTGACACGGAATATGAAGTGTCATAACAATTTGGCCTTATAATCAGGACTCTAGTGGATTGTTTGATTGAGTGTTGGATTAATGATGTTTACTCAATTGATTGACTAAGATTGAATGAGATATTCCAAAGGCTTAAGTGTTGTTACTACACATATGTGATATATGAATTGTGCTAAAATGCAGGAGAGAACTGAAGCGAGGTAAATCCTCTGTTCTAATTGTGTGGTTGTGTGATTGCGTGGTTATGATACTTACGCGTATTTCCCTCCTAATTAGGGTTTAGAGTGTGAACTCGCTGAGATTTATATCTCACCCTGTCGTGGCTCAATTTTCAGGGACGTAGAGCGGAGGACCCAGAGCCGAGCTGAGGAGACCAGAAGTGTATGTTAAATAGGGCAGCATCCTTTTGAAAGTCAGTCTTTTGTAGACCTTTGGTTATTGACCTGTGTATATAATTTAGTGTGTATATAAATGCACGTTTTATTTGTGAATCTCTTTCCTACTTTTCTATCCCAAGCTATTGATGTCAGGGGATTAATAATTCGCTTCTGCATGTGCAATAAAATGAAAGGGTTGACGACTCATCCTGGGAAATCAAAAATTTTTATCGACCAAAGGGGGATGGGCACGCGCTTGAGAATCGGGGCGTGACAATTAAAGTGGCACGTCATCCACCACAAGCAATATTCTGGCCATCAAGTACAACTGCAGATTCTATGGCCTTAGAAAGCGAGGAACCCATGCCTACTCCAACATTAGTTCGCAGTCCATGAAGTCCACCACCAAGAACACCATCACCTGTGCCCTCATCCCAAAGAGAAACGTCCACCCATAGCATCACCTTCATCATGATTCATGACCAGAACGAACTCTGGAAACTCAACTCATTCATGATCCCGCACCATCGCCCTCCCTCCGCACCTACGCTGTCGACCCTCCATTCTAATCGAGTGAACCCGAGCAAACCAGAAAAACCAGAGGTAGAATCGAAGAATCCTAGCCTCTCTAAACTCCTTGGATGTAATCGACGCTCCTTCTCCTCCAGCTGGGGAAGGATCTCGGGAGGAAGAACTTGAAAGGTGTAAGAAGCGATTTGTTGTGGGCGGACAGAGCTGAGGTAACGGGAAAATTTGGGACGAAAACTGTTTAGCAATTGTTCTTCAAGTCAACGATCCTCTAGTTCATACAGTTGTTCAGCATAAATATAGAGGTAAAATCAGAAAATTTTGGACGAAATTATCCGCCAATTGGAAATTTGGCCGGACAACGGTTCACTCATCTAAAATTATGTCGGCTACTCCGGGCTCTAATCTAAAACAAACTTCATTCTAGGCATTTTTAAAAAATTTCCCCCCACTTTAGGTCCGTAATTAAAAATTTTCTTAATTTTTTTGGCAGGTAGGGGGTTGCCACTCCTTCTCCCCCTTCCCTCCATGGCCGATATCCGGTATATAAGTCAAGTTGATGAATTTTCATTAAAGTGCCTTGAAATTCTAAAAACCCGTTAATTGAAGTCACTATAGTGGATGATATAAGAGAAAATTGTAATCTTTCGATATTATCACCGACATGTCAACTTTAAAGCGGATTATAAGTTCTTTCATATATAAACTTCATCGAATTGTTCATTTGAAATCATTTTTTTTCCATTTTGATAAAAATTGTTTCTAGCATAGATAGATGGTGTCCACTTCGTAAAACGTATACATATATGTTTTCTTTGATGATGAATTCATAAGTCGAAATCAGTTGCTTTTTATATCAAGAAATCATATGATGGCAGTGGCGCACATAGGAGCGAGATCACGGGTTATCATTAGTTTTTCATTAGCATTATCCAAAATCACGTAACAAGGTAGGACAATTCACAATAGCGGTCACCTTCCTCCTCTATTTTTGTACTTGCTTTCGGACCAATTCTTTGTCCTTTTAAAGGTGCAAGAGAGTAAAACTATATGAAGTATGATAACACAACATTAATATAAGAGCCACAAGAAGACAATCTCAAAGTAATTAGGGTCGAGATAAACTAGCTCAAGTCCCTCCCAACATAGTATTAGATTATGGGCAAATATACAAAGCTTTTCCAATCAAATAGTGCATGGTTCTCTAAACAACATCACTAGCACTAAAAGGAAAATTAGATGAAACTACGGAAGCATTCAATGAAGTTGATAGTGTTTCTAGTTCCATCTCAGATTTGTCCTTGTTAACTAACACATCCAGTGGGTAAATAAGCAGTTTTGGAAGCATATATAGTTTACCAATATCTCCTTCCAGCATTTCTAGGACTTTGTTCATTAGAGGGCAATGGTCAGGGTTTAATTGTATGTACGAAAGTGTAACTATTATCATTTTTTTTTATCACCTTCCTTTCCTCTTCTACAACTTCTTCCATTTCAACACTTGTACCTTCACTGACTTGGTCATACACCCATAATGGAAAATAAATTTGGCTCTGTTGGAGAAATCTTTGTGAAGTGTTTTGAAGCTGACAAAACGTTTCCATCAGTCTAGTCTGAAGATTTGCAGACTCTGCTATTTAAAGTCTGAAGATCTCCGGACAGCCAGACTCAAGACTCAAAGTCTATTCTTATTAACAGTTTCTAATCCGTTGAAGTAAGGCTATCCAGAACTGGATGTTTCATTAAGGATGTAACCTTATTGACTGGAGAAGATCTCTTGGCTGGATATGACATAACAGAATCCTTTATTTGATTATGATTGATTCGGATATTAAGGATCCGATGATTGGCGAAATATTCTTAGAAGGTTCTACTTATGGAAACCGAGATCCTGATTGTATGGGCGAACATGATTGATGGGCTATCGATATGTTCCTTTAATAGCTCGAATGATCTTCCTAATCGATTCCGTCCAACGGGTAGATTGGAGGAATTCCTTTGGTAAGTGCCAACGGGTATGATGGCATAAAGGAGTATATAAGAAAGACGTTCTAGTTGTTCGAGAGAGTGCACGATAGAAGAATTCCAAAGTCTGAAGCTTCTTGTTCTTAGTCAATTCATTTGAGCGAAATCTTGTACGCAAAAGAGAGTCTATATTCGTGAGAAACCTTGAGGAAGTGTGGTAGGATATCTACACTGTGGAATCAAGGGAGAACTTTGCTGTAACATCTCTTTTGTTCATAGTGAAATCTAGCCGGTGGGCTGTCAGTGCGGAAGAGTGGACGTAGGCTTAGAATAAGCCGAACCACTATAAACCTTGTGTTTAATTTTCTCTTCCCTACTCTTTGCTTTACTTTGATTGTAATTCGCTTTGTTAATCAATCGAGAACTTCCTTTCTATTGTCAGATTAATACTGCTTGCATATCACGAAAAATTATTATACACCTATTCACCCCCCTCTAGGTGCTCATACTAGCTATCTCAATTGGTATCAGAGCTTGTGTACTCACTTTTTTTTGAAGTGTTTTACTTCAGAGTTAAAGATCCATGGTTAGTATGTTAGCTCCACGGCTGGTAGAAGGGCAAAGCAATACTAGACCACCTTATTTTCATGGAAAGGATTACAACATATGGAAAAACAAGATGAAGGCGTTCCTAAGATCAAAGGATCCTCTGGAATGGGACGTTGTAGAAAAATGAATCATTCCTAAAGCTGCACCTGTCTCGAGAGAGAGGAAAGATACTTGTTGAGTCTAGTGAAATGACTCAGGAAGAGATAATCAAGAGACAAGCTCTTGATGCAAAAGCAATTTATTTTTTATATTGTGCTTTATCTCCTACTGAATATAACATAATATCTTCTTGTGTTACAGCTAAAGAAGTCTGGGATAGATTACATATTACCTATGAAGGAACCGATCGAGTGAAAGAGACTAGAATCAACATTCTCATTGGTCAATACGAAGCCTTCAAAATGAAATCGGATAATCTATAACGACATGTTTAGTCGTTTTACGAAATCGTGAATGGTCTTGAAAATCAAGGTCAACCAATTTCTGATCCCATGAAGGTAAACAAGCTACTGCATGGACTCTCCAAGGATTGAAATCACATAAAGACCTCAATCGAGAGACCCAAAGAATCATGCCACCGTCTGTTGTTGATGAGTTGGTTGGGACTCTTCAGTCTTATGAAGTGGAACGAATCAATGAAGACGAAGACCCTAAAGGTAAGAAATTCATTGCATTAAAATCCAATGATGATTATGATGTTACAGATTCTGAAGACGATATGGATGATGAGGAGCTTGCTCTCATGATAAGAAGATTCAGAAAGCTGAACGAAAAAGGAAGAAGATTCAATCCAAAGAAACAAAGTTTTCAAAAGCAACAGACTAAGTCTGTGAGGATGATGAATCAAACAAAGATGTAGTTTGCTTTGAATGTAAGAAAAAAGGGACACATCGAGACCTAAGCGTCCTTTTCGAGGAAGAAGAAAGGAAAAGATGAAAAGTATCGAAAGGCTCTTAAAGCAAAAACCTGGAGTGATACGAAATGTGAAGAAAGTGATGATGATTATGCCAATATATGTCTAATGGCACAATCGGATTCAGATTCAAACTCCGAGACAGAATCAGATTCAGATAGTGAATTTGAGGTGAGTAACTTCAAAATCCCTATTAAAGTTTCTAAATACATTGATGAGTTGTGTTTTAGTCTTAAGACTTCTCTTAAAAAGATTTCCGAACTCAAAAGAGAAAATTCTGCTCTAAAATAACAGGAAAATGTTTTGAAAGAAAAGGTGAAATGTTTAGACATGAATGTTTCTTCTCTTAGAGAAAGTGAAGATAATCTTTCAAAAGAAAATGCATTCTTGAAAAATGATATCTCAAACATTTCTAAAAAATTTTCTATAGGATCGAGAAACTGGAAATTTTTTTTTTTTCAAAGACCTTATTTCAACAAATCTGGTTTGGAAATGACTGCTAAAACCATTCTTTTAATTGATTTTCCAAAAGTGAAAGAAAGATTTAAGCAAAGGCCCACAAGAAATGCCTACAAAAATCATTTTAAAAGGATCTTTGTAAAACCAGTAGGTCGCAATGCTCTCAGATGTTCAAAATGCAATAGTGCAGATCATTTTGAAAAAGAATGTCATATGGTTTGGAAACCTGTTAAGAAAGTATGGGCAAAAACTGCATATCATACTAACACCAATGGACCCAAGAAAATACGGGTACCAAAGAAAGTTTGAGTTTCTTTTTTAATGTAGGTCACTATCAAGAAAAATGTAAAATGGTATCTGGATAGTGGATGCTTAAGACATATGACAGGAGATTCAAATTGCTTCATAAAGCCTGTGCAAGTGAATGGTGGAAAAGTCTCATTTGGAGGAAATAATAAATGAAGAATAGTGGGATTTAGAACTGTAAAGATTGGAAACCTCACAATAAGCAATGTTTCTTTAGTTGAAGGACTCAACTACAATCTGCTCAGTGTCGATCCCGGTGTGTGATACCGGTTTCAAAATCTACTTTCGGAGGGAATATGTTCAGGGAACCAATAAAGACTCTACTCGGTCATTCATGGGTCGAAGACATGGAAATATCTACCTCTTGGATGTGAAACCAGATGAATCGCAATGTCTAATCTCAATCCAAGACGAAGCAAGCTTATGGCACAGAAAGCTTGGGCATATTAATATGAAACAGATAGCCGAAATCTCAGCCAAGAAGCTTGTTCGTGGTTTACCCAATTTATCATACCAAAAGTCTGATCTATGTACACCATGCATATTAGGAAAACAAGTAAGAAATTCCTTTAAACCAATAAATCAATAGATCTCTTTAGACCAACCAGAACACAGAGCATTAGAGGTAAGAAATATTGCCTAGTAATTGTGGATGACTACTCTCGATTTACTTGGGTGTATTTCTTGGCAAGTAAGTCTGAAACTTTCTCTTACTTTGAAAATTTTGCTAAAAAGGTTCAAAACGAAAAAGGATATGTTATTTCAAGTATAAGAACAGATCATGGAGGTGAATTTGAAAATCAAGATTTCACAAAATATTGTGATGAATCTGGTTTTCAGCATATGTTCTCATCTCCATATACTCCAGAGCAAAATGGAGTTGTGGAAAGAAAGAATAGATCGCTTTAAGAAATGGCTAGAACTCTTCTAATTGAAAGCAACATCTCTTCACATTTTTGGGCTGAAGCAGTTTCTATAGCATGTTATATTATTAATAGAGTTTTTCTAAGGCCTATTCTAGAAAAAACTCCGTATGAATTATTCAAAGAAAAGAAGCCTATTGTTTCATATTTTCATGTGTTTGGATGCAAATGCTTTATATTGAAAAATGCAAATGATCGAGTTGGCAAGTTTGAAGAAAAGTCAGATGAAGGTATCTTCCTTGGATATTCAACCACAAGCAAAGCGTACAGAGTCTACAATAAGAAGACTCTGTTGACACCTAAATTTTTGCCCAAAAATATTTTATTCCGGCATATAGATTATCTAGGTGTTTAATATCGTGTTTTAAATTAAAGATGTTTTTCCTATAAAAAAAATAATTTAAAAAAAGAAAAAAAAGAAGAAATCGAAAAAAAAAAAAAAGAGAGCAAGTTGGGGCCAACGATCTAAATGTGACTAGCCAAGCCTAGGAGGTCAGATTGGAATTCAAATGACAAGTTGGGGCCAAAATACAATTTCCAAAAGTCGAGGGACCAATTCGCAAATTTTGCAAAATTTGCGCCCGAGCCCTTAAATCATCATCTTGGTCATCAATTAAGTTGAAATTGAATTTGGGCCAAGTAGAATCAATCAAATTGAGCTAAAAAGACCACATTTGTATTGAATTGAGTATTTTTGGATAAGAAAATGGCAATCTTTGAGGGACTTTTTTGCAAAATTGAGGGGGCACAATTGCGAAATTTGGTCGAGATCTTAAACTACTATACATGAACTTGCTAATTGATCAAAAACCACAGCCAAAGTGATGGATTAAAGCACCCAAACCAGCTGCCAAATCTCAGTCCACGATTAAGTCTTAATTCGGAGCTGCTAAGTAGCCATATTGGTGGCCCCACCATATCCCACTCAGCCGCCCATTTAGCTTGATCTTTGTACGTGCTGAAAGACTGTATATAGTAGTGCAAGTGGATGAAAATTTGCCAGGGATAAGCTGCTGAAAGCACGGGAAAGTCGCAGCAAAGTCCGCACACTCAACAGCTGCAAAAGTCAAAAAATTGGCTAAATTAGAAGAGTATGTGAAGTAGTCCTGTTGACAGGCTTGGTAGGTGGACAAAAGGCTGACCAAAAATCCCTTAATTCGGGGGATAAGATCACTGAAGTAAGGTCTTTCAAGGGATGAGAGAGAGGAGACGAGAGGGAGAGGAGAGAGCTCGGAATCGTCCCCCAAAGAGGCCCTCAGAAGCAACTCCAGAAAAGCAAACCCAGAAATTCCAAATCAACCTTCCGAGAGAAAAGTGAGATTTTAGTAAACTTGTAGCGAAAATTAGCCAAAACCTTAAACTAGAGAGTGAAACTTCACTCAAAGATCTTTCCATCCATAGGTCGCACGCCCAAAATGGAGATCGGGAAGGCCTCCTAAAGCCCCCCGAAACAGTGCCCTCCTGGAGGGCCAAGAAAGTCCGAAAATTTTTCTAAGTGTCAAGACTGTTTGGTCGCGAGTGAGGAAAGCCAGTGTTTTTGAGAAAGTTGAGAGTCAAATGAGGAAAATCTTGACTTTTAACCCAAACTAGAATACATATAGTTTGGCGTGGTGTCAAGTTTTCCAACAAAATACGTCTTGAAGTCTAATGTTAGAGGTCAACGAAAACCTTCGTTGCCAATTCTTTTTTTTTTTTTTGCAGATCTCATTTCCAGTTGAAGAAGCCAACTTCCACAGGCCCCCGAGGATAATTTGTCGGTTTCATCGGCCAAGAACCACTTGAAAAGGAAACTAGGAAGCAAGGTAAGCATCCTAGATGTATTTATTTTCGAGTTTGAGCATGTTTTGATCATGAAAATCAAGAGGAAAACCAGCCCGGAAAACTGATTTCTGAGGCTGAAATTTTTCCAAGTGTTTGAAATCTCTTCAAGAGTTTTGCATGTATGCTTCTTGAAGAGGTCGTTTTGATGTTGTTCGGTGAGTCATTCTCTATGATGTTTCTTGAATTTGAAAGCTCATGTTACCTACTTTCACTCGGACTAAGTAATGTTTCCCTTAGATCTTGCATGTGATAAGTGACGGGGCTTGAATATGGGCATGCAACCTGTTTGTTTGATTTGGGTTCAAACTAAGATTTATAAAATCAGTTCAGACTTGCATATTTGAGACCGATTTCAACCTAGTTCGTGTGTTTTAAGTTATTATTTCTATCTGATTTTGCTCCCTGCATGTGGTAATATGACCTTGATGTTTTATTCCGCATAATATTGCTCATGTGTTGAGATTGAAGGCCGCAAACATGGCCCGAGGAAGCTGGTTTGGGGTGATTTGATGCACACCAAGTGTTTAACGAAATACGCAAACCAAGTTTCGATCTTGAAACGGTCGATTTGAGCTCGGTTATTGTGATATTCATGTGCTGTGTTGTTCAATGTTAGCATATATCGGTTTAGAAAATTATTATTTTTATTTAAATAAAAAATATAAAAAATCCAAAAATCCAAAAATTTCAAAAAAAATACATAAAAGTGATAGATGTATCAAATTAAGGCAAAAATGGCATCTATGAAATTTTCCTATTTTTAAAAAGTCATTTTCATAATTTAATGCTATTTTGGTATTTTATGATCATTTTTACAAATAATCCATTTTGCATAGATTAAAATTATCTAGAGTAATTTCATGTATCTAGAGTAATTTCATGCATATTTAAATTTCCATTTCGCTCACGGGGGTCCTGTCCCGGGGCGTGATAACAAAGCCATGTAATATTATTTGCCCGACTTGTATCGGGTTTACCTTTTCTGTGTTTATTTTCAAGTCATTTCAGTTTCTTGGATGTTTACTTACGCGCCACTTTTCATTAATTTGAGTGTAAATTTCTCTTCTAAATTATGTTAGGATTAGTCTAGACATTAAAAAAAAAAAAAAACTACAAAAACATTTGCATGGACACTTAGTGGTTTCATAAAGATTATAATTGGTAATCAAGAATGTGTGGCTATTTAGATAAATAACTTTCCAAGTTAGTGGTACCGTAAGGGCACTAATAGAAACATTGGCGTAAACAAGTCCCCATTCCTAGAAATCTCTGGTTGCGTAGGAATCGAGACACCACTCCCGTGTCTCGATTGGTTTCTAGCCGACCCCAATAGGCTAGTGGCGACTCCTAGAAATATTTAGGTTGTTAATAATTGAAATATGAAATCCAACGTCGCACGAGTATGGGCTTGGGAGAGCCCGCGCCTAATTTAAGGCCATTGGTCCGCTTCTTTAGGCAAATACCCCTAAACCTTCTTCCTTTTCCTCTGGACGGAAAAAAAGAGGTCGTGACAGCTTGGTGACTCCGCTGGGGACCTGGTTGCAAACCTTAGAGGACTTAGGCCGTAATAACTCGGTTGGTTATTCACTAACATGGTCTTCATTTGATAGCGCGTGTCAAAGTCGCGTGGAAAATAAGGTTAGTCCGCTAACAATGTGTTAAATGTTTTTGTAGGTTTGGAGTAATAAGGGGTGGAGTGTTTGTTAACCCATTTCTTTTGCAGGGAGGCGTAGGAATGTATGTCTATTTGGATGAAATTGAAGTGTTGTTTGGATATCAATTGTTGTGCGTGCCTTCATACTTGCACTACACATTTACACACACAACCCGCGATCTAAAACCCCGATCGCACCAGGAAGCCCATAGGAGGTGCCAAAAGATGGAACCCGTGTGGGGAATAACCCATGGTTATCCACTTTTGGTCCCGCTCATTTTGATTAATGATAAAGAGAACTGTCCGACGTAAGTGCGGAGTGGGGAAAACTCTTTTGATCTAATCAAAATGGGGACCTTAAGCCTTTAGAATTCCGCCTTTATGCGTCAAACCTCACAAGTTTACATATGCATGTCTATGTGTTTTGAAAAAAAAAAAAAAAAGGTCTCGTTACCCATTGTAAGTATGATTTCTCTATCTACTTGCTCACCTCGGATTGAAATTTTCATTTTTTGGATATTCGCGGAAATCAATGGAATGCCCTTGAAAATATAGGCTTGGCACTCACTTTTGATAAATAAGCATTTCAAATACCTATGATCTACTGAACATATGTTTTTGTTTAAATTTTCAATTATGAACTTAAAGTCACATTTTGTATAGAAATTCTTCCAAATCAAGATTACATTTTGGGGCATAGAATTAAAATCAAATTTTCAATAAAACTCTTTATTGGTCACATTTCAAAATTAAAATTCAAATCCCATTTTGTATATTGATTTTTCAAAATAAAAATCACCTCACCTTTGCATGAGTGAAACCACAAATTAATTTTTCAAAATCAATGCCCCATTTGTGTATGAAACTTTTGGAATAAAGTGGGCATTCAATTGATAGTCGCGAATCGATCTTTTAATGAAATCTCCTCTTACTAATAAAATCTTGACGAAATACCAAATTCTCGTAAGTGGATACTACGGAGAAGGTATCGTCGCCTTGATTTCATTGTAAGAGGCGGCTTTATTGAAAGATCAATTTTTCATTCATATACTGACATTATCTTCCTTTCGCAAGTCATGCGTGACAACCATTCCTTGAACTCCTCTTGCTTGGCCATGCCAAAAGTGGACTTTAAAGCTAGGACGAGAATTGTGCTTATTATGCTCCTCTACGAAAGAGCTTATTGTACTTTATCCTTGTCATTATTCCTATTAGGAATCGTGTTTTACGTTTTGAGTTTTGATTGTGAACCCAATCAAATGCTTTTGTAAATCATACAACTCACATTTTCTAATAATGAAATTAGAGTTCATAAAAGTTATATTCTTTAAAACACTTGAAGTGTTTCAAACGGACCCTCGGGCTGAGTTTTATGCCTTAGCTTCAAAATGTGTGAAAATGAGTTTCAAGAAGAACTTGCATAATACTTTATCTCTTCACTTAATCGCTTTTGTAGGTTGATCCGTAGAACGATGCTTTGAGGGGGTAAGGTTGTAATCGTTCCAATAGGGATTTCTTGTGCAACAACTAACTCAGTCATCCATTTTTGTTAAACAAGCAAAATGACGGTTTTGTTCAAAATTGACAAAAGTGCGGGCCTTTCCCTAACAGAGCAAGTCATGAGATGCACCAATTCATGCTCATTTATGGGCATATTTGGTTGAGCCATGAACTACTTGAATATTTTTGCAACATATGAATTCAAACATTGTGATTAAGTGTGAAAAGAATCATCAAGGCCTCGAAGATCACAAATCTACTGGTCTAATGAAGTTCCACATCCTGGACGACCTCATATTAATTTGATATTCTTCGTGGAAGAAGAAATTTGTAGACATTCTTTGGCAACAAACTACTTCGTTGGTTGCGAACAAGAAGCATTTGCAATCCCTACACTTCTAACGGTTTCTTGGCATCCAATCCTGGATGGAGATGATTATTGGTGGTATGCAAGACAACACTTCAAGATGTAGATGTACACAAACAAGAATCGGTCATCAAATGTTGCCTTCAAATAAAAGATTTTAGTGAGGCAAATTACTGGCAAGCAACAAGATTATATGGGGAGGACAGCTTGGTCTAGAATCACACGATCTATAAAAGAAAAGGGCGTGTTTGTTCCAAAAGTCAAAACAACTCATTCATAAACTAACATAGCCACCCATGCTTATAGATTGTGAAATGGGAAATGCATTGATGCAGCAAAAATGGCGAAAAATCATCTAGCCTAAAAGGGGTACGCGGGAAACCGAGTAAAGCATGAAGGATTCAAATGAAATGAAGATTCATCAATCCAACATAATGAAGCTGCATATGGATAAGTTATCTAACTTAATGTGGCATACATTCGACCATAAGGACAATATCTCCCCTTCTTCCACAAAGATACGATGAGATGCGGAATTGCCCGACTTTGAAAAAGGGTGTACTTCATTCCTAAACTTAATCTACCTAAGAGTGGAAATGATACATTGTTTCCATATGTGTAGGAAATTTTAATCGGGGCATATGGCCACAAAATGGATCGGGGGCACGCAATGCCTGAGTCACCTGACTTCTAAAAGGGGAAAAATTCAAATGGAATAGACATTTGCCAAGTGAATTACTGTCAATCATGAAAGCAAATCCCTCTCCATAGCCAAGGAAACGAGATGGAACGCAATCATCAACTATGCCGTAAAAGGGAGTATACCGTTCCTAAAATGAATTACGTCGAATATGAAAATAACATATTACATATCGTTTTCCTTGCAGTTGATAAACGGGGCAAGTCACTCAAAGTAGAGTGACTCTCACTTATGAAGCAAGACGAAACAAAGTCAATTGATTCGGCACAAAAAGTGCACTTTGACTGATGGAGCAACACCTTATACCAAGAAGGCATGCTAAGGCCCAACTATCCATTTTGATGGAATAAATGGAGCAAAACATCCAAGGAGCAATGCCCTCATGTGTCGAAACAAGGAGTACCCCTCTCCTTTCATCTTTGACGCCCACTCAGAATGAGTGAATTCGATAACATCTAAATGGTTCATTTGAAAGCAAGATCTTCAAGGAAATGTTAACACCTGAGGAGCAAAAGCACATGAAGAGGAAACACAAGACATTTAAAGTCGGTTGCGGGAGAAGGGTAATTCGGTATCGTTTCCAAAATGCCCCTCTCTAACTTCATTATTTGACGTAGTTCCCTTGTTTGACAGGAAGCGTCGGTATTTGAGAAACAAACTCGAGAAATTGATTTAAGCATAATCCATATCGACCAAGCAAGCATGTGGAGCCAACACATGTCAAAGTCACCTAAGTTGGCTTAAAATATGTGTCATTCTAGAGTCGGTTCAATTAACTAAGAAAGAAACACCCCATGGACACTACCAGTGCTTCGGCCTGGTGGTATGGGGAATGAAGTGGTCCAGAAGTGGCCAGGGTTCGATCCCTGGAAACGGCAACGAGTTTGCCATAAAATGTAAAAATAAATAAATAAATTTTGTATCTTTTACTTTTGCAAAAAGAAGAAAATACTTGAACTAATGAGACCAAAGACCTGAGATTCTCTTCAAGCCTTAAAACAGTACGTTCATTCTGCTGTTTTCCGCCAAATGGTGAAATTGACCAAGAGTAATGTTGTCTTGTTTCCAGTTTTACGATCCCTGAGGATTCATGTACAAACACATTCCCTTTTTGTTCTTCGTAGGGTCGTCTGACTACTAAGGCACAGGTAAGTACCATTCTTCTCAAAATCAAATGAAAAACAAATGGAGAATTTCCATCACAAAAAAAAAAAATAGTGTTTTTCTAGAAACAAGCACAAAAAAAAAAGGAAAATGAAGAAACAAGTTTTCCACAAGGTTTGCAAAAATTTCTTTATCTTTAAATTGTCCATCCACTCGACGGATCACTCATTTCGAATCAAAATTCTCTATGGAGGTTAATCCATCCAAATGATCTCAACAAAAATGAAAGGGATGTTACTCATGCCAAGCAAGAAACATTTAGAATGAGGAAAGGCAACCCATTTCCAAACTTGTCCTTTAAACACTTTGGGATTCGAGCGAAAAAGAAAACCCGTGTCATTCAAGGTCATTGAATTCATTCGCAAGCGGTACATAGACCAAGATGATAAGAGGCATTTCTTTCCTCTATCATACACACTACAGGTGACAATAGTTAGCCCATTCGAGCCTTTTAATGTGAAGAATTTTCTACAAAATACCCCTGTCAAGAACCACCCCACGATGGGGCAATTATGGAGGTTTGGGTTGACATTATATGGAGAGGGAAGATGAGAAAAGTTTCTTTACTCTCACTTGCATAAATCTTTTTTGTGGTAACTTCAGGTGAATTCTTATGGAAGCTCGAAGCATCCCAAGGTGAAGAAGAGCATTCTTTTCTCTACCCAAACACCGATACCCTTTGCTTAAACCATATTGAGCCTAACTATTCATTTCTAAAACCCGAGTGGTGATTATCTCCCCACATTGGGGCAGGGCACATGATTTACCAATGCAATTGGTGTTTATATGAGAATATGAAAAGCATCTTGAAAGTCCCAAGAGATCAAAAAGTTTGAAAGAACAAAAGTCAAGTGAAAATTAAGGGGCATGAAAAAGCAGTGTGCTTGGTAAAAGCAAGGCCAATGCCCACAAAAAAAAAAGGGAGAGAGTGGAAGAAAAACAATTGCATCAAGAGGAATATCTCTGTGAAAGCAAAAATGGCAAAAAAAAAAAAAACAAAATGCTTATATCAAAAAGAGATCACTGCAAATGCAAAAATCATGAGAGGAAAGAGCAAAGCTCTTATTTTGCGATGATTAGTCAAGGGACTTTCGAGACAAATTCGAGTGCTTTCAAAAAATGGATGATATGGTAATGATGCCATGATAATCACCAACTCTCAAATCCCCCTTTGACAAAAAGTTCTAAGCCTTTTGAGCTAAGCCTTTTGAACCTTTCCCCGAAACAACATTACAACCCATTTCCAAAGTCTCTTCAGATTGGGATGATTCAAAGTGGAAATAAGGACTTCCTAAAGAAGATGCCGCTCGAAGAAGTGAGAGTAAGGTTGTCTTATCTCATCTTAAGGTTTCTTGACTTGTAAACCTGGCGGAGATGTCGATCAGTGATTAATTTATTTCATAGCCAATGATGCTTATCCATTGCTAAAACCATGACCAAACCTGCACTACGGTCATTCTAAAAGACCTCTTTGATTGGTCAATGTGTACTTATTGCGAATGATTCAAAGCCTTGCGCCTTTGGAAGAGTGAGGTTGAGTGATCGCTTATTTCCCACATGAACAGATGGGATCAAACAGCCATTTTCTTGAGGATATGCGAGAAGCCCTTTCGACTAGGGATCCTTGCTTGACATACTTAACAAACCTTTCTCATAAGTCGGGGCCATTTCGACAAGGACTTTTCTCCCAAGAGAATTTGATGATTAATGATATCATTCGAGCGCGATGACAAGCTTTGCGAGTTTGTCAAGTTGTCGGAATTAGTTTGATTTGTTTATGCAATCATTGCTTTCTCATTACCGATACACTTTTGATATTGTTTCGAATGACATATGTTGAAATTGACCTCATCTAGTATGCTTTCGCTACTAAAATACTTGTTATAATGAATATTATTTGATGTACAGTATCCATTTCAGAATATTCTCGAATGACAGGTTCCTCCAGTGAAACCACACAATTTCAAAGGGTTCATGGATTAACCTTAAACCATGCATTTTCAAAGGGTTCTCGGTTATCCTTAAACCTTGCAATTTCACACGGTTCATGGGTTAGCCTTAAACCATGCAATTTTCAAAAGGTTCTTGGCTATCCTTAAACTTTGCAATTCTAAAGGGTTCATGGGTTAGCTTTAAACCATGCATTTTCAAAAGGTTCTTGGTTATCCTTAAACCATGCAATTCTAAAGGGTTCTTGGATTAGCCTTAAACCATGCAATTTCAAAAGGTTCTTGGTTATCCTTAAACCTGGCAATTTCAAAGGGTTTATGAGTTATCCTTAAACCATGCATTTTCAAGAGGTTATTGGTTATCATTAAACCATGCAATTTTAAAGGGTTCTTGAATTAGCCTTAAATCATGCACTTTCAAGAGGTTCTTGGTTACCCTTAAACCATGCAATTCCAAAGGGTTCATAGGTTAGTCTTACACCATGCACTTTCAAGAGGTTCTTAGTTATCCTTAAACCATACAATTCCAAAAGGTTCATGGGTTAGCCTCAAACCATGCATTTTCAAGACATAATTTCAAAGGGTTCATGGGTTAGCCTTAAACCATGCATTTTCAAGAGGTTCTTGGTCATCTTAAAATCATACAATTTACACGGTTAGTGGGATTGCCTTAAACCACAAGGTTAGTGGAATTGCCTTAAACCACACGGTTAGTGGATTTGCCTTAAACCACAAGGTTAGTGGGACTGCCTTAAACCACACGGTTAGTGGGACTGCCTTAAACCACACGGTTAGTGGGACTGCCTTAAACCACACGGTTAGTGAGATTGCCTTAAACCACACGGTGAGTGGGACCGCCTTAAACCACAAGGTTAGTGGGACCGCCTTAAACCACACGGTTAGTGGGACCGCCTTAAACCACACGATTAGTGGGTTTGCCTTAAACCACACGGTTAGTGGGACTACCTTAACTCACACGGTTAGTGGGACTACCTTAAACCACACGATTAGTGGGACTGCCTTAAACCACAAGGTTAGTGGGATTGCCTTAAACCACAAGGTTAGTGGGACTGCCTTAAACCACACGGTTAGTGGGACTGCCTTAAAGTACACGGTGAGTGGGACCGCCTTAAACCACAAGGTTAGTGGGATCGCCTTAAACCACACGGTTAGTGGGACTGCCTTAAACCACAAGGTTCGTGGGTATATCCTTAAACCACACTTTTCAAATTGTTCATAGGTACATCCCTAGATCACGCTCTTTACATTAAGCTTACTTGCATTTTCATTTTACTATTGTAAAAAAAAAAAAAAAAAAAAAAAAACAACAACAACAAAAAATTAGGCGTCACCTTATCTTTGAAAGAAACCTCTTTGAGCTTCCTTCCAAAGAGGGGCAGCTGTTGACACGTAAATTTTGGCCCAAAAATATTTCATTCCGGCATATAGATTATCTAGGTGTTTAATATCGTGTTTTAAATTAAAGATGTTTTTCTTATAAAAAAATAATAATAATTTAAAAAAAAAAAGAAGAAATCGAAAAAAAGGAAAAAAAAAGAGAGAGCAAGTTGGGGCCAACGATCTAAATGTGACTAGCCAAGCCTAGGAGGTCAGATTGGAATTCAAATGACAAGTTGTGGCCAAAATGCAATTTCCAAAAGTCGAGGGACCAATTCGCAAATTTTGCAAAATTTGCGCCCGAGCCCTTAAATCATCATCTTGGTCATCAATTAAGTTGAAATTGAATTTGGGCCAAGTAGAATCAATCAAATTGAGCCAAAAAGACCACATTTGTATTGAATTGAGTATTTTCGGATAAGAAAATGACCATCTTTGAGGGACTTTTTTGAAAAATTGGGTGGGCACAATTGCGAAATTTGGTCGAGATCTTAAACTACTATACATGAACTTGCTAATTGATCAAAAATCACAGCCAAAGTGATGGATTAAAGCACCCAAACCAGCTGCCAAATCTCAATCCACGATTAAGTCTTAATTCGGAGCTGCTAATTAGCCATATTAGTGGCCCCACCATATCCCACTCAGCCGCCCATTTAGCTCGATGTTTGCACGTGCTGAAAGACTGTATATAGTAGTGAAAGTGGACGAAAATTTGCCAGGGATAAGCTGCTGAAAGCACGGGAAAGTCGCAGCAAAATCCGCACACTCAACAGCTGCAAAAGTCAAAAAATTGGCTAAGTCAGAAGAGTAGGTGAAGTAGCCCTGTTGATAGGCTTCGTAGGTGGACAAAAGGCCGACCAAAAATCCCTTAATTCGGGGGATAAGATCACTGAAGCAAGGTCTTTCAAGGGATGAGAGAGAGGAGACGAGAGGGAGAGGAGAGAGCTCGGAATCGTCCCCCAAAGAGGCCCTCAGAAGCAACTCCAGAAAAGCAAACCCAGAAATTCCAGATCAACCTTCTAAGAGAAAAGTGAGATTTTCGTAAACTTGCAGCGAAAATTAGCCAGAACCTTAAACTAGAGAGTGAAACGTCACTCAAATATCTTTCCATCCATAGGTGGCACGCCCAAAATGGAGATCGGGAAGGCCTCCTAAAGTCCCCCAAAACAGTGCCCTCCTGGCGGGCCAAGAAGGTCCGAAAATTTTTCTAAGTGTCAAGACTGTTTGGTCACGAGTGAGGAAAGCCAGTGTTTTTGAGAAAGTTGAGAGTCAAATGAGGAAAATCTTGACTTTTAAGCCAAACTAGAATACATATAGTTTGGCGTGGTGTCAAGTTTTCCAACAAAATACGTCTTGAAGTCTAATATTAGAGGTCAACGAAAACCTTCATTGCCAGTTCTTTTTTTTGCAGATCTCATTTCCAGTTGAAGAAGCCAACTTCCACAGGCCCCCGAGGATAATTTGTCGGTTTCATCGGCCAAGAACCACTTGAAAAGGAAACTAGGAAGCAAGGTAAGCATCCTAGATGTATTTATTTTCGAGTTTGAGCATGTTTTGATCATGAAAATCAAGAGGAAAACCAGTCCGGAAAACTGATTTCTGAGGCTGAAATTTTTCCAAGTGTTTGAAATCTCTTCAAGAGTTTTGCATGTGTGCTTCTTGAAGAGGTTGTTTTGATGTTGTTCGGTGAGTCATTCTCTATGATGTTTCTTGAATTTGAAAGCTCATGTTACCTACTTTCACTTGGACTAAGTAATGTTTCCCTTAGATCTTGCATGTGATAAGTGACGGGGCTTGAATATGGGCATGCAATCTGTTTGGTTGATTTGGGTTCAAACCCAGATTTATAAAATCAGTTCAGACTTGCATATTTGAGACCGATTTCAACCTAGTTCGTGTGTTTTAAGTTATTATTTATATTTGATTTTGCTCCCTGCATGTGGTAATATGACCTTGATGTTTTAGTTCCAGAAAATATTTCTCATGTGTTGAGATTGAAGGCCGCAAACATGGCCCGAGGAAGCTGATTTGGGGTGATTTGATGCACGCCAAGTGTTTAACGAAATACGCAAACCAAGTTTCGATCTTGAAACGGTCGATTTGAGCCCGGTTATTGTGATATTCATGTGCTGTGTTGTTCAATGTTAGCATATATCGGTTTATGAAATTATTATTTTTATTTAAATAAAAAATATAAAAAATCCAAAAATCCAAAATTTCAAAAAAAATACATAAAAGTGATAGATGTATCAAATTAAGGCAAAAATGGCATCTATGAAATTTTCCTATTTTTAAAAGGTCATTTTCATAATTTAATGCTATTTTGGTATTTTATGATCATTTTTACAAATAATCCATTTTGCATAGATTAAAATTATCTAGAGTAATTTCATGTATCTAGAGTAATTTCATGCATATTTAAATTTCCATTTCGCTCACGGGGGTCCTATCCCGGGGCGTGATAACAAAGCCATGTAATATTATTTGCCCGACTTGTATCGGGTTTACCTTTTCTCGTGTTTATTTTCAAGTCATTTCAGTTTCTTGGATGTTTACTTACGCGCCACTTTTCATTAATTTGAGTGTAAATTTCTCTTCTAAATTATGTTAGGATTAGTCTAGACATTAAAAAAAAAAAACTACAAAAACATTTGCATGGACACTTAGTGGTTTCATAAAGATTATAATTGGTAATCAAGAATTTGTGGCCATTTAGATAAATAACTTTCCAAGTTAGTGGTACCGCAAGGCGCTAATAGAAACATTGGCGTAAACAAGTCCCCGTTCCTAGAAATCTCTGGTTGCGTAGGAATCGAGACACCACTCCCGTGTCTTGATTGGTTTCTAGCCGACCCCAATAGGCTAGTGGCGACTCTAGAAATATTTAGGTTGTTAATAATTGAAATATGAAATCCAACGTCGCGCGAGGTATGGGCTTGGGAGAGCCCGCGCCTAATTTAAGGCCATTGGTCCGCTTCTTTAGGCAAATACCCCTAAACCTTCTTCCTTTTCCTCTGGACGGAAAAAAAGAGGTCGTGACAGACTCAAACTGTGGATGAATCAATGAATGTCAAATTCCAGGATTCTATGCAAAATGAATCTATTCAGACTCATCTTGAAGAGCCTGAACCTTCTCCAAGCTCTACAAAGTCTAAATTGCAGGAAGCAGCTCAGACTTTGAAGGACCAACAACAAATGACTGTTGAAGATTTATGTGAAGGAAGTGATCATCAACCTGACAAATTAACCAGTAACTAGAAGCATAAGTCCAGTCATCTCAAAGATCTTATTATTGACGACATTAATGAAGGAATTTGCACAAGATCTAAAAGACGCGAAGAGTCTAGTGTTGTGGCTCTTATTTCTGAAATAAAACCCAAAAGCATAGAAGAAGCTTTGTCTGATGAAAGATGGATTGAAGCTATGCAAGAAGAACTTAGGCAATTCAGCATTAATGATGTTTGGGAGCTAACTCCTAAACCAAAAGGTAAATCTATTATTGGTGCTAAATGGGTTTTCAGGAACAAGATGGACGAGAAAGGAAAAGTCATAAGAAACAAAGCAAGACTCATGGCCAAGGGATATACGCAAGAAGAAGGATAGACTATGACGAGACTTACGCACCGGTAGCAAGGTTAGAAGCAATTCGTTTATTACTTGCATTTACTTGTCATAAAAATTTCAGGTTATTACAAATGGACGTCAAAAGTGCTTTCCTAAATGGATTTATCCATGAGGAAGTCTATGTGGAACAACCACTTGGGTTTGAAGACCCAAGGAAACCAGACTCAGTATTCAGACTCAAAAAGGCCTTATATGGTTTAAAACAAGCATCTCAAGCTTGGTACGACAGGCTGAGTAAGTTCTTGATTCAAAATGGCTTTGTAAAAGGTAAAGTAGACACTACTCTGTTTATCAAAAGAGAAAGCAAAAGTTTTGTGCTAGTTCAAATATATGTCGATGATATTATATTTGGATCTCCTAATGAAAGTCTCAGTGCAAGAAATTCTCTAAGACTATGCGGGATGAATTTGAAATGAGCATGATGGGTGAGTTAACCTTCTTTCTCGGGCTTCAAGTGAAACAACTGAAGGAAGGAACTTTTATTCATCAAGAAAAATATGCTAATGATCTTGTCAAAAAGTTTGGACTGGACAATTGCAAAAAGGCTGATATACCAATGTCAAGTTCCTTGAAGATAGACAAAGATGAAGGAGGAAAGAAAGTCGACCAGAAGTTATACAGGAGTATCATTAGCTCACTTCTTTATCTTACTACTTCTAGACTTGACATTTTGTTTAGTATTTGCATTTGTGCCAGATTTCAAGCAGACCCTAAAGAATCTCATCTAAGTGCTACAAAGCCTATTATCAAATACATTGCTTCAACTTCAAGCATCGGCCTTTGGTATCCTAAAAAGGGAGACTTTACTCTTCTTGGATACTCAGACGTAGATCTAGCCGAATGCAGAGTTGATAGAAAGAGCACCTCGGGTACCTGTCAACTACTTGGAGGCAGGACAGTGTCTTGGTTTTCAAGGAAGCAAAGTACAATAGCTCTTTCTACAGCAGAAGCAGAGTATGTAACTCTCAGAAGTTGTTGTTCACAAATTCTGTGGATAAAACAACAGCTAAGAGACTTTGGAATTGAAGATTCATGCACGGAGATTAACTGCGACAACACCAGTGCAATCAATCTTACCAAAAATCCAATTCTTCACTCAAGAGCAAAGCATTTAGAGATTTGACATCACTTCATTAGAGATCATGTTCAAAATGGAGAAGTTTTGATTCAGTTTGTTGACTCAAAGAACCAACTGGCGGATATATTCACAAAGCCTTTGGAGAAAAATCAATTTGAAATTATCCGTTCCAGACTCAACATTTTGAGGTTTAAAGAAGTTAAAGTCTAGAGACTCTCAGACTCAGACAAACAAGACTTTGACTGTAAGTTATTCTCTCTCTTGAATCTCATCTTGAAAAGGTACGATTATCAACCATGTTTGATTATTGCTATTTTTAATTGACGTGATTATTACAACGTTTCCTTTTTGAAAAAGGAGTTATTTTGAAATGACTATTTTCTCGAAAAATACAGTTATTTTTTGAAAATGCATCTTTTTACTTTCCTTTATGACGCTCCGTATGCCTCTTTTTAACTGTTTATGCACTGTTGTTTCTTCTTTGCTTTACTCTCCAAAAAATCCTAAGAAAGCACCGATCTTCCATTCTTGTTTTCTTTACTTGTTTAATCTTCGAAAAAGTTGTCATCTTTCTTGGGAAAGTCAAGCAAGGAATCTTTCAAAGACTGAGAAAGATGTCGTCTTCAAGAAAGTCTTCGAGGATCGCAAGCAGGGGACCACAGCGAATGAGTGAGGGGCCTACGCACTTCGATCTCACCGAGGAAGAAGAATCTCTAAATCAACAGCAGAGCCCACAACATTCTCAGTAGCGTCATTCTCCACCAACTAGTCCACAAGGTGTTGGTCATCAACAAGAGGAAGAAATCGTTGAAGACGCAGATCCTGTAAGAATTCAAAGGCCCTCTTTTATTTATAAGCTTTACCGTGCTTTAAAGAAGACTGGTAC
This sequence comes from Eucalyptus leucophloia subsp. euroa, assembly GCA_017140325.1. Lineage (NCBI taxonomy): Eukaryota > Viridiplantae > Streptophyta > Magnoliopsida > Myrtales > Myrtaceae > Eucalyptus > Eucalyptus leucophloia. The sequence continues at coordinate 4,412,951 of CM029478.1, read as the reverse complement.
TCCATTGAACTACATCGATGAATTTCTTAAGGACAAAGGATATGGGAATGAGTACATCTTTTTGCGAAAAATGGAGTGTTTGGGAATTGCTCCTAAAGGGGTGGCAGAAGAAACCCTTGCAAATATCCCAAGTGATCCGCGTGTTGGGGGATTTAATCCGATAGATGGGAATGATGATGACAAATTGTATAGCCAATTTCAACCGAGAATGGGTGTTGCAACGAAAATTCGAGGAAAAAGGACAGAGTTGTTTAGATCGAAGGAACAAAAGGTTCTATGCTGAAAATTGTTGAAGCGTGGGGTGATAAACCCTAGGAGTGTGGATTTTGATTTTCTTGATGCTGTAAATGTCAATTTAAGGGAAAAGTTCAGTTTTCTTCAACTTAAGAAGTTCTGTTCTGACACCACAGAAGCCCATGCTGAATTAACTGCATATTTCTATTCGAATCTTAGCTTCTTGGATGCAAATAGAATCTCTTTCAGTGTCCGAGATCAGGACTTTGTGGTGGATATGGATATGCTGGCGGATGTGATTGGGGTTGAGAGAGGGAGATATCAACCGATCAATGTTTCCATTGCTCGTGCCACATTGGAATTTGTTAAGGATAAAAGAACATAGGAAAAGATTTCCTACTTGAGGATGAGTGCGTTTAACATTCTGCTTCACAAGATTGTGATCAATTGCCTCAGACTGAAATCAACTTCTAAGACTGATGTTTTAAGTTCAGAGGCAAAGCTGATGTATGCCATCATCACTGGGAAAAAGTTTTCTCTTCCTCACACTGTTATGTTCCACATGTATAGAGCAGTGGTGAAGGATAGAGGTCAACTTCCTTATCCAGGTCTTGTGACGAAGTTATTCAGACATCTGAATATTCAGCCCCCACAAATTCTCTGTGTTCGATCGTGTGATCATATGGTGGTAGGACTGAAAATGGTGACTAAAATGCGTCTGAAGGAACTAAGCAAGGCGTTGGAGAAATTCAAGGAGAAGACTCCTGTCAAAACTCATCAAATCTCTTCAGCAGCAAAAAGAAAAGGGAAGGAGCCCATGGTTGCTCTATCCAAGAAAAGAAGAGCTCTCATCATTGAGGATGAAGATGATGAGGAAGACATCACCATTTCTACAATGGCATTGAAGAACCTGAGCCGTTCTGCTCCAGAGAAAGACCTAGAATAGAGGACTAGAGAAAGAGAAGAGAAAGAAGCAAAGGAGAAAGAAACAAAGGAGAGAGAAGCTGAAGAAAGGGATGCTGAGAAGGAAAGAGTTGAAAAAGAAGAAGAAGAGAAAAGAGATCAAGAGGAAGGAGAACATGAGGAACACTCTTCTCCACCTGAAGGCATGGAAACAGGGGGAGATCATGAGAAAAATGTTCTCATATCCTGCTACTAGTGAGGGAGTCAGTCGCTCTCCAGCAGATCCAGAGGACATTTATGCCTCTCAATTTCTTGAGGAATGACATGATCTTTCATCGCTAAATCTGCGTGATTATGCTGATATACCATCATCTGCCTTTACTCCATCAGATCGTGCCGAAGCCAGTATGCAGACCGATAATTCAACAGATTTTCGCAGAATTCTGGATGTTCTCTTGGAAATGCGAGGTAAGATATATGCTCTGGGATGCGAAGTTCAGAATTTGCAGAATGTAGGTCAAGCTTCTTCAGGTTCCTTGAATGATCACATGCAAGCCCTTTCTCTTCAGATTCAGGCTAATGCTAAGGGTGAGGAGGTTGCACAACTGAATGAAGACTTGAAAAGGCTGGAAGGCATCATTAAGTCAATGGGAGATTTCCAGCTTGTTCGTGTTCCCAAGCAATCTTGACTCTATTCCATTTTCATCTCAACCTTTTTTATGCTGACAAAAAGGGGGAGAGATACAAGATTTGAAACTTTGACTTTTTAATCGTTTGGATTGTTTGACTTGGATTGTTTTGATGTTTCACTTTACTTTTGTGTCTGGATGAGGACTGAATTTGGATTTGGATTTGACTGCTTATGTTAACTACTACTGAAATCTTATGGATGGCTTTATCACATACAAGACTAACTTATTTTCTGTGGTTGCAAATTCTAGTGTTATCATTCATTAAGCCATTTATCTTTATAAGATATCCATATTTGTTTGAGTAATGTTTTACAGGTCAAAGTTATCCAAATCTGCAAGAAAGTTTTGTCACCATAAAAAAGGGGGAGATTGTTGGAGAAATCTTCGTGAAGTGTTTTAAAGCTGACAAAACGTTTCCATCAATCTAGTCTGAAGATTTGCAGACTCTACTATTTAAAGTCTGAAGACCTCCGGACAGCCAGACTTAAGACTCAAAGTCTATTCTCATTGACAGTTTCTAATCCATTGAAGTAAGGCTATCCAGAACTAGATGTTTCATTAAGGATGTGACCTTATCGATAGGAGAAGATCTCTTTGCTGGATATAACATAACAAAATCCTTTATTTGATCACGATTGATTCGGAGATTAAGGATCCGATGATGGGCGAAATATTCTTGGAATGTTCTACTTATGGAAACCGAGATCCCGATTGTATGGGTGAACATGATTAATGTGCTATCGACATGTTCCTTTAATAGCTCAAATGATCTTCCTAATTGATTCCGTCCAAAAGATAGATTGGAGGAATTCCTTTGGTAAGTGCTAACAGGTATGATGTCATAAAAGAGTATATAAGGAAGACGTTCTAGTTGTTCGAGAGAGTGCACGATAGAAGAATTCCAAAGTCTGAAGCTTCTTGTTCTTAGTCAATTCATTTGAGCGAAATCTTGTACGCAAAACAGAGTCTATATTCGTGAGAAACCTTGAGGAAGTGTGGTAGAATATCTACACTGTGGAATCAAGGGAGAACTTTGCTGTAACATCTCTTTTGTTCATAGTGAAATCCAGCCGGTGGTGTCACGCCCCGGACCTCGAGCGCGCGCACATCCCACTCTCTGGTCGATAGAAATGCGACTTCCCAGGACACGTCGCCGACCCATTCAATTTTGTTATGCATGCGGAAGCGAAACAAATCCTCTGACAACATTTAACTTGGGATAGAAAAGCAGGCAATTAATCACAACCAAACAAGCTTTATTATAAACACATTGGTTTATATACAACACTGGATTGTCTACAAAATAGACAGGCTCAACAACTAGGGAACTGTCCTATGACCAACTTGTCATACACGTTCGCCGATTCTTCGGCCTCCACCTTCCGAACTCCAGGACTTCCGATCCTCCACGACCGTCATCTAAGGACCTGAAATATTATCCCACAACCGGGATGAGACTACGTCTCAGCGAGTCCTACCCTCTAAAACTCAATTAGGAAGAAAATACGCCTCAGGGCGCTCTAGCCACACAAATAGAATAGAGGACTTACCTCGCCTCAGTCCTTTCCTGCACGTCAGTACAATTCATATTCAAACAATGCTCGCACAAGCTGAAACTACCGACACACCCATCGGTATATCAATTCAATCAATCCAATTGATATCATACGATCCACATATCTATCAATCCATACCATCTATTTAACCATACCATCTATTCATCCATCAATACATTCACGGCTCATACAAGCTGAAATGGATGCAATGCTCTCACAAGCTGATATAGATGGTAGCTCGCACAAGCTGATATATACATAGATGGTAGCTCACACAAGCTGATAGATATTTAAAGATTGTGCTCGCACAAGCTGATAAAACGATCTTAGCTCACCAGAAGCTGCCGCAATATTCCATATAGTATACTATAGCTCACCAGAAGCTGCCATATATTCAATATAGTATACTATAGCTCATCAGAAGCTGCAATATATATATATATATATATATATATATGTATATCATAATTGCTCGCCTAAGCGGATACATATATATAAATCAATGCTTGCCAAAGCTGATCGTTCAATAATAAATCAACTCATATCTCAATTCAATTAATCAATCAATCCAATCGATTCAAACTAGTCATACAAACCAATTACGGTGCTAAAAGCCAACACCGGGTATTTTCAAGTTAAATACCACAACTTCATCAATATCACTCAATTCCACACTTTTGGAATTATTAACCATAATCATCAATCACTCAATTTCTCAATTTAAACATACAATTAACACAAACCGACCGCATCAACTTTGCGATCAACAAATTCTAACAACCGCCATCCCTAAGATAATTTTCGAAATTATTAAATAATTAAATTTAATTCCGAAAATTAAATAATTAAATATTATATTATAATATTATAATATTATAATTTAATAAAATAATATTTAAAAATTCGAAATAATTAATTAATTAAAAATAATTAATTAGGGCTTAAACAAGATTATGCTAAATTAAACATACAATTAGCCCTAATTAAACATCCATTAAACTAATCATACAACTAATCTAATTTACATTAAAATAATCTAATTTAATCACATAAACCTAATTAGACTAATCTAAACACCATTAAGCGTCATTAACTCACTAAGCAAGAATTAGAGGATAAACTCACCGGTTTTGTGCGCCGGTGAGTTCACAGCAACCACGACACCAAGGCGGTCGATAAACCCCAAAGCGGCGACACCAACGGAGGCCGGGAAGACACTGAAAACGGGCCTCGAAGACCTCATGGCTTTCTGGTTTTCTGCTTCTGATCTGGGCTGAACTGCAGAGAAGAAACCAGCAACTTCAACGGCGAAAACGGGCCGATCGGAGCTCCGGCAAGCGGGTGGTTGGCAACCGGCGGCTCTTGGGGGTCTCGGGGATCTTGCTGGAGGTTGGGACGGGCAAAGGAATGGTCGGAATGGGGCGAAACAGCAAGAAAACCCGAAACAGGCGGAACGGGGCGAGTCCAGACGGTCCGGCGAGCGGCGGCTTCTCTCAGGATTTCGGGACAGCCGGAGAATCGTTCCGGCAAGCGGTGAGGTGCTCCGGAACGGTCTGGATGTCTTCTTCGCGGCGATGGGTGGCTCGTTTGCTGATTCAACCGGGAAGTTAACCTTTTACTCGGATCTTTGGAGAAAGGTCGGCTGGAGCAGAAACTGGAACGAGGGGAAAACAAGGGAGGAAAACGGCCGACGATGGCCTTCCGGGCGTGCGACGATGGAGGGGCTGGTGAGCTCGGTTTCCTCTGGTTCTCTTGAGCTTTTCCTAAGCCTCAACCATGGAGAAAGCCTTGAATGAAGGAAGAAGATGGTCTGCTGAAGAGGGGGCCTCCTTGGTGGCTCACTAGAGCTCAACACTTGCCATCTTCTCATTGGCTTTGCCCCCACCATGACACCACATGACCTCAGCCACTCTCTCTCCTCCAATCTTCCTCTACAAGCTTGGCAATAGGTGCAAAATGTGGTGTGCCATGGGAGCTACGAATTTTGGACATTGCCCCATTCAATCCATTCAATTCTCTCTCAATTCCATCCAATTGAAGCTCAATTAAATCAACCCATGTGTCCTCGGCCTTCTCATGACATTTCCCTGTCAAACGATCCAACTTGCATCCCGAACTTTTGATTAAAAACGGCCCTCTGACAATCTCGAACAAAAACGGCCTTACTTTGCTATCCTGCCAAAAATCTCAGTTTGTAGAAAAATCTTCTGGAGATGAGTCGACGTTCCTAAAATGAATTGTAACTTGATAGAACTTCAAATTTCTTTAATCGGGTTCAATTTCACGGTTAAATTCAATCTGACGCGACTTTAGCGTGTCCTAATCTACCGGGTAGCTTTTAGGAATTTTCTGTGCAATTGACCTGTGGTTGATTATTTTCAAGCCACAAAGTGCATCTTCGACCCATTAGCGACTCTCAATTGTCGTAGAAATCTCGAGGTTTCAAATACGGACACAGGGTACCAAAACGATAGAGAAATCGGTCTAGTGCCGATCAACAAGAATTGTGCAATTAGGTGGAATCACCCACACTGAATTACATGGTTCTGTTGAATCGACCTATCTCCGGTCTCTAATCGGTCTGTGCCGTAATGACCCTTGCAGATTAGTACGATCGAGCAGTCGTTTCCTGGTCGAATTCTCAAGTCTATTGCGTTTAGATTCCTTAACTACTTCACCTGATAGACTAGTTATCTCGTGAGTGGCCAACTCAGAGAAGCAAGCTATAGACGCGAAGATGAAATGCCCGACTTATTTAATTGAAACCAGAATTTGAAAATCGGGATGTCACAGGTGGGTTGTCAGTGCGGATGAGTGGACGTAGGCTTGGAATAAGCCGAACCACTATAAACCTTGTGTTTAATTTTCTCTTCCCTACTCTTTGCTTTACTTTGATCGTAATTCACTTTGTTAATCAATCGAGAACTTCCTTTCTATTGTCAGATTAATACTGCTTGCATATCACGAAAAATTATTATACACCTATTCACCCCCCCTTTGGGTGCTCATACTAGCTATCTCAGGCTCGAGTGTCTTGGATTTACATTTATATTCTTCCTTCTACTTGCCATTTCCATGAGCAACATTCCAAAGCTATAGACATCCACTTTATAAGATACACCACCTATGTTTTTGTAGAACAACTTAGGCGCCATGTATCCCAAGGTTCCTCTTGCAATAGTTAATGAAACTATGCTATGATCCGTGGGATAAAGTTTTGCGAGTCCAAAGTCAGAAATTTCTGGAGTGAAATTCTTGTCTAAAAGAATGTTATGAGACTTGATATCAAAGTGTGGTAGTTGTATGTCACACCCCCAATCTAAGTATCCAATCCCCCTCACCACCCCAAGAGCGATCTCATATATTTTTATGTAATCAAGAAACTTATCACCTTCCTGAGCAAAAAAAGTGCTTATCCAAAGATCCATGTGTTATAAGATCATAAACAAGAGCTTGATTCGAGCCTTCAAAGTAAAAACCGATGAGTTGCACTACATTATCACGGTGAATCCTTCCAATAGTAGCCACTTCACCGATAAAATCTTAGCTATTGGCCTTGGACTACTTTAAAATCTTGATGGCCACTTCATTGTTGCTTCTAAGTACTCCTTTGTACACAAAACCATACCCCCTTCACCTAGTTTGTGTTTAAATTTTTTGGTGATCTTCTTAATATTAGAGTAAGAGTAGCTTATACACAAAAATTTGTTGTGAGCTTGCAAAAATTCTTCAATATTCTTATCCATTGCTAGGTGCCTTCTTCTATACTTGCAGATTAGAAATATCATGACAAATGGCATCCCGATTACAAATTTCGCTATCCAAAAAAGCATTGAAGAAATTGTTATTGGCTTAGAATAAGTTATTTTTATAAGGAAATGAATTTTTAAGTCAAAATCAGTTGTTTATTATATCAAGAAGTCATATGCAGGTAGTAGCACGTTAAGGAGCAAGATCACGAGCTATTGTTGGGAATATCCAAAATCACACAAATGAGGAATTAAAATTCACAATGTCCATCACCTTCCTCCTCTGTTTTGATTCTTGCTATCCAACCAATTCTTTTTATTATTAAGGAGGATGCAAGAGAGTAAAACTATACAAAATACAGTAACGCAACATTAAGCTAAGGGCCACAAGAAGACGATATCAAAAGTAATTAGTGTCAAGCTAAACTAGCTCAAGTCCCTCCCAACATAATACTAGAATGTGGACAAATACACAAAACTTTTACAATCAAACTATGCATGGTTTCTCTAAACATCATTACTATCTCTAAAAAGGAAACCAGCTGAAATTACCGGAGAGCTCGATGACATTGAGAATGTTTCTAGTTCCATCTCGGTTTTGTCATTATTGAGAGTGTTAGTATAACACCTAGAGGGGGTGAATAGGTGTTTAAAATAAACCTTGGCAAATATATGCGGAATAAAATAAACTTCGAGTAAAATAAATGAGTCAGGGAAGAGAATAAGAACACAAGATTTATAGTGGTTCAGCTTAATCTAAGCCTACGTCCACTCTCCCACGCTAACATCCTTCTTGGCTGGATTCCACTATGCAATCAACAAGAGATTACAACTTCGAGTGCAAACACTTAGTAGATCACACTATCTCACTATGTCACTCTTTTGGTATTTCTCTCACGATCACAAACGTTTAAGCTCTCCAAAGACAAGTGTATGATCGAAGGTCGCTCAGACTTTGGAATTATAAATTCTACGCTCTATCTCTTATTTGCTCATCGGTCCTTCATCTCTTTAAATACTCCTCCACTTCCAAACTAGCCGTTGGACAGTATCCCGGAGAATCGTCTTCCAATATACCAATTGGACAGCTCTGTATCTAGAAGATTTGGTAGCCGTTGAGTGACAAAGGTAAAATCCCAAATTAATTCCAATCGCCCATACAAACGGAATCTTGGTTTCCATAAGTAAAGCTTCTTTGTATAGAAAGTTCTTGTCTTCAAGATCCAATCGTCAATCAATTAGATTGAGTCAATCAAATCAATCTTGATGTGGAATCCAAACCAGATCACTAGCCATTATATGATCAGGCTTGAGTTACGTTCTGTCGAATCTAGATGTAAAGTCTGAGAGTAATAGACTTTACAATCTGAGTCTGAGTGCGATAGACTTTGCAATCTGAGTCTGAACATATTCTGCTTCTGAACAGATTTAGCTTTAAAGTCTATACCCGGTTCAGCTTCAGCATAGAGTCTGTTTTCTGGTTCTTCCAAGAATAGACTTTGATAATATCTTTTACACATTCTATCATCTGCATAATCTATTACTCAACCATCAAACATGTTAGTAGCCTTTGATTTATTTTGTCATCTTCAAAACATCATAAAGGATTTCCCTAACAATCTCCCCATTTTTGATGATGACAAAACAATCTCTGAATATGTAGACCTTTTTAAAAATATTAATTTAAATCAAAGGTTATTAGAATATAACAAATAAATTGAGCATAACAATATATAGAAAAATAATCACAGCTCAATATTATGCCATAAATAATATCAACCAATCAATACATATGCATATTCATATATTCTCCCCCTTTTTGTCATAATCAAAAAGCGATAACAATAGATTCACGTAGAGAATATAAAATGATAACAAATGTGTCTTGCATAATTTCCAAAAATCAGCTTTTATAAAATAAATCGAATATTAAAGATATGCAATATAACTCACTTTGATCATATATATATCAGCAAATATCCAATAAAAATCACGGATGCATCATGAAATTCACGTACCATTTTTGTCATAATAAAATGATAATATCAATACAAGATTTATCAATGACAAAAAGTAATAAAAGATGCACTAACCGGATTTTTTAGAACAAATTCTGACACATTTACCTTTCCTTCCATCCATAATAAGATCACGATCAATCCAAAAATTTTTTTCCATAATTGATCAAAGCTCCCCCTCAATTTGTTACATTTTTGAGATGATCACGATTCTTTCCTTTTTCTTGGATTTGCTTTCTCCCCCTGTGATCATGACAATATTTGCGAATAGAAATAATTGTTGCTTGTGCACGTTGAACAGAATATTTTTCCAATATTTCCTTTGTAGCAACAACATCTGCAACGATCACTTGCATTTTGAAATTCGAGGCAAAAATTTATTTTCTTTAACCAAGCTCATCTCGAATTTAACCTGCATAAACTTAACAAACTTTTTCCACAAATAAGCTGTAATAATATCCACGTAATATATAATACCCTTTCTTCAAATAAATAAATTGAGTAGCATATGTAAAATTAAAATTCAGAACTACTCAACCTTCCGTACGATACATAAGGGATTTCCTCAACAATTTGCAAAAATTTTGCATAAGGAATGGAATTTTTGGACCTCCAGAAGATAGTATAGAATTTTCATAATTTTCAGATCAAGCTTACCAAAATTCATATGGAAGATTCTTTTGTTACCTGCAAAATCTTGTATAATAGATAATCATCTTTGCAAAAATGTCACGTAATATATTCCTTTAATTTGCAGATCAAACTTGCTAGATAGAATATATCTTCTAAGAATATAGCAAGAATATCTATGAATATGCAATATTATCTTTCGAGATCAAAGAGATTTCCTTGAACATAAATCTCAAAAATATTATTGATGCACATTGCAAAAATAAAGCGGATATTTCTTTCACGTGCCAAATCAAATAAAAACTTGCAATGCCTTATATTTATGACAAAAGATATAAACAATCATCCAAAATTATGATAAATGCACATAGAAATTTGTAAGGCCGAATGATTAAAAAAAATTTCTCTTACCCAAGGTATATATTTGCAATATACCATTAAAAAAAATCATTACCAATCTTCACATGAGATGCATTTCTGATTGCATCATGATTTGCATAGATTTGCGATCATTCATCCCTTAAAGAATTTCGTGCAATCAACTCATTTCCCTTTTTGGTATCCATCAATTTGGATCCTTCCATGACGTTAGAGCAAAATATATAATCTCCAAATATTCTTTCTTAATTCATCATAACAAAGTATTCAAAAAAAGAATATTATGCACAATGATATTTTGAAAAATAAATTCTCACTTAGTCATAATACAATAAAAACATAGAGAATAAAATTCCTTGAGTATCTAAAAATATCTTGCATCATAAATTAATATAATGTAAAACAGATTTTTATTTGGCAAAATATGATAAAATCTGAGAGTATAAAATCAAACCAAATAAATTCATTTGTCTTTAAGCATGATATCAAAAATGATCACACGTATCAAATTAAATCTCGTCACATAAACAATTCATGCGATTCTTTTTTCAATAAAGCAAAATATGATCATTATAAAATCTCAATCAACCAAGGATATATCGAATATCAAGCATGATGAGAAATTGAGAATAAAAATATATACATTTCTTACCAAACTCTCTTTCTTCTTTCTTCTTTATATCTTGCAAAAATAACTCATCTTTTCTTTGGTACCCATTTTTTTCTTGGGTCCATGAGAATTAGTAGAATATGTTGCTTTTATCCAATCTTTCTTAACCGATCTCCAGACTTTATGACAATATTTCTCAAAGTGTTCCAAATCTCCACAATTTGAACACTTGAGGGCATTTAGACCAACATGTTTTACAAACACTTTTTGAAAATGATTTTTGTAAAATGCCTTTGAAGGTTTTTGTCTAAGTCTCTCTTTTACTTTAGGAAAATCAATTAAAGAATTATTTTCCTTATTAAAACCAAGTCCTAACTTATTATAGTAAGGAACTTGTTTAGAACGAATATGCTCTAATGTTTTTGATCTATTTGAAAATCTTGTCGAAATATTTGAAAATTCTTTCTTCAAAGAATCATTTTCTTTAACAAGCAAATCTCGATTTTCTTTTGTTTGTTGAAAATCTTTTTGCAAAATTTCAAAATTTTCTTTTTGAGAAAGATCCTGTTGCCTAAGCCAAGAATTCTCCTTTTTAAGTTCGGAGATCCTTTTAATCGAAGATTTGAGATTTAAGCAAAGCTCATTTATATACTTAAGAACTTTAGCAAGAATTTCTAAATGACTTACCTCGATTTCCTCATCGGATTCTTAAGTCTGTGTCTGAGTCAGACTCAGATTCTGAATGTGCCATTAAGCATATATTTTCTTGCTCATCATCTTCTTTCATGATTCTTTTCTGGACATTATGCTTGTATTGTCTTCTTCCATCGAATCTCCTTCCTTTTCTACTTAGCTTTTTGAATTTCTTGATCATAAAAGCAAGTTCTTCGTCATCCATGTCATTTTCTGAGTCTGTTTCATCAAAAACAGCATTAGATATTAAAGCAATGGACTTCTTACCTTCGGGATCTTCATCGTTGAGTTGTTCCACTTCATAGGATTGAAGAGTGCTAATCAATTCATCAACGGAGAGTGGCATAATCCTTTGAGTCTCCCGGATTGAGGTCTTTGCTTCTAAATAGATAAGCGGTTTTGGAGGCATTTGAAATTCACTAATTTTGTCATCTTCAAAACATCATAAGGGATTTCCCTAACAATTATTAATCGGCACATCGGGTGGGTAAATAAGCGGTTTTGGAGGCATTTGAAGTTCACTAATATCTCCTTCGAGCATTTCTAGGACTTTACTCATTGGTGGCCGATGGTCAGGATTTAATTGTATGCACCAAAGTGCTACTATTATCATCTTTTTATGACCTTCCTTTCCTCTTCTACAAATTCTTCCATTTCAACATTGGTACCTTTAGTGACTTGGTCGTACACCCATAAGGGAAAATAAATTTGGCTTGAGTGTTCTGCTTTTGCCTTTATATTCTTCCTTCTGCTTGCCATTTCCATGAGCAACATCCCGAAGCCATAAACATCCACTTTATAAGACACCCCACCAATGTTTTTGTAGAACAACTCAGGCGCCATATATCCTAGTGTTCCTCTTGCAACAGTCAATGAAACTATGCTATGATCCGAAGGATAGAGTCTCGCAAGTCCAAAATCAGAAATTTTCGGAGTGAAATTCTTGTCTAAAAGAATATTATGGGGCTTGATATCAAAGTGTAGTATTTGCATATCACACCCCCGATGTAAATATTCAATCCCTCTTGCCACCCCAAGAGCGATCTCATACAATTTCATGTAATCAAGAAACTTATTACCTTCCTCAGGAAAAATGTGTTTATCCAAAGATCCATTTATCATGAGATCATACACAAGAGCTTGTTTTGAGCCTTCAAAGCAAAAACCGATGAGTTGCACTACATTAACATGGTGAATTCTTCCAATTGTAGCCACTTCACTAATAAAATCTTCGCCATGGGACTTAGACTTCTTCAAAATCTTGATGGCCACTTCATTGCCGCTTCTGAGCATTCCTTTGTACACAGAACCATACCCCCCTTCACCTAGTTTGTATTTGAAGTTTCCAGAGATCTTCTTAATATTCAAGTAAGAGTACCTTATGGGCAAAAAGTTATTATGAGCTTGCAAAAATTCTTCAACGTTCTTGTCCATTGCTAAATGTCTCCTTTTGTACGTGTAGATTAGAAATATCGCGACAAATGGCATCCCGATTACAATTTCGCTGCACAGAAAAACACTAAAGAAAATTTTGATAGATTAACATATATTTTTTTTCAATTATTGTAAGAATAAATCATTGCGGCTTACCTAGTAGTACTATAAAATCTGCAGTTGTCCATATTGCAATATCATCGTGGACATCTGTGGAAGGAATGAATTGTGTGAAAAGGAATTGAAGGAAAAGAAGTTTGGAACATAAAACTCATGATGAAACAGAATAGTAGTAACCTACTTTGTCCAGGAGAATATAAGAAGTGGGATGTGTGCATATGCAAATCGATGAAACTAATAAGTTTCGTTTCACATAAATGATAGACGATAGAAGAAACTCCTTTCGCTTTGTTAGTGGTCAACAAATATAAAGAAACAATGATTTAATTAATAATTTTGTTCCTCCTATGGATGCATGAATACAATTTATTAAGGAATGTTAACGTGTGTCTCTCGTATTATTAGTTAAGTGACTAATTAAGAAAAAAAAAAACGTAAACTCTAGGACAGCAAAAAACTAGTCATTGAATTGCTGGCACAATAATCATTTTTTTTTTTTTAAATATAATAATGGAGTTCCGACCACCTTTTGTGAAAGGAATTATAATCTAGATCATGTACATGTGCAGCCGATGTGGGTCTGTTTGGGGGTGGCTTTCTACTATCACTTCTTCTTTTTCCTTGTCTCTTTCCACAAATCCTGCAACTCCTTTAATTTGATATTAATAAGTAATACCAACTTCCCAAAACCTTTCAAATACACAACGTTGATGTACACTATCTTGTATGTTTTGTCATAATTTTCTTGGATAATAAATATTCCTTTCATTTTCCGTTTTGAAGAGAAAGTAGCAAGCGAAAATGTGCAGAATCATGCAAAATTATGGTAAAATTATCTGGCAATTGGTGCTTACCGTTAAAGTAAAGCTTGGATCCGCAAACCTGACCTCCGTATAAGCTGTAAAGATGAAATCTATCGGAATGAAAGTAGTTACGGAGGTGAAAGTAGCCATAGAAATCAAAGTAGCAATAGGAAGTTTTCTTCGGTATACGACTAAAGGAGAGAGTGAATCCATCGGCCATGATGTTATGGATTAGCTCGTAGTTGTAGGAGCTCACATTAATCTGCTTGTAAGGCTCAAAGTCATGCGATACCCACGTCCAACCGCTAATGATGCAAAAATCCCTAACATCCAAAGCTTTTGGATTGACCAAAACATACAACTTCCAATTCGATGACGTGTTGGATGAGTATGACCCCTTAATGCACGAACTGGTACCAATGTAAAATGGAGAACTAACCGGCTTTGAGCAATTCACCATGACCAATGCAGCACCATCAATGATGTAGTATGACCCGCCTTTAATCGTGCGGGACGAGATCTGACCGGAGTTTATGATATCCCACACAAATGAATGACGGGGGAGAGATGAGCTGTTATCCTTTTGTAGCCCGTCATCGACCAATCTGATTTCACTAACGGAATAATCAATAGACTGCACATAGTATCGAGCCATCATGGATGTATAGAAAAGTGCGATTATCTTCACAAGTCAGCTCGTAATTCGAAATGCCACATCCCTTTGGATCGCTCTTCAATCAAACGGATAGTTTATATTGCGAATATCACCACAAGATGAAGTGCACCGTCGATTGCTTGGCCTAGCATTGCTAGTCATCACTTGCAGTAGAAGAAGAATAAGTAGCGAGACTTGATAGATATTCATGGAGCTGAGAGCATTATTCATGTCTCTGTTTTTCTTTGGGCAAAGAGGAATTGGTAAAGAATTGCTTGGTGTATGTGGAGAGGCACCCTATGAGAAGAATGAAAAGAGTTTGGATGAACCTTGTTTGATTGAAGACTTGGAGTCACCTTGTCCTATAGAAAAGCTCAAGTCAGTTAATGGAATAATTGCAATCAGGTCAAGAAATCAAAGAGGTTGACCCAACCTGAAGTCAGTCTTGGGCATGGCCCGGCGGCCAACCTTGATTGAGACCCCCCTAACCACCCAAGACGAAGTCCCATTTGATCTTTCTTCCTCCACATAATTGTTGGGTCCACAACCCTTCAACAAACAAGTCAACTAGAAAAAGGCAGCACAAGTATCATAAATTTCATACGACGTTCACTTGAGAATTATAACTTTTTTTTATCACTTAAGTGTCATAAAACTTTTTAATCATTTACTTGAGTCTCATAACTTTTAAAAAAAACATTAACCACAAGTGCTTCGGATTTTTAGCACTTTGGTGAACTATTTAAAAAAAAAATTGGTCATTAATGATCTATTAAAAGTTATGACACTCAAATAAATATTTTTTTAAAAATTATAATACTTAAGTGATCGAAAAAAAAAATTACCACCCTTAAATGAGTGCCATACAAAATTTCTAACACTTGTGTTGTTTCTCCTCCCCCACCCCCAGGTAATTTCTTCTTTGTTTGTTATCTCCCCTTATTCTTCCCCGACTCCCTTCTTCACCACGCGAGTCACGATCATGGGAAAATTGATGCGTTGTTTTGAGGAACAAGATCAAAACAAAACTAGCTTGCCTCATAACAACTTGTCCCCATGCCACGGTATAGTACATCAATTTTGACACAATAACTTGAAACCATGTTATATAAGTCCGCTCATCTATTCTTTTGAGGACAACGATAAGTCCATTGCTTGTTAGATAAGTCCAACGATCTGTTCTTGTCTACAATGATTTATTATGTTTTTTCAACACTTATATAGATTAGAATGACAATGTGATAATATGCAGAAACATAACCATCACAGACTGAAATGCAATGAGAATTCATATACAATTAGATTGGAAAATAGGCTATAATAAGGACTCACTAAATGGGCATCAGAGGATTCCCGCCCCATCTGTTATTGGGAAATATCAAGAAAGTTATACGGTTAATTTGACACTTTTACGCATGTGCAGGGCATACTACCTCAATGCTTTGTTTGGGAGAGGCAGAAGAGAGGAAAAAGGAGGTAGGTGAAGAAAATTTTTCTTTTTTCCTCCTATTCACTCTCATGGAATATTCAAAATTAGTTTTTTATGTCACGACAATAATTTTCATTTTTAATTATTTCTATTTTTTATAGCACATTGATATGGAATATTTTATTCTTATCTCTTCTCCAATGACATTTATTTATAGAATGTAGTAATGCAATGCGGGATTCCCAAACTTAAGATAATACTTAAACAAGAGGTCATACACTAAGAATATCTATTAGGATACATGTGCGAGTTGTATTAGAGAAAATCTCATAGGAAAATTTGTATAGTGTAAAGCAATTAATATATTCTAGTTGGCTCATAATTCATTAGCTTAAACTCTTAAAGGAAGATGGATCCAATTGGATATGCTAACTTGCTCGAATTTGAGCTCCCTCTTATCTATCTCCCTAAGTGAAAGGTATTGAATTTTTACTACATACCCTCAACAATATCAATGTCTAGAGGATAATTGATCCTCGGTTTTGTTGACAATGAATATATCCTAAGAGGTGACCATGACAATGTGCATGGGATAGATGTCCATTATTGAAGACATTTGGCAGTCCGACGGTATGTAGTGATCTACAATGATAAAATTGATATGAGGAATACATGCTAGACTTTTAGTTAGTGGAGGCATAGCTGTGGCTATCAATTAAACGAGGTTTAAATAATGTCTAATTTAGATTTGATACCGTCAACATTAGGTATGTTCAGCTTCGCGATGGTTTGATCATCAAAATCTTTTGAATTTTTCAATGGGTGTAAATTTTCAAGATGCGCTATATAAGTAGGTGAAGTTTGGGTCCACCCATTGAAAATTCAAATTTATAGGTGGACTCAAACCTCACCTACTAAATTTGAGTTTTTTAACCTCACCTCATAAATTTGAGTTTTTAATGGGTGCATCCAAACTTCACCTACTTACGTAAATTTGAATTTTCAATGGGTGGACCCAAACTTCACCTACTTATACAGCGTATCTTGAAAATTTGAAAATTTACACCCATTAAAAATTCAAAAGATTGAGGTTAAAAACTCAAATTTAGTAGGTGAGGTTTGAGTCCACCCGTAAATTTGAATTTTCAAAGGGTGGACCCAAACTCCACCCACTTACGCATCTTGAAAATTTACACCCATTGAAAATTCAAAAATATTTGTTTCGTATGAGATCTTTCTCCTCTTTCACCAACTCCTTCTGCTCTCTCCCCGCGATTGTTGGTTCCACATCCCATCACCAAATAAATCCGTCTCGCTTCCACTCTCCCCATCACTTCCTTCTCATACATTATCCTTTTTCTTATTTTCTTCTTCATTTTTTTTTTCCTCCTTCCTTCTTCTTCTACATCTGCTTTCTTCACTACACGAGTCACGATCATAGCATGATTGATGTACAGTTTGGAGGAACGAGATCAAAAATAAAAAAACCAGCTTGCCTCAAAACTTCTTATTCTCCATGTCATGAGATAGTATATCAGTTTTGACGCAATAACATGAAACCATGTTATATGCCTCCAGTCATCTGTTCTTTGAATGCAACAATAATTTTGTTGCTTGTTAGACAAGTCCAACAATATGTTCTAGTCTGCAATAATTTCTTATGTTTTTTCTGTAAGACTAAATCTAAATAAAAAATGATGATCCCGATTTATAAATTCGTACAAAATTTGGGGTTGATTTTTGGAAATATAAAGATCGACATACCTCCAACCATTGATGAAAATCTCCAAATGCAGAAAAATCCTAAAACCTAAAACAGATGCATGAAGCGTGATCGATCCGAAAAATGGAAACACCAGATTTGTATACGTCCTTGTTCCATTAGTCAATACTCCTCAAACATGATAGTGTGTTTTTTCTGTAATGATAAGATTTGGACTAAATAACCTGACGTTTTATTTCGTTTCTTATACTACCAATGTCTTCCATCAAGACCATTATGGTAACATATTAACAAGTAACTATCACGTAATAAACGTGAATAATAAATTGGGTAATAAATCGAAATCAATTGGAAAATACAAAATTTGGATCGCATTGAGAATAATAAAATATATTATAACATTCTCCTACTTAATCTCAGATATTCTATCAAATGAAATATTAACCTAAACTCACTTAAAATTCATGCTGAAATAAAACACATGAATCATGACAATGAGTCCTCTTAAAGCAAGTATTAGCTTTCATGTAAATGGAAACTAACCACAAATTCAAGTCCGTTTTCAGAAATTGAAGGTTCTGTCACGTCACAATAAATTTTAGGATCCACGACTCAGTCTCAGAATTTTCTGACACCCGATACTTTTTGGAAAAAAGTCATCGCCAGGTTGTTTTTGTGCGAGAAAAGGCCAAAGATGGTTTTTGGTCGCAAAATTTAGATGCAAGATGGGTAATTGGGTGAGGAAAA
Source organism: Eucalyptus leucophloia subsp. euroa (assembly GCA_017140325.1). NCBI lineage: Eukaryota > Viridiplantae > Streptophyta > Magnoliopsida > Myrtales > Myrtaceae > Eucalyptus > Eucalyptus leucophloia. The sequence continues at coordinate 4,394,577 of CM029478.1, read as the reverse complement.
TTATCAATTTGATAACTGATATACTAATTGAAATTATGGTGGCCAATTGAAAATGAATCAAGAGAGAATTGAAGAGCAATTGAAACATTGGCTAAGAAATTCATAACATCCCCTCACCCTAGCAATAATGGACTACTTGAGAGGTTATATAGGACATTTTTTATGGCCTATTGAAGGCCAAGTGTTTTTACTTGACCAAGAGTAATTCTTGAAGGATGTTTTGCAAAATATCAAGCCTTGGTGGAGCCCTCACTCACTCCTCCCTTATCCCTCTCTAGTTGCCGTCCAAAACTTGCTGTCCATCTTTCATTTGTGCGACAACCTCGATCTTCGGCACTTAAATATCATGTAATAAACATGGGTAATAAATTGGGTAATAAATCGAAATCAATTGGAAAATACAAAATTTGGATCACATTGAGAATAATAAAACATATATTATAACATTCTCCCACTTGATCCCAATATTCCATCAAACCCAATTTCATGCTTAGTCATTAGCAAGTAGAGAACTTCTAATATTTATTGAGTGCATTTCGGGATTTTTCCCGACCCGTTCTGGCGTCCAATTAGGCATAAAACACATGAATCACAACAATGAGTCCTCTTAAAGCGAGTATTATCTTCCGTGTATCACAATGCATTTCACCAACTCATATGTGATAACATAACTTAATGAATAAACATTATGTTTACTATAAGTCAAACATAATTATTTCTATCGATTTATAACTGTCTTCGCATGTGCTTAATAAATAAAAGGGTCGGCAACATAGTCTTAGGATATTGAATGTATACAATTGCATTGAGAAAAACATTGCAAATGAATACAAGTCTCACAAATTCTTCTATATAAAGAAAATTTTACATAATTGAACCAATGCCCATTCTGAATACATTATTCTTATAATTTAGTAGTGGCATGCATTTAATTAAAGAATCGGTTATCATCAATCTAGTATTTATGTGTTCTATGACTACTTTATTCTCTTTAATATGTTCGTTAATGGCTAAATACTTAATGTCCATATGCTTACTTGGACTATTATTTTTTTAGTTCTTAGTCATGAAAACTACAGCTAAATTGTCACAAAATATTTTTAAAGGCCTAGTAATGAAATCCACAACTTTAAGCCTCGATATGAAAATTTTCAATCACACACCATGTGAGGTGGCCTCAAAATAGGAAACGAACTCTGTTTCTATAATGAAAGTAACAATCAAGATCTATTTCGCACTTTTCTAGGATACAGCTGTGCAATCAAATATAAAAATGTATTCCAATGTTGATTTATGGGAATCAACGCAACCAAATTAACAAATTGACCTTTTTCTTGAATCCGACTAAGAGACGCGGCTCAGTTGACATAAAGAGATGCTTGAGCTGCGTCGGGTCGACCTTTCCATCTAAATTGTCACGCATGAAGAGTATAAAGGGATCGATTTCATCTGCTGCCAACACAGAAGGGCATTGCGCAACCAAATGGCAGAGCTCGAGGCCACTGAGTCCAACAGATTTCAAAGAGGCAACACGAGCCCACAGTGAACCGAAAGACTTCAGCCTCAAATCCAAGTCTCAGGTCACGAGAGATTCGGTCTCTCTCTCTCTCTCTCTCTCTCTCTCTCTCTCGTAAAGACGAGTTCTCGAAATAACACATAGAACGCCCCGAAAAGGAAAGACTTTAACAAGGAGTTCAATCAAATATTCGAATTGCATTCAAGGACACGAACTGTTTGACAATTTGTCTCTGAGAGTCACTAACCCCATTCGAACTAGACATTAGATGATGAGTTGACGTGGCAGCACTGTACGTGAAGTAATGGTGCTCTCAATCCGACTCTGGACGGTTGACTCGAATTCAGCAAAAGGGACGACCTGGGGGAATAGGATGTTGCGGAGCGAGGGACTGAAGCTGAAGATGGCGAGCGCTGTGAGTGGAGAAAGAAAGCGGGAGGTCCAGGGCTCACCCCATTCCTCCCCTAGGAAAAGATCTCTCCTTGCTTGGTCATTAAAACAGGCATGTCATCCACCACAAGTAAATTCTGGACATCAAGTCCAATTGCAGACTCCAAGTCCTTAGAAAGCGAGGAACCCATTCCTACTCCAACATTAGTTCGCAGTCCATGAAGCCCACCACCGAGAACACCATCACCTGTGCCTTCTTGCCCCCAAACAAAAACGTCCCCATAGCATCACCTTCATCATGACCAGAACAGACACCGGAAACTAAACTCATTCACGATCCCGCACCATCACCCTCGCTCCACACCTGCGCTGTCGACCCTCCATTCCAATCGAGTGAATCGAACGGGCCAGAAGAAGCAGAAGTAGAATCGAAGAATCCTAGCCTCTTCAAACTCCTTAGATGTAATCGACGCTCCTGCTCCTCCAGCTGGGGATGGAGCTCGCGAGGAAGAACTTGAAAGGAGTAAGGAGCGATTTGTTGGGGGCGGACAGGCTTGAGGTAACGGGGAAATTTTGGATGAAAATTGTTCACCGATTGTTCTTCAAGGTAACGATCCTCTAGTTCATACAGTTGTTCAGCATAAATCCGAGGTAATCATAAATTTTGGATAAAATTATCCGCCGATTGAAAATTTGGCCAGACAACAGTTCACTCATTTGAAACTGTGTTGGTTACTCCGAATTCCTATTTAAAACAAACTTCATTCCAATTTTATTTATTTTTAAATGCGTCTGGTTCGTAATTGAGATTTTTCTTAACTTTTTTTGGTGGCCCCTTTTCTCCATGGCCGATATCGAGTATATAAGCCAGATTTATGGTTTTTCATTAAAATGCTTTGAAATTCTAAAAATCCGTTAATTGAAATCACCGTAACCGAGTGATATAAGAGAAAATTGTAATCTTTCGATATTATTACTCGCAGATAATTTCATGTCAACTTTAAAATGAATTATGAGTTCTTTCAAATATAAACTTCATTGAATTATTTCATTTAATATCTTCTTTTTTTTTTTTTCGATTTTGATAATTCTAGCATAGATAGATGGTGTCCACTTTGTAAAACGTATACATATATAAGCCAAAATCAGTTGTTTTTTATATCGAGAAATCATATGGTGGCAGCGGCATGTATAGGAGCAAGATCACCAGTTATTGTTAGTTTTTACATTGGCATTATCCAAATAACGTAATAAGGGAGGACAATTCACAATGGCTAAGGACAATTCATAAGTTGAATCAGTGGTTCTTGATATTGACAAATCGTAAGTCGATAGTAACCCATTAAGCAAGATCGCATGTTATTATTAGCTTTTCAATTGAAATTGCCCTAATCACATAATGAGAGGAAAATTCTCGATGTCTATCACCTTCCATCACCGTTTTTGTCCTTGCTCTCTTACCAATTTATTTATCCAGTTGGAGGATGCAAGAGAGAAAAACCACAAGATACACAAGGACACAACATCAACCTAAGAGCTAGAAGAAGACAACCTCGAAAATAAGTCCCTCCCAACATGATACTAGGTTGCAGGCACAAATAACGAGTACATAAAAATATTTTCCAATCAAACTGAGGATGGTTCTCTAAACATGATTGCTACCTCCAAATAGAAAATTAGTAAAAACTGTTGAAGCACTTAATGGAGTTGAGAATGTTTATAGAACCATCTCGGCTTTGTCATTGTTCGCTGGCTCATCCAGTGGGTAAATAAGTGTTTTTGGAGGCATTTGAAGTTTACTAATATCTCCTTCAAGCATTTCTGGACTTTGTTCATTGGGGCCAATGGTCAAGGTTAATTGAATATACCAAAGTGCAACTATTGTCATATTTTTTTATTACCTTCCTTTCCTATTTTGCAACTTATTCCATTTCAACACTTTTTCCTTCATTGACTGCTCGAACACCCACAAAATAAATTTGGCTTGAGTGTTCCACAATGGCATTTACATTTTTCCTTGTACCTTCCATTTCCATGAGCAACATCCCAAAGCTATAGACATTTGATTTATAAAATACATGACCAATGTTTTTGTGGAACAACATGAGCACCATCTATCCCAAGATTCCTCCTACAATAGTCAATGCTACTATGCTATTAGAAGTGTAAAGTTTCGCAAGTCCAAGTCCGAGACTTTTAGAACGAAATTCTTGTCTAAAAGAGTATTGTGAGGCTTGATATAGAAGTGTAGTATTTGTATGTCACACCCCACGTGGGTATTTAATTCCCCTCACTATCCCAAGAGCAATCTCATATATTTTCATGTAATCAAGAAATCTCATATATTTTCATGTTATCAAGAAACTTATCACCTTCCTTAGTGAAGATTCATTTGAGATGAGATCATACACAAGAACCTATTTCGAGCCTTCATTCACCACATTAACATGGTGCATTCTTCCAACAGTAGCCACTTCACTAATAAAAATTGACCATGAGCCTCGGACTATTTTAAAATCTTGATGGTGATTTCATTGCCACTTCATGCATTCCTTTGTACATAGAACCATACCTCCCTTCACCTAGTTTGTCCTCAAAATTCTAGTGATCTTCATGAATTTGAGTAAGAGTACCTTATGGGCAAAAAGTTGTTAGGAATGTGCAGAAATTAAGTTTTGTCCAAAAGAATATGAGTGCATGCGTGCATTTACAAATAAGTGAAAATAATGAGATTCATTTACATTGATGATAGACGATATAAGAAACTCCCTTTGCTTTGTCAGCAGTCAACAAATATTGAGAAACAGTAATTTTCATTATGAATTAATAATTTCGTTCCTACTGTCGTGACCCTCCAGCAAAGTCTCAGTAATTTGGCGTGATGACTCAGTGGCAGCATCCGTGGGGCAACCAGCATGTTACACCTCGGCAGTAAAGATGGTTCAGCAATAGCAGCGATCACGCATGATGAGGATCGAATGAAGGCGGTGAGAAGGGGATGACTACATCTTCAAGGGGGCAAGCAAACACCAGCAGAAGCATGAATGCCACCGTGGCTCTTACCTAATGTGGAATAGACAAACTGAATCCCTCCTGTTGAACTGTACAATTAAAGAAACAAACTACTGAAACCCTTCGGGGACATCACCACATAACATGCTTGCTCTCTTGTAAAGCAACGACTTACAAACTCGGCAAACCTATAAGCTCTATCGGCCACTCGCTGGACAAATTCTACTAGCTCAAACCAAGGGCAGTTAGCTTGAAAATAGATCACTCCAACCAACTGGAATTGGCTCCAAGAATCTATTTCCACTGAAGTCCAGAACGATCAAGATGCTCATCTCCATCGTTTGCTCCGGCAAACTACCAATGAAGCTATTGCTTCTTAAATTTCAAAGCTTCAAGTCCCCATGAGAGACTACTAATACTTGCAGGAACTAAACTGGAGAAAAGATTACCTCCAAGAGACAAAAAATCTCAAACCTCTGAATTCACCTGAGAATTAAGAAACCTTCCTGGTAATTCCATTCACTTCGAGATAAAGCATTTGCAAAGCACTGCAGTTTCGCATCTCAGCAGAAATGGGCTCCACTAAAAAGGTTATTGATAACTCTATAAAAATAGAGTTATTTTACCTATTTTATGCAGTAATTAATGCATTATCCGTGAGAAAATATTTGGATTTCCTTCTGATTATTTGAATTTTCCTTATTTATGCAGAATAATGAGATATGGCGAGAATAAGGAAAAGAATGTCAACTATCAGGAATTCAAATAAAAGCAGCAGTGGAAGATAGATATCAAATCAGGAAATTCTTGATTTTGTTCCCTAATGTTATCTGCAAGCGTGGGGAGATAGATATCTTGGATATATCTTATAAATAGAGACAGAGAAAGCAGCTAGGTTTTTTTTTTTTGGAGAGAGAGGAGGAATTAGATCGTTTTTCATTCTTCTGAGAGTTTTTTTCAAGTACTTTGAAGAGAAGACAAAAGTGGTGACAGAATTCTTGTCCTTTCATTTAATATGCTGGGTTTGATCTATATTTTTATTTTTATTTCTTATTCTACTATGTTCTAATTTTCTTTTTGTTAGGCTACGATGTAGCCTAACCATGATGATATGAATTTCATGATTTTTATGTTTTACAATTGATTTCATTCACGTGAGTTATATATTATTGCGTTTATCGCTTTTGAGTGACTGGCCACCACTTGAATGATCTGATGTGCATGTTTGAGACCGAGAGGTGATAATATGCAATTGCTCATTATAATATATAACCATGAATTAAATGTGGATAGAAATATACCGCGTTATTTGTATAGCTTTCGGTAATAAGGTGATCCAAAAGACTCATTGTAAACTGGGAATATTCATAGTTTTTAATGCACTCATGTTTATTTTAATTCACATAGAGATATAGTGGATTAATAAGCTGAGTAGGTTTGCTATACCTAGAGATAGGATAGTAAATAGATTAGGAAATTCCGCTATCACATGTTTGATATCGTTCTTGTATTCACGACAATATGAAATTCATATCTAGTGGTTATGGTGAAATCAGATGCTCTAACATATTTATCTTATCGATTTACTGCATTTAGTCTACAAATTTCGTTTTTTAATTTATTCTTAATTATATTTTGATTTGTTAGATAAATTTTAGAATTAGTCTATTTTAGTATTTAATTGGTTTATTAATCATCGATCTCCGTGGGACGATACTTTATCTCATCATTATATTACTTGTTCGATACGTGCACTTGCGTTTAGAATTTTACGAACAAGTTTTTGGCGCCGTTGCCGGGGATCGTTTGTTTAATACTAATTAATATTGATACCAGATAATTCTAAGTTTAATCTAGCTTTCGTTTTGTTTTATTTTTCAAGGTGTACATCGGTTTATGACACGTAGCCAACAAGGGGAACTTATTGAACTTGATCCAGAAATCAAGCGTACATTCAAAAGGCGACTAAGAGAACAAAGAAATCACGCTAAGATGGCAGACGGCGATAATAAAAATCCACGTAGAATTTTAAGAGATTATGCTACGCCAACAGTTCAAGGCGCCACATCAAGTATCAGAAGACCTGCAATTCAAGCAAACAACTTTGAGATTAAGCCGTCACTTATTCAGATGCTTCAACAATCGGTGCAATTCAGTGGGCTACCAAGCGATGATCCAAACGCTCATATCGATGCTTTTCTTGAAATCTGTGACACCATTAAATATAATGGAGTTACAGATAATGCTATTAGATTGAGATTATTTCCATTCTCTCTTAGAGATAAAGCTAAGAGTTGGCTTTCTTCTCTTCCTGCAGATCAATTACTACATGGAATGATATGGCTCAGAAATTTCTTGGTAAGTTCTTTCCACCTGCAAAGTCTGCAAAGATGCGTAACGATATTACTAATTTTATGCAGATGGATAATGAATCATTATATGAAGCATGGGAAAGATTCAAAGAATTTCTTAGGAGATGCCCACATCACGGACTACCCGTATGGATGCAGGTACAAACTTTTTATAATGGCTCTAGTGCAAATCTTCGTTCTATGATTGATGCAGCTGCAGGGGGACTTTAAATAATAAAACACCAGAAGAAGCCTACAATTTATTAGAAGAGATGGCGTCCAATAGTTATCGTTGGCCTACGAGAGATTACCAATGCGAAAAGTTAGCGGAGTTCATGAAGTTGATGCTTTTGCTGCAATTGCTGCACAATTTGAAACACTCAACAAAAAGCTAGATAATATGAGTGTTTTAGCCATGAAAATTCACAATTTGACATGTGATTTTTGTGGTGGAGGACATGTTAGCACAGAGTGTCAGGTAGGTAATACTTTCAAACAATCTCATGAAAATTCTAACTTTGTTGGGAATTTTAACAGGTCACAGAATAATCCCTACTCCAACACGTACAATCCGGGATGGCGCAATCATCCAAATTTTTCATGGAATAATCAGAATGTGACAAGACCACATGGATTCAAACAATCAGAAGAGACAAAGTCAAATTTAGAAAACATAGTCACCAAACTTGCTAACACAACTCATGACTTCATCAAAAGCATGGATGTGAGATTTCAAAACCAAGAGGCTTCAATCAGAAATTTGGAGATGCAAGTGGGTCAGTTAGCAAGCATGATGTCAGGAAGGCAACAGGGTTCTTTGCCGAGCAACACAGAGAAAAATCCAATTGAAAACATAAAGGCTATTACCCTGAGAAGTGGTAAACAAGTGGGAGAAGAAGAGATTGTCAGAGACAAAGAAGAGATGATCAATAAACAATCGAAGGAGACAAGCAAGAGTAAACTTTTTCCAGATAATCCCAAGTCATATGTGCCACCAATTCCATTCCCTCAACGACTCTAGCAGCACAAAATAGATAAGCAATTTTCTAAATTTCTTGATGTATTTAAAAATTGCACATTAACATTCCTTTTACAGATGCTTTAGCGCAAATGCCTAGTTATGCAAAATTTTTGAAGGAGATTTTGGCAAACAAAAGGAAACTGGAGGATTATGAAACTCTAAAGTTAAATGAGGAGTGTTCAGCCATCCTACAAAACAAATTGCCTCCGAAATTAAAAGATCCAGGGAGTTTTACTATTCCTTGCACTATTGGGGATTCTTACTTTGAAAAAGCATTATGTGATTTAGGTGCTAGTATCAATCTGATGCCTTATTCTGTTTTTAAGAAATTAGGATTGTGCGAGGTAAAAGCAACCACAGTGTCACTTCAACTAGCTGATCGATCAATTAAATATCCGAGAGGTATTGTGGAAGATGTTTTGGTAAAAGTTGACAAATTTATCTTTCCTGCAGATTTCATAGTTCTTGACATGGAAAAAGATTTTGAGGTACCACTTATCTTAGGTCGACCTTTTCTAGCAACAGGAAAAGCTCTTATTGATGTACAACAAGGGAAGTTGATCCTTAGAGTTCAAGATGATCTTGTTTCATTTAATGTTTTTAAAGCAATGAAATATCCATCTGATGATAATTCTTGTTTTAGAGTTGAGACAGTTGACAAGTTGGTGAATAAGGTTTTTCAGGAAAATATTTTTGAAGATCCACTTGAAGCATGTCTGATTCAACTAAGAGACAAAGATATTCAGAACGAGGAGATAAAGGAGTACGCAAATTTCATGGAGGCAATTCCACCATATTCAAGGCGAAAGGCAATTAAATTTGAAGAGTTGGGACAACACATTACAAAGCCTAAACCATCAATTGAAGAGCCTCCAATTCTTGAACTCAAACCCTTACCTTCTCATTTGAAATATGCTTATTTAGATGGAGTTTCTTCTTTACCGGTAATTATATCTTCTTCTTTGACAGATTTGATGGAGGAGAAATTGCTCGAGTATTAAGAGAGCATAAAGGTGCAATTGGATGGAAAATAGCTGATATCAAGGGAATTAGTCCTTCAATTTGCATGCACAAAATTTTGATGGAAGAGCAATATAAACCCACTATCCAACCTCAGAGGCATTTGAACCCGAAGATGCAAGAAGTAGTGAAAGCTAAGGTAATTAAGCTACTTGATGCAGGTATCATCTATCCTATCTCTAATAGTTCTTGGGTAAGTCCTGTACAAGTTATGCCAAAGAAAGGTGGTATGACTATTCAAAAAAACGACAATAATGAGTTGATTCCAACTAGAACAGTTACTGGGTAGCATGTGTGTATGGATTACAGAAAATTAAATGATGCCACTAGAAAATATCACTTTCCTTTACCATTTATTGATCAGATGTTAGAAAGACTTGCAGGGCATGAATTTTATTGCTTTTTGGATGGATATTCGGGGTATAATCAGATTCCTATTACACCAGAAGATCAAGAGAAAACTACTTTCACTTGTCCCTATGGTACTTTTGCTTTTAGAAGAATGCCCTTTGGTCTTTGTAATGCACCAGCTACTTTTCAAAGATGCATGATGGCTATTTTCTCTGATATGGTTGAAAAATATATTGAGATTTTCATGGATGATTTTTCTGTTTTTGGCCTATCATTTGATTCTTGTTTAAATAATTTGGCTTTGGTCTTACAAAGATGTGAGGAGACTAACCTTATTTTGAATTGGGAGAAGTGTCACTTTATGGTGCAGGAAGGAATAGTGCTCGGGCATAAAATTTCTCGAAATGGAATAGAAGTCGATCGAGCCAAAGTGGAGGTCATTGCAAAATTACCTCCGCCAACATCTATGAAACTTGTCAGAGGATTTTTGGGGCATGCAGGATTTTACAGGCGATTTATAAAAGATTTTTCAAAAATTGCTAAACCTCTTTCTAATCTTTTGGAAAAAGATGCTCCTTTTAAATTTTCTGTTGAATGCATGCAGGCTTTTAACACTTTAAAGGAGAAGTTAATTTCAGCACCAATCATGGCAGCACCAAATTGGGATTTACCTTTTGAGCTGATGTGTGATGCTAGCAATTCTGCAGTAGGAGCTATTTTAGGACAAAGGAAGAATAAAATTTTTCAAACCATATACTATGCCAGTTGAACCTTATCAGGTGCACAATTGAATTATTCAACAACAAAAAAGGAACTTCTAGCGGTAGTATTTACTTTTGATAAATTTCGTTCTTATTTAATTGGCTCAAAAGTTATAGTTTATTCTGACCACTCTGCTCTTAAGTATCTGCTTGAAAAGAAAGAATCAAAACCCAGGTTGATCAGGTGGATTCTATTGCTGCAAGAATTTGATTTAGAAATCAAAGATAAGAAGAGGACTGAAAATCTAATTGCAGATCACTTATCAAGAATTCCAAATTCAAAGGAAGAGGCAAGACCAATTTTGGAAGAGTTCCCTGATGAGAAATTTTTTTCCATCAAGTCAATTCCTTGGTATGCTGACTTTGTAAATTATTTGGTGAGTAATGTTCTTCCTCATGAATTATCATATCAACAGAAGAAAAAATTCTTTTCTGATGTTAAAAATTATTTTTGGGAAGAACCTTTCTTGTTTAAAGTATGTACAGATCAGGTCATAAGGAGATGTGTTTCAGATGAAGAGAAGGCAAACATTCTACATCATTGTCATGATAGAGAGGCAGGTGGCCATTTTGGTGCCACAAAAACTGCAGTCTGCAGGTGAAGAAAGATTATTGCAACTGAATGAATTGGAGGAATTTCGCAATGAGGCCTATGAAAATTCTAAGTTGTACAAGGAGCGTACAAAAAGATGGCATGACAAGCACATATTCAGAAGAGAGTTTAAAATTGTTACACAGGTATTCCCATATGGAACAGTTGAAGTTGCGCATGACACTGAGGGTACATTCAAAGTGAACGGTCAACGTTTGAAGCCCTACTTCTGTGACATCCTGAAACTCGACCCCGTTTCGATAAAGTGAAATGTGCATATCGTCGGCGCGCCTATAGTCCTTTTTCTCTGAGCTGATCACTCACGAGTTAGCTAACCTATTGGGTGAAGCCGTTAAGGGATATAACCGCGGTAAAATCCCTAAAAGCTACCTAATTGGTTGGATTGGACTAAAATCGCGTCCGGTCGATTTTAATCATGAAATTTAATTCGGTTTTGGGAATCGAATATTCGGACGTGTCACAATTCATTTTTAAGACATTGTCTCATCGTTCGTCAATTTATTGACGAGTCCGAAATTTCAATAAAGAAATTATCGGAGGAAGAATTGAAGACCAAAAAAAAATTAGAAAGGGAAAGAGAAAAGAAAAAAATAAGAATAATGCTATCATTTTATTTGTTTTTCTCTCTCTCCCTTTTCTCTCTTTTTCTCTCCCTCTTCTCTCTTCTCTCCCCTCCCCTCGTGCGTTTTCCCCACCGACCGCCTACCCCTTTACCAATTTGAAATTGGCTTCTCTCTCTCTCTTTTTCCTTTGACTAGTCAATCTCTCTTATCCCTTCTTCTCTCTCTTATCTCTTCTTCTCTCTCCTCTCTTCTTCCCCATCCCATGCGACCGAACCCCTTTTTCTTTCTGGTTCGTGAAAACCAGAAGCGGAGGAAAGGCAACAGCTCGCTGGAGCCAGCCACCGTCGCCGCCGTTTCGCCGCCCGCGCCCACGCATCCGCCGCTCGCCGTTCGCTCCGCCAGCCTTCGTTCCCTCGCACCTAGGTGTTTCCCCGCGACCCGACCCCTGCAGCTTCTGTTCGGTCTCGCCCCACCGCCGGATTCTCCACCCAGCTCCGACGGCCGTGTGTGCCTCCCGGAGCTCCGCCCATCCTTCCTGACTCTTGCCGCCCCCATCCCTCTCTATTTCTCTCTGTTTTGCAGCGAACCAGCAACCCCGTCGTGTGGGTTTCCAGCCGGTTCGTGGTTGGTTTCGAACCGTTTCCGGGCCTCGGATCCGTGAGTCGCTTTGGGAAGAATCGTTCCTCGCGTCGCCCCCGTCGGATTGATCCGATTTGCGCGCGATTTGGTGAGTAATCTCACTAATCCATGATTAGTTGGCTAATTATGCTTAAGGTTGGTTTAGTTTTAATTAATTATGTTTAGGTTGTTAGATTAGAATAAATTAGCAATTATTAGTCAATTGTGATGCGATTTAGATAAATTGAATGTGTAATTAGCAAGTAGACGTGGTCTACTATTTATTGGAAGCATCTCGGGAATTTTTCGACCCCTAATCGGGCTTCAATTTGGCGATTCGGGCCTAAGTGAGATTTTTGGGCATTTAAATATTAATTTTCGGAATTAAATTAAATAATTATTTATTTTCCGAAAATTCAAGGGAGATGGTCCGGAACCGAAATATTATGCGGATGACTGTGGTGAAGTCTGTTTATTTAATCGGGCTTTATTTTGAGCTAAATTGAATTTTTAATATTAATTATTTAATTTTCGAAATTAATTAATTATTTATTTATTTCCTGAAAATTCAACTGGGATGGTCCTTGACCGGAAAATTATGCTGATGACCGTGGTGAAGTCCGTTTATTTAATTGGATCTTATTTTGAACTAAACAGAATTTTTAATATTTAATAATTAATTTTCGAAATTAATTAATTATTTATTTATTTTTCGAAATTAAGTTTGAGATGGCCGACGACCGAAATCTCGTGCTGATCGTCAGCGCAATCCATTTATTTAATTAAGTTTTAGAAATGGGATGAATCATCATGAAATGCACGGAGCTTGATGATTAGATATATCACTCGGAGAATGCACATGGCTCGGTGACGAAGTATGTCGCCTAGGAGAATGCATGTGACTCGGTGATTAAGTTTGGCATCTAAAAGGACACGTGGACTCGGTAATTTGATGCATTACCTCGGAGAATGCACGTGGTCCCAATGAATACATTTGGCATCTAAAAGGACACGTGGGCTCGGTAATTTGATGCATTACCTCGGAGAATGCACGTGGTCCCAATGAGTACATTTGGCATATTGAAGAGACACGTGGGCTCGGTGACTTGATGCATCGCCTCGGAGAATGCACGTGGGCTCGCCGATTCAAAATGGCATTTTAAAGGGCACGTGGGCTCGGTAAATTAATGCATTACCTTGGAGAATGCACGTGGCTCGGTAATTGGTTTTATCAATTGAGACTGTATAGCAATAGCTTGAATGACCGAGGAATGGTCAGTCTGTTATGTAATCGACTAGGTCGATTGATCATTGATTTGATTTGATGTCGTGGATTGATTGACTGATTAGAAATGACCGTGAGTGGTCTTGTTGGCATTTAATCGACTAGGTCGATTTAATCGATGCTTCGATCAATGATATGATTGCTTGGGTGCCTATTATGAATTGTACTGACTTGCAGGTGGGATATGAGGCCAAGGTACGTCTTCTGCCCTGTGCGTGAATAGGCAGCCTATAGTATAATGGTTTACTAATTGGGCTTAGTGGGGTAGAACTCGCTGAGACGTAGTCTCATCCCAGTTTGGGGAAAAACATTTCAGGATCCCGTTGAGGAGCTGAGGAGGAATCTGAGAAGGAGAACTCGGAGGTGAAACCTAAGTAGAAGGATTTTTGGAAGAAGAAGATAATACCGAGAGAGATTTTGAGTATGACCCGAAGGGATTGAGATTCCATCTTCTTTTGTGAACTCCAATTGATGTGAATAGTTATGAAGTTCTCTAGTTGATGTTATGTACAAAATTTTATAAATTTCAATATGAAAAATATGGCCCTGCTTTTCTATCCCATCGTTTTATTGTCTGGGGATTTTAACTGCTTCCGCATGTGCTTAAAAAAATAAAAGGGTCGGCGATACATTGTCCTGGGATATCGCATTATAAAATCGACCAAGTGAGACGGATGTGTGCGTGCACGAGGATCGGGCGTGACATCCGATTTAAGTGGTATCGAGCGAGGTTGAAGATTGGAGTGATAAGGAGCGTTGACCATGGGATAGTTAGTAGGAAAGGCCTTTAAATTCATACTGGTGCATGTCTATATTAGCTGAATGCTAGAATTGTTTGTTGTCTGTGGATCGCTCACCTTCTAATCCATTGTGGATTTGGAAGACGGGTTGCAGTGTAAAGACTGAACCATGAGTGAGCAGGAGCTGAGAACTCCTAGTAAGAGGACAATGTCCTCTGTGACTCGAGATAAAGCACTGACAAAGGTCGGTACCCGAGGTGGTTGTGGCAGAGTGTTGGCTCTGGCCAGCTCGAGTGTAAGAGTATCACCGCAGGTTGGTACTAGTGTAGCAGCATCGAATGATCCTAAGTTCGATAGGATCGTTCTGATGCTAGTGTTCCTTGGGAATTGGATGAGCCAGGAGGCTCAAGATCAAACTGTCGTCAGTGTTGCAACTGCCGTTGTTGCTTCACCTGCTGAGATCCAAAGTGGAGATGTGATCCGGGAGCGAGTCATTGCATTCGAGTCGAGGTATAGATCCAATTCAGGCAGAAATGGAAATCGGTCAGGGAAAAGATCGAGGTCGAGAGTGGTCCTAGCAAACTGATGGGGCAACCAGAAAGAGTGTGTGCTGTCACTTGGCAGGAGACAGAAGACTCACCTGATAAGTGTCAGAATTGTAGAAGGAAGCATGGATGAATCCGAAGTCTGAATATGACTAGAACCTGTTGTGATGATGACCAGCGTGGCCATCAGGTGAAGGACTGTCAGTGGAAGTCTAAGGTGACATAGACATCGTTACTGCGGCCAAGAAGGAATGGGAGTAGAATGGACCTTGCACCGATCAGAGAAAGAATGTGTTGGAAGTGATTTTATCAGAGAAGCGCAGTAGAGCTTTGTGCTGAGTTGGTAGAACTTAAATTGTTGACGTAAAAGTAGAAGAGAGGAAATCATTAGCAACAGTTATGCTTGATTAGTTGCTGAAGTGTGAATTTGATGCCACATGAACAGTGTGGGCTTATGAAGCATATTGTGATAATGAATCATGGTCATGGAGTAATCCAGTTTAGCCTATTAACATGTGAAAGTGTTGAGGTTATTGAGAGTCGAAAAGAATCTTCGATTTCATTAATCTCGTTGGCTGGAGGCAACTTGTTTGTTAGATGAAGGTTGCCAAGGTTGCTTGGAGATTGTCTTAGGTAGGACAGATTGAAGGACTAGAGATAAAGGACATCTCAGTGGTCTAAGAATTTCTAGATGTGTTGTCACAAGAACTGTCAGACCGTCGTCAGAGAAAGAGATAGAAATCGCGATCGAACTAGCACCAGGATAGAGCCACTCTCGAAGGCTTCTTACCAATTGTTGTTGTTTGAATTGGTAGAATTGAAGATGCAGATGTGTAGATTAATGAATGAGGAATTCGTGCATATCAGTGCATCACTTTGGGGAAACATCAGTTGTGTTTGTGAAAGAAAAAAAAAAGATGGTTTGTTGCGAGTGTGCAACGACCGTCGTCAACTTAATTAGGTGAAGATCAAGGACAAGTGTTCTTTGCCAAAGATCGATGAATGGTGTGACTAGTTATAAAGAGTATTGATGTTTTAAAGGTCGACTTGAGATTATGAAGTCATCAGTTACGAACCAGGAAGGAGGTTGTACGAAAGATAGTTGTTCGTACTTGATATGATCTTTACGAGAGTATTGTAAGATCGTTTGGCCTGGTAAACACTCCAGTTACTGTCATGGATTTGGCAAACCGAGTGTGCAAGGAATATCTAGGTCAGTCGTGATCGTGTCGTATAATGATATTCCGTTGTATTTGAAGAATGCTAAAGAGCACAAGAGATGTCTGAGAATGGATAAGGAATTTCCATGCACCTGATCAAGACCGAATCAGTTATCAGTGGACTAAAACCAACAACAGTGACAGAGATCAGAAGTTTTCTGAGGTTAGCAGGTTATTACAGACGGTTTGTGGAAGGGTTCTCATCGATAGCGTCGTCTCTGACAAAGCTCCTGAAGAAAGAAGAGAAATTTGTATGGTCAGACAAGTGCGAGCGTAGTTTCCAAGAGCTGAAGGAAAAGCTGACTACCACACCTGTGCTGACGATTCCATCTGGTCCTGGAGGATTTGAGATCTATAGTGATGCGTCATTCAGGGGATTGGGTTGCGTGCTGATGCAATATGGCAGAGTTGTTGCATACGCTTTCCGGCAGTTGAGACCTCATGAATTGAATTATCCGAAGCATGACTTAGAACTCGCAGTCATCATATTTGCGTTGAAGATTTGGAGGCACTACTTGTGCGGAGAGAAGTTTCAGATCTTCACGGACCATTAGAGTCTCAAGTATTTATTCTCTCAGAAAGAGTTGAACATGAGACAGCGTCGATGAATGGAATTATTGAAAGACTACGACTGTGACATTCTATATCACCCGAGAAAGGCGAACAAGGTTGCTGATGCATTGAGTCAGAAGTCTTCAATAGCGTAAATCTTGGTTAAGGAGTTGAATTTAATCGAGAAAACTCGAGATTCGAAATTCAAATTTGAGGTAGGCCACCTCTCAAGTTTTATGGCCACCCTCAGAATTGAGCCGGATGTCCAAGTCAGAATCAAGCAACTCCAACCGACAGATCCAGACGTACAGAAAATTCTTCAAGAGGATACAGATAAAAGAAAGGCTGATTTTCAAGTTTCAGATGATGGGGTACTGAGGCTTCATGGACGTTTGGTTGTACCTGACGATGTAGAGCTTTAGAGAAGAAATTTTATCTGAAGCACATCGTAGCAATTACAGCATTCATCCTAGAAGCACTAAGATGTATCAGAATTTGCGTCAACACTACTGGTGATCAGGTATGAAGGCGGACATCGCCAAGCATGTGGCTAAGTGAGATTTTTGGGCATTTAAATATTAATTTTCGAAATTAAATTAAATAATTATTTATTTTCCGAAAATTCAAGGGAGATGGTCCGGAACCGAAATATTATGCGGATGACTGTGGTGAAGTCTGTTTATTTAATCGGGCTTTATTTTGAGCTAAATTGAATTTTTAATATTAATTATTTAATTTTCGAAATTAATGAATTATTTATTTATTTCCTGAAAATTCAACTGGGATGGCCCTTGACCGGAAAATTATGCTGATAACCGTGGTGAAGTCCGTTTATTTAATTGGATCTTATTTTGAACTAAACGGAATTTTTAATATTTAATAATTAATTTTCGAAATTAATTAATTAATTATTTATTTTTCGGAAATTAAGTTTGAGATGGCCGACGACCGAAATCTCGTGCTGATCGTGTCAAGCGCCAGTCCGTTTATTTAATTAAGTTTTAAATTGTACTGAATTGATTTAATTGTGGATAATTACTTTAGAAATGGGATGAATCATCATGAAATGCACGGAGCTTGATGATTAGATATATCACCTCCGAGAATGCACATGGCTCGGTGACGAAGTATGTCGCCTTGGAGAATGCATGTGACTCGGTGATTAAGTTTGGCATCTAAAAGGATACGTGGGCTCGGTAATTTGATGCATTACCTCGAGAATGCACGTGGTCCCAATGAGTACATTTGGCATCTAAAAGGACACGTGGACCGGTAATTTGATGCATTACCTCGGAGAATGCACGTGGTCCCAATGAGTACATTTGGCATCTAAAAGGACACGTGGACTCGGTAATTTGATGCATTACCTCGGAGAATGCACGTGGTCCCAATGAGTACATTTGGCATATTGAAGAGACACGTGGGCTCGGTGACTTGATGCATCTCCTTGGAGAATGCACGTGGGCTCGCTGATTCAAAATGGCATTTTAAAGGGCACGTGGGCTCGGTAAATTAATGCATTACCTTGGAGAATGCACGGGCTCGGTAATTGGTTTTATCAATTGAGACCGTATAGCAATAGCTTGAATGACCTAGGAATGGTCGATCATATGTAATCGACTAGGTCGATTGATCATTGATTTGATTTGATGTCGTGGATTGATTGACTGATTAGAAATGACCGTGAGTGGTCTTGTTGGCATTTAATCGACTAGGTCGATTTAATCGATGCTTCGATCGTGATATGATTGCTTGGGTGCCTATTATGAATTGTACCGACTTGGGTGGGATATGAGGCCAAGGTATGTCTTCTGCCTGTACGTGAATAGGCAGCCTATAGTATAATGGTTTACTAATTGGGCTTAGTGGGGTAGAACTCGCTGAGACGTAATCTCATCCCAGTTTGGGGAAAAACATTTCAGGGACCCCGTTGAGGAGCCGAGGAGGAATCGAGAAGGAGAACTCGGAGGTGAAACCTGAGTAGAAGGATTTTTGGAAGAAGAAGATAATACCGAGAGAGATTTTGAGTATGACCCGAAGGGATTAAGATTCCATCTTCTTTTGTGAACTCCAATTGATGTGAATAGTTATGAAGTTCTCTAGTTGATGTTATGTACAAAAGTTTGGTTATAAATTTCAATATGAAAAATATGGCCCTGCTACCACCGCCCGCGGTGGAAGCGTTGGTTAGGGCTTGGTACCCCAAACGCAGGGGGAAGGGTTCGAACCTCCGTGGAAGCGATGCTTCAATGCATAACGCGCGTCTTACCTGCGCTTGGGGGTCAGCGGTGGGGGCCCCCGGCGCTCCAGGGTTTACTCTCCCCGCGAAGCGGCGTTCGGAGGTTCCCTGGGTCACCAAAAAAAAAAAAAAAATGGCCCTGCTTTTCTATCCCATCGTTTTATTGTCTGGGATTTTAACTGCTTCCGCATGTGCTTAAAAAAATAAAAGGGTCGGCGATACATTGTTCTGGGATATCGCATTATAAAATCGACTAAGTGAAACGGATGTGTGCGTGCCTGAGGATCGGGGCGTGACAACTTCGAAGGTGGTTACAACAAGCAGAAGACCACCATTGAACTTCATCCTTCATAATAGTGACATCTCGAGATAGTTTGGCTGAAAACTATAAAGCAAGCGCTTCTTGGGAGGCAACCCAAGCATTTTAATTATGTTTTTATTTATTCTTAAGTTTATGTTTTGCAAAAAAAAAAAAAAACAAGATTAATTTTTCTCTATTTTATCCAGGTTAATTTTTAGGGAGCACCTTTCAAGAGTTTAATCATCAAGATCATCTATGGACTTATCCTACAACTAGGGAAGTTTTCTTCTTCCTATTATATTCTTCGCATTGAGGACACTGCTTTATTCAAGTTTGGGGGGGCGACAAATTTTTGGATAATTTTTTTATCATGATTGCTTTCCTGGTTGTGAATTTTTGCGATTCTTAGGAAAATTTAAATTTTATTTAAACTTGCAATTGAGGTGTGAGTTAATCTTAATTCTGATTATGTTGATCCACTTATCGAGCATTAAAAGTCCTTACTTTTTGAATTATGTGTAAATCTAGAGAACATTCATGTGAAATATGTGATTTTCTTAAATTTCACCCAAATCTTAGAATTTGTTTGATTTTCTCTTTAGGCGAAATCCTAAGCTAAATCTAATTGAGAAAATGATATAGGCAGTTTTTGGATCGATTGAGCCTTTCAAGCCAACCTTATTTATTTATCCCTAGTCACCCCGTTGAGCTTTAATTATTACCCAATTTTTCGTTGGCACCCATATATGTTTAGCCTAGCCATGATCAAATTATATCCTTATCCCATGCCCTATGAACACGTTGATTTTCTTTTGGGATAAAAAAAAAATTATTCGAGCTTGATAGAAATTTGGAAGGAATGATGGAGTAAAAAGAAGAAAAAAAAAGTGATTGCAGTGGTTGTTTGGGGTGTATTGTCAAAAAAAAAATTGCTTTTATGGTTCCCTTTCCAACTTTCAATTGAGTGAGCCTTTTGGATACTCAATGAGTTGGAAATTTTCATGTTATATTAGGAGGGACTTTGGGAGAAACTCCACCATAAAGCAATTAAAAAAAAAGGAAAAAAAAAGGGGAATGATGATATATGACGGCAGAAAAATTATCTTGAAGGAGTGAAATTGGACAGTGACATTGGCTCTAATTAGATCCTAGAAATCAACGTGTTGATGGGTGATTTGAGCTTAAAATTCCCGTCATCTCACCTTTAGCCCAGCCTTGCATTACAACCCGAGAAAAGTCCTATTGATTTTTGGTTGGATAATTAGCTTACATTAGTGGAGAGAGGAATGAAAAGCAAACTTATGAGATTTGGTCATAATTATTGAGAATTTTTGAGAGATTGCATGTTAATGTGAATTTATTTGGATTGCATAAAATTCGAAAAAGATGAGGACTCACACACACACACTTGGATCATATAGTTATAATTGGTCTTAACTTATAAATTGATTTCAATGTTTGGATGAAATTTATGTTTTTCTTTGAATTGTGAATTTGAGCAATTATGGAAAGATGTCATAGAGAAGGTTGTTAGATTTAGTATGTGTTATGTCTTACTTTTGCTTGAGGACTAGCAAAATGTTAAGTTTGGGGGTTTAATAACTCTATAAAAATAGAGTTATTTTACCTATTTTATGCAGTAATTAATGCATTATCTGTGAGAAAATATTTGGATTTCCTTCGATTATTTGAATTTTTCTTATTTATGCAGAATAATGAGATATGGCGAGAATAAGGAAAAGAATGTCAACTATCAGGAATTCAAATAAAAGCAGCAGTGGAAGATAGATATCAAATCAGGAAATTCTTGATTTTGTTCCCTAATGTTATCTGCAAGCATTGGGAGATAGCTATCTTGGATATATCCTATAAATAGAGACAGAGAGAGCAGCTAGGGTTTTTTTGGAGAGAGAGGAGGAGTTAGATCGTTTTTCATTCTTCTGAGAGTTTTTTTTTCAAGTACTTTGAAGAGAAGACAAAAGTGGTGACAGAATTCTTGTCCTTTCATTTAATATGCTGGGTTTGATCTATATTTTTATTTTTATTTCTTATTCTACTATGTTCTAATTTTCTTTTGTTAGGGTTACGATGTAGCCTAACCATGATGATATGAATTTCATGATTTTTATGTTTTACAATTGATTTCATTCATGTGAGTTATATATTATCGTTTGCTATCGCTTTTGGACTCGCCACCACTTGAATGATCTGATGTGCATGTTTGAGACCGAGAGGTGATAATATGCAATTGCTCATTATAATATATAACCATGAATTAAATGTGGATAGAAATATACCGCGTTATTTGTGTAGCTTTTGGTGATAAGGTGATCCAAAAGACTCATTGTAAACCGGGAATATTCATAGTTTTAATGCACTCATGTTTATTTTAATTCACATAGAGATATAGTGGATTAATAAACTAAGTAGGTTTGCTATACCTAGAGATTGGATAGTAAATAGATTAGGAAATTCCGCTATCACATGTTTGATATCGTTCTTGTATTCACGACAATATGAAATTCATATCTAGTGGTTATGGTGAAATCGATGCTCTAACATATTTATCTTATCGATTTACTGCATTTAGTCTACAAATTTCGTTTTTTAATTTATTCTTAATTATATTTTGATTTGTTAGATAAATTTTAGAATTAGTCTATTTTAGTATTTAATTGGTTTATTAATCATCGATCTCCATGGGACGATACTTTATCTCATCATTATATTACTTGTTCGATACGTGCACTTGCGTTTAGAATTTTACGAACAGTTATTCCTCATACTTAGGTCCTTCAGTCCGTGTCTGCTCCGAGCGAAGCTATTCCTCTAAGGCATATCATCAAATAGTCACCGCGCAGTATCCATTTGACCTCATTGGATCAATAGCTAAGAAAGCTTCCCCATACCTCATCACAGAGAGAACAAGAACAATGTCTTCCCCTGAAGGAGGCATATAGATTCCTATTAGTCGCGGTAGATAGACGTGCCCTGGTTCAATCAATAGAGCTGTACCCGTTTCGAATGTCCACAGCCGCTTCATTTGCCACTATAATAACTTCCGCCTGAAGGTTTGATAAGAATGGATAAATCATGCGATGGTAAGGATCATGGGGTTGTGAAGATCCAACCGTTCAGGTCACTTAATCATTTTTCGCCAATGCCAGAAGGCCGAACCCGCTGGCACAGAGTCGCGATGCCACGTCGCGCAGCATCAGGCGCGTAAGAGGCGAAGGAGAATAAGGATATCGGCGGCTGGAACGCGAGAACGCTTGAGCGTGCGATGAGCGTGAGCCGCGGATCGTCAAATTCCTACCATTGAGCTCGAGAGCTTCGTCTATGGAGGCTGAGCTTGCTGAGGAGAAGATGACTCCATTAAAAAAAGGAAACTTTCAGTCCTGTAACTGAAATCCGGCGATGGAGAGAGAGCTTGAGTTGGAGATGGTGGATGGTCGTCCTTGTCTGAGCTAGGGCTACTGTGCTTGATGGGCTTAAAGGAATTGGATCTAACCATTTGCGTTAAAGCCCAAATGGAATGAATGCGGCCAGAATCCATAAATGAATCCTTCCTTAAAAATGTATATTCAATTAGTTCGTAAAAATTTAGATGTCAATACCTATTATGGTTACATAAATACTATTTTTCAAGGAAATTGTCAAAAGAGTGTCATGATTGCTACCGCTGATGAAATACATTGCTCGGAAACAACATGAGTTACAGTGCGCATTTTAGTCCACTACCTTCGGATTTTATGCAGCCGTTTGCTGAGTGAAAACTAGTGACGAAGGCCTATTGCTTTCCCTGCTCTGACAAGTGCAATGCCATATGAGGAGAAGCCTTGCAGAGGAACAATATGGAGCTAAGACGTACGGCAAGAACGATGCCCCATTTGATAGAAAACATTTTCCTCTCCAAAAAGTCGATGCAATACTTGCGAATGCTTGATCATTGCATGAACCCCTCAAGGATCATGCCTCTTGGTTTCAAACCGTTGTTTGCTCACGAAAGCTGCTCTTGTTTCTTCTCAATCACCAATTTCCTAAATTTATCCACTCTGCAACAGCCTGGGAAATGTTGAAGCAACATATGGCATGAACTCACATGGTTGAACTTGACGATGTAAAAGCATGAGAAATTGCCACATCCAAAAATGCGGAATAACTATAAGTCGGAGGCATCACAAGCAAAATTGCCAAAACAAAAACCACACAAAATATTCAGCTAATGAATGAATTATGGGGCATCAGGACTGCATATCGGGAACACTCAGGATAGAACAGAACATACATATCTAATGTCTGAAAACTGCACATTCCAGGAAAATCCAAAGGCGAAGCATGATTGTTTTCAATTCCATGAATCATATTGCTGAGATATTGTGAGCTTCATTTGAGGTCTTCTGCTTGGTATTCCGACAGTAGGAGTACCAAATCTATATACATTTCAGGACATGATATTTACATTGTTGGGCTTGCTAGGGAAATAATAGAATCCCAGTTCAAGTAACATAGGAACAAAGGAGAAAATCTAAAATGGAGATTCAATTTACACAATGAATGAGACAATTTAAGAAGCATCGTTGTCAGTAGTCATTGCATGAGCATGTTTAGTCCCTAAAATGGTGGAACTGGTTTGCATCCCTTACAACCATACATCTTCTGGTTGCCAGGGAGACATACTTGATCGCAGAATGACAATCTCTGCAAATGCGGATATTCTTAAACACCCTGATAGATTTTGGACTGGAGTGCTTATAAAGCTAAAAACAACAGCAATTTTTTCACTGTTCTGGAGCAAATATTGTTCCTTTTGTCCCTTCTCCACATCATGAAGAACAAATTCAGTAGTCAGAACATAACCCAGTTTCTTTATTCAACTAGCCAATCAGTCTAGTCATAAATCTCCTGTGCCTTTGGGCATGAAGCGTCACCTACGTATGTTACTTGTGAACATTATTTTTCATTTGAATCCAACTACAACTGGCTTCTTTTGTAAGATATTTCAGTTTCATCTTCTTTCTGATTGCTCTGCATCTTCCCAAGACCAGCCGAGGCATAAATATTTGATAGCAAAACATAAGCAGCAGGGTAGTCCCATTCCTACTAAAATATCATTGTTGCAGCTTGTTTTGCAAGTTCAACATTGCCGTGAACTCAACAAGCTCCAAAAAATGTACATCAGACCTGACTAGTGTATCTGCCCTGAAAGGCATTGAATTTATAATCTCATGGGAAGGATTCCGATCCACCCAATACGTCCACCATGCATGCATAGGTGGTCAATTCTCTCATCTCACAGAAAACTCGAAAAGCAGCTTCTAGGTTTCCCCACCTTGAATGCGCAGTGATCAAAGCATTGGAAATGCACTGATTTGAGTCCAGCCCTGATTTTACCATCTCCCATGGATTTGCTCCCCTTCACCAATAGCGCAGATACAGGCAGCTCCACCTAAAAGGCTGGCAAATGTAGAAGCACCCATTCTGATTCCTCTCTCCTCAATTTCATGTGGCAGTTCAAAGGCTTCATTGGACTCCAAGCTCTTGGCATAGGAATCCACAAGGGCATTATGAGAATTTAAATTATTTTCAAATAGTGTCTCAAAAGCTCTCTGAGTGTCTTCCGTGTGGTGCGACTGAGAATATGTGCTAATAAGAGAATAACCCACGCAAGTATCACCAGCAAAGCCCAATCTTGTAGCTAGCGTGTATATTTGTATCCCCATATCTACATCACAAGTACTTCCACATGCCTTGAGAACACTAGCAAATGCGAAATGGTTCAGCCTCATGGGACCTTTTATCATTTTCGAAAAAGAGTTTGATACTCCACAGGATTATCGCTGTCTAAGACATCACGTTATGATCTTGCACCCAATCAAAAACCTCTCTTCAATCATGAAGCGATCCACTAGCTACACACTTCAGGTACATGTCCACCGAGCTGCATCTAACATAGACATCCGAAGCCAATCCAGACTGTATAACCCAGCATTGCAACTGCAACCCCAGCGATTGCAACTCCAACTCCGAAATTGCTGACAAAACAGCTTCGAGTGTAGATCTATCTGCCACCGTTCCACTCACAAGCGTATCGAGAAACAAATCAACAGCTTTCTTGGACAACCCACCAGAGTACATCTTGTCATCATCAAAGTCCAAGCAACTACACTCCTCTCAGGCCTTTTCTCGAACACCTTACGAGCTGAAACAAAATCAGCACTACCCTTTGCGAACATGTCAATTAAAATGCACACCCAACGCACACATCATAATTTACGTAGCCGCTTTTGATTATAAACCCCGAAAATTGTATCACCAATTGATGCATTCTCCGGAACTGAACAAGCCGAATAACCACCACGAAACAATAATCGTTAGGGAAAAGATAAACCATCTTCAAGCATATGAAGGAAAGTTTCAACCGCTTCAAACTCCAAGAAACCAAGCCCCTTTTCTGACCCATGTCCATAAATATCCTCTCGCCCTCGGCCCAGTCATTGCATTTTGAGTAGAGACTGATGAGCGAGTTGAGAATCCCCGAAGTGGGCCTCGAGCTGGTACCGAGCCAGCGCGCGATGGACCCGCCTCCGAGAGCGAACAGACTTGAGGAGGAGAGAGAAGGTGCGGAGGTCGGGATGGGACCCGTCACGGGACATGAGGTCGGGGTGGGAGATTGCTCCACGGAGGTCGCCGCCACGGTGGTGGGGGTGATGAGGCGGCGGTCGAGGGGCGAGAGGGGGAGAGGTTTTGGCGGGAAGGAGGGAGCTTTGATATTGGACGGTGGATGGAAGAGAGAAAGAGACGCTTTGCTCCATATCAATAGAGCATACTCAGGAAACGAGAAATGTAAATAGATAGCCACGAAGGCAATTCTTCTGCAAAATGCAGGAATTAACAAACGCTAAAATCAATCCGCTTATTTTGCTTTTCATTCGTACGTGGAGAAAAAGAAAATCAGTCATTGCATGATTTCGTCATTGTTAGGTGATGGTAATGTTTTGTCATTCTTTTCTTTTATCGATTCCACAAATTTAGTGCACAAAAAAAATCAAGAGGAATGGCTTTCTCCCCTCAAAAGTATGAGTACTGGGTGTTCTCAATTAAAATGCAATTAACTCTTAATATATTCAAAAAGAACAAATCAATCCTTAAAATTATCGAATTCGTATGTACATGTGGGCACCACATCATATGACAAACCAAAACTAAAAAGAAACAAGAAAGATAATCCAAAAAAAAAAAAATGAAGAAGAAGAAAAGTCGAAAATCAAAATGAAAAAGAAAAAGGGAACACGGAGATAGTTGGAGAAGTCTTGAAGGGGCGCCGAGCCCCGGAAAAGACTCCTACTCAACCAGAGAGGTCTGAGTTGTTGGTCATCACCACAAGTAGACGCTCAGATCCACCAGGGTCGGCCAACCCCAGCTAGGTGGCCGCAAGGGCCGATCAACCCTCACACGATGGTAGCGAGGGATGAGGTCTTTATATTTTTCTTAGTCCGGCACATGTAGCTTCTCCAATGTACCAAGTTACAGGTTTTAAAACTTCCACGAACAAAATGAAAGTGTTAATACTCATATGCATTATGTTGATAAGTTACAGGACTTTTCTAAATAATTGTCCCATTTTCTTTTGATCGTTTAAAATTAGAGCTAATGTGAACTTCAAAACAATATGATTGTCCCATCACTATTTTCTCAAGAATTTGATCAATTTTCGATCCATATAAATGAATTGTGTAGAAAATAAAATTTTGTCGCAATTGGTGAATAAAGAATTTGAATTTGGGCGAGCCAAATGCTGAGCGATTTTTAAATACAATTACCACAAATAAAAACTACTCGGCGACCTGAGCAATCGAGGAAAAAAGATTGATTTACACCAACTCAAAGAGGACATTGGACTACTAGCAAGTACATGTTGTTGGAGAAATCTTCTTGAAGTGTTTTGAAGCTGACAAAACGTTTCCATCGCCTAGTCGAAGGCTTGACTACGCTATTTAAAGTCGAAGACCTCCGACAGCCGGACTCAAGACTCAAAGTCTATCCTCATTGACGCCTCTAATCTGTGAAGAAAGGTTGTCCAAACTGGATGTTTCATTAAGGATATGACCTTATCGACTGGAGAAGATCTCTTGGCTAGAAAAGACATAACGGAATCCTTTGATTAATCGAGATTGACTCGAAGATTAAGGATCCGATGATTGCCTAAATATTCTTGGAAGGTTCTACATATGGAAACCGAGATCCTGATTGTATGGGCGAACATGATTGATGGGCTATTGACACGTTCCTTTAATAGCTCGAATAATCATCCTAATTGATTCCGTCCAACGGGTAGATTGGAGAAATTCCTTTGATAAGTGCCAACGGGTATGATGGCATAAAGGAGTATATAAGGAAGACGTTCTAAGTTGTTCGAGGTGTGCGCGATAGAAGAATTCGAAAGTCTGAAGCTTCTTGTTTGTTTAGACAATTCCTTTGAGCGAAACTTTGTATACAAAAGAGGGTCTATATTTGTGAGATACCTTGAGGAGGTGTGGTAGAATATCTACACTGTGGAATCAAGGAAAAGCTGTGCTGTAACTTCTCTTTTGTTCATAGTGAAATCCAGCTAGTGGGCTGTCAGTGCGGAAGAGTGGACGTAGGCTTAAAATAAGCCGAACCACTATAAACCTTATATTCAATTTTCTCTTCATTACTCTCTTTACTTGGATCGTACTTCATTTTGTTAATCAATAGGGAACTTCATTTCTATCGTTTGCCTAGAATCGCTTCCGTATCTCGATAAATTGTTTGTGCACCTATTCACCCCCCTCTAGGTGCTTATACTAGCTATCTCAATTGGTATCAGAGCTCGTGTACTCACTTTGTTTGAAGTGTTTTACTTCAGAGTTAAAGATCCATAGCTAGTATGTTAGCTCCAAGGCTGGTAGAAGGGCAAAGCAACACCAGACCGCCTTACTTTGATGGAAATGACTACAACATATGGAAAAACAAGATGAAGGCGTTCTTAAGATCAAAGGATCCTCTGGAATGGGATGTTGTAGAAAAAGGAATCGTTTCTAAAGCTGCATCTGTCTCAGAAAGAGGAAAAGACATGTTGAGTTTAGCGAAATGACTCAGGAAGAGATAATCAAGAGACAAGCTCTTGATGCAAAAGCAATTTATTCTTTATATTGTGCTTTATCACCTACTGAATAGAACAAAATATCTTCTTGTGATACAGCCAAAGAAGTCTAGGATAGACTACACATTACCTATGAAAGAACCGATCGAGTGAAAGAGACTAGAATCAACATTCTTCTCGGTCAACACGAAGCCTTCAGAATGAAATCGGGAGAATCTATAACTGACATGTTTAGTCGTTTTACAGAAATTGTGAATGGTCTTGAAAATCAAGGTCAACCGATTTCTTATCCCATAAAAGTAAACAAGCTACTGCGTGGACTCTCCAAGGATTTCAATCACATAAAGACCTCAATCAGAGAGACGCAAAGAATCATGCCACTGTCTGTCGATGAGTTGGTTGGGACCCTTCAATCTTATGAAGTGGAACGAATCAATGAAGACGAAGATCCTAAAGGTAAGAAATCTATTGCATTAAAATTTAATGATAATTATGATGTAACAGATTTTGAAGACGACATGGATGATGAAGAACTTGCTCTCATGATAAGAAGATTCAGAAAGCTGAACAGAAAAGGAAGAAGATTCAATTCAAATAAACAAAGTCTTCAAAAGCAACAGACCAAGTTTGCTGAAGATGAAGAATCAAACAAAGATGTAGTCTGCTTTGAATGTAAGAAAAAGGGACACATCAAACCCAACTGTCCTCTTCTAAGGAAGAAGAAAGGAAAAACTGAAAAATATCGAAAAGCTCTCAAAGTTGAAACCTTGAGTGATACAGAGTGCGAAGATAGTGATGATGATTATGCCAACATATGTCTAATGGCACAATCAGATTCATAATCAAACTCCGAGACTGATTCAGATTCAGAAAGTGAATTCGAGGTAAGTAACTTCAAAATTTCTATCAAAATTTCAAAATACATTGATGAATTATGTTTTAGTCTTAAGACTTCTCTTAAAAGAATTTTCGAACTCAAAAAGGAAAATTCGGCTTTAAAACAACAAGAGAATGTTTTGGAAGAAAAAGTGAAATGCTTAGATCAGGATGTTTCTTCTCTCAAAGAAAGTGAAAATAATCTTTTAAAAGAAAATGCATTCTTAAAAAATGATATCTCAAATATTTCCAAAAGATTTTCTATAGGATCTCGAGAAACTAGAAAAAATACTTTCGTTCAAAGACCTTATTTCAATAAATCTGGTTTGGGAATGACTCAAAACCATTCCTTTAATCGATTTTCCTAAAGTGAAAGAAAGAATCAAACAAAGACCCACAAGAAATGTTTACAAAAATCATTTTGAAAGGACCTTTGTAAAACCAGTAGGTCGCAATGCTCTTAGATGTTCAAAATGCAATAGTGCAGATCATTTTGAGAAAGAATGTCCTATGGTTTGGAGACCTGTCAATAAAGTTTAGGCAAAAACTGCATATCATACTAACTCAAAAGGCCCCAAGAAAATATGAGTACCAAAAAAAGCTTGAGTCTCTTTTTAAATACAGGTCACTATCAAGAAAAATGTGAAATGGTACCTGGATAGTGGATGCTCGAGACACATGACAGAAATTCAAATTGCTTCATAAAGCTTGTTCAAGTGAATGGTGGAAAAGTCTCATTTGGACGAAACAGCAAAGGAAAAATAGTAGGATTTGGAACTGTAAAGATTGGGAACCTTACAATAAGCAATGTTTCTTTAGTTGAAGGGCTCAACTATAATCTGCTCAGTGTCAGTCAGCTGTGTGATGCCGGTTTTAGAATCAACTTTCAAGAGGGTATTTGTTCAGGAACCAGTAAAGACTCTACTCAATCATTCATGGGTCGAAGACATGGGAATATCTACCTCTTGAATGTGAAACCAGATGAATCGCAATGTCTAACTTCAATCCAAGATGAAGCGAGCTTATGGCACAAAAAGCTTGGGCATATTAACATGAAGCAGATAGCCAAAATCTCAAAAAGAAGCTTGTTCGTGGTCTACCCAATTTATCATACCAAAAGTCTGATCTATGTACACCATGTATATTGGGAAAACAGATAAGAAATTCCTTTAAACCAATAAATCAAGTTTCCACTAACCATGTACTGCAGCTCTTGCATATGGATCTCT
The DNA here is from genome assembly GCA_017140325.1 of Eucalyptus leucophloia subsp. euroa. Classification (NCBI taxonomy): domain Eukaryota; kingdom Viridiplantae; phylum Streptophyta; class Magnoliopsida; order Myrtales; family Myrtaceae; genus Eucalyptus; species Eucalyptus leucophloia. The sequence continues at coordinate 4,364,247 of CM029478.1, read as the reverse complement.
TCGGACCAACAAGAACGCAGAGCATTGAAGGTAAGAAATATTGTCTAGTAATTGTGGATGACTACTCACGATTTACTTGGGTATATTTCTTGGCAAGTAAGTCTGAAACTTTCTCTTAATTTGAAAAATTTGCTAAGAAGGTTCAAAATGAAAAGGGGTATGTCATTTCAAGTATAAAAACAGACCATTGAGGTGAATTTGAAAATCAAGATTTTACAAAATTTTGTGATGAATTTGGTTTTCAGCATTTGTTCTCCTCTCCATATACTCCAAAACAAAACGGAGTTGTGGAAAGGAAGAATAGATCTCTTCAAGAAATGGCTAGAACTCTTTTAATTGAAAGCAATATCTCTTTACGATTTTAATCAAGCAGCTTCAACATCATGTTATATTATCAATAGAGTTTTTCTAAGGCCTATTCTAGAAAAAACCCCTATGAACTATTCAAAGAAAAGAAGCCTATTGTTTCATATTTTCATGTATTTGGATGCAAATGTTTCATATTGAAAAATGCAAATGATTGAGTTGGTAAGTTTAAAGAAAAGTCAGATGAAGGTATCTTCCTTGGATATTCAACCACAAGCAAAGCATATAGAGTCTACAACAAGAAGACTCAAACTGTGGAAAAATCAATGAATGTCAAATTCCAAGACTCTATACAAAATGAATCTATTCAGACTCATCTTGAAGAGACTGAACCTGCTCCAGGCTCTACAAAGTCTAAATCACAAGAAGCAAATTTCAGACCTTGAAGGACTTTAACAAGTGACTGTTAAAGATTCAAGTGAAGGAAGTAACCATCAATCCGATAAATTAACAAGCAACTCGGAAACATAAGTCCAAATCATCCCAAAGATCTTATTATTGGCGACATCAATGAAGGAATTCGTACAAGATCCAAAAGGCGAGAAGAGTCTAGTGCTGTGGCTCTTATTTCTGAACTAGAACCCAAAAGCATAGAAGAAGCCTTATCCGATGAGAGCTGGATTAAAGCTATGCAAGAAGAACTTAGACAATTCAGAATTAATGATGTCTGGGAGCTAACTCCTAAACCAAAAGGTAAATCAATTGTTGGAGCTAAATGGGTTTTCAGGAACAAAATGGACGAGAAAGGAAAAGTCATAAGAAACAAGGCAAGACTCATGGCCAAGGGATACACACAAGAAGAAGGGATCGACTATGATGAGACTTATGCACCGGTAGCAAGGTTAGAAGCAATTCGTTTATTACTTGCATTTGCTTGTCATAAAAACTTCAGGTTATTCCAAATGGATGTCAAAAGTGCCTTCCTAAATGGATTCATCCATGAGGAAGTTTATGTGGAACAACCACCTGGGTTTGAAGACCCAAGGAAACTGGATCAAGATTCGACTCAAAAGGCCTTGTATGGCTTAAAGCAAGCACCTCGAGCTTGGTACGACAGACTAAGTAAGTTTTTAATTCGAAATGGTTTTGTTAAAGGTAAAGTAGACACTACTCTTTTTATTAAAAGAGAAAGCAAAAGTTTTATGCTTGTTCAAATATATATCGATGATATTATCTTTGGATCCTCTAATGAAAGTCTGTGCAATAAATTTTCTAAGACTATGCAAGATGAATTTGAAATGAGCATGATGGGTGAGTTAACCTTCTTTCTTGGACTTCAAATAAAACAACTGAAGGAAGGAACTTTCATTCATCAAGAAAAGTATGCAAATGATCTTGTCAAAAAGTTTGGATTGGTCAATTGCAAAAAGGCTGATATACCAATGTCAAGTTCCTTGAAGATAGACAAAGATGAAGGAGGAAAGAAAGTCGACCAAAAATTTCAATCAGACCCAAAAGAATCTCATTTAAATGCAGCAAAGCGTATTATCAAATATATTTCATCAACTTCAAGCTTTGGTCTCGGTATCCAAAAAGGGGAATCTTTACTCTTCTTGGATATTCGACGACGTTGCACCTTTGCTGGATGCGAGTCGATAGAAAGAGCACCTCGGGTACTGTCAACTACTTGGAGGCGGATGTTGTCTTGGTTTTCAAGAAAGCAAAGTACAGTCGCTCTCTCTACAGCAGAAGCAGAATATATAGCTCTCGGAAGTTGTTGTTCACAAATTCTCTGGATAAAACAACTAAGAGACTTTGGAATTGAAGACTCATGCACGGAAATTAATTGCGACAACACCAGCGCTATCAATCTCACCAAAAATCCAATTCTTCACTCAAGAGCAAAGCATATTGAGATTCGACATCACTTCATTAGAGACCATGTTCAAAATGGAGAAGTTTCAATTCAATTTGTTGATTCAAAAAATCAACTGGCGGATATATTCACAAAGCCTTTGGAGAAAAATCAATTTAAAACCATCCGTTCCAGACTCAACATTTTGAGGTATGAGAAAATCAAAGTCTAGAGACTTTTAGACTCAGACATACAAGACCTTGACTGTAAGTTAATATCTCTCTCTCGAATCTTATCTTGAAATGGTACGACGTCAAACTGTGGTTAATTATTGCTATATTTAATCGACGTAATTGTTACAACGTTTCCTTTTCGAAAAAGAAGTTTTTTTTTTAAATGACTATTTTCGCTGAAAAAGGACAGTTATTTTGAAAAGGCATCTTTTTATTTTCCTTTGAGATGGTTCGTATATCTCTCTTTTTAACCGATCGTGCATTGTTGATTTCCCTTCACTTTACTCTCAAAAATCCTAGAAAGCATCGATCTTCCATTCCCGTTTTCTTCCCTTGTTTAATCTTCGAAAAAGTTGTCATCTTTCTTGGGAAAGTCAAGCAAGAATCTTCCAAAAACCGAGAAAGATGTCGTCTTCAAGAAAGTCTTCGAGAATCGCAAAGGTGGGACCACGGCGAATGAATGAGGGGCCTACGCACTTCAATCTCACCGAAGAAGAAGTGTCTCCAGATCAGCAGCAGAGCCCACAACATTCTCAGCAGCGTCATTCTCCTCCATCTAGTCCTCAAGGCGTTGATCATCAACAAGAGGAAGAAATCATTGAGGATGCAGACCTTGTAAGAGTTCAAAAGCCCGCCTTTATTTATAAGCTGTATCGTGCTTTAAAAGGGACTCGTACTCCTTTGAACTATGTCGATGATTTTCTTAAAGACAAAGGATATGGCAACGAATATATCTTTTTGCGTAAAATGGAAAGTTTGGGAATTGCTCGTAAAGGGGTGGCAGAAGAAACCCTTGCGAATATCCCAAGTGATCCTCGTGATTGGGGAGTGAATCCTGTAGATGGGAATGATGATGATAAATTGTACAGCCAATTTCAACCGAGAATGGGTGTTGCGGCTGAAAATCGAGGAAAAAGGGGAGACTTGTTCAGATCGAAGGAACAAAAGGATTTGTACTCAAAATTGTTGAAGCGTGGGGTGATAAACCCTAGGAGTGTGGATTTTGATTTTTTGGATGCTGTGAATGTGAACTTGAGGGAAAAGTTCGGTTATCTTCAACTTGAAAAGTTCTGCTCCGTCACTACAGAGGCCTATGCTGAACTAACCGCATATTTCTATTCAAATCTTAGCTTCTTGGATGCGAATAGGGTCTCTTTCAGCGTCAAAGATCAAGACTTTGTTGTGGATATGGATATGCTGGCAGATGTGTTAGGAGTTGAGAGAGGAAGATATCGACCGATCAAAGTTTCTATTACTTGTGCTACATTGGAACTTGTTAAGGACAGGAGAACAGAGGAAAAGATTTCCTACTTAAGGATGAGTGCGTTCAACATCTTGCTTCACAAGATTGTGATCAATTGCCTCCGATCGAAATCAACTTCCAAGACTGATGTTTCAAGTTCAGAGGCAAAGCTAATGTATGCCATTCTCACTGGGAAAAGGTTTTATCTTCCTCACACTGTTATGTTCCACATGTATAGAGCCATGATGAAGGACAGAGGTCAACTTCCTTACCCAAGTCTTGTGACGAAGTTATTCAGACATCTGAATATTCAGCCTCCACAAATTTTTTGTGTTCGATCGTGCGATCATATGGTGGTAGGACTGAAAATGGTGACCAAAATGCGTCTGAAGGAATTGAACAAGGCATTGGAGAAATTTAAGGAGAAGACTCCAGTCAAAACTCATCAACCCTCTTCTTCATCAAAACGGAAAGGAAAGGAGCCCTTGGTTGCTTCAAGGACGAAAAGAAGAGCTCTCATTGTAGAAGATGAAGATGATGATGATGAAAACCTCACCATTTCTGCAATGGCTTTGAAGAATTTAAGTCGTTCTATTCCAGAGAAAGAATCGGAACAAATGACGAAAGTAACAGAGAAGGAAGCAGAGGAGAAGGAAGAAGAAGAAAGAGAAGCTGAAAAGGAAAGAGCTGAGAAAGAAGAAGAAGAGAAAAGAGAAGCAGGGGAACCTGAGGAACACTCTACTCCACCTGAAGGCATGGAAACAGGGGGAGATCAAGAGAAAAGAGGGAAGTCCTCATATCCTGATGCAAGTGAGGGAGTCAGTCGCTCTCCTGCAGACCCAGAGGACATTTATACCTCTCAATTTTCAGAGGAAGGTCATGATCATCGCCAAACCTGCGTGATTATGCTAATCTACCATCGTCTGCATTTACTCCATCGATCGGGCCGAAGCAAGTACTCGGGACGATAATGCAGCAGATTTTCGCAGAATTATGGATATTCTCTTGGAGATGCGAGGTCAAATTTATGCTCTGGGATGCGAGGTTCAAAACTTGCAAAATGCGGGTCAAGTTTCTTCATGTTCATTGAATGATCAGATCCAAGCCCTCACTGTTCAGATTCAGGCCAATGCCAAGGGTGAGGAGATTGCACAACTGAAAGAAGACTTGAAAAGGCTGGAAGGCATTGTTCAGTCTATGGGAGATTTCCAGCTTGTCCGCATTCCCAAGCAATCTTGACTTTATTCCATTTTCATCTCAACCTTTTTAATGCTGACAAAAAGGGGGAGAGATGCAAGATTTGAACAATTTGACTTTTAATCGTGTGGTTTGTTGGATTTTGTTGGATTGTTTTGATGTTTAACTCTGTTTGACTTTGTTTTTGTGTCTGAATGAGAACTGAACTAGACTTGGACTTGACTGCTTCTATTAACTACTATTGATATCTTATGGATGGCTTTATCGCATACTAGACTAACCTATTTTCTGTGGTTGCAGATTCTAGTGTTATTCATTTAGCCATTTATCTCTATAAGATATGCATATGTGTTTGAGAAATGTTTTGCAGGTCAAAGTTGTCCAAATCTACAGGAAAGTTTTGCCACCATCAAAAAGGGGGAGATTGTTGGAGAAATCTTCTTGAAGTGTTTTGAAGCTGACAAAACGTTTCCATCGATCCTAGTCGAAGGCTTGCAGACTCTGCTATTTAAAGTTTGAAGACCTCCTGGACAGCCCAGACTCAAGACTCAAAGTCTATCCTCATTGACAGTCTCTAATCCGTTGAAGAAAGGTTATCCAGAACTCGGATGTTTCATTAAGGATATGACCTTATCGACTGGAGAAGATCTCTTGGCTAGAAAAGACATAACGGAATCCTTTGATTGATCAAGATTGACTCGAAGATTAAGGATCCGATGATTGCCTAAATATTCTTGGAAGGTTCTACATATGGAAACCGAGATCCTGATTGTATGGGCGAACATGATTGATGGGCTATCGACACGTTCCTTTAATAGCTCGAATAATCATCCTAATTGATTCCGTCCAACGGGTAGATTGGAGGAATTCCTTTGGTAAGTGCCAACGGGTATGATGGCATAAAGGAGTATATAAGGAAGACGTTCTAAGTTGTTCGAGGTGTGCGCGATAGAAGAATTCCAAAGTCTGAAGCTTCTTGTTGTTTAGATAATTCCTTTGAGCGAAACTTTGTATACAAAAGAGGGTCTATATTTGTGAGATACCTTGAGGAGGTGTGGTAGAATATCTACACTGTGGAATCAAGGAAAAGCTGTGCCGTAACTTCTCTTTTATTCATAGTGAAATCCAGCCAGTGGGCTGTCAGTGCGGAAGAGTGGGTGTAGGCTTAAAATAAGCCGAACCACTATAAACCTTGTGTTCAATTTTCTCTTCCTTACTCTCTTTACTTTGATCGTACTTCATTTTGTTAATCAATAGGGAACTTCCTTTCTATCGTTTGCCTATAATCACTTCCGTATCTCGATAAATTGTTTGTGCACCTATTCACCCCCCTCTAGGTGCTTATACTAGCTATCTCACATGTAAGATGGCACATTTTGCAGCCCTCTTTAGCGAATATCCTATAGAAAACGAGTGATTTGGTTTATAGATGATTAACTGGATTAGCTAGAATTCACATTGGATGAACATATAGAATACGGTTATTTAATGAACTTAAACATACGTCCTGTGTATGAGATTGTATGGACCACACATTGAAACTATAAATGAAGTACAATAACACTTCGAGCTAAAAAAGAAAAGTACAATAACGCAACAGTAACCTAAGAGCTAGAAGAAGACAAAATGTAATCACCGGCAAACTAAACTAGCTAACCTCCCTCCTAAATAATACTATGTTGTGGGAAACAAAGCTTTTCCAATTAAACTGAGTAAGGTTCTAGACACCACTACTATCTCCAAATGGAAGACTAGTGGAAATTGTGAGAGTGCTTGATGAAGTTGAAAATGTTTCTAATTCCATTTCGATTTTATCATCGTCGACTAGCTCACTTGGTGGATAAATAAGCGGTTTTGCAGGCATTTGAATATTACAAATATCTCCTTCAAGCATTTCTAAGACTTTGTTCATTGGAGGCCGATGGTCAGGGTTTAATTGTACACACCAAAGTGCAACTATTATCATCTTCTTTATCACCTCCCTTTCCTCTTCTATAACTTCGTCCATTTCAACACTTTCTCCTTTATTGATGTGGTCATACACCCACAATGGAAAATAAATTTGGCTTGAGTGTTTCGCATTTGCATTTACATTTTTCCTTCTACCTGCCATTTCCATTAGCAACATCCCAAAGCTATAGACATCCGCTTTATAAGATACACCACCAAGGTTTTTGTAGAACAACTCAGGTGCCATGTATCCCAAAGTTCCTCTTGCAGCAGTCATTGAGACTATGCTATGATCAATGGGATAAAGTTTCGCGAGTCCAAAATCAGAAACTTTTGGAGTGAAATTCTTGTTTAAAAGAATGTTGTGAGGCTTGATATCAAAGTGGAGTATTTGCCTGTCACACCCTCGATGTAAATATACAATCCCCCTCGCCACCCCAAGAGCGATCTCATATATATTCTTGTAATCAAGAAACTTATCACCTTCCTTTGTGAAAATATGCTTATCCAAAGATCCATTTGACATGAAGTCATACACGAGAGCCTGTTTCGAGCCTTCAAAGCAAAAACCGATGAGTTGCACTATATTAACATGGTGAATTCTTCCAATAGTAGCTACTTCACTAATAAAATCTTGGCCATGGGCCTCGGATTGCTTTAAAATCTTGATGGCTACCTCGTTGCCGCTTCTCAGTGTTCCTTTGTACACAGAACCATAACCCCCTTCACCTAATTTGTGCTTAAAATTTCTGGTGATCTTCTTGATATTCGAGTAAGAGTACCTTATGGGCAAAAAGTTGTTATGGGCCTGCAAGAATTCTTCAATGTTCTTGTCCATTGCTATGTGCCTTCTTCTATACTTGTAGATCAGAAATATCGCAACAAATGGCATCCCGATTATGAATTTCACTACACAAAAAACAACTAAAGAAAATTTGGATAGGTTAGAATAGGGTTTTTTTTTTCATAATTATTGTAAGAATAAATTTAGAATAGGTTTTTTTTTGCATAAATATTGTAAGAATAAATCATTGCAGCTTACTTAATGGTACTAGTAAATCCCAAGTTGTCCAAAATGCAATATCATCTAGGACACCTGTGGAAGGAATGAATGATGAGAAAAAGAATTGAAGGAAAAAAAGTTTGGAAAGCAAAAGTCATGAGGAAACAGAATAGTAGCAAGCTACTTTGTATAAGTTAGAATTTATAGTCTACAAATCAATAAAAACAGAGCTTTTCATTTTTAATGAATAATTTTGTTCCTCCTATCGAAACATGACTACAATTTTTTTTTTTTTTTATGGATTGTTAACGAGTTGCTGTTGGATTATTAGTGAAATGACTAATTAAAGAACTAATTAAGAAAATTAAAAAAATGTAAATTCTATGCCAACAAAAAACTACTCATGTGGTTGGTCGCGCAAGAATCCTTTTTCTTTTCTTTTTTTTACAGTACAGATTTAGCCCTTCTATGGAAAGAAATTATAATCTAGACACATGTATACATTGACGTACACTGTCATGTGTATTTTGTCATAGTTTTCTTGGATATTAGATATTCCTTTCATTTTCCAGTTCCAAAGAGAAAGTAGCAAGTGAAAGAATGTACGAATAATGCAAAATTACAGTGAAATTTCAATGTCGATCAATACTTACCGCCACGATAGAACATGGATGTGCAAGCTTGACCTCTGTTGCTGCTAATAGATAAGCGCCTGGAATAAAAGTAACGATCGAGCCGAAAGTAGCCATAGATATCAAAGTAGCAAAAGAAAGTTCTCTTCCATGAAGACATATAATAAAGGAGATCGAATCCATCGGCCATGATGTTATGGATTTGCTTGTAGTTGAAAGAGCTATTATGAGCTTGGCCACCCCCAAAATCATGTGGCACGGTTGACGCCCATGTCCAACTGCTAATGGTGCAAAAATCCCGAACATCCAATACATGTGGATTGGCCAAAGCATACAAGTTCCAATTCGATGACGTGTTGGTAGAGTATGACCCCTCAATGCACGGATCGGTAGCGATGTAGAATGGAGAACTAACCGATGTTGAGCAATTCACAATGACCCATATATCGTTGAATGACCAGATGTCGAAGGAATGTCTATAGAAGTCATAAAACGACCATGAATGATGGGGGAGAGACGAGCAGTTATCCCTTTGTAGCCCACCATCAACTAATCTAATTAATTCTCTAGTATAATTGATAAACTGCACGTAATATTGACCATTAAGGAAGTTTAAAACAGTGCGATTATCTTCACAAGCCAGCTCAAATCTTGATACACCACATGCTGGAGGGTCGCTCTTCAATCGAAATGGGAAGCTTATATTACGAACGTCGCCACAGGATGAAGGAACGCACTGTTGATTGCTCGACTCGATATTGCTCGTCATTGCTAGAAATAAGACAAGAGTGAGTAGCAACACTCGACAAATATTCATAGAGCCGAGAGCAGTAATCATGCCTCTGTATCTAGGCACAGAGAAGTTGGTAAAGAATTGCTTGGTGTGTGTGGAGGAGGCGCAATATAAAAAGCTTAGACGATCTTTGTTAGATTTGGAGACTTGGGAGTCGCCTGGTCTTTATAGAAAAAGCCCAAGTCAGTCAACGGAGCAAATGTAAAAGGTCAAGCAATTAAAGAGGTGGACCCAAACTGAAGTTACATTATTAGGGGTACTTGGATAGCGGTCGGTTAGGGACCTTGCCGTAAGGGGTGCCACCGAGTAGAGGGCCTTTAACCCTCTCTCTCACTCATCCCAGGTGTGGGAGGCTATTTTACTTGCCTACCTGCTTGACAATAGCTAAAATCAAAGTCCTGATATAGTGTCTACCTTCACCACCCTGAAGCCCCCAAATTCCCTCATGTTTCTTTGTCTTCCTCACGGGTAGGGAATACATGGGTGACATTATAGGGTCTCCCATCCTAGGGTGGATCTCCCACCTACTTCTCCTTAAACCTTTTAAAAACTTGCTCAAATCCAAAGTTTCATTATCAAGGGAACCTATTCAAAGGATCTTCTTATACATTTGATCTTTCCTTCTCTGCTATCTCTACTTTGCTTCCACTTTCTCCGAGTGATTGTTGGGTCTACATCCCATCACTATCTTTCCACTTCTTCCCCACATTCTTAGAAATTTTTACATTCCATCCTTGGTGCTTGATCACTTAGATATCTATTCCATATTTGCTAAATTAAGTCACAAACTTTTGATGTAATCCCAAGTTTTTACAAGGTCAAATCATTTCATGAAATAAATTATCTCTATTTAAGGAAAAAAAACACAGCGTCATCGTCGACCTAGCCATGAACGAATGCATATTTGTCACGCAAATCTAAAAAAAATCCTTATATGAAGCTAAAATGTATAAATTATAGTAGTTACATAAAATACCCTCTCTCTCTTTTCTTTTTCGTTTTTTATACCGAGGAACCGCCGGAAATCACTTTTCGCTTACGCTAATTGGGATACACACGACCCCCCGGTGCTCGGTAGCACAGTAAGGTCTCGCCGCAAGCCACTATTTAGACGTAAACCTTGGGGGAAACTAGTACGGGACCCCACTACCATGGCCCCCCACTTAAGATGTGTTTGACAACGCAGAGATTTAAACTCATTCCCTCGGCGATGAGATAGTAGAGCACCAACCAACTCACTACCCACCGCCAGGTAAATACCCTCTCTTATACTCCGCTTAACAGAATAATAATATATATCCATACTATAATAGTACTCTTGCAATGCACGTGGCAAGAATGACAGTAGTCGCTGATACAGCTATATAAAGATGGGACCCATGAAGGGACAATTTGAAGCAATAGTGGGTGGTAATGACTTTGTTCATAATGATGGACGTGGCAGATAAGGGGGATATAATTGTTAGCCATGCTTCAAGAATTATTGAAGACAAAAACAACCCCAGTAACCTTTGATGTGGATTGGACATTAGTGCGTGCATTGGTGCAATCATTTCAAACGAGTGATCTCTTTTAATCTCGACTTCTAGTTAACTCTGGTCGATTGATACAATGAACGAAATCAGCCATGTGGATACAGAAGAAAACTTCAGTTTGACTATTAAATAAGAATTGATGAGCGGTGCCAGGGTGAGTTATTTATTAAACTTTGCGCAAAAAAAAAAAAGGAGCTTTTTTTATATTGAAAAGTAATAAAGCGAAAGAATCGACAGACTTGCTTTTTGAAAGCTCATGAGCATCATGCTTTCTCTCTTTTAGTTATAATTAGTTACAAGACTTTTATCGTGTGGTATGTAGCCGTTACTTTTGAGCTAAAAAAAGGGGTGTAACATTGGATAGGGTCACATTAGCGCGTCCTGACACTCGTTAAGAATGTTGAAAATAATTATTATACTTTATATACGAAATGCATGTTGTAAATTGAACAGAAAATAGGAATTATATATTCCTATCAGCACGTAACCAAATTTTTACTTTAATCAAACCGGTTGTTTTCTAAGTCTTGATAGGTAATCAGTAAATCCGAATCGATCTATTCTAAGAAACATTTTAACAACGTTACTACATGAGACTATACTAATATATGGACTATTCGCCAAAATGGTATATTTTTACCCAAAAGAACAAATCAGTGGGTTTATTCAACTAGTAAATTCTTGCTCCATTCAATTTTTCACCTTCACTAACTAGCGATTAGCAAAGAAACATGCGATTCCATGAAAGCACAATGATGATGCAAATAATGGTAGACATCCATTGATTCGACAAGACCACAACACAGGGAAGAGTGGACATCAGCTGTACACGAATTGTTTTATAGCGAATGGATTTTCGTCATGTCCAAGGATCTCATGTTCTATTACCATTAGAATGGTACCTGTTCTTTTCGAGAGCCAATGCGTGACTGACAAGATGATGGAGTTCACGTGAATCTTTACCACCACCGATCACACCCTCTTAAGTGAACACTTAAATGGAATTAGTCTCCTAAATCACTAGAAATGCTTTAAAACAGAGGTATTATGTATAAACATCATCAACAAAGCCTAAATTAATTAACAAACTTTAGACTTAATTCCAATTTCTTACATGGTTGAATCATTTCATGAAATAAATAATTGCTTTAAGAAAAGTATCTCATATTTAAGAAAAGTATCTCATATGACAATGATATCGCACGGGGTTATTGTCAATCTAGCCATGAACAACTATGTATTTTGTCGTGCAAATCTGAAAAAATAATCCTTATTTAAAGCTAAAATGTATAAATTTTGCAATAGTTTATGTACAACGTAGTTACATAAAACGTCCTCTCCTATACTCCTTTGAAAAGCAAAATCATTTACTATAGTTGTATTATTGGAATGCACGTGGCAAGAATAACTATAGTGCTTTAGTATAAATTTAAGCTAGTACAGCTATATAAATATGGGATTTATGTCGGGACAGTTTGAAGTGACAGTGGGTCCTAATGACTTTCTTTATTGAAAATTTCATCGCCCTAATTGACGGGGCATGATACTTTCACTTGCCTTGTCCTATAGAAAAGCCCAAGTCAAGCACGTAACAATCGCAGGCAAGTCAAGAAATTAAAGGAGGTGGACCCAAACTGAAGTTCCATTCCATTATTAGTGGAGTCATGTCACAACCCTTCTCAATTGATGACCCCCTTCATTGACCTATACATATATCACATCTCGGAAATTTCCACCCATTGAAAATTCAAAAGATTTTGCTTCACATAAGATCTTTCTTTCTCCACGTTTCTTCCACTCTTCCCACGTGAACGTTGGTTCCACGTTCCGTCAACGAAGAAATCCACCCCTCTCCCCATCAATTTCTTCTGATACAGTCTCTTTCTTCTTGTTCTCTTCTTCATTTTTTTTTTCCTCCTCCCTTCTTCATCTCCATCTTCTTTCTTCGCCCCATGAGTGACGATCATAGGAAAATGGATTTATAGTTTCAAGGAACAATATCATGAAGGAAAATGGATTTATAGTTTCAAGGAACAATATCATGAATAAAAACTAGCTATACTCAAAACTACTCTTTCTCCATGTCACGACACAGGACATCAATTTTGACGCAGTACCATGAAACCATGTTATACAGGTCCACTGATCTCTTCTTTCAGATTGAACAATAATTCCATTGATTGTTTGATAAGTCCAAGGATTTGTTCTTGTGTGCAATGATTTCTCATATTTTTTGGACACTCACGATACAATAATTGCAAAAATATACTATCATAGAATGAAATAAAACAAGAATTCATATATAGTTAGAGCAGAAAATAGGCTTGCATAAGGACTCACTAAATGGGCATAAAGGGTTTTGCGCCCCAGCTGTTATTTGAAAAAATATCAAGAACATTATACGGTTAATTAAGAACTTCTGCACACGAGCAGGGCATGATCTTTCGATACTATTTTAATGCTTTGTTTGGGAGAAGGAGGAAAGAGGAAAAAGGAGGGGGTGAAGAAAATTTTTCTTTTCTCCTCCGATTCACTCTCGAAGAAAATTTATACTTTTCAAAATTAGTTATTCTTCATGTCACTACATGGCACATCAAATTTGACACGATACCATAAAACTATGTCAGCATGCATCCGAATAATTTGTTCTAATTTCTTCTCCAAAGACATTTATTTATAGAATGTGGAAGTTCCATGTAGGATTACCAAATATAGGATAATACTTAAGAAATGCAATAGAATGAGGCTACACACTAAGAATATCAATGTTCAAACTCGAATATGATGAGTTTGCATCACTCAATGATTGCTGCAATCTCGCATATTAGGAATTCATACCTTGCTATGGCTATATTCCACAGTCAAAGCAGTACGACTACTTCTTCTTAAGATGTCTTGCAATTCGACATTCCAAAGCATAACCTCTGTCAAGTCACATAGGAGAAAGAATGAAGTTGCCGGTGGCACCTATTATGAGTTGATGCCCCCTCTTTGCATATCACTTGAGGATAATGGATCCTCAGTTTTTTTTTTTTTTTTTTTACTATGAATATCTTACAATCTACAGTGGTAAAGCCAATCTGAGTATCAATGCACACTGGACCATTAGTTAATGAAGGCACCCCTTTAGCTGTCAATTAGACGAGATTTAAGTGATATATAATCTAAGATTTAATATTGATAGGTATGTTCAACTTCCCAATGGCTTGATCATCAAGTTGGTCTAGTTGCTTTAACACGTGGGATCTTTTGATAAGTCATTCAAAATCCTCTTGATGAGTTTACCCAAAGAAATAACGACCATCCAAGTGATGGGATAAGGAAGCAACCTGAATACACAACCCTTATTTTAAAGACTAGACCATAAAGACTGAGTGATGTATTGTAGATTCCGTGCTCTTTCATCAGTTGCAGGACATATATTAGCCCCCTTGGAAGCACAACTCCGTAGAGAATTCCCGTCCAACTTTATTTTTGGGTGCTTTTCTTCCCTCAACTTATGACTCTTAAGGGAACGCCTTAAAGAAAAACCTCAAAAAATCTTGAGAAGTCAGCGCGTTTGCTTTAACCTTCCCGTCAAAAGTTTAAAGTACTACTCGAATAATTTATGAAAAATTATGAAATGATTATATGTGAAATTACATGTCAATGTTTGTAGGCGGTGAAAATTTAAGGTATTTAGAGTTTGAAAAATTGAAACTAAGCGCACCGTAGAATTAGATTAAGTAACGTTATAGATATTTAGATATCTTGTAAAATGTAAAAGGTGTAAAGTTAATCTCCTTACTGCAATTATCTTATGGCCAAACCAAAGAAGCACAAGCCAGATATTTTCTTCTGCGATACGGGTTGTGAGTAGTTAAGGAAAAAACCGTTGGCCATCGCGTTAGGGAGTTGCTTGTTCGGTGCAAGCATACAATCATGACATGCCTATGTCGTCATGGGTGATGGTGCCAGATTCCTCAATAACCGATGAGTTTTCATCCATCACAGCCCATGAATACCCATCCATTGAGGAGCATGCTCCTTCGATATATAAAGGAGAAAGCAACGGGTCTTCAGCACTTCACAAAGACCATTGAATTTACCAGAAACATGAAACTCTCGTAACTAAAGTTCAAGTTCGTTAATGAATAACTAGGGAGGGAAGAGCAATTGGCCCTTTGCCATCCCACGTCGAACATGTGGATATCACCAAAATTGATGGTGTCATTACTTTTATAGATGGATGTGAAAAAGTAGTTCATATGATTATTTTCACGCACTAACTCAAGTCTTGAGTCACCACAACCTTTCACATCACTCCTCGTTTGAAAAGGACATATCATCTTGGAAACTTCATTGCAGGAGAGGCTGAATAGGGTCGTTCATTCGTCGCTTCGGAGAGGCATTAGTGTCCCTAGTAGCACGGCAAGAAAGACCAATGACACGAGGCACACGAGTCTGGAATTGCGAGGAAAAGTCTAGAGTCGCCACAACCTTTCATATCACTCTTCGTTTGAAAGGGACAGGTCATCTTGGAAACTTCACTGCAAGAGAGGCTGAACAGGGTCATTCATTCATCGCTTCAAAGAGGCATTAGTGTCCCCAGTAGCACAGCAAGAAAGACCAATGACACGAGGCACACGGGTCTAGAATTGCAAGGAAAAGTATTGAGTCGCCATAACCTTTCATATCACTCTTCGTTTGAAAGAGACAGGTCATCTTGGAAACTTCACTACAAGAGGCTGAACTGGGTCGTTCAATTATTTCAACGCATACAATGAAGCAAGCTCTGGCTTGACAAAGCCATATTGGACCCAACAGATCTTTAGGTTTAGGAACGTGAAAAAGAATATTACAAATTGGGAAGCAAAGACGTTTGAAATTAAGGGAGCTTCCCTCTTTTGTTCTAATTTTTTACTTGTTGAGTTTATTGAGCCCCTTAATCAACAAAAGCTGGCTGATGCCCATTTTCTTTGTTAATGATCTCTTCCCTTCACCTTTTTGTTTTTGTGTTTTCTTGCTCTCTCTTTCGTCTGTTAGATTTTGCTTTGGCACCAAATAAGGGGTCTCCTATGTTTGATTGCAATGGGAGAAGAAACAACAACAACAACAACAACAACAAACTTTTAAGTTGGATTGGATTTTTGGGAGAAAATTTTGTGGTGAGTGGTGATGAGGATATGAACACCATGTTGATGTGGCTCATTGCTATGGTTGGACCCCTAAAATTTTAGCCTATGGGCAATGCATAGCCAAGAAAACATTCCCATCCAGCAAGTTTTGAATCTTCAGATTGAAAAAAATAATGCAAAATCATGCATTACATCACTTGCAAATAGAACAAGAAAGACTAGCAATACTAGAGAGATATTCATGGAGTTGAGAGTATTAATTATGTCTTCGATCGTCTTTGGGAAAAGAGAAAGGGAAAATGTCACAAATGGTCCATATACTTCTACTTAACGTGCAATTTCGTCCCTGAACTTTTGATCGGCTCAATTTGATCCCTAAACTATTGATAAATGTCCGATCTAGTCCCTGAACTTTTGATCGGCTCAATTCGGTCCCCTAAACTATCGATAAATGTCCAATCTAATCCTTCGTTACTATTTTTCCTTCTTCTTTTTTTCTTTGCTTATTCTCTCTTCCCTTCGCCGGCGTCCAATGAGGGTCGCCCTCGCTGGCGTCGAGCGAGGTCCATCCTCGCCAGACACAGGTGAGGGTGGCCCGACACCGGGGTGCTCCCTCGCCAGATCTATGAGGGAGCCCCTCACCAGCGTCGGGCGAGGGCCGTCCTCGTCGGATGCAGGCAAGGGCAGCCTGACGCCGGCGAGGGGCGATGGAGCCCTGGCCTGACGCCGACGAGGACGGCCCTCGCCCGACGCCAGCAAGGAAGACCCTCGCCGGATGCCGGCTTCCCTCCGTCGAAGCCAACGGAGGGAATAGAGAATAAGCAAAAAAAAAAGGAAAATTAGGACTAGATCGGACATTTATCAGTAGTTCGTGGGCCACCAAAAATCGAATCGATCGAAAGTTCGGACGAAATCGCACATTAAGTAAAAGTATAGGGACCATTTGTGACATTTTCCCAAAGAGAAATTGGTAAAGAATTGGTTGGTTTGTGTTGACAGAAGGAGGCCCAACATTAAATGAGTGAAAAAGGATTGGATGAACCTCGTTAAATTGGAGACTTAGGAGTTGCTTCGACCAATAGAAATGCCCAAGTTAGTCAATGTAACAAAAGCATGCAAGTCAAGAAATTAAAAAGGGGGACCCAAACTAAAGTTCCGTTATTAGTGGAGTCACGTCCAACCCTTGGAAATTTTATACCCATTGAAAATTCAAAAGTTTCTTCCAAAACTCTCTTCACATGATTGTTGGCTCCACATTCCATCAACAAACAAATCCATCTCTCTCCCCCGTCACTTTCTTCTAATACACAATCTTTATTTTTTATAGCATGTTCCCCCACCATCTTTGAAGAGAATCTTATAGCGTGTTCAACAATTTGGCATAATTAGAAGACCTCTATTTTATTAAAGTGACACTATATAGTGTGTACATCAGTCATTAATAAGTTCGAAAAAATACAAGTTCCAATTCAATAATGTGTTGGAAGATTACACCCGCTCAAAACATGGACCCGGGGTGATGTAGAATGGAGAGCTGATCAGCTTCAAGCAGTTCACAATGACCAATAGACCATCACAGGGTTGTTTGGTCAATACGGTGCTTGAAGTTATACACCGCCCATGAATGACAAGGTAGATACGAGTAGTTGACTAACCTAATTTGGTGGATGGAATAATTGATAGATTGCACGTAGTATCGGTCATCACACAAGTATAAAATTGTGCAATTATCTTCAAGAGCCAACTCATTCTCCTGCTCACTACACCTCTTCGATTCATTCTTCAATCAAAATGAGTACCTTATATTGAGAATGTCACCACAGGATGAAACAATGTACTACGAATTACTCAGAGCTGCATTGCTAGTCATCGCATGCAACAGAACAAGGAGGAGCGGCAACACTACAAAGACATCGGCGAAGCTGAAAGCATTAATCAAGTCCCTATTTGTCTTTGGGCAAAGTGAAATTGTTAAAGAACTACTTGGGGTATGTGGAGATGGCACCATATGAAAAGATTGAAAAGAGATTGGATGAACCTTGTTCAATTGGAGACTTTAGAGTCGCCTTCTCCTATAAGAAAGACCAAGTCAATTAACGGATCAGGTCAAGAAATTAAAGCTAAAGTTAACATTATTAGTGGAGTTACGGGCACGGCACAGCGACCAACCCTGATTGAGACCCCCTGTAATCACCTACGTAAAAATTTCTGAACGTCATTTAATACATTGAATTGATTTTTCTTCTCCACGAACTTGTTGGGTCCACATCCCATCAACAAACAAATCTCTCTCTCTCTCTAGTCTCCATCACTACCGTCTTTTTTTCTTATTTTCTTCTTCATTTGTTTCCTTCTCCCTTCTTCTCCAACTCCCTCCTTCACCATTCGAGTCACAATCATAACAAAATTGACATATAGTTTCGAGGAACAACATTTGATTGATTTCTCTCTCTCTCTCTCTCTCTCTCTCTCTCTCTCTAGTCTCCTTCACTACCATCTTTTTTTCTTATTTTCTTCTTCATTTGTTTCCTTCTCCCTTCTTCTCCAACTCCCTCCTTTACCGTTTGAGTCACAATCATAACAAAATTGACATATAGTTTTGAGGAACAACATTTGATTGATTTCTCTCTCTCTCTCTATCTATATTAGTGGAGTAACGAGCACGGCGCGGCGACCAACCCTGATTGAGACCCCCTGTAATCACCTACTTAAAAATTTCTGAACGTCATTTAATACATTTGATTGATTTTTCTTCTCCACAAAATTGTTGGGTCCACATCCCATCAACAAACAAATCTCTCTCTCTCTAGTCTCCATCACTACCATCTTTTTTCTTATTTTCTTCTTCATTTGTTTCCTTCTCCCTTCTTCTCCAACTCCCTCCTTCCCGTTCGAGTCACAATCATAACAAAATTGACATATAGTTTCGAGGAACAACATTTGATTGATTTCTCTCTCTCTCTCTCTCTCTCTCTCTCTCTCTCTCTCTCTCTCTATTAGTGGAGTAACAGGCACGGCGCGGCGACCAACCCTAATTGAGACCCCATGTAATCACCTCCGTAAAAATTTCTGAACATCGTTTAATACATTTGATTGATTTTTCTTCTCCACGAAATTGTTGGGTCCACATCCCATCAACAAACAAATCTCTCTCTCTCTAGTCTCCATCACTACCATCTTTTTTCTTATTTTCTTCTTCATTTGTTTCCTTCTCCCTTCTTCTCCAACTCCCTCCTTCACCGTTCGAGTCACAATCATAACAAAATTGACATATAGTTTCGAGGAACAACATTTGATCTCTCTCTCTCTCTCTCTCTCTTGCTATTAGTGGAGTAACGGGCACGGCACGGCGACTAACCCTGATTGAGACCCTCTGTAATCATCTACGTAAAAATTTCTAAATGTCGTTTAATACATTTGATTGATTTTTCTTCTCCACGAAATTGTTGGGTCCACATCCCATCAACAAACAAATCTCTCTCTCTCTCTCTCTCTTTTCTCTCTAGTCTCCATCACTACCATCTTTTTTCTTATTTTCTTCTTCATTTGTTTCCTTCTCCCTTCTTCTCCAACTCCCTCCTTCGCCGTTCGAGTCACAATCATAACAAAATTGACATATAGTTTCGAGGAACAACATTTGATTGATTTCTCTCTCTCTCTCTCTCTCTCTCTCTCTCTTAGTGGAGTAACGGGCACGGCGCGGCAACCAACCCTGATTGAGACCCCCGTAATCACCTACGTAAAAATTTCTGAACGTCGTTTAATACATTTGATTGATTTTTCTTCTCCACAAAATTGTTGGGTCCACATCCCATCAGCAAACAAATCTCTCTCTCACTACCATCTTTTTTCTTATTTTCTTCTTCATTTGTTTCCTTCTCCCTTCTTCTCCAACTCCCTCCTTCACCGCTCGAGTCACAATCATAAGAAAATTGATATATAGTTTTGAGGAACAAGATGAAAAACAAAAACTAGCCTACTTCAGAACAATTTCTTCTCCATGTCATAACGTAGCACATCAATTTTGATACAGTACCACAAAACCATGTTACATAGATCCACTAGTGTGTTCTTTCGAGTGCAACAACAACTCCGTTGCTTGTTTTATAAGTTCAATGATCTGTTCTTATTTGAAGTGATTTCTTATGTTTTTTCGACACTTGCAATACAATCATCTGCAAAAATATAACTAGGACAAAGTAAAATAAAAGGAGAATTTGTATACAGTTAAAGTAGAAAATAGGTTCGCATAAGGACTCACTGAATGGGCATAAAAGGATTCACACCCCATATGTTATCTGGAAATTTCAAGAAAGCTATCCGGTTAATTTGGCACTTCTACACTTTAGCGGGGCATGATCATTTGATACTATTTTAATGCCTTGTTTGGGAGAGGCAGGAAAGAGGAAAAAGGAGGTGGGTGAAGAATTTTTTTTTCCTTTTTCCTCCAATTCACTCTGGCAGAACATTCAAACTTTTCAAAATTAATTTTTCTTCATGTCAATACATAGTATATCAGTTTTGACGCAACACCACGAGACCATGTCAGCATGTATCAGAATATATTTTTTTTCTTATTTCTTCTCCCAGGACATCCAATTCAGGATTACCAAATATAGGATAATTCTTAAAAATTGCAGTAGACTGAGGTCACGCACTAAGAATATCAATGTGCAAAACTGCATTTGATGAGTTTACTCAGTTATCGTTGCAATCTCACTGATACCGGATTTCTTACCTTGCATGGTCATATTCCACCACCAAGCAGTATGGTTACTTCAACTTAATGCGTCTTTCAATTCGTTAATCCAAAGACCAACCTGTGTTGAAGTCGCATAGGAGAAAGAATGGACTTGCCAATGGTATCTATTATGTACATATGCCGCGCCTTTGAAGATCTCTTGAGGACAATTGATTCTCAGTGTTGTTGATGATGATATGTCCAGAGGGAATCCTGAAATCACAGTCGTAACGTTTAATTTAATCAAATAACAGATCGGAGAGAACTGTATTAATACTTATATATTGTAGTTTCTATTGGTGAAATGACTCTTGATCATAGATCCTTTCCATCAAGTTAACTCACTCATTCTGGCCATCCCTGTTCAATAAGTAGGAAGTCTATCCTGAATTGCATAACAAAGGCAACCATGTCTTGACGCCTCATGCACATTGACAAGATTCTCTTCAGTTTCGAATCACATTTTTCAAGATTTCAGGACTAAGAACAGAAAAATGTGAGAACAACCAAAGAAATATTGCCATCAATTAAAAGGTGGATTCGATTAGAATCGACAATTACACAAATACAAAGATGAGCCACTTTTCTTGTTGCTTAACATTCAAATTGAGAATACTCAGTCATTTCATTCAACTGGGTATCGACCATTTTCTTCAAACTTCATGATGGCTTTGCAAGTTTAGGGATGAAATAATGACTTTCTATCTTCACCAAAGGAAGTCCCAGCCAGAATTTTACCCTGGGAAAAAATAAAACAGCAAAACCTTGAAATTGTAAAGCTTTGAGAAAATTCAGTACAATTTCCATCACTTTGGCCATGAACTTATGCAGATGATGTTGGGCTCTTTGTTCTTTTTGCTCCCTGTTTAGGCCATTTGGTTTGCTTTTGCCGCTGTTTTGGCTTTCCTCTACTCCTGTGCAGGTGGTCTTGTTTTACCTTGGCACCCTTCGACTCACTCTGACTGTTCTTGTCCTCGTGAGTGTAAGTTTTTGGTGCCGAGTTTTTGTTGTATAGCTTCTTGCTTCTCTTTGGCTTAAGTTAATATAATTCTTACCTTTTACCCCAAAAAAAAACTTCTGACAGATGAAACTTAGCAACCTTTTACTTTCTAGGCTTTGTGCACCAGCTCTTCTAGCTTCTCTGCAAATCTCTCAGACGAAACACATAGCAGCTTGTTGAGTGACATACCTGCACCTCACCTATAATCTTCTTCTTCACCTCATACCTGTGCTTAATTCCACTATCGAGTTTATGATCAAGGAATGCAGGGAAATCTAATTGCTCGTCAAGGCTGTGTCCGATCCACCCTACCAAATACTGCACTTACTCCTCCAGAGAATCAGGATTGCATTGAAGTATCTGAGGATGCTTCTTACTCATGAGAAGCACATCTTCATAGGAAAACTCATAACTCTAGAAGAGCTCAATCACCTTCTGCATATTCTCACAACTTGTCCTAGTCACAGTGCCATTAGCATAAAAGGATTCACATCCCATCTATTATCCGGAAATTTCAAGTAAGTTATCTGATCAATTTGACACTTTTACACATGAGCGGGTCATGATCTTTTGATACTATTTTAATGCTTTGTTTGGGAGAGGGAGGAAAGAGAAAAAAGGAGGTGGGTGAAGAAATTTTTTTCATTTTTCCTCCAATTCACTCTCACAGACAATTCAAACTTTTCAAAATTAGTTTTTGTTCATATCAGGAAAAAATAAATAAGTTTTGACGTGATACCATCAAACCTTTTCAGCATCTATGGGAATAGTTTGTTCATATTTCTTCTCCATTGACATTCATTTATATGCAGGATTACCAAACATAGGATAAAACTTAAGAAACACCATAGAATGAGGCCACATACTAAGAATACCAATGTTCAGACCTGAATATGATGAATTTGCATAACTCAATGATTACTACAATCTCGCAGATATAGGAATTCTTACCTTGCCATGGTTATATTCCACCATTGAAGCAGTACGGCTATTCATCTTAAGGTGTCTTGGAATTCACCATTCCAAAGTGTAACCTCATGTCGCATGGGAGAAAGAATGAAGTTGCCAATGGCACCTATTATGCATAAATGCCATACCTTTGCAGATCTCTTGAGGATAATAGATCCTCGGTTTTGTTGATGATCATAATGTCCTGTGAGATAATCCTGAACTAACAGTCGTAATAATTTACGGAATGTAATTTCAACAAAGAACGAACCAGAGACAACAGAATTAACACTCAATTAATTGTTGCAATTTCTACAGGTGAAATGACCATCCTGATCATAGGTGCCTTGCAATCAAGTTAACTTAGTGATTTTGACCATCCCGGTTAGGAAATCTATTGCATAACAAGGGCAACCATGTCTTGATGCCTCATGCACATTGACAAGATTATTTTCAACATCAGATCACGTTTTTTAAAGATTTCAGGACTAAGAACAGAAAAATGTGAGAGGAACCAAAGAAATATTGCTATCAACTCAAGGTGGATTCCTTTGTAAATGACAGTTACACAAATACAAAGATCAGCCACTTTTCTTGTTGCTTTAACCTTAAAATGGAGCGTACTCAATCATTTCATTCAACTGGGTACCTACCGACCATTTTCTTCGAACTTAATGATGGCTTTGCAGGTTTAGGGATGAAAAATATGACTTTCTATCTTCACCTAAGGAAGTCAAGCCAGAATTTCGCCTGAAAAAACCAAAAGCCTTCGACTGATGAAGCTTTGAGAATACTCAGTAACTATGCAATTTCCATCAATTTTGCCATGAACTTCTGCTGATGAAATTGAGCAACCCCTAATTTTTAGGCTTTGTGCACCAACTTTTCTACCTTCTTCTTTGCAAATCTCTCAGACGAAACATTGAGCAGCTTGTTGATCAACATCCCTTCACCTACAATCTTCTTCTTCACCTCGTACCTATGCTTGATTCTACTGCCGAGTTTGTAACCAAGAAATGCAGGGAAATCCAATAGCTCGTCAAGGTCTCGTCCCATCTCCCCCACCAAATATTCCACTTTCTCCTCCAGAGAATCAGGATTGTATTGAAGTATCTGAGGATGCTTCTTACTCATGAGAAGCACATCTTCACAAGAAAACCCATAACTCAAGAAGAGCTCAATCACCTTCTGCATATTCTCACAACGTGTCCTAGTCACAGCGCCTATTGCAACTGCAAATTCCTTCGTTCTGTACTTGTAACCAATCTTCACCAAAAAAACCCAGCTTATAAGCAATGTTCCCCTCAAAAGATAGACCCAAAAACAAAGGGGCTTTTGTCAAGAACTTGAAAATCTCATTGGAGTTGAGTCCACATTCTTTGAGAAAGCTAATTCTGGGACGCAATTTCCTCTCCCTGCTCGCACTAACAATGTTAGGAAACACAAGAATGATCCTGAATATTTCTTGATCATCTAATCCCGCAAATGACCTCAAGAACTCTACATGGTTTTCCAAGTGTTCCACACGATATTTCAGAAAGGTAGGCAGTTTGTGCAACACTGCCCCGGTTGCATCCTCATCTCCTCCGCTAAGTTCTAGGAGAAAGTCCACTCTCGGAATCAATTGGGTATCCATATCGAAGTTAAGAATGGGGGGATGCCTCACGATCAACTCAACCCCACCATAGCGGCTCAAGAAATTAAGGAGCCTTTCAATTTCTTCAAACGGCTTAAGAGACAAAGCCTTCGTTAAATTCACATTGTTGAGAACATGAACAATCTTTTCTCTAGGAATCCCACTGTCAGTCAGCAAATTAACTTTTTCCTCAAATCCAGCTAGGAATTGCGGCTCAGTTGACATAAAGAGACGCTTAAGCTGCATCGGGTCAACCTTTCCATCTAATTGGTCGCGCACGAAGAGTATAAAGGGATCGATTTCACCTGCCGCCAACACAGAAGGGCATTTCGCAACCAAGTGGCAGAGCTCAAGGCCACTGATTCCGACCGATTTCAAAGAGGCGACGCGAGCCCGCAACGAACCGATAGACTTCAGCCTCAAATCCGGGTCCCTGGTCAAGAGAGATTCGGTCTCTCTCTCGTTGAGCCCGAGTTCTTGAAATAACACATCCAACGCCCCTGAAAAGGCAAGACTTTTAACGAGGAGTTCGATCAAATATTTCAAATTGCGTTCAAGGACATCAACCGTTTGATGAATTGTCTCCGAGAGCCACTCACCCGGTTCGAACTCGACATTAGGTGACGAGATGACGCGGCGGCATTGCACGTGAAGCGATGGCGCCCTCGATCCGATTCCGGACGGTTGACTCGAATCCAGCAAAAGGGAAGACTTGGGGGAAGAGAAGGTGGCGGAGCGAGGGACGGAAGCTGAAGATGGGGAGCGCTGCGAGTGGAGAAAGAAAGCGGCAGGTCGAGGGCTCCTCAACATCAGCTCGAGAGAGAGTGCGATTCCCGGTAGCAGAATGAAGGATGGATGGAGATGATGAGAGGCTTCGAGCTAATGGCGGTTTTTTTTTCTTCTTTTTTTTTTTTTTTCCAGAACTTTGAGCGGGACCTTTTTCTCCGAAACAACTTGCCCGGATCCGACCATCAACGTGGTCTCCTCTCATCGTATCGCACCTAAATAAAATGACGAAAATAATTATATCCCTTGAAAAAAAATTAATAAAAAATATTCATTTTTGATAATAAGGTATATCTATACATTTCGGTTTCACAATGATATAAACAATTATTTTTCAAGAAGATGTTTTACGATCATTCATTTTTCACGAAACAAACGAAATCTTAATTGAATATATTTTACATAATCAATCCCATATGAATACTACATTTTTTATATAAATGACTAGCTTTATTCATAATTACGACAATGATTTTATTTTTATAATAAATAGCATTTTGCCATCGAAGTAATTGACATAATGGTAACGGAGACACTTATCTTTTACGAGGTCATAATTGCAATTTTTGTCGTAGGCAAACCTTTAAACGAGTGAGATTTTTTAATTACTAGCATCTTGGTGATAGGTTTGTCAACCATACACTTTCAAGCCAAGTGGTGCAAAATAACCATGCCTCTAAATCGAACACTCCAGAGTGGACATGGAAACTGTTATAGTACCGTTTAGAGGGAGTCACTCATTTTCTCTTGACCGTTTAAGCATAGGAGTGAGGCACTAATAGTTCTTAAACTTTTACAGAATGTCAATCAAATGTTGCATTTGCATTTACTTGGTAATTACAAAAGTTAAAAAAATGTATCACAAGATAAATATTTTTAAGATATCAATAAAAGCAAATGTTATGAAACCACAAACAAAGAGAGAGTGGCGAGAAAAAGATGCTTACTAATACTACTTTGTCGAGACTCAGCACATGATGACCATTTGCAAAAGCAACGTAAGAAAGTCTAAACAATGGTGAACACAGAGGCTAGAACCCCAACACATTACCTCACCCAATTCATCAACCTCGGAACCCGAAACCTTAAGTTTCTTCTTCCCACCCACAATCCCATCCCTCACTCCCACCCCCTAATTTCCTCTTCTTCCTCCCAATGCTGCTCCTCACCTGCGCCTTCCTGTTCCCGACCTTCCACGCATTCTGAAAATAAGGACTATACTTTATATACAAAATGCATTATGTGAATTGAACAGAAAAAAGGACTTCATATATATGTTCCTATTAGAATGTAACCAAAATATTACCTTAATCAAATAGGCTATTTCCTCATTTATGTAAGATAATTAGTAAATCCTTATCAATCCATTCTTAGAAACTTTTCAAAAACATTTACTATATTAGTCTGTACTAATACATTGATCACTCACCAAAACAATAGTTAGAGGCTATCTTACCCCTTTTAAGTCTTAAGCATATTTGAGGCATGGTAGCTCAAGCAGTAAATCTGTAGCAAATTTGATAAGTGTGTTTATCATTAGAAGCATCGTGCCTAGGACACGGTAGACAATGTGCTAGAGCTTAGCCATTAGACAACCAATGTGGTTCGAGGGGTGACACAAGTCAATCCCAAGTCAACCATTTCAATTCTTACAATCGGGCAATTTCAGCTTGACAAAGCCATACCGGATCTAACAAATCATCAGGTTCAGGATCTTGAAAAGGATATTGTAGACTGGGAAGCAGAAACATTTAAAATTAGGGAAGTCCCCCCCCCCCCTTTTTTTTTGTTGCTCTTGAGACTTTTTGCGTTTATCGGGCCCTTGATCAACAAAAGCTGGTTGACCCCATTTACTTTATTAATGATCCCTCATCTTCTCCTTTTTTTTTTTTAATTTTTTTTTCTCTCTCTTTAGTCCATTAGATTTTGCTTTGAGACCAAATAAAAGGTCTCGTATGTTTGATTGCAACAGGGGAATAAATACAATAAGCTTTATAGTTTGATTGGATTTTGAGGAGATGACTTTGTGGTGAGTAGTGATGAGGATGTGAAAAACACGTTGATGTGCTCTTCATCTTTAGCCCAGTGGGGCAGCTCATAATTTGCTATGGTTAGCTTCTCAGATCTTTAGTCAACAGACAGTGAAAAACCAAAAAAGATTCCTGCGCATTCAATGAGTCAGTATGCTAGCCTATATTCTACTCTAGTTGTACGTGAATTCTCATGGTATTTCAGTCTGTGATAATTACATTTCTATAGATTATTGCATTATGATTTTAATCTATTTGAGCGTCGCAGAAATATAAGCAACGATTGCAGACAAGAAGGAGAAATTTTTTCCATTCTCGACATTTGTTTATACCCATGAAGAACAAATCAGTGGATTTATTCAACAAGCAACGAATTATTGCTCCTTTCTACTTTTCACCTTCAAGAACTTGCAAGTAGCAAAGAACACGCAATTCCGCGAAAGCGCATGATGACGCAAACAATTGTAGACATCCTTTGATTCGACCAAGAGCACAACACAGAGAAGAGAGGACATCACCTGTACACGAATTGTGTTTGTAGCCGATGAATTTTTGTCATGTCCAAGGATCTCATATCCTATTGCCTTAGAATGGTAACTGTTCTTTTCCAAAGCCAATGCATGACTGACAAGATGAAATTGAAGTTTAAATCCGCGTCACTAGGAGTTATCATCACCAGTCACGCCCTCTTAAGTGAACACTTAAAAAAGAAAAAATCTCTTAATGATTAGAATTATATTAAAACATAGATATTTTGTATAGATATCATCAATAAATAGCAACACTCTATTCCTTGCTAATTCTGATGGCATTTTGAACAGGCAATGTCCCAATTTATTTGAAAGATCTCTATCTCCAAAAGGAAATGAAACTCAATACCGAGTATAAACTTAAGATTTTATGATTTGTATCCAGTGACATAGCATTGTTACAGCAGATAATTTGGAGACATGTTTTAGCTGTCTTTCAATTAAGGTTTATGCTGCACATGATATCATACACAAACCACTGAGAAGGTTAGTTTGTAACCTTTATTCATCATTTTGCTGAGCATATTGTTCCATCATCTTCAGATAAATTCTAAAATGGCCTTTGTGAAAAAATGTATTCCTCACAGCGCACTGACAAACTAAAAATTTCAATCGATATGAGTAACAGTCAGGCAGAGAAATGAGCTTAAAAAGTACAAGCACTCCCTAATATTCCCATAACTTATCAGTTCTTGTGAAAGTTCTTCGTCTGTTACTGTGCTAACCGTTGAACATATTGAATTAACATCAATTAACCTTGCCTTTACTCGAACAACTGCAGAACTATGTAAGAAAACACAAAGAACAAAAAAGAATCCCAAAGCTCTAGACATTATATGACCAGGAAAATCCAGGGAGAACAGGTTTGTCCACAGAGCAGAAAATTGTTGCAATATTAAAGAATAAGCAGAGATACTTCATATCTAGCATTGTAGCTTGTTCAATATAAGGAAAAACAAAGAGATCTTGCATAGAATTTGTACCTGTATTTACATCATTGTGATGGAGAAAGTTCAAGATGATGGGGAGCGATCTGTGCCACATGACCTCAAATTAAGTTCATCGCTGTGTCAATATGCAGTTCTTCACTGAGCAGGATCGATACGCAATTTATGCCCAAATTGTCCTTTACACACCTTTTAATTGGGGACATTTTTCCATGAATCTCTTCTGGCTCCTGGATCCTCTTCCATGATAATGATCAGTTTTATATTGTTAAAGACAACTCAAAGAGTTCTCACAAGGCGCTTTTATATTAATAAATCTATAGAGCAACCGGGATGAGATTTTTGATGGAATGTTCAGAAAGATTCATCTCTAATGACAGAAATATTTTCTTGCATCATGTTCTAGTGAAGAAATGACATACTTTAGAAGTCGGTGTCTATCAGAGATGCTCCAATTACGTCAGTAGCTTCCCTAAAAGAATGATTGTTGCATTACAATCTACACAAGCCTCAGTGGCAGCATTTCTTATTTCTTCCTCTATGTCAGAATCGACGTCCTTGCCAAGATGAAGAGTACCATATGGTCCAGAGCAGTCAAAGGCCCGTCCTGCTTTTTAGGACGGCTGATAGGAAACAGATGCTTTTGGGCAGAACACCCAGGACAATACCAAATTGAACTAGTGATGGGTCGTATGTTATCAACTGCTATTTCTTGCATGGACTGGGTGTGCCGCTTTTCATTTTTGCGAGTTAATATCAAAACAACAGTTTTTCTCCATGTGACAACATAGTACATCAGTTTTGGCATAGCATCATGAAACCATGTTAGCATGCATCAGAATTCTGTTCTTACTTCTCCTATGACATATATTTACAGAATGTAGAGATGCAAGGCTGGGTCACTAAACACAGGGTTATACTCAAGAAATGTTATAGAATGAGGCCACGCACTAAGAATATCAATGTCCAGACCTTACTACAATGAGTTTTCATAACTCAATGATCACTGCAATCTCGCAGAGCATTTATTAGCCTGCAATGGTTATTTTCCACCATCAAAGCATTATGGCTACTCCATCTTAATGTGTCTTGCATTACGCCTTTCGAAAGCCTAACCTGTGTCAAGTAATAGGAGAAAGAATGAAGTTGCCAATGGCACCTGTTATGCATATATCCATGCCTTTGCAGATCTCTCAAAGATAATCAATCTTCGGTATTTTTTCACAATGGATATGTCCTTTGTGGTTATCCTAATCATAACATTTGTGGGAATGACGTAATTAAATCAAAGAACGAACCGAAGAGAGCTGCATCTCGGTTAATTATGTATTGTGTTTTCTATTGGTGAAATGATTTTCCTGACCAATTAATTCACTGATTCTGGCCATTCCTGTTCAATAAGTAGGAAATCATCTTGATTTGCACGATGGGCAACAAGGTCTTCATGCCTCATGGACATTGACAGGATTATTTTCAGTGTCAGATCACGTTTTCTGAGATTTCAGGTCAAAGAACAGAAAAATATGAGAGCAACCAGAGAAACTTTGCCATCGACTCAAGGTGGATTCCTTTGTAATCAAGTCATACAGATGCATAAAGATATAAGCCACTTTTCTTGTTGCTTCAACATTGAAGCGGCGGATACTCGGTCATTTCATTCAACTGGGTATCGACCATTTCCTTCAAGCTTAGGGATAGAACAAAATGACTTTGTCTCTTCACTTAAGGAAGCCGGCGCCAGAATCTCTCCTGTAAAAGGCGATACCTTGAACTCATAAAGCTTAGGGGAAGATGCTTTCATGGCAGGTGCCATGCCGCTGCAGCCCAGCCAAGGCCCCTCACTGGGCTTAGGCAAGCGCAATGGGACCCCAGCTAATTGCCCAAACGTTGGGCTTGGCTAGCGTAACATGTCTCAGGGTCCTGGTGCGCCATAAAAGCCTTGACAGGAGCACTCTGGAGGGTGTCCAATGTCGGTGCGTTCGTCTGGAGAGCCAGGTGACTGCATTGAAGAAGACTAAAGCTGCGTTTGGTGGTTTGAATTTCTAAACAAGCCCATGCTCAAGCCAGGGCTGTAAATGTCGGCCGAAAGGGAAGCTTTTGGGCATGTGGCCCACTCCAAATAGGAGGTCCGTCTGCTGAACGCCTTGCCAACTGTTGCTAAAGCGCTTTAGCAGAAGATGGCGAAGGAGCTACAGACTGAAACGGCAGCTCGCGCAACGCTTCTAAGAAGGCAACAAGCGCTGTTGAGGAATTCAGCCGATCGGCTCGTTTTCAAGAACTCTTGTATGAGTTTTTTTTTTTTTTTTTCTCTGAAAAAGCCGCAGACCAGATTATTGCAATGACGGTGAAGATGTGTTTTTTGTTGTCTTCTTTTTCTGTTTTTCTTTTCTTTTTAAAATACATCATCTGTTTTGCCCTTCGTTCTTTTCTTTTTCAAATTGGGTGCTACCGATGGCTAATAGTTTGGAATTTAGAATACTTCTCTATTAAGTGCTGGAGTTGAGCCAGCACAGAATTTCATAGATATGTAAAAAAGAAAATATTAGATAGAAGAGAGTTATCCTTTTTGAGTGCAGCAAACTTCGGGGTGCTCGGGTGGTTCATGAAATTTAATGGTTAACTCTATTTTACGAAAAGTAGTTTTCGAAGGATAAAAAATGTGAAGAAATCGTGCTTGTTTTTTCATGTAAAAGTTAATATTTTATAAATTCTTGGTTCGGATCAATATAGCATTATTGCCCCCGTCCCATGCTCTCCCCGGTCGATTGTAGTAAGGGCGCAATCCCAACAATTTACGAAGAAAACCCATCCGAAAAAGACGATTTCCATCGAGCTGATTTTAATGCAAATTCGATCCCCCTCGGTTTCCGGCTCTCCTTAGGCAGCAATAGAAAAGGGAAATTGTTACGAGACTCGTTTCAAAAAATCCTTAACAAGTTCCAAGAACATAAGTATCATCTCAAGATCGTGTTTCCAAAAAACGGCATCAAAACTTTGACACAACTTAAGAATCACCGAATCAGCCAAAACTCTGCTGCATGAGTCAATCTGCATCACGGAATTCAGGTTAAGGCCGGATCGGCCCACCAGTACTCGAATTACTTCCCGCGAGAGGGTATTGAGGATCTCAATTGCAGAAGAAGAGTAAGATTAGATAGTGAGGGAGCGTTTCATCTTATATAGGCACTTCCTTAGTGAGTTGTCAAGTCGTGGTTGATAGATTGCAGGTTTGGGCGACGAATGGCATTGTAGACGCACAAACGTCAATTAGTAAGGACACTTGGTACTCCGACAATTTATAGTGTTCTCCAGTGACAAAACCGATTTAAGGATTGATGCACGCTAGACTTTCAGTGAGTGAAGGCACAATGTGTCCGTTGACTAGACGAGATTTAAGTATGTCTAATCTAAAGTATCAAAGCACCACTATGTTTGTTTTTCATTTTTTTAAATTTTTTTTCTTTTCTTTATCTCATTTTTTTTTCCTTCCCTTCTTTCTTTAGCTGGTCGACGGGCCTCGACGACCAGCTAAAGACGAGGGCCAATGAGGTTGACTAGCGAGGTCGACTAGCAAGGTCGACTACACCTAGCCAAATCTAGCGAGGTTAACCTCGCCCAGCAACGAGGTGGAGCCATGCTAGGAGTGGGTGAGGATCACCTTCACCAGTGGCCAGCAAAGGCAAGCTTCGCCAAAAGGTGGAAAGGTTGATCTCGCCAGTTCTTACCTTTGGTCAATTGCCAAGGCCCAACGACTAACAAGAGGAAGAAGGGAAGACAAAGAAAAGAAAAGAAAATTCAAAAAAAAAAATATCTAAATAGTATTAATATTATCCACGTTAACATCGACCACGCCACTTAAGATGGTCAGTGTATTTATAGTGTTAACTAAAAGTTAGAATTTATTACATGAATAATAATACGAAGAAAGAGATAACTCAATACAATTGTCTATACATTTAAGGTAAAGATGAGATTATGTCTTCATTTACATCTTTGCAATTGACATCTTTCCCATTGAATGCATTATATTGGAATTTACCTTAAGCAAACTGACATGGATTTTGATATGCTTTTTTTCTAAAGAAAAAGTTTGAGCATGAAACTAAATATGAGATTACATTCTCTATAGCAGATATTTGTAATTTTTATTTTTGTGAGAAAATTTCAAATATAGATCTAGTATAAATATTTTCTTTTAAAAACGGATATAGATTGAACCTTATTTTAAATAAAGTCATGAAGTAACCAACTTGATTTGAACTCACTGTCTTGTTAAATGTTGGCAACTTGGCATGGCAACTGTTTCCAAAGACTAAAAACGGGGGCAATTTTATATTTAAAAAAAAAAATTGACTTTACTCTAGTTCGTCATCTAGAAGACCAGTTGCTAAACAAATTTCGTCCAAAATTTTCCCGCCCTCAGGTCTGTCCTGCCCATAACGAATCTCTTCTCACCCCTTTTAAGTTCTTCCTTGGAAGCTCCATCCTCCTCAGCTGGATGAAGGAGCGTTCGATTACATCTAAGGAGCTTAAAGAGGCTACGATTCTTCGACTCTACTTCTGATTCTTCGAGTTTGCTCGATTCACTCGATTGGAAATGGAGGGTCGACACTGTAGGTGTGGAAGTAGGGCAATTTGTTGGCGAGGTAGTTTTTACACGTCCAAAAACCGGCGCAAGTGTTCTGATTTGCTAGAATTTCGTGCCCCTTCTTTCTTTGTTGGTTGTGGATCCCTTGTGGGAATGATGGCTTCTCTCAAAGAACTCACACTTAATGATACTGGAACAGAGGACCTACCTGACTCGGTGCGGTCATTGAGGAAACTTGAATTGTTGAGTACTACGAAGTGCGTCTCCCTGACTGAACTTCGTAAATTTGTTGGTGACCTAGAATTCGAGGAGCGTCTCACTACCAGGGTCCATTATGATGTCGCAGAGCTTCCAGAATTGATAGGAAAATTGGAAAACATCGTCTTCATGATGCTTAACAAATTTAAGGAGCTCGAGTCTCTTCCGCCTCTTCCATTGAGTTTGGTAGAGGTTAATATTGCAGACTGCATGGCAACGGAGACGGTCCCTAATCTGTCTGAATTGGAGAACTTGGAGGAGCCGAACATGGTGAATTGCGAGAAAGCGGGGGATGTTCCAGGACTCCAGTGCTTGCAATCCTTGAGAAGGCTATACCTGACTGGATGCCACCAGCGTTCTTCAGTAGTTAAGACAATAATTTGTAAGGTTCTCTGTCTTGAAAAGAGAACAAAAGAATGCATCTACAGGTCTGAAAACTCTGGAAAAGGAAAATTTTATGCGTCAAAGCCTCATTGCACGAAAAAGTGGCAAATCTTGCCATGCGGGTGTAGCAGTCAATTGTAATGCTCGTTTATATAGCAGTCATGACAGTTTGATGTTTTGCAGGTTTCTTAGAGGAATTTACGCATATCCCAGTATGCAAGGGAGTGAAATTCCAGATTCACTAAATGAAGAGGAAGTGAGCTATGCGGTCCACGAAAACCCTGTTCACAGAATTGTAGTCTTCTTCATCACCAGCGACTTTCCCAGAATATTTGAGAGATCATGTTCTCACAATTGTGGATAATCCAGGCAAAGATACTTAAAATGAACACACCTATCCCCAGCACTGTTTTGCCCTAGAAGGAAGTTTCGAAATTGGTTAAAGATCAGGTTCACTCATGCCAGTTCTCGGATTTCTACCCCTTGCTTTCCAAGTTGAAAGAGAAGGGCACAAAATTCAGGTGGCAAAGCAGAACCCACAATTTATTGCTGGAATTCAGCTGAAGTAACGTGGGGCACGTTCGATTTTCCAGAGAAACGATGACTTTGATGAAGATAAGCAGCAACGAGAGGATGGCTAACGGTCTTTATCAAAAAAGCTTGCCCAGTTTTTAACTCTCTGGTTGTCGCTTCAATTTGGTTTATAGTAAGCCCCGGGAAAATAGAAGCAGAAAAGATTGAAGAGAAGGGAACAGGCTTGTGCCTATCAATTGAAATTTGATTCCAGGAAACGAAATCTGAATATATAAGAAGCTCCCTTGTAAACTTGTAATGAAGATGAACTAGAGGATCCTTATCTCTTGTTCAGTAGTTTCGAACTCTGTTATTTTGCCCAGAGTGGTCCATTATATACATATCCACCTTTATTCTATTGCAAAGTGTGAGCAGGTCTTCCTCAAATGGTTTTTTATGCTAATGGATTTGTAGAACTCGCTCTTTCTCGGTGGTACTATCGAGCATTCCCCTTAATACAAGCTCAAAGACAGAACTCCGGGAAAGGAGAAATCAAAACTCAGGCATAATTTGTTGACTGAACATGTGATAAAAAAGAGAAGAACAGCCAAAAGATGTTTGAAAATGCTAACAACAGTATAACTAATGGCTTTCCAACAATTCTAACAAGAAGCATTTGGCCAACAAGAGTATATGAAACATCTATGATCACAGCAAGCATTTGGCCAAGTGATTGTTAATAATCATCATTACCAACTCATCATAAAACAGCAAGTAATTGGCCAAGCAACCATCATCAACTTATTTTTAGACACTTGAATTTCATTAAACTTGAATATTTGCATTAACAAAAAAGGGAAATGAGTTTACAAAAAAACTAAACCGCCCACTGGTCACATCCATTAGTCACTACTGCAGTTTTCGAATGAGCAGTTACCGAAAGTAGGATTACCAACCATGACTTCCACTACTGCAGTTGTATGCCAAACACCACAAGCAGCTCGAACAGTGCGAAGCCCTTTCAAGGGCTCCACTTCCTTGGGTTATCGATACACCTTTCCGATCTCCATGGCCTAGAACACCGAAGGCGCCATCTGTTGGAATTATCTCAGCTGCTGTTTTTCAGTCATATTTCCTCTGTTTTCCTCCTTTTTTTTTTTAATAAAAAAACAGCCAAGTAAATTAAGTTATGCAGTTAGTGTTTTTGCTATTTTCTAGGAAGTTAATAGCATGTTTGTGTGCAGTTATGTGTTGCCACGTATGTGAGCAGTTTCTACTTTGTATTTAGTTGTTGTACTCAACAGTTTTTTCCTTTGCACAAGACGTATAAAGTGTTATGCTCTGTTTTTTTTATCTTTTCTCTCTCTCGAACAACAGAAATTTTTCTGTTTTGATTGTTGCTTTATGAGCTTTAACATTGGTATCAGAGCGTTTGTGGGATCTTAAGGAATGTGAAGTGAGGGTAAGTGAATGAAGATTGCTTCCAATCTGCAAAGAAAAAGCTGATGGAGGCAGGATCGAGTGGATTCTCTGCAATGGCTACTCCAGTCTTTATTGGGGAAAATTATGAGGCTTGGGCTGTCAAGATGACGGCATTCTTGGAGGGTCATGATTTATGAGAGGCTGTGGAGAATGATTATGAAGTTGCTCCACTTCCAGACAATCTGAATTTGAATCAGATAAAGTACCATAAAGAGAGAATCACAAGGAAGGCCAAGGCAAAGTCTTGCCTGTATGCTGCTGTTTCACCCACTATCTTCACAAGGATCATGACATGTGATTCTGCAAAGGCAATATGGGATTTCTTGAAAGATGAATACGAGGGAGATGAGAAGATAAGAGGCATGAAGGTGTTGAATCTCTTGAGGGAGTTTGAGAGACAGCAGATGAAGGATTCAGAGTCAGTGAAGGAGTACTATGATAGGTTGGTTGGGATAGCTGAAAAAATCAAAGTTTTAGGGACTGACTTGAAGGATGAAAGGCTTGTTCAGAAGATCCTGGTGTCTCTTCCAGAGAAGTTCGAAGCCACCATAGCTTCTCTGGAAAATACAAGAGACTTAGCTGATATAAAGCTTGCAAAATTGTTAAATGCTCTCAAGCACAGGAGCACAGAAGACTGATGAGAAGAGAAGAGTTTGTAGAGGGTGCGCTGCAAGCTAAAGTGAAGTCAAATGATGGAGGCAAAGGGAAGAAATGGATTCAATCCAGAGAAAATGCTAGTGACTCAAAGTTTGTAGCAAAAGAAGGAAATTCTGGTGGGTCTAGCAAATGGAAGAAGAACAAAAAGCCTTGTCAATACTGTGGTGGAACTAATCATCAGTTTTTTAGATGTTGGAGAAAACCTGATGCTAGATGCAGAAGATGTCACAAGTTGGGTCACATGGAAGCCATCTGCAAAGAAAAAAAATTACTAGCAAGCAGGAAAAGCATAGGTAGCAGTGAATGAAATTGAGGAAGAGCACTTGTTTATAGCTTCTTTTTCTGAATCTTCTATTGGGAATGATGCATGGCTGGTGGATAGTGGTTGTACCAATCATATGACTGGCAATTCAAAGCTGTTTAGGAGTCTAGACAGGTCAGTCAGGTCCAGAGTTAGAATTGGCAATGGACAGTATATCGAAGTGCAAGGAAAGAGTGCAGTGGCTATTGAAGGAAATTAGGAGGTGAAGCAGATCAGTGATGTTCTTTTTGTGCCAAACATTGACCAGAATCTGTTAAGTGTTAGTCAATTAGTTGAGAAGGGCTATAAAGTGAAGTTCGAGAGACAAGAGTTTCATGTTCAAGCCACAAGAGATGCAACAAATGGCTTTAAAGTGCAAAGAAGAACATGCAGAGTTATGGCATAAAAGACTTGGTCATGTTCACAAGAAAAGCATGTCGTTTATGTAGAGAAATAGCTTGGCAGATGACTTGCCAAGTTTAGAGGAGGAATTTCCACAATGCAGAACTTGTCTTCTTAGCAAGCAAGCCAGATTTCCTTTCAAAGGAGGAGGCTGGAGAGCATGTGAGAAGCTGCAATTAGTCCACACAGATCTATGTGGACCTATGTCTGAGTCTTCTCTCAATGGAGCAGGTATTTCATTACCTTCACTGATGATATGACTAGGATGAGTTGGATTTATTTTCTGCGAGCCACGTCTGAAGTTGCTGATGTGTTTATGAAGTTTAAAGCCTTAGTTGAGAATCAGAGTGAGAAGAAAATTAAAATGCTCAGGTCTGATAATGGTTTTGAGTATACTACTCACAAGTTTAAGTTGAATTGTGAGCAAGCAGGAATTGTGCAGCAGTTCACTGCTCCCTATTCACCTCAATAGCATGGGGTCAATGAGAGGAAAAACAGAAGCATTATGGAGATGGCTAGATGTATGATACAGGAGAAGAAATTACCTAAGAAGTTCTGGGCTGAAGCAGCTAATACTGCAGTGTTCCTGTTGAACAGATTGCCCACAAAGGCCTTAGAGAGGTCAATACCTTTTGAAGTCCGGTATGGTGTTAAACCTTTTGTAAAAAATTTGAAGGTTTTTAGGTGTTTGTGTTACACTCATGTTCCTGAGGTCAAGAGGGACAAGCTGGATAAGAAAGCAGAGCTTGGAATCTTCATTGGGTATAGTTTCCAATCAAAGGCTTATAAAATTTTTCACCCTATGACAGGGAAGGTGACTGTAAACAGAGATGTTGTTTTTCTAGAGGAAGATGAGTGGAATTGGATGGAAGGAAAGAGTGTAGAACAACAGCAGTTCGAAAAACAACCTGCAACAGATGTATAGGTTGATGAAGTTATAGATGGATTGGAAGACAGTGTGGATGATTTACCAATGAGAGGCACAAGGTCACTTGCTGAAATCTATGAAAGAAGCAATGTGGCAATGCTCGAACCATCTAACTTTGTGGAAGCTAAGGAGGATTAGAGGTGGATTACAGCAATGCAGGAGGAGATTGCAATGATCCAGAAAAACCACACATAGGAGCTTGTTGATAAACCATCTGATAAGAATGTGATTGGGGTTAAGTGGGTGTTTAGAATAAAACTTAATCCTGATGGTTCTGTCAATAAAAACAAAGCTAGATTGGTGGTGAAAGTCTATGCACAAATATGGGGAGTAGACTATTCTGAAACATTTGCTCCTGTTGCACGACTTGATACAATAAGGCTACTATTAGCTATTGCAGCAGAGAAGGGGTGGCCTATATTTCAGTTAGATGTCAAGTCTGCATTCCTGAATTGAGAGCTTGAGGAGGAGGTTTTTGTTGAACAACCTGAAGACTTCAGTATCAAAGGCCAAGAAGAGAGTGTATACAGGTTGAGGAAAGCTCTATATGGACTGAAGCAAGCTCCAAGGGCTTGGTATGTGAAATAGCTAGTGCGAGTACCTAGAGGGGGGGTGAATAGGTGTACAAAAAAAAATTTTCTCGAAACTTGTACGATATTTAAGCAATTAGAGGATTTGCAACAATTAAAAATTTAATCGCAAGACTAAGTAAGGGAAAGAGAGAATTGAACGCTCGGTTTATAGTGGTTCGGCTTGATTCAAGCCTACGTCCACTCTTACGCACCGACAGCCGATTGGCTGGATTCCACTATGATCAAAGAGATGTTACAAAGTTGATCTTCCTTGATTTCTAGGTGTAGATGATCTACCACACTCACTCAAGGTGTCACCAAGTATAAACACTCTCTGTATACAATTTCGCTCGAGTCTCAACTAACAATCAAGGGTCTTCGGACTGAATTTTTCTATCGATCACACACTTAAAACAGCTAGACGTCTTCCTTTTATACTCCTTCATGCCATCATAGCCGTTGGCACTTACCAAAGGAATTCCTCCAATCTACCCGTTGGACGGAATCAATCAAGAAGATCATCCGAGCTATTTAAGGAATCGATGATAGCCCATCAATCTGTTCGCCCATACAATCGGGATCTCGGTTTCCAAGAATAGAATATTCCAAGATTGTTTCGTCGACCATCGGATCTTCAATCGATCTTAGATAAGAATTAAAGAATCCGAAATGATTATCCAACCAAAGAATCTATTCCGAGAAGATAGGATCGAATCCTCAACCATAAACCTCGGTTTTGGATTTCCTTCGTCACGGATCGAAAGATCGACAGTGAGAATAGACTTAAGTCTTAAGTCCCGAGTCTTAAGTCTTTGAGTCTTGAGACTTGGGTCTTGAGTCTTGAGTCTTGAGTCTTGAGAGAACAAAGTCTTGGACTTTAAACGACGGTCTCCGAACATCCGGACTTTAGACCGAAAGAAACGTTTTGTCGGCTTCAAAATATTCCGGAAAGATTTCTCCAACAATCTCCCCCTTTTTGATGGTGACAAAACTTTCTTGAAGATTTGAACAACTTTGACCTGCAAAACATTTCTCAAGTAATATGGCTAACTCATAAAGATTAATAAAACAACCAGACTCTGCATCCACAGAAAATTGGTTAGTCTTTTATGAGAAACACCACATAACAACATAACAACACTTGAATAAATGCAACCAGTCAAGTTCATAATCAAATCCGATCAATTCAGTCAAATTCACACCCAAGTTCAAGTTCTCAAGTCATAAACATAACCACAAAGGTCAAAGATTAAAAAAATGAAAGTTCAAATTGATTCTCCCCCTTTTTGTCAGCATTGAAAAGGGTGAGAAAGGAGTCATGTCTGCTTGGGAATGCGCACGATCTGGAAATCCCCAATGGACTGGACTACTCCTTCAAGCTTCTTCGGTCTTCTCGCGACGAGCTACCTCTTCTCCCTTGGCATTGGCTTGGAGTTGCTGAGCGAGGTCTTTGAATTTATCTTCCAGAGAGACTGAAGATTCTTGTCCAGCATGCTTTAAAGCTTGGATTTCACAGTCCAGAACATATATCTGGTTACGCATTTCCAGAAGAATATTCATGATACTGCGAAGATCTGCAGAATTATCCGTCGTATGCTGGCATTGACTTTCTCAGCAGACGATGGCGCTTCGTACGATCGGCAGATTTCGAATCAACGTACCACCTTCTTCGGGCAATGGAGAGACTGAACTTCTTCTCGGGTCTTCGGAGATTGTCGTAGATCTTCAGCAGCATGAGGTGTAGACCTCTCTTGCTCACTAACTCCCCCTGTCACTAGGACATCGAGAGGGGAAGAGTGATGATCATGCTTTTGAGTTCCCTTCTCTCCAGATTTGTCAGCAGACTGTTCTTTTTCTTCTTCTCCTTCTTCCTCAACTTCTTTCTCCTTCTCTTTCTGTTCTTCTTCTTCTCTGCTCTGCTGAAGTTCTGTCGGATAAGACACAGAACGTCTTGTTCTTGTCAGTGCAGGAATAGTGGGATCTTCATCATCTTCATCTTCATCCTCATCCTCCAGGATAAGAGTTCTTTTTCTCCTTTTCGATGAGACACCAATGGCCTCCTTCCCTTTCCTTTTTGAAGCAGACTGGACTGGAGATTTCACCTTGAATTTCTCCATTGCCTTAGAGAGTTCTTTCAGACGCATCTTCATTAACATTTTCAACCCTACCACCATCTTGTCACACGGTCGAACACAAAAAGTATGTGGCGTTCAATATTCAGATGTCTGAAGATCTTGGTCACCGAGACCGGGATAAGGCAATTGTCCTTTGTCTTTTGACACTTTGCTCTGTACTTGTGGAAAAGGATAGTGTGCGGGAGAGAAAATTTCCGTCTGAGTTGATCGCATACATCAACTTTGCTTCGAGAAAGACACGAAAGTCTTTGACGTAGACTTCGGTCAAAGAGACAATTGATCACAATCTTGTGAAGCACAATGTTGATTGCATTCATCCTGGAATAGATAATTTTCTTATCTACATCCCTATCTTTGACAAGATCCGAGAGTAGTGCGAGCGGTGAGACTTTGATTGGGAGATAGCGTCCCCTTTCAACTCCAATTATGTCCGCCAACATATTCACATCTACTACATAGACTTGGTCTCGGACACTGAATGAAATTCTATTCGCATCCAAAAAGCTAAGATTTGAATAGAAGTAAGCGGTCAGATGATCATACCCGTCTGTAGAGTCAGAGCAAAAAGTCTCAAGTTGAAGCAAATTCAACTTCTCCCTTAAGTTCAAGTTGATGGAATCCAGGAAGTCAAAGTCGACACTTCTAGGGTTGATTACCCCTCTTTTCAACAGCCTTAGATACACTTTTTCCTGATCCTTAGATTTAAACAAATCCATCCGATTTCCTTTCACCTTTGCAGCCACACCCATTCTAGGTTTAAATTCAAGGAACATTTTGTCATCATCGTTCCCGTCAATCAGATTCTGTCCTGGCATACGAGGATCACTAGGAGTGTTCGCAAGAGCCTCCTCTGCTCTTCCTTTCGGAGCAATTCCCAACTCTTCCATTTTCCGCGAGAAAAAGATACTCATTCCCATAATTTTTGTCCTTAAGAAAGTCATCTATATACTTTAATGAAGAACCGGTGCTTTTCAACGCACGATAAAGCTTATAGATAACAGAGGGTTTTTGGACTCTTCTTTGGTCGGCATCCTCGATTATGTCTTCTTCTAGATTTTGACTTGCACCTTGTGGGTCGGGAGATGCTGAATGACGTGGAGGAGAGCGAATCGGACTTTGTCGCTGACTTGGAAAGTCTTCTTCCTCGATAAGATCGAAGTGAGTCGGTCCCTTCTCCATTCTTTGTGGTCCCCGTTTGCGATTCTTGATGATTTCCTCGAAGACGACATCTTTCTTTGTCTATTGGAGGATTCCTTCACTTGCTTTTCCCAAGAAAAATGACAACTTTCTCGACGATGAACAGAGAGTAGAAACAGATCGGGAGGAGAGTGTCTTTTTAGGGTTTTGAAAATTGGGGGAAGAATGACTGTGAATTTATATGTGCCTCGGATTTGAAAAGAGAAGATTAAACGGCACAAGGAAAGTGTACGAACACTTCTTTTTCAAAATCAATAACTGCCAAAAATAACTTCCTCTAAAAAGACAAGTTTTCAAATTTCACACGAATTATAAAAGAACGTACCTTTTTGAGATAGAATAAGCGAGAATTCGTACCTTTTAGATAGCAACTTACGCCTTTAGCAATGAATGATTGAGTCTCGGGATTTAGAGTCTAAGAGATCGAGTCTTTAGAGTTGGTGAGTCTCTAGACTTTAACTTCTTCAAGCTTCAAAATGTTGAGTCTTGAGCGGATGAAGTCGAATTGATTCTTTTCCAAAGGCTTTGTGAATATGTCCGCTAGTTGACTTTTTGAATCAACAAATTGAATTGAGATTTCTCCGTTTTGAATGTGATCTCTAATGAAGTGATGACGAATCTCAATATGCTTTGCTCTTGAATGAAGGATTGGATTTTTGGTGAGATTGATCGCGCTGGTGTTGTCACATCTGATTTCGTGCATGAGTCTTCAATGCCAAAGTCTTGTAGTTGTTGTTTTATCCATAGAATTTGCGAACAGCAGCTTCCAAGAGCTACATACTCGCTTCGTCGTTGAGAGAGCTACGGTGCTTTGCTTCCTTGAAAACCAAGACACATCCTGTTTCCAAGTAGCCGACAAGTTCCGTAAGTGCTCTTTCTATCGACTACGCAACCGGCCGATCTGCATCGAGTATCCTAGAAGATTAAAGTCTCCCCTCTTTGGATACCAAAGACCGATGCTTGAAGATGAAGCAACGTATTTGATAATACGCTTCACAAAGCAATGAGATGTGATTCTCTAGGATCGATTGAAACCTAGCACGAGATACAAACACTAAACAAAATATCAGGTCTAGAAGCGGTAAGATAAAGAAGTGAACCGATCATGCTCCCCGTCAGACTTTTGATCTACTTTCTTCCCTTCTTCATCCTTGTCTATCTTCTCGAGAACATGACATTGGTATGTCGGTCTTTTTGCACTTTTCCAATCCAAACCTTTTAACAAGATCATTCGCATATTTTTCTTGATGAATGAAAATTCCTTCCTTCATTTGTTTCACTTGAAGTCCAAGGAAGAATGTTAACTCTCCCATCATACTCATTTCAAATTCATCCGCATAGACTTAGAGAATTTCTTGCAGAGACTTTCATTAGAGGATCCAAAAATAATGTCATCAACATATATTTGAACAAGTAAGAAGTTTTTGTTTTCCTTTTTGATAAACAAAGTAGTATCTACTTTACCTTTGACAAAACCATTCTGTAATAAAAACTTACTTAGTCGTCGTACCAAGCCCGAGGTGCTTGCTTTAGACCATACGAGCCTTTTTCGGTCGAAGACCGAGTCTCGGCTTCTTTGGGTCTTCAAATCCAGGCGGTTGTTCCACATAAACTTCCTCATGGATAAATCCATTTAGGAAAGCACTTTTCACGTCCATTTGGAATAACCTGAAATTTTTGTAACAAGCAAATGCAAGTAATAGTCGAATAGCTTCTAACCTTGCAACGGTGCATATGTCTTGTCATAGTCTATTCCTTCTTCTTGCGTATAGCCTTTGGCCACGAGTCTTGCTTTGTTTCGTACGACTTTTCCTTTTCGTCCATCTTGTTCCCGAAAACCCATTTGGTTCCAACAACGGTTTTGCCTTTTGGTTTAGATGTCAATTCCCAGACATCATTGATGTTGAACTGTCTGAGCTCTTCTTGCATAGCTTCGATCCAGCTTTCATCGGATAAAGCTTCTTCTATGCTTTTTGGTTCAA
The DNA here is from genome assembly GCA_017140325.1 of Eucalyptus leucophloia subsp. euroa. Taxonomy (NCBI): domain Eukaryota; kingdom Viridiplantae; phylum Streptophyta; class Magnoliopsida; order Myrtales; family Myrtaceae; genus Eucalyptus; species Eucalyptus leucophloia. The sequence continues at coordinate 4,320,366 of CM029478.1, read as the reverse complement.
TTTCAGAGATGAGAGCCACAGCACTAGATTCTTCATGCCTTTTTGATCTGAGTACGGATTCCTTCATCAAGTTCACCAATAATAAGATCTTTAGGATGACTGGATTTGTGCTTCCAGTTGCTAGTTGATTTTCCAGGTTGATGATCTCTTTCTTTATTTGATTCTCCATGAGCGTCTTGATGATGGACTTCCAAACTCTGAGATGATTCTTGAGATGTAGACATTTGAAGGTCTAGAGCGGGTTCGGTCTCTTCGTGCGAGTCTTGCTGGATTCATCTTGCACCGAGTCTTGGAATTTTACATTCATTGATTCTTCCACATACTGGCTTTTCTTGTTGTAGACTCGTAGGCTTTGCTTGATGTAGAATATCCAAGGAAGATACCTTCATCTGATCTTTCTTCGAACTTACCAACTCGATCATTTGCATTTTTCAAAATAAAGCATTTGCAACCAAATACATGAAAGTATGAAACAATAGGCTTCTTACCTTTGAACAATTCATAGGGGGTTTTCTCAAGAATAGGTCTTAGAAAGACTCTATTTATAATATAGCAAGCGGTTGAAACAACAGCCCAAAATCGTGAAGAAATTTTACTTTCAATTAAAAGTGTTCTAGCCATTTCTTGAAGAGATCTATTCTTTCTTTCCACAACTCCATTTTGCTCACGGAGTATATGGAGAGGAAAACATGTGATTAACACGGTTTATCACGGAATCTCGTAAAATCTTAATTTTCAAATTCACTTCCATGATCTGTTCTTATGCTAGAAATAGCACATCCTTTTTCATTTTGAACCTTTTTAGCAAACTTCTCAAAGTACGAAAAGGTTTCTGATTTATTTGCAAGAAAATATACCCAAGTAAAACGAGAGTAATCGTCTACAATTACTAGACAATATTTCTTACCTCCAATGCTCGGGTTCTTGTTGGTCCGAAGAGATCCATATGAAGCAACTGCGTGCATGATTAGTAGATACATGATTTATTTGCTTAAATGAATTTCTTACCCTTTCCCGAAATGCATGGAGTACATAAGTCGACTTTTGGTAAGGCAATTTAGGTAGACCTCGAACAAGCTGCTTTGAAGAGATTTTGGCTAATTGCTTCTTGTTGATATGGCCAAGTTTTCTTGCCATAGAACTGCTTCATCTTGAATTGAGATTAAGCATTGATCTTCATTTGGCTTTACATCAAGGAGATAGATGTTTCCATGCCTTCGACCCATGAAAGACGAGTCGTATCTTTGCTAATTCCAGAACATATGCCTTCTTGAAAGGAGATCTTGTAACCAGTATCACACAATTGGCTAATGCTGAGTAGATTATAGTTGAGTCCTTCCACTAGAGAGACATTGCTTATTGTGAGATTTCCAATTTTCACAGTTCCGAATCCCACAATGCTTCCTTTGCTATTTCCTCCGAATGAAACTTTTCCACCATTTACTTGAATAAGCTTTACGAAACAATTTGAGTCTCCTGTCATGTGTCTTGAGCATCCGCTGTCAAGATACCACTTTACCTTCTTTTTGACAGACACGCATTCAAAAGAGAGTCTCAAGCTTTCTTTGGTACCCAAATTTTCTTGGGTCCTTTGGTGTTAGTAGGATGAGCATTATTAGGCCATACTCTCTTAACAGGCTTCCAAACCATAGGACACTCTTTTTCAAAATGATCCTGACTATTACACTTAGAACACCTTAAGGCATTTCGACCTACGGTTTTTACAAAAACTCTTTTAAAATGATTTCTATAAGCCTCTCTCGATGGTCTTTTCTTAATTCTTTCTTTTACTTTCGGAAAATCAATCAAAGGAATTGTTTCAGCTGTCATACCTAGACCCGACTTATTGAAGTAAGGTCTTTGGATTGAAAGAACTTTTTCAAGTTTTTCAGACCCTATTGAAAATTTCTTTGAAATATTTGATAAATCAGTTTTTAAGAAAGCATTTTCTTTTGAAAGATTGTCTTCACTTTCTTTAAGAGTAGAAACTTCCAAATCTAAATTTTTTACCTTTTCTTCTAAAGTATTTTCCTTTTGTTTTAAAACTGAGTTTTCCTTTTTAAGTTCGGAAATCTTTTTAAGAGAAGTCTTAAGACCGAAACATAACTCATCAATATATTTAGAGACTTTGACAGGGATTTTATAATCACTTACCTCAAATTCACTGCATCTGAGTCCGATCCAGTCGATCCAGTCGAGTCGATTGTGCCATTAGACACAGTTGGCATATTCCTCATCACTCTCTTCACACTCTGTATCGCTCCGTCTCGGCTTTGAGAGCTTTTCGAGACTTCTCAACTTTTCCTCTTTTCTTTTTCGAAGAGGACAGTTGGCTCGATGTGTCCCTTCTTTTTACACTCGAAGCGAGACTACATCTTTGTTTGGTTCCACATCATCAACGGACTTGGTCTGCTGTCTCGTAAACTCGTTTCTTTGGAATGAACCTTCTGCCTTTTCTATTCAGTTTTCTGAATCTTCTTATCATGAGGGCGAGCTCCTCATCATCCATATCATCTTCGAATCTGCATCATCAGAATCATCATTTGATTTTAGTGCAATTGATTTCTTACCTCTTGGATCTTCGTCTTCATTAATTCGTTCCACTTCGTAAGACCCAAGAGTTCCAATCGGTTCGTCTACGAGATAATGGCATGATTCTTTGCGTCTCTCTTATTGAAGTCTTTATATGATTCCAATCCTTGGAGAGTCCACGCAGAAGCTTGTTCACCTTCATGGGATCAGAAATTTTTTGTCCTTGATTCTCAAGACCATTGACAATATCTCACGTAAACGACTAAACATGTCGGTTATAGATTCTCCCGATTTCATTTTGAAGGATTCATATTGACCAAGAAGAATGTTAATTCTGGTCTCCTTCACTCGATCCGTCCCTTCATAAGTGATATGTAACCTGTCCCAGACTTCTTTTGCTGTAACACAAGAAGATATTCTGTTATATTCGGTTGGTGATAAAGCACAATATAAAGAATAAATCGCTTTTGCATCGAGTGCTTGTCTCTTGTTTAATTCTTCTTGAGACATTCCGCTGGCTTCAACAGCTTTCTTTCCCTCTTTCGAGAGATTGATGCAGCAGCGGGAGTGATTCCTCTTTCCACAACGTCCCATTCCGAGAGAATCCTTTGATCGTAGGAAAGCTTTCATCTTGTTCTTCCAGATGTTGTAATCCTTTCCATCGAAGTAGGGAGGTCTGGTATTGCTTTGCCCCTCCATCAGCCCCGGTGCTAGCATACTAGCCATGGATCTTTTACTCGAAGTAAAACACTTCAAACAAAGTAAGAACACGAGCTCGATACCAATTGAAATAGCTAGTGCGAGTACCTAGAGGGGGGGTGAATAGGTGTACAAAAAAAAATTTTCTCGAAACTTGTACGATATTTAAGCAATTAGAGGATTTGCAACAATTAAAAATTTAATCGCAAGACTAAGTAAGGGAAAGAGAGAATTGAACGCTCGGTTTATAGTGGTTCGGCTTGATTCAAGCCTACGTCCACTCTTACGCACCGACACCGATTGGCTGGATTCCACTATGATCAAAGAGATGTTACAAAGTTGATCTTCCTTGATTTCTAGGTGTAGATGATCTACCACACTCACTCAAGGTGTCACCAAGTATAAACACTCTCTGTATACAATTTCGCTCGATCTCAACTAACAATCAAGGGTCTTCGAGACTACGGAATTTTTCTATCGATCACACACTTAAAACAACTAGACGTCTTCCTTTTATACTCCTTCATGCCATCATAGCCGTTGGCACTTACCAAAGGAATTCCTCCAATCTACCCGTTGGACGGAATCAATCAAGAAGATCATCCGAGCTATTTAAGGAATCGATGATAGCCCATCAATCCCGTTCGCCCATACAATCGGGATCTCGGTTTCCAAGAATAGAATATTCCAAGATTGTTTCGTCGACCATCGGATCTTCAATCGATCTTAGATAAGAATTAAAGAATCCGAAATGATTATCCAACCAAAGAATCTATTCCGAAGATAGGATCGAATCCTCAACCATAAACCTCGGTTTTGGATTTCCTTCATCCTTTGGATCGGAAAGATCGACAGTGAGAATAGACTTAAGTCTTAAGTCCCGAGTCTTAAGTCTTTGAGTCTTGAGACTTGGGTCTTGAGTCTTGAGTCTTGAGTCTTGAGAGAACAAAGTCTTCAGACTTTAAACTGACGGTCTCCGAACATCCAGACTTTAGACTGAAAGAAACGTTTTGTCAGCTTCAAAATATTCTGGAAAGATTTCTCCAACAGTATGAGAAGATAGATCGATATTTGCAGGATTTTGGCTTTGTAAAAAGCTTAAGTAAGTTCACTCTTTATGTCAAGAAGGTGAATCACAGCGTTGTAATTCTGTCACTTTATATAGATGATTTATTAGTGACAGTGAATGATATGGAATTGATAGAGAAGGTGAAGCAAGATCTATTTGTAGTTTTTGAGATGTCAGACTTGGGAAAGATGGCTTATTTTTTGGGTCTATAAGTCAAACAGGCTTCATATGAGATCTTCATCTGTCAGAAAAAATGCATGAAGAAAATTCTAAAGAAGTTTCAAATGGAAGATTGTCGAAATGTAAGCACTCCTATGGCTGTTAAAGAGAAGCTGCAGAAGAATGATTGAACAAATGCAGTAGATGCTTCTATGTATAGAAGTTTGATTGGGTGTCTCATGTATCTTACAGCAACCAGACCAGATATTCTATTTGCTGTGAGTGTTTTATCAAGGTTTATGAGTAGGCATAGTCAGTTACATTTGATTGCAGCAAAAAGGGTCTTGAGATATCTCAAAAGAACATTGTTCTTTGGTGTGAAGTTTAAGAAATGTCATAAGTTTAATGTGCAAGGATTTTCTGATAGTAACTAGGCTGGTTCAGTAGATGACATGAAGAGTACGTCTGGATAGTGTTTCAGTTTTGGTTTTGCTTGTTTCTCCTGGTGTTCTAAAAAGCAAAAGATTGTAACTCAGTCTACTACAGAGGCTGAGTTTATAGCAGCTACTGCAGCTGCAAATCAAGCTTTGTGGCTGAAGAAAATAATGAAGGATCTGTGGTTGAATTCTAGTGATTGCATTGAAGTTAATATGAATAATCAGGCTACTTTAGCAATATCATAGAATCTAGTTTTCCATGGCAAAACCAAGCATTTCAAAGTCAAATTTTTCTTTCTGCGTGAGGTGCAACAAAGTGACGAAGTTAAGTTGGTCTATTGCAAATCTGAAGATCAGCTTGCAGATATGTTCACAAAACCACTTCAAGTTGGAAGATTTGAGCTGTTTAGAGAGAAAATAAGAATCTGTAGCAGCAACTGATCCAAGGAGGAGTTTGTTGGAATTATCTCAGCTGCTGTTTTTCAGTCGTATTTCCTCTGTTTTCCTCTGTGTTTTTTTAATTAAAAAAAAAGCCAAGTAAATTAAGTTATGCAGTTAGTGTTTTTGTTATTTTCTAGGAAGTTAATAGCACATTTGTGTGCAGTTATGTGTTGCACGTATGTGAGCAGTTTCTACTTTGTATTTAGTTGTTGTACTCGATAGTTTTTTCATTTGCACAAGATGTATGAAGTGCTATGCTCTGTTTTTTTTTTTTTTTCTATCTTTTCTCTCTCTCAAATAACAGAAAATTTTTTCTATTTTGATTGTTGCTTTATGAGCTTTAACACCATCACCAGAAGCAAGTAACTGGCCAGCAGAAGTGACAACTACAGCGTGCTAAATTCAACAGGAGAGGGATGAGACATATACACCTTCCAAGGTTCCACTCACTCTTTTCGATACCCAGTGGCTCACTTCATTCCCATGCCCGAGAAGACCAAAACTATGAGCTCCATCACCCCCGAGTGTATAAATCACCAGAACATGTATGATACTCGCTTCATATATGTATTGCTGAGAGCATCTATTAGCTTTCGATGCTAGACATAAGAGTCCAGCCATGCCCCAGTCTCTTAGCCCATCTCTCCCCTAGGAAAAGCTATCTCCTTGCTTGGACTTTGAAGCCGCATGTCATCCACCGCAAGCAATATTCTGGACATCAAGTCCAACTGCAGACTCCCAGTCCTTAGAAAGCTAGGAACCCATTTCTACTCCAACATTAGCTCGCAGTCCATGAAGCCCACCACCAAGAGCACCATCACCTGTGCCTTCTTCCCCTCCAAATAGAAACTTCCGCCATAGCAACACCTTCATCTTGACCAGAACAAACATCGGAAGCTAAACTCATTAACAATCCCGCACCATCGCTCTCCCTCCACGCCTACACTGTCGACCCTCCAATCCAATCGAGTGAATCGAACAAACCAGAAGAAGCAGAAGTAGAATCGAAAAATCCTAGCCTCTTTGAACTCCTTAGATGTAATCGACGCTCCTGCTCCTCCAGCTAGGGATGGAGCTCGCGGGTTAGAACTTGAAAGGTGTAAGGAGCGATTTGTTTTCGACGGACAGCCTTGTGGTAACGAGGAAATTTTGGACGAAAATTGTTCAGCGATTGTTCTTCAAGGTAACGATCCTCTAGTTCATACACCTGTTCAGCATAAATCTAGAGGTAAAATCATAGAATTTTGGATGAAATTATCCGCCGATTGAAAATTTGGCTGGACATCAGTTCACCCATTTGAAATTACGATGGTTACTCATAGTTCTTATTTAAAACAAACTTCATTCCCCTCATTTTTTTTATTAAAAAAAATGCCCACTTCATATTCGTAATTGAAAATTTTGTTAACTTTTTTGGCGGGTAGAGGGTTGCCTCTCCTTCTCCCCCTTCCCTCCATGGCCAATATCGGGTATAGATGAATTTTCATTTATTGAAATCACCATAACTGAGTGATCTAAGAGAAAATTGTGATCTTTAGATATTATTACTCATCAATAGTCATGTCAACTTTAAAACGGATTATGAGTCCTTTCAAATATAAACTTCATTGAGTTTGTTTCATTTAAGATCATTTCTTTTCCATTTTGATAAAAATTGTTTCTAGCATAGATAGATGGTGTCCACTTTGCAAAACGTATACATGTACGTTTTTTTTTTTTTTATATATATATATAATGAATTCATAAGTCGAAATCAGTTATTTTCTATATTGAGAAATCATACGGTGGCAATGGAGCATATAGGAGTAAGATCGCGGGTTATTGTTAGTTTTTTCAGTGGCATAATCCAAAATCACGTAACAAGGGAGGACAATTCAAAATGGCCGTTACCTTCCTCCTCTGTTTTTGTCCTTGCTTTCTGACCAATTTTTTGTCCTTTTAAGGGTGCAAGAGAGTAAAACTATATGTACAATAACACAACATTAATATAAGAGCCACAAGAAGACAATCTCAAAGTAATTAGGGTCGAGATAAACTAGCTCAACTCCCTCCCAACATAATACTAGATTGTGGGCAAACATATAAAGCTTTTCCAATGAAACAGCACAAGCTTCTCTAAACAACATTGTTATCTTCAAAAGGAGAACTAGTTGAAATTACCGAAGCACTTCGTGAAGTAGAGAGTGTTTCTAGTTCCATCTCAAATTTTTCATCGTTAACTGACACATCTGGTGGGTAGATAAGCGGTTTTGGAGGCATATGAAGTTTACCAATATCTCCTTCTAGCATTTCTATTACTTTGTTCACTGGAGGGCGGTGATCAGGGTTTAATTGTATGCACCAAAGTGCAACTATTATCATTTTTTTTATCACCTTCCTTTCCTCTTCTGCAACTTCTTCCATTTCAACACTTGTACCTTCACTGACTTGGTCATACACCCACAATGGAAAATAAATTTGGCTTGAGTGTTCTGCATTTGCATTTATATTCTTCCTTCTACTTGCCATTTCCATGAGCAACATCCCAAAGCTGTAGACATCCGCTTTATAAGATACGCCGCCAATGTTTTTGTAAAACAATTCAAGCGCAATATATCCTAAGGTTCCTCTTGCAGCAGTTAATGAAACTATGCTATGATCCGTGGGATAAAGTTTCGCGAGCCCAAAATCAGAAACTTTTGGGATGAAATTCTTGTCTAAAAGAATGTTATGAGGCTTGATATCAAAGTGTAGTATTTGCATGTCACACCCCCGATGTAAGTATCCAATCCCTCTCGCCACCCCAAGAGTGATCTCAAATATTTTCATGTAGTCAAGAAACTTATTAGCTTCCTCCGCAAAAATGTGCTTATCCAAAGACCCATTTGTCATGAGATCATACACAAGAGCTTGTTTTGAGCCTTCAAAGCAAAAACCGATGAGTTGTACTACATTAACATGGTGAATTCTTCCAATAGTAGCCACTTCACTAATAAAATCTTGGCCATGGGCCTTGGACTGCTTCAAAATCTTGATGGCCACTTCGTTGCCGCTTCTAAGCATTCCTTTGTACACAGAACCATACCCCCCTTCACCTAGTTTGTGCTTAAAGTTTTTGGTGATCTTCTTAATATTAGAGTAAGAGTACCTTATGGGCAAAAAGTTGTTCTGAGCTTGCAAAAATTCTTCAATATTCTTGTCCATTGCTAGGTGCCTTCTTCTATACTTGCAGATCAGAAATATTGTGACAAATGGCATTCCAATTACGAATTTCGCTACACAAAAAAGCACTGAAGAGATTTTTATTGGGTTAGAATATGTTATTTTTATAATGATTGAAAGAACAAATCATTGCAGCTTACCTAGTAGTACTATAAAATTTCCAGTAGTCCAAATTGCAATACTTTCTAGCACACCTGTTGAAGGAATGATTGGTGTGAAAAGGAATTGAAGGAAAAGAAGTTTGGAAAACAAAACTCACAAGGAAATAGAGTAGTAGCCCGTCACTTTGTATAAGTTGACTTTTGTCCAAAAGAATATGAGTAGTGGCACGCGTGAATTGACAAATAAATGAAAAAAAAAAATGAGCTTCATACATAGATGGTAGGCAATACAAAAAACTCATTTCACTTTGTTAGATGTTAACAAATCTAGAGAAACAGTGATTTCCATGTTTAATTAATAATTTTGTTCCTCCTAGTGGTGCATGACTACAATCTTTTTTAAGGAATGTTAAGGAGCGTCTCCCGGATTATTACTTAAGTGACTAATTAAAGAACTAATTAAGAAATTAAGAAAATGTGTATTCTATGCCAACAAAAGCTAGTCATGTGGTTGCTCGCACAAGCGTCTTCTTTCTTTTTTACAGTGGGAGTTCTAGCCCTTCTCTGGAAAGGAATTATAATCTAGACACTTGTACATGTGCAGCTAATCTGAGTCTGTTTGGGGGTGGCTTCTACCGTCACTTTTCATTTTGTTTCGCGAATCTTGCAACTCCTTCAACTTAGAATTTATAAGTAATACGATCCTCCCAAAAACTTTCAAATACACATAGTTGACGTACACTATCTTGTATATTTATCGTAAGTTTCATGGATATTACATGTTTCTTTCATAATCCAGTTTTGAAGAGAAAGTGGGAAGTGAAACATTGTACAGAATCATGCAAAATTATGGTAAAATTCATTGCTGACCAAATACTTACCGCCCTCGTAGTGCTTGTATCCGCAAACTTGACCTTTGTAGGCGCTATACATGTCCAATTTACCAGAATAAATGGAGATATAGAAAAGAAAGTAGCTGTACAGATCAAAGTAGCAAAAGAAATTTTTTGCCATCCTGGATGCACCAAAGTAGAGAATAAATCCATCAGCCATGATGTTATGGATTAGCTCATAGTTGTAGAAGCTACTATTGATCTGCTCATAACTCCCAAAATCTGGTAATATTGTCCAGCTGCTAATGGTGCAAAAGTCCCTAACATCCGATGCCGATGGATTGAGCAAAGCATACAAGTTCCAATTCAATGATGTGTTGGAAGAGTACAAACCCTTAATGCATGGACTCGTAGCAATGTAGATAGGAAAGTTAACTGCCTTCGAGCAATTCACAATGACCAGTGTGCCTCCATACATGTAGTATGAATTATTTGGATCGGAATAGTTATTGAAGTTATAGAATGCCCGTGAATGACGAGGGAGAGATGAGCAGTTATCCTTTTTCAACCCATCATCAACCAATCTGATTTTGAAGCTGGAATAGTTGATAGACTGTACATAAAATCGGCCATCATGGAAATAGAGAACAGTACGATTATCTTCACAGACCAGCTCCTTTTTTGGATCACCACATTCCTTTGGGTCACTCTTCAGTCGAAATGGGTGACTTATATTGCGAATATCGCCACAGGATGAAGCAGCGCATCGTGGATTACTCGGCCCGGCTTTGCTAGTCATGGCTTGCGATAGAACAAGAATGAGCAGCAACACTAGAGAGATATTCATGGAGCTGAGAGCATGAAACATGTCTCTGTTTGTCTTTGGGCAAAGAGAAATCGGTAAGGAATGGCTTGGTCTGCGTGGGGGAGAGGCGCAATATGAAAAGATTCAAAAGAGATTGGGTGATCCTAATCTGAATGGAGGCTTGCGGTCGCCTGGCCTATAGAGAAGCCCCGGTCAATTAACGGAAAAAAAATTTTTCACATCTCTCTCTCCCCGTCACTTCCTTCTGACACATTCTTCTTTTTTTCTTTTTTCTTTTTTTATATCCAGGGAACCCCGTACAGTTTTTTTTCTTTTTTCTTTTTTTTTTTTATACCCAGGGAACCCATACAGCTGGTAGCCGGTGAGTAAACCTTGGAGCGACGCTAGCGGAGGACCCACCACCCCGACGCTGCGCTTAAGATCCCGTGCGACCTGTGGGATTCAAACTCCTCCGTCCTCGGTATACATCATGGGAGCACTTATCCAACTAAGCCACCACATGCGGTGGTATTCTTCTTTTTTTAAACTTTGTTTTTTTCCTCCTCCCTTCTTCTCCACCTTTGAATTTTTTTTTTTCCATTCCATTGCTCTTAGGGCGCGCATTATAAATTTTATGTTTCTTTATTTCTCTATTTTTTTGTTCCCGAAACAGTTTGAAATATAAATCCATTTGATAACGCAATTTCATTTTTCTATTTCTGGAAAAATTTTCTATTCCAGAAATAAATTTGGAGTAAAAATCGAAGTTAAAATTTTTAACTTTTCTATTTCTGGAACAGAGATAAGAAATCAAAATTTTTCCCATCGTTCACTCTCGTCACCGCCCATCGCCCACTTGCCACCCGTGGATGTCGACGCCCGCGGTTGCCGACCACCGGCCACCGCCCGCCGACCACACAGTCGCCACTGTTGATCGCCAGATGCCAGACACCCACCAGTCATTGGCCCCTCATCGCCAATCATTGGATACCAAAGGCTCACCACCAACCATCGGGTGTTCGTCGGTTACCATCCGCCTCTTGCCACCAACCGCCAGATATCGGCTGCCGCCACCCACCGCCGAACTCCAGTCATTAGCCACTCGCCGCGGCCTCCCGTTGTCAAACTCTGAATGTCAAACGTCAAAACTCCGAACGTTGGACATCGGTTGCCGGTCTTCGACTCCGGTGTTGGACTCCGGACTTTGGCCGCCGCCGCCGATGCCGGACGCCAAATGTTGGACTTTGGACTTTGGCCACCTTGCCATCGGTCACCGAACCCCGAACACCGGTCACCAAACGTTAGACTCGACCATCGGACGCTAGTTGTTGCCGCTCCTAGAAATAGAAATTTTATTTTGTTATAAAACAAAGTTTTATTTCAAAAATAGAAATTTTGAATTGTTATCAAACGCATTTCTTTACGCAGAAACTCGTTCCTGGAATACAAATTGAAAAATGAATTTTTGGCCAGAAATTTTGTCATGCACGCCTTAATCACTTGATATTTATTCCATATTTGCTAAATTAAGTCTCAAAGATTAGTCATCATTCAATTTGTTACATAGTTGATCATTCTTCTTTTAAAAAAATTATCTTATATGATAATGAGATATTGCACATCGTCGACCCAGCTATGAACGATTACATACTTTATCGAGTAAATCTGAGAAAATCCTTATTTAAAGTTAAAATGTATAAATTTGCAATAGCTTATGTGTGTAGCGTTACATAAGATACCCTCTCCCCTCCTATATTCCGCCTGAAACCAAAATCATATATATCCACCCTATTATTGTATTATTGCTATGCGCGTAGCTAGAATTACTATAGTTGCTTAAGTAAAAATTTAGCCAGCACAGCTGTATAATAAGGGATCCATGTGGGGACAACTCAAGTCCATAGTGGGTCCTCATGACTTTCTATATCATATGGTCTTCACATTTTTTTTATAGAAAATATTGTCCCCCTAATGATTGACGGGGCGCGATATAGGGAATATTATTCTTGGCAAGAATCATAAGCGAGACATCTTTCAAGAATTATTGAAGACAAAAGCAAACTCAATAGCCTTTCATGAGGATTGGAGATTGGTCTATATCAATGGGGCAATCACCTCAAACTAGTGACATCTCTCTTTTCACCTCCACTTCTGATTTACTCTGGTCGATTGATACAGCAAACAAATTTTGTTCAAAAAGCCGTATAGATATGGAAGAAGACTTTGGTTTGGCTATTAGAATAAGATTTGATTAGGGGTGTGAGGTTGATGAAGTTACGACGTAAGGAGATTTGCTGTCATGTAGCAAGAGAGTGCAGAAGTAAGAAAACATGAGGAATCTACAGACTTGCTTTTTGAAGCCCACGAGAAACATCCTTTGTCGTATTCAAATTTAATTAGTTACACTATTTTTGTTGTGTCTTATGTAGCCATTACTTTTAAGCTAAGAAAGGGGCATAACATCGATAGAGTCACCATAGTGCGTCCTTCGTGACAGTCATGAAGAATGCTAATAAATGATAACTACACCTTAGCAAGATATATATAGTCAAAAGATATGTAATAAATCCTAATCAATACATTCTTATTAATTTATTAATATTTACCTTATGAGACTGTATAGATAAATTGGATATTCGCCTAAACAATAATTAGAGGTTATATTACCCTTTTGAGTCTTGAGCATCTCTTTGATGCTTTGAGGCATGGCGCTTCAAGTGATAAATCCATTTTAAATGTGATAAGGCTGTTATTGTTGTTAGTTTTATATTGATTTTCCAACAATAAAAAGATCAATTTTTGGGTATTTATCACTAGAAGCAGTAACGACAGGTAGCCCGTCAAAACTTGGCCATTCAACCTGAATACCAAGAACATAATTGATGCAGCTCGATGGGCAATACAAGTTCAACGCATACAATGAAGCAAGCTCTGGCCTGACAAAGCCATATTTGACCCAACGGATCTTTAGGTTTAGGAACTTGAAAAAGAATATTACAGATTGGGAAGCAGAGACATTTGAAATTAGGAGAGCTTCCCTCTTTTGTTCTAACTTTTTACTGGTTGAGTTTATTGAGCCCCTTAATCAACAAAAGCTGGCTGACCCCCATTTACTTTGTTAATGATCAACAAAACTTGAGGGGTCTCCTATGTTTGATTGCAACAAGAGAAGAAACAACAACAACAACAACAACAACAACAACAACAACAACAACAAACTTTTAAGTTGGATTGGATTTTTAGGAGATAACTTTGTGGTGAGTGGCGATGAGGATATGAACACCATGTTGATGTGGCTCATTGCTATGGTTGGACCCCTAAATTTTTAGCCTATGGGCAGTGCATAACCAAGAAAACATTCCCATCCTGCAAGTTTTGAATCTTCAGATTGAAAAAAATAATGCAAATTCATGCATTTCATCGCTTGCAAATAAAACAAGAAAGACCAGCACTACTAGAGAGATATTCATGGAGTTGAGAGTATTAATTATGTCTCTGATTGTCTTTTGGAAAAAAAGAAATTGGTAAAGAATTGGATGGTGTGTGTGGACAGAAGGACGCCCAACATCAAATGAGTGAAAAAGGATTGGACGAACCTTGTTAGATTGGAGACTTAGGAGTTGCTTTGACCGATAGAAATGCCCAAGTCAATCAACATAACAAAAGCATGCAAGTCAAGAAATCAAAAAGGGAGACCCAAACTAAAGTTCCATTATTAGTGGAGTCACATCCAATCCTTGGAAATTTTACACCCATTGAAAATTCAAAAGCTTCTTCCAAAATTCTCTTCACGTGATTGTTGGCTCCACATTCCGTCAACAAACAAATCCATCTCTCTCCCCCATCACCTTCTTCTGATACACAAATCTTTATTTCTTATAGCATGTTCCCCCACCATCTTTGAAGAGAATCTTATAGCGTGTTTAACAATTTGGCATAATTAGAAGACCTCTATTTTATTAAAGTGACACTATATAGTGTGTACATAAGTCATTAATAAGTTCAAAAAAATACAAGTTCCAATTCAATAATGTGTTGGAAGATTACACCCGCTCAATACATGGACCCGTGGTGATGTAGAATGGAGAGCTAATCGGCTTCAAGCAGTTCACAATGACCAATAGACCATCACGGGGTTGTTTGGTCAATATGATGCTTGAAGTTATACACCACCCATGAATGACAAGGCAGAGACGAGTAGTCGACTAATCTAATTTGGCGGATGGAATAATTGATAGACTGCACGTAGTATCGGTCATCACACAAGTGTAAAATTGTGCAATTATCTTCACAAGCCAGCTCATTCTCCATTTCACTACACCTCTTCAATTCATTCTTCAATTAAAATGAGTACCTTATATTGAGAATGTCACCACAGGATGAAGCGACATACTACGAATTTCTCGGAGCCACATTGCTAGTCATCACATGCAACAGAACAAGGAGGAGCGGCAACACTGCAAAGACATCGGCAAAGCTGAAAGCATTAATCAGGTCTCTATTTGTCTTTGGGCAAAGTGAAATTATTAAAGAACTACTTGGGGTATGTGGAGATGGCACCATATGAAAAGATTGAAAAGAGATTGATAAACCTTGTTCGATTGGAGACTTTGGAGTCACCTTGTCCTATAGGAAAGACCAAGTCAGTCAACGGATCAAGTCAAGAAATTAAAGCTAAAGTTAACATTATTAGTGGAGTAACGGGCACGGCGCAACGACCAACCCTGATTGAGACCCCCCGTAATCCGTAATCACCTACGTAAAAATTTCTGAACATCATTTAATAAATTTGATTGATTTTTCTTCTCTGCAAAATTGTTGGGTCCACATCCCATCAACAAACAAATCTCTCTCTCTCTCTCTCTCTCTCTCTCTCTCTCTCTCGTAATCACCTACGTAAAAATTTCTGAACATCATTTAATAAATTTGATTGATTTTTCTTCTCTGCAAAATTGTTGGGTCCACATCCCATCAACAAACAAATCTCTCTCTAGTCTCCATCACTACCATCTTTTTTCTTATTTTCTTCTTCATTTGTTTCCTTCTCCCTTCTTCTCCAACTCCCTCCTTCACCGCTCGTGTCACAATCATAAGAAAACTGACATATAGTTTCGAGGAACAAGATCAAAAACAAAAACTAGCCTACCTCAAAACAACTTCTGATGTAACACATCAATTTTGATACAGCACCACAAAACCGTGTTACATAGGTCCACTCGTTTGTTCTTTCGAGTGCAATAGTAACTCCGTTGCTTGTTATATAAGTTCAATGATCTGTTCTTGTCTGCAGTGATTTCTTATGTTTTTTCAACACTTGCGATACAATCATCTGGAAAAATGATTTCTTATGTTTTTTCAACACTTGCGATACAATCATCTGCAAAAATATAACTAGGACAGAGTAAAATAAAATGAGAATTTGTATACAGTTAAAGTAGAAAATAGGTTAGCATAAGGACTCACTGAATGGGCATAAAAGGATTCACACCCCATATGTTATCTGGAAATTTCAAGAAAGTTATCTGGTTAATTTGGCACTTCTTCACTTTAGCGGGGCAAGATCTTTTGATACTATTTTAATGCTTCGTTTGGGAGAGGCAGGAAAGAGGAAAAAGGAGGTGGGTGAAGAAATTTTTTTTCCTTTTTCCTCCGATTCACTCTGGCAGAACATTCGAACTTTTCAAAATTAATTTTTCTTCATGTCAATACATAGTATATCAGTTTTGACGCAACACCACGCGACCATGTCAGCATGTATCAGAATATATTTTTTTTCTTATTTCTTCTCCCAGGACATCCAATTCAGGATTACCAAATATAGGATAATTCTTAACAAATGCAGTAGACTGAGGTCACGCACTAAGAATATCAATGTGCAAAACTGCATATGATGAGTTTGCATAACTCAGTTATCGTGGCAATCTCACTAATACCAGATTTCTTACCTTGCATGGTTATATTCCACCACCAAGCAATATGGCTACTTCAACTTAAGGCGTCTTTCAATTCGTTAATCCAAAGACTAACCTGTGTTGAAGTCGCATAGGAGAAAGAATGGACTTGCCAATGGTATCGATTATGTATAAATGCCACGCCTTTGAAGATCTCTTGAGGATAATTGATTCTCAGTGTTGTTGATGATGATATGTCCAGAGGTAATCCTGAAATCACAGTCATAACGTTTATGGAAATAATGTAATTTAATCAAATAACAGATCGGAGAGAACTGTATTAACACTTATATATTGTAGTTTCTATTGGTGAAATGACTCTTGATCAATGATTCCTTTCAATCAAGTTAACTCACTGATTCTGGCCATCCCTGTTCAATAAGTAGGAAGTCTATCCTGGATTGCATAACAAAGGCAACCATGTCTTGACGCCTCATGCACATTGACAAGATTCTCTTCAGTTTCAAATCACATTTTTCAAGATTTCAGGACTAGGAACAGAAAAATGTGAGAACAACCAAAGAAATATTGCCATCAATTAAACGGTGGATTCCATTAGAATCGACAATTACACAAATACAACAATGAGCCACTTTTCTTGTTGCTTAACATTCAAATTGAGAATACTCAGTCATTTCATTCAACTGGGTATCGACCATTTTCTTCAAACTTCATGATGGCTTTGCAAGTTTAGGGATGAAATAATGACTTCCTATCTTCACCTAAGGAAGTCCCAGCCAGAATTTTACCCTGGGAGAAAATAAAACAGCAAAACCTTGAAATTGTAAAGCTTTGAGAAAATTCAGTACAATTTCCATCACTTTGGCCATGAACTTCTGCGGATGAAACTTAGCAACCTTTTACTTTCTAGGCTTTGTGGGCCAGCTCTTCTAGCTTCTCTGCAAATCTCTCAGATGAAACACATAGCAGCTTGTTGAGTGACATTCCTGCACCTCACCTATAATCTTCTTCTTCCCCTCGTACCTGTGCTTAATTCCACTGTTGAGTTTATGATCAAGGAATGCAGGGAAATCTAATTGCTCGTCAAGGCTGTGTCCGATCCACCCTACCAAATACTGCACTTAATCCTCCAGAGAATCAGGATTGCATTGAAGTATCTGAGGATGCTTCTTACTCATGAGAAGCACGTCTTCATAGGAAAACTCATAACTCTAGAAGAGCTCAATCACCTTCGGCATATTGTCACAACTTGTCCTAGTCACAGTGCCATGAGCATAAAAGGATTAACACCCCATCTATTATCCGGAAATTTCAAGTAAATTATCTGATCAATTTGACACTTTTACACATGAGCAGGTCATGATCTTTTGATACTATTTTAATACTTTGTTTGGGAGAGGGAGGAAAGAGGAAAAAGGAGGTGGGTGAAGAAAAATTTTGCCTTTTTCCTCCAATTCACTCTCACGGACAATTCAAACTTTTCAAACTATCAGGAAATAATATATTAGTTTTGACGTGATACCATCAAACCTTGTCAGCATCTATGGGAATAGTTTGTTCATATTTCTTCTCCATTGACATTCATTTATAGAATGTGGAAATTCAATGCAGGATTACCAAACATAGGATAAAACTTAAGAAACGCCATAGAATGAGGCCACATATTAAGAATACCAATGTTCAGACCTGAATATGATGAATTTGCATAACTCAATGATTACTACAATCTCGCAGATATAGGAATTCTTACCTTGCCATGGTTATATTCCACCATCGAAGCAGTATGGCTATTCATCTTAAGGTGTCTTGGACTTCACCATTCCAAAGTGTAACCTCATGTTGCATGGGAGAAAGAATGAAGTTGCCAATGGCACCTATTATGCATAAATGCCACACCTTTGCAGATTTCTTGAGGATAATAGATCCTCGGTTTTGTTGATGATCATAATGTCCTGTGAGATAATCCTGAACTAACAGTCGTAATAATTTACGGAATGTAATTTAATCAAAGAACGAACCAGAGACAACAGAATTAACACTCAATTATTTGTTGCAATTTCTACAGGTGAAATGACCATCCTGATCATAGATGCCTTGCAATCAAGTTAACTTAGTGATTTTGACCATCCTGGTTAGGAAATCTATTGCATAACAAGGGCAACCATGTCTTGATGCCTCATGCACATTGACAAGATTATTTTCAACATCAGATCACGTTTTTTAAAGATTTCAGGACTAAGAACAGAAAAATGTGAGAGGAACCAAAAAAATATTGCTATCAACTCAAGGTGGATTCCTTTGTAAATGACAGTTACACATATACAAAGATCAGCCACTTTTCTTGTTGCTTTAACCTTAAGATGGAGCGTACTCAATCATTTCATTTAACTGGGTACCTACCGACCATTTTCTTCGAACTTAACAATGGCTTTGCGGGTTTAGGGATGAAAAATATGACTTTCTATCTTCACCTAAGGAAGCCAAGCCAGAATTTCACCTGAAAAAAGCAAAAGCCTTCAACTGATGAAGCTTTGAGAAAACTCAGTAACTATACAATTTCCGTCAGTTTTGCCATAAACTTCTGCTGATGAAATTGAGCAACCCCTAATTTTTAGGCTTTGTGCACCAACTTTTCTACCTTCTTCTTTGCAAATTTCTCAGACAAAACATTGAGCAGCTTGTTGATCGACATCCCTTCACCTATAATCTTCTTCTTCACCTCGTACCTATGCTTGATTCCGCTGTCGAGTTTGTACCAAGAAATGCAGGGAAATTCAATAAGTCATCAAGGTCACGTCCCATCTCCCCCACCAAATATTCCACTTTTTCCTCCAAAGAATCAGGATTGTATTGAAGTATCTGAGGATGCTTCTTACTCATGAGAAGCACGTCTTCACAAGAAAACCCATAACTCAAGAAGAGCTCAATCCCCTTCTGCATATTCTCACAACTTGTCCTAGTCATGGCACCTATTGCAACTGCAAATTCCTTCGTTCTGTAGCTGTAAACAATTTTCACCAAAAACCCTAGCTTATAAGTAATGTTCCCCTCAAAATATAGACCCAAAAACCAAGGGGCTTTTGTCAAGAACTCAAAAATCTCATTGGAGTTGAGTCCACATTCTTTGAGATTCCTCTCCTTGCTTGCGCTGACAATGTTAGGAAACACAAGAATGATCCTGAACATTGCCCCCGGTGGCATCCTCATCTCCTCTGCTAAACTCTAGGAGAAACTCTACTCTCGCAATCAATTAGCTATCCATGTCGAAGTTAAGAATGGGAATATGCCTCACAATCAAATCAACCCCACCATAGCGGCTCAAGAAATTAATGAGCCTTTCAATTTCTTCAGACGGCTTACGAGATGAAGCCTTCGTTAAATTCACATTGTTGAGAACATGAACAATCTTTTCTCTAGGAATTCCACTGTCAATCAGCAAATTTACACCCATCAAACTTTCAAAATAAGTTTTCTTCACATCTGATCTTTCTTTCTCGGCTATCTCCACCTTTCTTCCACTCTTGTCCACTTGATTGTTCATTCCACATTCCATCAATGCACAAGCACACTTCCTTCTGATACACAATCCTTCTTATTTTCTACTTCGTTCTTTCCCTCCTCCCTTCTTCTTCTCCAACTTCCTTCTTCACCGCAATACCATGAAACCGTATTTTA
The DNA here is from genome assembly GCA_017140325.1 of Eucalyptus leucophloia subsp. euroa. Taxonomy (NCBI): domain Eukaryota; kingdom Viridiplantae; phylum Streptophyta; class Magnoliopsida; order Myrtales; family Myrtaceae; genus Eucalyptus; species Eucalyptus leucophloia. Next base: position 4,300,502 of record CM029478.1, on the reverse strand, counting down.
TAAGTCCAATGACTCGTTCTTTCATATGGAACGATAATTTGGTCACCTGTTAGATAAGTTCGCTGATTTGTCCTTTGTTTGTAGTGATTTCTTATTTGTTTTCGACTCTCAAATAGATTAAAATCACGATCCAATCATCTGTGGAAATACAAATATCACAGACTGAAATACAGTTGAAAATTCATATACAATTAGAGTAGAAAAAGGCTAGCATGAGGACTCATTATATGGGCATAAGAGGATTCACCCCACAATCTGAGCAGGACCTGATCTTTGTGATACTCTTTTAATGCTTTGTTTGGGAGAGGGAGGAAAGAGAAAAAAGGAGTTGGGTAAAGAAAAAATTTCACTTTCTTTCCAGTTCACTCTCACAGAAAATTTGTAAGATTCAAAATTAGTTTTTCTCCATAGTACATCAGTTTTGACGCTTAATCATGAAACCATGTCACCATGCATGAGAAAATTTTGTTCTTATTTCTCCTGCAATGACATCTATTTATAGAATGTAGAAATGCAATGCAGGATTACCAAATATAGGATAGAAATGCAGAAGAATGAGACCACGTGCTGGGAATATCAATGTCCATCCCTGAATATGATGAGTTTGCAGCATTCAGTAATCACTGTGATTTTGTGGGTATAAGAATTTTTACCTCCCCAAGGTCATATTCCACCATCGCAGTATGGTTACTTCATCGTAAGGTGTCTTTCAATTTGCCATTTCAAAGACTAACCTGCGGAAGGTCGCACAGGAGAAAGAAGAGAGTTGGTAGTGGAACCTATCATGCATAAATGCCATGCCTTTGCAGATCTCTTGAGGATAATTGATCCTCAGCTTTGTTCCCAATGAAAATGCCCTGTGAGGTAATCCTGAACTCAGAGTCATATATTTTACAGGAAGTAATTTAATCAAAGAACAAAATGGAGAGAACTACAATTAACACTCAATTATATGTTGTTTCTATTGGTGAAAAGACTTTCTTGATCATAGATGCCTATGTTGACTCATTGATTCTGACCATCCCACTTAGGAAGTTTATCTGGATTGCATAACAAGGGCAACCACATCTTGATGCCTCATGCACATTGACTAGATTATTTTCAATGTCAGATCACATTTTTCAACATTTCAGGAATAAGAACAGAAAAATGTGAGAGCAAAGAAGCATTGCTATCAACTTAGGGTGGATTCCTTTGTAATTGACAGTTACACAAATACAAAGATCAGCCACTTTTCTTGTCGCTTTTACCATAAAATGGAGCATACTCAGTCATTTCATTCAACTGGGTATCGACCATTTTCTTCAAACTTCATAATGGCTTTGCAGGTTTAGGGATGAAAAAAATGACTCTCTATCTTCACCTAAGGAAATCAAGCCAGAATTTCACCTGAAAGAAAGCAAAAGCCCTCAAGCTTTGAGAAAACTCAGTGACTAAACAATTTTCGTCAATTTTGCCATCTACTTCTGCTTATGAAACTTAGCAACCCTTAATTTTTAGGCTTTGTGCGCCAACTTTCTAGCTTCTTCTTCGCAAATCTCGTAGACGAAACACTGAGCAGCTTGTTGATCGACATTCCTTCACCTATAATCTTCTTCTTCACCTCGTACCTATGCTTAATTCTACTATCGAGTTTGTAACCAAGAAATACAGGGAAATCCAATTGCTTGTCAAGGTTGCGTCCCATCTCCCCCACCAAATATTCCACTTTCTCTGCCAGAGAATCAGGATTGTATTGAAGTATTTGAGGATGCTTCTTACTCATGAGAAGCACGTCTTCGCAAGAAAACCCATAACTCAAGAAGAGCTCAATCACCTTCTGCATATTCTCACAACTTGTCCTAGTCACAGCGCCTATTGCAACTGCGAATTCCTTTGTTCTGTACTTGTAACCAATCTTCACCAAAAAAACCCAGCTTATAAGCAATGTTGCCCTCAAAAGATAGACCCAAAAACAAAGGGGCTTTTGTCAAGAACTTGAAAATCTCATTGGAGTTGAGTCCACATTCTTTGAGAAAACTAATTCTGGGACGCAATTTCCTCTCCCTGCTCGCACTAACAATGTTAGGAAACACAAGAATGATCCTGAATATTTCTTGATCATCTAATCCTGCAAATGATTCAAGAACTCTACATGGCTTTCCAAGTGCTCCACACGATATTTCAGAAAGGTAGGCAGTTTGCGCAACACTGCCCCAGTTGCATCTAAGTTCTAGGAGAAACTCCACTCTCGGAATCAATTGGGTATCCATATTGAAGTTAAGAATGGGGGGATGCCTCACGATCAAATCAACCCCACCATAGCGGCTCAAGAAATTAAGGAGCCTTTCAATTTCTTCAAACGGCTTAAGAGACAAAGCCTTCGTTAAATTCACATTGTTGAGAACATGAACAATCTTTTCTCTAGGAATCCCACTGTCGGTCAGCAAATTAACCTTTTCCTCAAATCCGGCCAGGAATCACGGCTCAGTTGACATAAAGAGACGCTTTCCATCTAATTGGTCGCGCACAAAGAGTATAAAGGGATCGATTTCACCTGCTGCCAACACAGAAGGGCATTTCGCAACCAAATGGCAGAGCTCAAGGCCACTGATTCCGACCGATTTCAAAGAGGCGACGCGAGCCCGCAACGAACGGATAGACTTCAGCCTCAAATCCGGGTTCCTGGTCAAGAGAGATTCGGTCTCTCTCTCGTTGAGCCCGAGTTCTTGAATAACACATCCAACGCCCCTGAAAAGGCAAGACTTTTAACGAGGAGTTCGATCAAATATTTCAAATTGCGTTCAAGGACATCAACCGTTTGATGAATTGTCTCTGAGAGCCACTCACCCGGCTCGAACTCGACGTTAGGTGACGAGATGACGCGGCGGCATTGCACGTGAAGAGATGGCGCCCTCAATCCGATTCCCGACGGTTCACTCGAAGCCAGCAAAGGGGACGACTTGGGGGAAGAGAACGTGGCGGAGCGCTGCGAGTGGAGAAAGAAAGCGGGAGGTCGAGGGCTCCTCAACATCAGCTCGAGCGAGAGAGAAAGAGAGAGAGAGAGCAGTCGATCACAGCTCTCTGCACAGTGCGTTTCCCGGTAGCAGAATGAAGGATGGATGGAGATGATGAGAGGCGTAGAGCTAATGGCGGTTTTTTTTCTTTCTTTTTTCTTCCCAGAACTTTGAGCGGGACCTTTTTCTCCGAAGCAACTTGCCCGGATCCGACCATTAACGTGGTCTCATCGTATCTCACCTAAATAAAATGACGAAAATAATTTTATCCGTTGAAACGAAAATTTAATAAAAAATATTCATTTTTGATAATAATATATATCTATACATTTCGGTTTTGCAAGGATATAAACAATCATTTTGCAAGAAGATATTTTACAATCATTTATTTTTCACGAAATAAACGAAATATTAATCTAATGTATTTTACATGATTAATAACTTATCCATATGAATACTACACTATTTATATAAATGACTAGCTTTATTCATAATTATGATAATGATTTTATTTTTATAATAAATAGTACTTTGCCATCAAAGTAATTGACATAATGATAACGGAGACACTTATCTTTTACAAGGTCATAATCACAATTCTCATCGTAGGTAAACCTCTAAACGAGTGAGATTTTTTAACTACTAGCGACACGTTTGTCAACCGTACACTTTCAAGCCAAGTGGTGCAAAATAACCATGCCTCTAAATCGAACACTCCATAGTGGACATGAAAACTGCTATAGTAACGTTTAGAGGGAGTCACTACATTAGTCACTCATTTTCTCTTGACCGTTTAAGCATAGGAGTGAGGCACTAATAGTTCTTAAACTTTTATAGAATGTCAATCAAATGTTGCATTTGCATTTACTTGGTAATTACAAATGTTAAAAAAATGTATCACAAGATAAATATTTTTAAGATATCAATAAAAGCAAATGTTATGAAACCACGTAAACAAAGAGAGAGTGGCGAGAGAAAGATGCTTACTAACACTACTTTGTCGAGACTCAGCACATGATGACCATTTGCAAAAGCAACGTAAGAAAGTATAAACAATGGTGAACACAGAGGCTAAAACCCCAGCACATTACCTCACCCAATTCATCAACCTCGGAACCCGAAACCTTAAGTTTCTTCTTCCCACCCACAATCCCATCCCTCACTCCCACCCCCTAATTTCCTCTTCTTCCTCCCAATGCTGCTCCTCACCTGCGCCTTCCTGTTCCCGACCTTCCACGCATTCTGAAAATAAGGATCATACTTTATATACAAAATGCATTATGTGAATTGAACAGAAAAAAGGACTTTATATATATGTTCCTATTAGAATGTAGCCAAAATATTACCTTAATCAAATAGGCTATTTCCTCATTTATGTAAGATAATTAGTAAATCATTATCAATCCATTCTTATAAACTTTTCAAAAACATTTACTATATTAGACTGTACTAACACATTGACCACTCACCAAAACGATAGTTAGAGGCCATCATACCCCTTTTATGTCTTAAGCATATTTGAGGCACGGCGGTTCAAGCAGTATATTTGTAGCAAATTTGATAAGTGTGCTTATCATTAGAAGCATCGTGCCTAGGACACGGTAGACAACGTGCTAAAGCTCAGCCATTAGATAACCAATGCGGTTCGAGGGGTGACACAAGTCAATCCCAAGTCAACCATTTCAATTCTTACAATCGAGCAATTTCGGCTTGACAAAGCCATACTAGATCCAACAAATCTTCAAGTTTAGGATCTTGAAAAGGATATTATAGACTGGGAAGCAGAGACATTTAAAATTAGGGAAGTTTTCCCCTTCTTTTTTTTTTTTTTTTTTGTTGCTCTTGAGACTTTTTGCGTTTATCGGGCCCTTGATCAACAAAAGCTGGTTGACCCCATTTACTTTATTAATGATCTCCCATCTTCTCCTTTTTTTTTTAAAGAAAAAATTTATTTTTTCTCTCTCTTTAGTCCATTAGATTTTGCTTTGAGACCAAATAAAAGGTCTCCTATGTTTGATTGCAACAGGGGAATAAATACAATAAGCTTTATAGTTTGATTGGATTTTAAGAGGATATGAAAAACACGTTGATGTGCTCTTCATCTTTAGCCCAGTGGGGCAGCTCATAATTTGCTATGGTTAGCTTCTCAGATCTCTAGTCAACAGACAGTGCAAAACCAAAAAAGATACCTGCGCATTCAATGAGTCAGTATGCTAGCCTATATTCTACTCTAGTTGTACGTGAATCCTCATGGTATTTCAGTCTGTGATAATTACATTTCTATAGATTATTGCATTATGATTTTAATCTATTTGACCGTCGCAGAAATGTAAGCAATGATTGCAGACAAGAAGGAGAAATTTTTTCCATTCTCGACATTTGTTTATACCCATGAAGAACAAATCAGTGGATTTATTCAACAAGCAACGAATTATTGCTCCTTTCTATTTTTCACCTTCAAGAACTTGCAAGTAGCAAGGAACACGCAATTCCGCGAAAGCGCATGATGACGCAAACAATTGTAGACATCCTTTGATTCGACCAAGAGCACAACACAGAGAAGAGAGGACATATCACCTGTACACGAATTGTTTTGTAGCCGATGAATTTTTGTCATGTCCAAGGATCTCATATCCTATTGCCTTAGAATGGCAACTGTTCTTTTCCAAAGCCAATGCATGACTGACAAGATGAAATTGAAGTTTAAATCCGCGTCACTCGGAGTTATCATCACCGGTCACGCCCTCTTAAGTGAACACTTAAAAAAGAAAAAATCTCTTAATGATTAGAATTGTATTAAAACATAGGTATTGTGTATAGATATCATCAATAAATAGCAACACTCTATTCCTTGCTAATTCTGATGGCATTTTGAACAGGCAATGTCCCAATTTATTTGAAAGATCTCTATCTCCAAAAGGAAATGAAACTCAATATCGAGTATAAACTTAAGATTTTATGATTTGTATCCAGTGACATAGCATTGTTACAGCAGATAATTTGGAGACATGTTTCAGCTGTCTTTCAATTAAGGTTGATGCTGCCCATGATATCATACACAAACCACTGAGAAGGTTAGTTTGTAACCTTTATTCATCATTTCGCTGAGCATATTGTTCCATCATCTTCAGATAAATTCTAAAATGGCCTTTGTGAAAAAATGTATTCCTCACAGCTCACTGACAATGTAAAAATTTCAATCGATATGAGTAACGGTCAGGCAGAGAAATGAGCTTAAAAAGTACAAGCACTCCCTAATATTCCCATAACTTATCACTTCTGGTAAAAGTTCTTCGTCTGTTACTGTGCTAACCGTTGAACATGTTGAATTAACATCAATTAACCTTGCCTTTACTCGAACAACTGCAGAACTATGTAAGAAAACACAAAGAACAAAAAAAGAATCCCAAAGCTCTAGACATTATATGACCAGGAAAATCCAGGGAGAACAGGTTTGTCCACAGAGCAGAAAATTGTTGCAAAATTAAAGAATAAGCAGAGATACTTCATATCTAGCATTGTAGCTTGTTCAATACAAGGAAAAACAAAGAGATCTTGCATAGAATTTGTACCTGTATTTACATCATTGTGATGGAGAAAGTTCAAGATGATGGGGAGCGATCTGTGCCACATGACCTAAAATTAAGTTCATCGCCGTGTCAATATGCAGTTCTTCAGTGAGCAGGATCGATACGCAATTTATGCCCAAATTGTCCTTTACACACCTTTTAATTGGGGACATTTTTCCATGAATCTCTTCTGGCTCCTGGATCCTCTTCCATGATAATGATCAGTTTTATATTGTTAAGACAACTCAAAGAGATCTCACAACCATGCTTAAAACTTGGCGGATATGATGTAAATGACTAAGGATATAAGAGATCTTTAGCCCCTAAATTGTGGAATCTCATATCGAGGACTGAAATTAATCTTTCCAAGGCGCTTTTATGGTAATAAATTTATAGAGCAACTGTGATAAGATTTTTGATGGAATGTTCAGAAAGATTCATCTCTAATGACAGAAATATTTTCTTGCATCATGTTCTAGTGAAGAACTGATATACTTTAGAAGTCGGTGTCTATCAGAGATGCTCCAATTATGTCAGTAGCTTCCCTAAAAGAACGATTGTTGCATTACAATCTACACAATCCTCAGTGGCAACATTTCTATTTTCTTCCTCTATATCAGAATTGACGTCCTTGCTAAGATGAAGAGTACCATATGGTCCAGAGCAGTCAAAGGCCAGTCCTTTTTAGGACAGCTGACAAGAAACAGATGCTTCCAGGCAGAACACCCAGGATGATACCAAATTGAACTAGTCACAGGTCGTCTGTTATCAACTGCTATTTCTTGCATGGACTGGGTGTGCCACTTTTCATTTTTGCAACTTAATATCAAAACAACAGTTTTTTTCCATGTTACCACATAGTACATCAGTTTTGGCATAGCATCATGAAACCATGTTAGCATGCATCAGAATTCTGTTCTTACTTCTTCTCCTATGACATGTATTTACAGAATGTAGAGATGCAAGGCTAGGTCACTAAACATAGGGTTATACTCAAGAAATGTTATATAATGAGGCCACGCACTAAGAATATCAATGTCCAGACCTTACTACAATGAGTTTTCATAACTCAATGATCACTGCAATCTCGCAGAGCATTTTTTAGCTTGCAGTGGTTATTTTCCACCATCAAAGCATTACAGCTACTCCATCTTAAGGTGTCTTGCAACACACCTTTCCAAAGCCTAACCTGTGTCAAGTCATTAAGAGAAAGAATGAAGTTGCCAATGGCACCTGTTATGCATATATCCATGCCTTATGCAGATCCCTTGATGATAATCAATCTTCAGTATTTTTTTACAATGGATATGTCCTTTGTGGTTATCCTAATCATAACATTTGTGGAAATGATGTAATTCAGTTAAAGAACGAACCAAAGAGAGCTGAATCTCAGTTATTATGTGTTGTGTTTTTTATTGGTGAAATGATTTTCCTGACCAATTAATTCACTGATTCTGGCCATTCCTGTTCAATAAGTAGGAAATCATCTTGATTTGCACAACGGGCAATAAGGTCTTCATGCCTCATGGACATTGACAGGATTATTTTCTGAGATTTCAGGTCAAAGAACAGAAAAATATGAGAGCAACCGAAGAAACTTTGCCATCAATTCAAGGTGGATTCCTTTGTAATCAAGTCATACAGATGCATAAAGATATGAGCCACTTTTCTTGTTGCTTTAACACTGAAGCGGGGAATACTCGGTCATTTCATTCAACTGGGTGTCGACCATTTCCTTCAAACTTCAAGCTAAGGAATAGAACAAAATGACTTTGTCTCTTCACTTAAGGAAGCCGGCGCCAGAATCCCTCCTGTAAAAGGGCATACCTTGAACTCATAAAGCTTAGGGGAGGACGCTTTCATGGCAGGTGCCATGCCGCTGCAGCCCAGCCAAGGCCCCTCACTGGGCTTAGCAAGCGCAATGGGACCCAGCTAATTGCCCAAGCGTTGGGCTTGGCTAGCGTAACGTGTCTCTGGGTCCTGGTGCGCCATAAAAGCCTTGACAGGAGCACTCTGCAGGGTGTCCAATGTCGGTGCGTTCGTCTGGAGAGCCAGGTGGCCGCATTGAAAAAGACTAAAGCTGCATTTGGTCGTTCAAATTTCTAAACAACCCCAGGCTCAAGCCAGGGCTGTAAATGTCAGCTGAAAGGGAAGCTTTTGGGCACGTGGCCCACTCCAAATAGGAGGTCCGTCGGCTCAACGCCTTGCCGCCAGTTGCAAGCGCTTTAGCAGAAGACGGCGAAGGAGCTACACACTGAAACGGCAGGTCGCGTCAACGCTTCTAAGAAGGCAACAAGCGCTGTTGAGGAATTCAGCTGGTAGGCTCGTTTTCAAGAACTCTTCTATGAGTTTTTTTTCTGACAAAGCCGCAGACCAGATGATTGCAATGACGGCGAAGATGTGCTTTTTGTTGTCTTCTTTTTCTGTTTTTCTTTTCTTTTTAAAATACATCATCTGTATTGCCCTTCATTCTTTTCTTTTCAAATTGGGTGTTACGGATGGCTAATAGTTTGGAATTTAGAATACTTCTCTATTACGTGCTGGAGTTGAGCCAGCACAGAATTTCATAGATATGTAAAAAAGAAAAATTTTAGATAGAATAGAGTTATCCTTTTTTAGTGCAGCAAACTTGGGGCTACTCGGGTGGTTCATGAAATTTTGATGGTTAACTCTATTTTCCAAAAAGTTGTTTTCGAAGGATAAAAAATGTGAAGATGTCGTGCTTGTTTTTTCATGTATAAGTTGATATTTTATAAATTCTTGGTTCGGATCAATATAGCATTATTGCCCCCGTCCCATGCCCTCCCCGGTCGATTGTAGTAAGGGTGCAATCCCAACAATTTACGAAGAGAACCCATCCCAAAAAGACGATTTCCATCGAGCTGATTCTAATGCAAATTCTATCCCCCTTGGTTTCCAGCTCTGCTTAGGCAGCAACAGAAAAGGGGAATTGTTACGAGACTCATTTCAGAACATCCTTAGCAACTTCCAAGAACATAAGTATCATCTCAAGATCGTGTTTCCACAAAACGGCATCAAAACTTTGATCCATCTTCCGTTGAACTGTACAATTAGAGAAACAAACTACTTAAACCCTTCGCGGACATCACCGCATAACATGCTTGTTCTCTTGTAAAGCAACGACTTACAGACTCGGCAAACCTATGAGCTCAAGTGGCCACTCACCAGACAAATTCTACTTGCTCAAACCAAGGGCAGTTAGCTTGAAAAAAGATCACTCCAACCAACTGGAATTTGGTCCAAGAATCTATTTCCACTGAAGTCCAGAATGATCAAAGATGCTCATCTCCATCGTTTGCTCCAGCAAAATACCAATGAAGCTATTGCTTCTTAAATTTCAAAGCTTCAAGTCCCCATGAGAGATTACTGATACTTGCAGGAACTAAACTGGAGAAAAGATTACCTCCAAGAGACAAAAAAATTCTCGAACCTCTGAATTCACCTGAGAATTAAGAAACCTTCCTGGTAATTCCATTCACTTCGAGATAAAGCATTTGCAAAGCACTGCAGTTTCGCATCTCAGCGGAAATGGGCTCCACTAAAAAAGTCATTCCTCATACTCAGGTCCTTCAGTCCGTGTCTGCTCCGAGCGAAGCTATTCCTCCGAGGCATATCATCAGACAGTCACCGTGCAGTACCCATTTGGCCTCGTTGGATCAATAGCTAAGAAAGCTTCCTCATACCTCATCACAGAGAGAACAAGAACAATGTCTTCCCCTGAAGGAGGCATATAGATTCCTATTAGTCGCGGTAGATAGACGTGCCCCGGTTCAATCAATAGAGCTGTACCCGTTTCGAATGTCCACAGCCGCTTCATTTGCCACTATAATAACTTCCGCCTGAAGGTTTGATAAGAATGGATAAATCATGCGATGGTAAGGATCATGGAGTTGTGAAGATCCAACCGTTCAGGTTACTTAATCATTTCTCGCCAATGCCAGAAGGCCGAACCCGGTAGCACAGAGTCGCGATGCCACGTCGCGCAACATCAGGCGCGTAAGAGGCGAAGGAGAATAAGGATATCGGCGGCTGGAACGCGAGAACGCTTGAGCGTGCGATGAGCGTGAGCCGCGGATCGTCAAACTCCTACCATTGAGCTCGAGAGCTTCGTCTATGGAGGCTGAGCTTGCTGAGGAGAAGATGACCCCATTAAAAAAGGAAATTTTCAGTCCCGTAACTGAAATCCGGCGATGGAGAGAGCTTGAGTTGGAGACGGTGGATGGTCGTCGTTGTCTGGGCTGGAGCTACTGTGCTTGATGGGCTTAACGGAATTGGATCTCACCATTTGCGTTAAAGCCCAAATGGAATGAATGTGGCCGGACTCCATAAATGAATCGTTCCTTGAAAATGTATATTCGATTCGTTTGTAAAAATTCATGTGTCAATACCTACTATAGTTGCATAAATACAATTTTTCAAGGAAATTGTCAAAAGAGTGTCCATGAATTATAAGTTGAGCGACTAGTTAAGGAACATATTAAGACAAAAGGAAAATCTAAACTCTATACCAACATGAAAGTTGTCATGATTGCTCCCGCTGGTGAAATACATTGCTTGGAAACAACATGACAGTTACAGTGCACAATCTAGTCCACTACCTTCGGATTATATGCAGCCGTTTGCTGAGTGAAAACTAGTGACGAAGACCTATTGCTTTCCTTGCTCTGACAAGTGCAATGCCGTATGAGGAGAAGCCTTGCAGAGGAACAATATGGAGCTAAGAATGTAAAGCAGGACCGATGCCCCATTTGACAGTAAACATTTTCCTCACGAAAAAGTCGATGCAATACTTTTGAATACTTGATCATTGCATCATTGCATGGACCCCTCAAGGATCGTGCCTCTTGGTTTCAAACCGTTGTTTGCTCACGAAAGCTTCTCTTGTTTCTTCTCAATCACCAATTTCCTAAATTTATCCACTCTGCAACAGCCTGGGAAATGTTGAAGCAACATATGGCATGAACTCACATGGTTGAACTTGAAGATGTAAAAGCACAAGAAATTGCCACATTCAAAAACGTAGACTAACTATAAGTCGGAGGCATTACAAGCAAAATTTCCAAAACAAAAACCATACAGAATATTCAGTTAATGAATGAATTATCGGGCATCAGGACTGCATATCTGGAACGCTCACGATAGAACAGAACATACGTATCTAGCGTCTGAAAACTGCACATTCCAGGAAAATCCAAAGGCGAAGCATGACTGTTTTCAATTCCATAAATTATATTGCTGAGATATTGCGAGCTTCATTTGAGGTCTTCTGCTTGGTATTTCCAACGGTAGGAGTACCAAATCTATATACATTTCAGGACATGATATTTACATTGTTGGGCTTGCTAGGGAAATAATAGAATCCCAGTTCAAGTAACATAGGAACAAAGGAGAAAATCTAAAATGGAGATTCAATTTACACAATGAATGAGACAATTTAAGAAGCATTGTCGTCAATAGTCATTGCATGAGCATGTTTAGTCCGTAAAATGGTGGATCTGGTTTGCATCCCTTATGACCATACATCTTCTAGTTACCATGGAGATATACTTGATTGGAGAATGACAATCTCCGCATTCTTAAACACCCTGATAGATTTTGGACTGGAATGTTTATAAGGCTAAAAACAACAGAAATTTTTTCGCTGTTCTGGAGCAAATATTGTTCCTTTTGTCCCTCGTCCACATCATGAAGAACAAATTCAGTAGTCAGAACATTACCTAGTTTCTTTATTCGACTAGCCAATCGGTCTTGTCATAAATCTCCTGTGCCTTTGGGCATGAAGCGTCACCCACGTATGTTATTTGTGAATATTATTTTTCACTTGAACCCAACTACAACTGGCTTCTTTTGAGATATTTCAGTTTCATCTTCTTTCTGATTGCTGCTGCACCTTCCCAAGACCAGCCGAGGCATAAATATTTGATAGCAAAACATAAGCAGCAGGGTAGTCTGGTTCCTACTAAAGTATCATTGCCGTAGCTTGTTTTGCAAGTTCAACATTGCCGTGAACTCAGCAAGCTCCAAAAAATGTACGTCAGACTTGACTAGTGTATCCGCCCCGAAAGGCATTAAATTTATAATCTCATGGTAAGGATTCCGATCCACCCAATAAGTCAACAACGCATGCATAGTGGTCAATTCTCTCATCTCACGGAAAACTCAAAAGCAGCTTCTAGGGGGGTGGTGCATGACAATTGCCTATTTCTATTCTAGAAACAATTTTTCTATTCTAGACCTATTTCCGAAATAGAAATCCGTTTGATAAATCTATTCAATTTTTCTATTTCTAAAATAGATTATTGTTCCAAAAATAGGTTTTGAATAAAAATTAGAAGTAAAAATTTTCTACTTTTCTATTTCAAGAAATAAAAATTCTTCTCATCGTTCGTCAACCGATCCTTCATCCATCGCCATTGACCACCGTCCATTGGTCGCCGGCTGCCACTAGTCGCCGGTCGGCCAATCGTTATCAAACGAATTTCTATTTTTAGAGTAGAAATTTTGTATCATTATCAAACGGTTATTTTTGTTTAGAAACTCTTCTAGAAATAGAAATAGAAAAATCTATTTCTCTTCCAGAACCTATTTCTGGAACATAATAGTTATCATTCACCCCCTAGGTTTCCCCACCTTGAATACACAGTGATCAAAGCATTGGAAATGCACTGATTTGAGTCCAGTGCTGATTTTATCATCTCCCATGGATTTGCTCCCTTTCACCAATAGTGCCGATATAGGCAGCTCCACCTAAAGGGCTGGCAAATGTAGAAGCACCCCTTCTGATTCCTCTCTCCTCAATTTCATGTAGCAGTTCAAAGGCTTATTGGACTCCAAGCTCTTGGCATAGGCATCCACGAGGGCATTATGAGAAATTAAATTCTTTTCAAATAGTGTATCAAAAGCTCTCTGAGTGTCTTCAATGTGGTGCAACTGAGAATATGTGCTAATAAGGGCGTGCATGGAAACGTTTCTTAGAAACGTTCCGGCACACTTCGTACGGAAAGTGTGCCCGGAACAAAAAAGGAACAAAACGCGTTTGGTTGCGTTTACGTTCCTTTTTTGTTTTTTTATTTCCGGAACGAAATAAGAACAGAAAAAGAAACAACAATTTGTTGTTTCTTGCTCCAAACGTTTCTTGAATAAACATTTCTCCCTCTCTTCTTCTTCTTTTTTTTCCTTCCTTTTTCTTTCACGCCGGTCGCCGGCCTCGGCCATAGCCGGCGACCGGCCATCGACCGGCTGTCAAGGCTCGGCCTCGCCCAGATCCGGTGAGGCCGAGCGTCGCCGGCCCCCGGCGAGGCTCGGCGTCGCCGGCGCAGCGAGGCTCGGCCTCGCCGTCTTGGCGACGCCGAGCCTCGCCTTGGCTAGGCGAGCTCGGGCTCGCCAGATCCGGCGAGGCCGAGCCTCGCCATGGCCGGGCGAGCTCGAGCTCGCCTAGATTCGGTGAGGCCGAGCCTCGCCCAACCATGGCGAGGCTCGGCCTCGCCGAGGGCCGACGAGCCTCGCCGTGGCCGGGCGAGGCTGCCGACCCCGTCGGCCGAGCCGCCGGAGGCCGGTGACCGGCCGAAAAAAAAAAAAAAAATAAAAAGAAAGGAAAAAATAAAAAATAAAATAAAAATGTTTAAAAAATTAAAAGAAACAAAAAAAGAATAAAATTTACCAAACGTGTTTCGTTAATTTTTAGTCCCGGACCAAACATTACCAAATGCGTTCTTTTGTTCAAAAATCAGTACTCCTAACGAAACACATTTTTTTTTTTTCTGTTCCTCTAACAAAAAAAACGTAAACGTTACCATTCGCACCCTAAGAGAATAACCCATGAAAGTGTCACCAGCAAAGCCCAATCTTGTAGCTAGCGTGTATATTTGTATCCCCATATCTACATCACAAGTACTTCCACATGCCCTGAGAACACTAGCAAATGTGAAATGGTTTGGCCTCATGGGACCTTTTATCATTTCTAAAAAGAATTTGATACTTCCCGTGATTATCGCTGTCTAAGACATCACGTTATGATCTTGCACCCGATCAAACACCTTTCTCCAATCATTAAGCAATCCACTAGCTACACACTTCACGTACATGTCCACTGAGCCGCATCTAACACAGACATCCGAAGCCAATGCAGACTGTATAACCCAGCATTGCAACTGCAACCCCAGCGATTGCAACTCGAACTCCGAACTTGCTGACAAAACAGCTTAGAGTGTAGATCTATCTGCCACAGTGCCACTCACAAGCATATCGAGAAACAAATCAACAGCTCTCTTGGACAACCCACCAGAGTACATCTTGTCATCATCAAAGTCCAAGCAACCACACTCCTCTCGGGCCTTTTCTCGAACACCTTACGAGCTGAAACAAAATCAGCACTACCCTTTGCAAACATGTCAATTAAAATGCACACCCAACGCACACATCATAATTTACGTAGCCGCTTTTGAAATAAACCAGAAAATTGTATCACCAATTGATGCATTCTCCGGAACTGAACAAGCCCGAATAACCGCCGCGAAACAATAATCGTTAGGTAAAAAAAGCCATCTTCAAGCATATGAAGGAAAGTTTCAACCGCTTCAAACTCCAAGAAACCAAGTCCCTTTTCTGACCCATGTCCATAAATATCCTCTCGGCCTCGGCCCAGTCATTGCATTTCGATTATAGACAGATGAGCGAGTTGAGAATCCCCGAGTGGGCCTCGAGCTGGTACCGATCCAGCGCGCGATGGACCTGCCTCCGAGAGCGAACAGACTTGAGGAGGAGAGAGAAGGTGAGGAGGTCGGGATGGGACCCATCACGGGACATGAGGTCGGGGTGGGAGATTGCTCCAGGGAGGTCGCCGCCACGGTGGTGGGGGTGATGAGGCGGCGGTCGAGGGGCGAGAGGGGGAGAGGTTTTGGCGGGAAGGAGGGAGCTTTGATATTGGACGGTGGTGGGAAGAGAGAAAGAGACGCCTTGCTCCATATCAAGAGAGCACACTCAGGAAACGAGAAATATAAATAGATAGCCACGAAGGCAATTCTTCTGCAAAATACAGGAATTAACAAACTACGCTAAAGTCAATCCGCTTATTTTGCTTTTCATTCGTACGTGGAGAAAAAGAAAATCAATCAATGCATGATTTCGTCATTGTTAGGTGATGGTAATGTTTTGTCACTCTCTTGTTTTATTGATTCCACAAATTTAGTTCTCAAAAAAATCAAGAGGAATTGCTTTTTCCCGTCAAAAGTATTAAGTACTAAGTGTTCTCAATTAAAATGCAATCAACTCTTAATATCTTCAAATAGAACAAATTAATCCTTAAACTATCAAATTCATATGTACATGTGGGCACCACATCATATGCCGAACCAAAACTAAAAAGAAACAAAAAACATAATCCAAAAAAAAAAAAAATGAAGAAGAAAAAGGGAACACAGAGAGTTGGAGAAGTCTTGAAGAGGCACTGAGCCCCAAAGAGGACTTCTACTCAACTAGAGGTCTAAGTTGTCGGTCATCACCAAGAGCAGGCGCTCAAATTCATGAGGATCGGCCAACCCTAGCAAGGTGGTCGCAAGGGCCAGTCAACCCTCCCACGATGGTAACGAGAGATGAGGTCTTTATATTTTTCTTAGTCTGGCGCATGTAGCTTCTCCAATGTACCAAACCATTTTCAAGCCTATCCAACTAATCGTATGCCATCAGTGGGTTCCCCAAGTCGGTCGGGTTTGGGTGCCATGCCACCAGTGGCGGTCACGGGCTTGCATTCCAATTCCATGATTCCCTCTGATGCAACCCAAACAGAAGAAGATAGGTTTCCCTTCCCCAAGATCAATGTATCACGAGAGCACCACCCCAAGATACATTATGTGTGATTCATCCGTTGCATTTTATTTTATTTTCCAAAACCAACGTGTCATCGGTGTCACATTGATTAAATGGGAAGGATCATTCTCTAATTAAACTCAATCTCATCTTCACATTGGGATGAAGAAGAAAATAGTGGAACACCGGATAAAGTTGACTGATTTTCCAATTCAATCAAGGTTTCACCTTAGTCATACGCAGGCACATGATGGCTTGGGTATAGAAGTGGCTTGGGAGGCATTCGCAGCTTAACGGAAGGATCATGTGCACCAAGTTACAAATTTTAAGACTTAGAACAAAATGAAAGTTTTAAACAAATGCATTATGTTGACAAATTGCAAGGCTTTTCTAAATAATTGTCCTATTTTTTTTTATTGTTTAAAATTTAGAGCTAATGTGACCTTCAAGACCATATGATCACCTCATCGATGTTTTCTCAAGAATTTGATCAATTTTTGATCCAAGTAAATGAATTGCGAAGAAAATAAAATTTTATTGCAATTGGTGAATAAAGAATTTGAATTTGGGCGAGCCAAATGCTGAGCGACTTCTAAATGCAATAACCACAAATAAAAACTACTATGTGACCTGAGCAATCGAGGAAAAAAGAATGATTTACACCGAGTCAAAGAGGACACAAGCCATTGGCAAGTATATGTAAGATGGCACGTTTTGCAGCCCTCTTTGATGAATATTCTACAGAAAATGGGTGATTTGGTTTATGGATGATTAACTGAATTAGCTAGCATTGACATTGGATGAACATTTAGAATACACTTCCTAAACACGGTTACATCCCATATAAGAGATTGTATGGACCACACATGGTGAAACTATACATGAAGTACAATAACACTTTGACCAAAAAATACTAATAATAATAATAATAATAATAATAATAATAATAATAATAATAATAATAATAATAACAATAACACAACAGTAAACTAAGAGCTAGAAGAAAAAAATGTAATCACTGGCAAACTAAACTAGCTCACCTCCCTCCCAACATAATACTCTGTTGTGGGGAACAAAGCTTTTCCAATTAAACTGTGCGTGGTTCTAGACACCACTGCTATCTCCAAATGGAAAACTAGTGGAAATTATGGGAGTACTTGATGAAGTTGAAAATGTTTCTAATTCTATTTTGACTTTGTCATCGCCAATTGGCTCATCTGGTGGGTAAATAAGCAGTTTTGGAGGCATTTGAATATTACCAATATCTCCTTCAAGCATTTCTAAGACTTTGTTCATTGGAGGCCGATGGTCAAGAACTAATTGTATACACCAAAGTGCAGCTATTATCATCATTTTTGTCACCTCCCTTCCCTCTTCTATAACTTCATCCGTTTCAACACTTTCTCCTTCATTGATGTGGTCATACACCCACAGCGGAAAATAAATTTGGCTTGAGTGTTCCGCATTTGCATTTACATTTTTCCTTCTACCTGCCATTTCCATGAGCAACATCCCGAAGCTATAGACATCCACTTTATAAGATACACTACCGAGGTTTTTGTAGAACAACTCAGGCGCCATATATCCCAAAGTTCCTCTTGCAGCAGTCATTGAGACTATGCTATGATCAATGGGATAAAGTTTTGCGAGTCCAAAATCAGAAACTTTCGGTGTGAAATTCTTATCTAAAAGAATGTTGTGAGGCTTGATATCAAAGTGGAGTATTTGCATGTCACACCCCCGATGTAGATATTCAATCCCCCTCGCCACCCCAAGAGCAATCTCATATATTTTCTTATAATCAAGAAACTTATCACCTTCGTTTGTGAAAATATGCTTATCTAAAGATCCATTTGACATGAAGTCGTACACAAGAGCTTGTTTCGAGCCTTCAAAGCAAAACCCAATGAGTTGCACTATATTAACATGGTGAATTCTTCCAATAGTAGCTACTTCACTGATAAAATCTTGGCCATGGGCCTTAGATTGCTTTAAAATCTTGATGGCTACCTCATTGCCACTTCTCAACGTTCCTTTGTACACAGAACCATAACCCCCTTCACCTAATTTGTGCTTAAAATTTCTTGTGATCTTCTTGATATTTGAGTAAGAGTACCTTATAGGCAAAAAGTTGTTATGAGCCAGCAAGAATTCTTCAATGTTCTTGTCCATTGCTATGTGCCTTCGCCTATACTTGTAGATCAGAAATATCACAACAAATGGCATTCCGATTATGAATTTCACTACACAAAAACAACTAAAGAAAATTTTGATAAGTTAGAATATATATTTTTTTTTCCATAATTATTATAAGAATAAATCATTGTGGCTTACTTAATAGTATTGTTAAATCCCAAGTTGTCCAAAATGCAATATCATCTAGGACACCTGTGGAAGGAATGAATGATGTGAAAAATAATTGAAGGAAAAAAAGTTTGGAAAGCAAAAATCATAAGGAAACAGAGTAAGTAGCAAGCTACTTTGTATAAGTTGATTTATTGTCTACAAATCAAGAAAAACAGAGCCTTTCATTTTTAACGAATAATTTTGTTCCTCCTATCGATACATTACTACAATATTTTAAGGATTGTTAACGAGTGTCTCTAGGATTATTGGTGAAGTAAATAATCAAAGAACTAATTAAGAAAATTAAAAAAAAAAATCTAAATTCTATGCCAACAAAAGACTAGTCTTGTGGTTGGTCGCACAAGAATCCTTTTTCTTTTCTTTTCGTTTTTTTACAATACATATTTAGCCCTTCTGTTGAAAGAAATTATAATCTAGGCACATGTATACATTGACATACACTATCATGTATATTTTGTCATAATTTTCTTGGATATTAGATATTCCTTTCATTTTCCAATTTCAAAGAGAAAGTAGCAAGTGAAAGAATATGCAGAATCATGCAGAATTACGGTGAAATTTCAAGGTCGATCAATACTTACCACCATGATAGTAGAAGGATGCACAAAACTGGCCTCCGTTGGAGATGTCATATAAGCGCTTGGAATAAAAGTAACGATAGAGCCGAAAGTAGTTATAGATATCAAAGTAGCAAAAGAAAGTTTTCTTCCATGAAGATGTATAATAGAAGAGAACAAATCCATCGGCCATCATGTTATGGATTTGTTTGTAGTTGAAAGAGCTAATATGAGCCTGCCCACCTCGAAAATCATGTGACGCCCATGTCCAACTGCTAATGGTGCAAAAATCTCTAACATCGGATACATTTGGATTGACCAAAGCATAGAAGTTCCAATTCAATGACGTGTTGGTAGAGTACAACCCCTCGATGCATGGATCGGTGGCAATGTAGAATGGAGAACTAACAGGTTTTGAGCAGTTCACAATGACCAAACTATTTTGGATGTATAGTTTGTATGGGAGGGGAAGTCTATTGAACTCATATTGAAATCAATGAATGATGGGGGAGAGACGAGCAGTTATCCCTTTGCAACCTGCTGTCGACCAATCTGATTTGTTGTTCGTCATAATTGATAAACTGCACATAGTATTGACCATTAAGGAAGTTTAGAACAGTGCGATTATCTTCACAAGCCAACTCAAATCTTGATACACCACATCCCTGGGAGTCATTCTTCAGTCGAAACGGGAAACTTATATTACGAATGTCACCACAAGATGAAGGAACGCATTGTTGATTGCTCAACTCGACATTGCTAGTCATCGCTAGAAATAAGACAAGAGTGAGTAGCAACACTTGACAGATATTCATAGAGCCGAGAGCATTAATCATGCCTCTATATCTAGGCAAAGAGAAATTGGTAAAGAATTGCTTGGTGTGTGTGGAGGAGGTGCAATAAAAAGATTAGACAATCTTTGTTAGATTTGGAGACTTGAGAATCGCCTAGTCTTTATAGAAAAGCCCAAGTCAGTCAACAGAAACAAATGTATAAAGTCAAGCAATTAAAGAGGTGGACCCAAACTAAAGTTACATTATTAGGGGTACTTGGATGGCAGTCGGTTGAGGGACCTTGCCATAAGGCGTGCCACCAAGTAGAGGGCCTTTCACCCTCCCTCACTCATCCCAGGTGTGGTAAGCTATTATACCTACCTACTACCTGACGGTAGCCAAAATCGAAGTCCTAATGTGGTGTCTACTTTCACCACCATGAGACCCCCAAATTCCCTCATGTTTCTTTGTCTTCCTCATGGGTAGGAATACAAGGATGACATTGTAGGGTCTCCCATCTAGGGTGGATCTCCCACCTATTTCTTCTCCTTAAGTCTTTTAAGAACCTTGCTTAGATCCAAAGTTTCATTATTAGGGAACCTATTCAAAGGATCTTCTTACACATTTGATCTTTCCTTCTCCACTATCTCCACTTTGCTTCCACTTTCTCCCCGTGATTGTTGGGTCTACATCCCATCACTATCTTTCCACTTCTTCTCCACCTTCTTAGAAATTTTTACGTTCCATCATCGGTGCTTGATCACTTAGATATCTATTCCATATTTGCTAAATTAAGTCACAAACTTTTGATGTAATTCCAATTTCTTACAAGGTCGAATCATTTCATGAAATAAATGATCTCTATTAAAAAAAAAAAAAAGAGCATCTCATATAACAATGATATATAGATAGCGGCATCGTTGACCTAGCCATGAATGAATGCATATTTGTCGTGCAAATCTTTAAAAAAAAAATCCTTATATGAAGCTAAAATGTATAAATTATAGTAGTTACATAAAACACCATCTCTTATACTCCGATTAAAAGCATAACAATATATATCCATACTATAATAGTATTCTTGCAATGCACGTGGCAAGAATGACAGTAGTTGCTAATACAGCTCCATAAAGATGGGACCCATGAAGGGACAATTTGAAGCAATAGTGGGTGGTAATGACTTTGTTCATCATACAGACTTTACATCTTCTTTATTGAAAATTTTCTCACCTTAATGATGGACGTGGCAGATAAGGGGGATATAATTGTTAGCCATGCTTCAAGAATTATTGAAGACAAAAACAACCCCAGTAACCTTTGATGTGGATTGGACATTAGTGCGCGCAATTGGTGCAATCATTTCAAACAAATGATATCTCTTTTGATCTCCACTTCTATTTAACTCTGGTCGATTGATACAATGAACAAAATCAGCTATGTGGATACGGAAGAAAACTTCGGTTTGACTATTAAATAAGAATTGATGAGCGGTGCGAGGGTGAGTTATTTATTGTACTTTGCGCAAAAAAAAAAAGGAGCTTTTTTTTTTTTTTCTCGATTGGAAAAGTAATAAAGCGAAAGAATCTTTGCACAAAAAGAGTTGCTTTTTTTAAAGATCAAAGAATCGACAAACTTGCTTTTTGAAAGCTCACACGCATCATGCTTTCTCTCTTTTAATTATAATTAGTTACAAGACTTTTATCGTGTCGTATGTAGCCATTACTTTTGAGCTAAAGAAACGGTGTAACATCATATAGAATCACATTAGTTTGTCATGAAACTTGTTATGAATGTTGAAAATAATGATTATACTTTATATATGAAATGCATGTTGTAAATTGAACAGAAAATAGGAATCATCTATTCCTGTCAGCACGTAACCAAATATTTACCTTAATCAAACTGATTGTTTTCTAATTCTTGATAGATAATCAGTAAATCCGAATCGATCTATTCTGAGAAACATTTTAACAATGTTACTACATGAGACTATACTAATATATTGACTATTCGCCAAAATGGTATATTTTTACCCAAAAGAAAAAATCGGTAGGTTTATTCGACTAGTAAATTCTTGCTCCATTCAATTTTTCACCTTCAATAACTAGCGATTAGCAAAGAAACATGCGATTCCATGAAGGCACAATGATGATGCAAATAATGGTAGACATCCAGTGATTCGACAAGACCACAGCACAAGGAAGAGTGGGCATCAGCTGTACACGAATTGTTTTATAGCGAATGGATTTTCGTCGTGTCCAGGGATCTCA
Organism: Eucalyptus leucophloia subsp. euroa; assembly: GCA_017140325.1. Lineage (NCBI taxonomy): Eukaryota > Viridiplantae > Streptophyta > Magnoliopsida > Myrtales > Myrtaceae > Eucalyptus > Eucalyptus leucophloia. The sequence continues at coordinate 4,278,145 of CM029478.1, read as the reverse complement.
TGTTCTATTACCATTAGAATGGTACCTGTTCTTTTCGAGAGCCAATGCGTGACTGACAAGATGATGGAGTTCACGTGAATCTTTACCACCACCGATCACACCCTCTTAAGTGAACACTTAAATGGAATTAGTCTCCTAAATCACTAGAAATGCTTTAAAACAGAGGTTTTATGTATAAATATCATCAACAAAGCCTAAATTAAGTAACAAACTTTAGACGCAATACCATGGCTGAATCATTTCATGAAATAAATAATTGATTTAAGAAAAGTATCTCATATGACAACGACGTATCGCACAGGGTTATCGTCGATCTAGTCATGAACAACTACGTGTTTTGTCATGCAAATCTGAAAAAAAAAAAAATCCTTATTTAAAGCTAAAATATATAAATTTTGCAATAGTTTATGTACAAAGTAGTTACATAAAACATCCTCTCCTATACTCCGTTGAAAAGCAAAATCATGTACTATGATTGTATTCTTGCAATGCACTTGGCAAGAATAACTATAGTGCTTTATTATAAATTTAAGCTAGTACAGCTATATTACAGCTATATAAAGACGGGATTTATGTAGGGATAATTTGAAGCGATGGTGGGTCCTAATGACTTTCTTTATTGAAAATTTCATCTCCCTAATCGACGGGCATGATGATACTTTCAGTTGCCTTGTCCTATAGAAAAACTCAAGTCAAGCACGTAACAAATGCACGTAAGTCAAGAAATTAAAGGAGTTGGACCCAAACTGAAGTTCCATTCCATCATTAGTGGAGTCATGTCCAACCCTTCTCAATTGATGACGCCCTTTATTGACCTACACATGCAGCACATCTCGGAAATTTCCACCCATTGAAAATTCAAAAGATTTTGCTTCACATAAGATCTTTCTTTCTCCACGTTTCTTCCACTCTCTCCACGTGAACGTTGGTTCCACGTTCCATCAACGAACGAATCCACCCCATCAATTCCTTCTGATACGCTATCTTTCTTCTTGTTCTCTTCTTCATGTTTTTTTTTCTCCTCCCTTCTTCATCTCCATCTTCTTTCTTCACCCATGAGTCACGATCATTGGAAAATTGATTTATAGTTTCAAGGAACAATATCATGAATAAAAACTAGCTATCCTCAAAACTACTCTTTCTCCATGTCACGACACAGGACATCAATTTTGATGCAGTACTATGAAACCATGTTATACAGGTCCATTGATCTCTTCTTTAAGATTGAACAATAATTCCATTGATTGTTTGATAAGTTGAAGGATTTGTTCTTGTGTGCAATGATTTCTTGTATTTTTTGGACACTCACAATACAATAATTGCAAAAATATATTATCATAGACTGAAATAAAACAAGAATTCATATATAGTTAGAGCATAAAATAGGCTAGCATAAGGACTCACTAAATGGGCATAAAGGGTTTCGCGCCCCAGCTGTTATTTGAAAAAATATCAAGAACATTATACGGTTAATTAAGAACTTCTGCACACGAGCGGGGCATGATCTTTCGATACTATTTTAATGCTTTGTTTGGGAGAAGGAGGAAAGAGGAAAAAGGAGGGGGGTGAAGAAAATTTTTCTTTTTTCCTCCAATTCACTCTCGAAGAAAATTTATACTTTTCAAAATTAGTTATTCTTCATGTCACTACATAGCACATCAAATTTGACACGATACCATAAAACTATGTCAGCATGCATCCGAATAATTTGTTCTAATTTCTTCTCCAAAGACATTTATTTATAGAATGTGGAAATTCCATGTAGAATTACCAAATATAGGATAATACTTAAGAAACACAATAGAATGAGGCCACACACTAAGAATATCAATGTTCAAACTTGAATATGATGAGTTTGCATAACTCAATGATGGCTACAATCTCGCATATTAGGAATTCATACCTTGCTATGGTTATATTCCACAGTCAAAGCAGTACGACTACTTCATCTTAAGGTGTCTTGCAATTCGACATTCCAAAGCATAACCTGTGTCAAGTCACATAGGAGAAAGAATGAAGTTGCCAATGGCACCTATCATGAGTTGATGCCCCCTCTTTGCAAATACTTGAGGATAATGGATCCTCAGTTTTATTGACTATGAATATGTCCGGAGGTGACAACGGTCAATGTGCATGGACAAATGTCCAAAACTGAAATTACTAGACACTCTAACATATGTAGTGATCTATAGTGATCTTACAATCTACAATGGTAAAGCCAATCTGAGTATCAATGCACACTGGACCATTTAGTCAATGAAGGCACCTCTTTAGCTGTCAATTAGACGAGATTTAAGTGATGTCTATTCTAAGATTTAATATCGATAGGTATGTTCAACTTCCCAATGGCTTGATCATCAAGTTGGTCTAGTTGCTTTAACACGTGGGATCTTTTGATAAGTCATTCAAAATCCCCTTGATGAGTTTACCCAAAGAAATAACGACCATCCAAGTGATGGGATAAGGAAGCAACCTGAATACACAACCCTTATTTTAAAGACTAGACCATAAAGATTGAGTGATGTAATTGTAGATTTCGTGCTCTTTCATCAGTTGCAGGACATATATTAGCCCCCTTGGAAGCACAACTCCGTAGAGGATTCCCGTCCAACTTTATTTTTGGGTGCTTTTCTTCCCTCAACTTATATGACTCTTAAGGGAACCCATTAAAGAAAAACCTCAGAAAATCTTGAGAAGTCAGCGCGTTTGCTTTAACCTTCCCGTCGAAAGTTAAAAGTACTACTCGAACAATTTATGAAAAATTATAAAATGATTTTATGTGAAATCACATGTCAATGTTTGTAGGCGATGAAAATTTAAGGTATGTAGAGTTTAAAAAATTGAAACTATGCGCACCGTAGAATTAGATTAAGTAATGTTATAGATAATTAAATATCTTGTAAAATGTAAAAGGTGTAAAGTTAATCTCCCTACTGCAATTATCTTATGGCCAAACCAAAGAAGAACAAGCTAGATATTTTCTTCTGCGATACGGCTTGTGAGTAGTTAAGGAAAAAACCGTTGGCCATCGCGTTATGGAGTTGCTTGTTTGGTGCAAGCATACAAACATGACATGCCTATGTCGTCATGGATGATGGTGCCAGATTCCTCAATAACCGATGAGTTTTCATCCATCACGGCCCATGAATACCCACTCATGTTAGATATCTTAGACGATACGTCCCCCGAGTATGCTCCTTCGATATATAAAGGAGAAAGCAACGGGTCTTCAGCACTTCACAAAGACCATTGAATTGACCAGAAACATGATAAACTCTCGTAACCAAAGTTCGAGTTCGTTAATGAATAACTAGGGAGGGAAAAGCAATTGGCCTTTGCAATCCCACGTCGAACACGAGGGTATCACTAAAATTGACGGTGTCAATTATTTTTATAGATGGATTTGAAAAAGTAGTTTGTATGATTATTTTCACACGCTAACTCAAGTCTTGAGTCGCCACAACCTTTCACATCACTATTCGTTTGAAAGGGACAGGTCATCTTGGAAACTTCACTGTAGGAGAGGCTGAACAGGGTCATTCATTTGGGGCATTAGTGTCCCCAGTAGCACGGCAAGCACGGCAAGAAAGACCAATGACACGAGGCACACGGGTCTGGAATTGCGAAGAAAAGTCTAGCACGGCAAGAAAGACCAATGACACGAGGCACACGGGTCTGGAATTGCGAAGAAAAGTCTTGAGTCACCATAACCTTTCATATCACTCTTCGTTTGAAAGGGGCAGGTCATCTTGGAAACTTCACTGCAGGAGAGGCTGAACAGGGTCATTCATTCGGGGCATTGGTGTCCCCAGTAGCACGGCAAGAAAGACCAATGACACAGGGCACACGGGTCTGGAATTGCGAGGAAAATTCGTATCGTTCTCAGCTTGTGAGCGATGGAAATTCGGGGCTTAATATGTGGTGGAGGATCAACAAAGATAAAAAGACGTCCATGTAATAATGGCGAATGAGAGAGACCGTAAATATGAAGACTGGGGATCTTCAATTAAAAAGCCCATGTCAACCAATAAAACAAAGTCAATCAAGTTGAGAATACTACAGGAGTAGCGAATGGGACCCAACACCATCGCCATTTCTTTGTGGCAAGAAACCATCGTATTGACAACCCATAAATGTAGCCGTCCAACAATATTATTCATGTTTTAGAGATTTTTGTTAGATAATTAAGTTATTTTAAATTGCCAAAGATATTTAGGATGTCAATGAGTTTCCTTCTTTCTAATATGACAGGAAAGCCGTCTTAAGATTCCATTGCAGACTTTGAATTGAAGTCAACCCAAATGAGTTAAGAATCAAGTGTATCCTGATAATTAAGGATTGCATAAATTCAATTTAAAGAAAAAAGAATGTTAAGAAATTAAAAAAAAAATTATCCAATCTATTCTATTTTTATTGAAGAAAATTCTCCAGAAGTTATTAGAGTAACTTTATAGTTCCCTCGCTATCTTTGGGGAGAATCTTATAGAGTCTTCAACAATTTGGCATAATTAGAAGATTTGAAAGTCAACATTAACAAGAGGTTTTAGGGTTCTTCAGGAATTTTTTTTTTTTTTTGAGCAAAGGGTTCTTCAGGAAATTCAAGTTCAACTTATTTTTACTCGAGAATTGTGAATAAAGCAACACTGTATATAGTCATTAACAAGTTCAAGAAAATGCAAATTCTATTCGGAATTTTGTAGGTTTTGTTCTGAATTCCTTATAATAACCTAAATCAGTATTGGGACAAGAGAATATTTGATGACAGTTAAAATTATGTTAAATCTTAAGTTTTTTCTGTTAGCTAGAACTTTTCCACTATAATTAAAGTTGGCTTCATCCATATTATATTTTTCTAAAAGATATAACTAAACAATGTATATTTTGCATACAAGGCACGTATGTAGTGTTAATTAGAAATTACAATTTCTTACATGAAAAATAATACGATGATGGAAATAATACAATGTCAATACATAAAAACTGAGATGAGATTATGTCATCAGTGGACATCTTTGCCCACTGAAACAACCGTAGCGATCTACCGTAAGCAAACTTACAGGGGTTTTGATAGAAATTTCTGGAAAAAAAAAAAAAGTTTGAGCATCAAAATGAAGATGACATTAACAACAATTTCTTACATGGAAAAGTCGCGTCACTCTCAGCCAACGAGCAGTGGAAATTTGGGGCTTGATATGTGATGGAGGATCAACTAGGATATAAAAAAAATAAAATTGTACATGTAATGATGGCGAATGAGAGAGAAACTTAAAAATGAAGACTAGGGGTCATCTATTGAAATGCTCCTATCAACCAAAAAAACAAAGTCAATCAAGTCGAGATTGTTACAGGGAGTAAACATCACAATCGACAACCCATATATTTAGCTGTCCAATGACACCATTTCATTGTAGGACCCAACATCATCCCCAATTTTTCTTGCAAGAAAACTTCACAGTTAACAACCCATATATTTAGCTGTGCAATGATACAATTTCATAGTTTTGGAGATTTTTCTTAGATAAGTTATTTCAAATTCCTTGAGATATTTATGCTATTAATGAGTTTTCTATTTTCTAATATGACAAGAAAGTATCTTAAGATTAGATAGTAGACTTTGAATCAAAATGAATCCAATGTGAGTTAAATGCATCTTCATAATTAAGGACTGCATAAATTCAGTTCAAAGGAAAAAAAATGTTAAGAAACCAAAAGAATCATCCACTCTATTCTATTTTTATTGAAGAAAATTCTGCTGAAGTCATTAGAGTAAAATATTTGAATTTTATAATTCCCTCACCATCTTTGAAGAGAATCTTATAACATGTTCAATAGTTTGGCATAAATAGCAGACTTTAAAGTTGCTAATAACAAAAGGCATCAAGGTTCATCAGGAGAATAAAGTTTTAAATTTTTTTTTTTTACTTTAAAATCGTGAATAAAGTGACACTATTAGAGTTTACATCAGTCATTAATAAGTTCGAGAAAATACGATTTCCAATTTATGATATGTTGGAATATTACAATCCCTCAATACATGGACCGGTGGTAGTGTAGAATGGAGAACTAATTGGCTTCAAGCAATTCACAATGACCATTGGACCATCGCAGTCCATTTTGCATAGGTTGTTGGGTCAATACGGTGCTTGAAGTTATACACCACCCATGAATAACGGGGGATAGAGAGCAGTTTTTTTTTTTTTTTGCAACATCATCAACTAATATGATTTGGTGGGTGGAATAATTGATAGATTGTACGTGGTATTGGACATCATGCATGTAAGTATAGAATTGTGCAAATTATCTTTACAAGCCAACTCATTCTTCCACTCACTACATCCCTTTGGGTCATTTTTCAATCGAAATAGCATTGCTCCGAGTGGCATCGCCAGTCATTGCATGCAACAAAACAAAAGAGTGACAACACTGCATAGACATTTGCAAAACTGAGGGCATAAATCACCTCTGCTTGTCTTCGGGCAAAGTGCAATCGTTAAAGAAGTGCTTGGTGTATGTGGCAATGGCACCATAGGAAAAGATTGAAAAGAGCTTTAATGAACCTTGTTTGATCAGAGACTTTGGAGTCTCTTTGTCCTATAAAAAATATCAAGTCAGTCAACGGAACAACTGCACTCAGGTCAAGACATTAAAGGGGACAACACAAGCCCAGTTACATTATTAGCGGAGTCTCGAGCACGGCCTAATGGTCAACCTTGATTGAGACCCCCTGTAAAATCATCCACACAAAAAATTTGAGAGCATCATTTTATACATTTGATCTTTCTTTCTCCATGTAATTGTTGAGTCCACATCCCATCACTAAACAAATCCAACTTTCTTGTTATTTTCTTTTGTTAGAATATTTAAATAATAAATCACATTCATCTAACAACTTAAATTTTTGAAACAGTTAGTAGTGATCTCACAAAATCTCATTTGATATCAAAACTGGAAGTCCTGAGTTCAAATCTTACTAAGCCCCATTTATCTCCTCAATAATTCCATGCTTAGTACTACGCAAATGACTAGACTAAGCGTGAGAAAGAATGTTAGAATATTTAAATAATAAATCATACATTCATCTAATAACTTAAATTTTTAGAACAGATAGCAGTAGTCCCACAAAATATCACTTTTGTTTGTTTTCATCTCCCTTCTTTTCCAACTCCCCCTTCAATGCCCGAGTCATGATCATAGGAAATTTTATACCCATTGAAAATTCAAAAGTTTCTTCCAACTCTCTTCACGTGGCTCCACATTCCATCAACAAACAAATCCGTCTCTCTCCCCCCATCACTTCCTTTTTATACATAATCTTTATTTCTTATAGCATGTTCCCTCACCATCTTTGAAAAGAATCTTATAGCGTATTCAATGGTTTGGTATAATTAGAAGCCTTCTATTTTATTAAAGTGAGGCTATATAGAGTGTACATCAGTCATTAATAAGTTCAAGAAACTACAAGTTCAAATTCAATAATGTGTTGGAAGATTACAACCCCTCAATACATGGACTGGTGGCGATGTAGAATGAAGAACTAATCAGCTTCAAGTAATTCATAATGACCAATGGACCATCACAGTCCATTTTGTATGGGTTGTTTGGGTCAATATGGTGTTTGAAGTTATACACTGCCCATGAATGATAAGGATGAGACAAGCAATTATCCTTTTGCAACCTACCATCGACTAATCTAATTTGGTGGGTGGAATAATTGATAGACTACACAAAGTATCGACCATCACACAAATATAGAACTTTGCAATTATCTTCACAAACCAACTCATTCTTCTGCTCACCGCACCCCTTCGATTCATTCAACTTTGGAGTCGCCTTGTTCTATAAAAAAGACCAAGTCAGTCAACGGATCAGGTCAAAAAATTAAAGCCGAAGTTAATATTACTAGTGGAGTAATGGCCAAAGTTAATATTACTAGTGGAGTAACGGGCATAGCCCGGCGGCCAACCCTGATTGAGACCCCCCTAATTACTTTCTAAGCAATAGTCTTTACATTTTCTATTAAAAAAAAATTAATTAACCTAATGATTGACGGGCACGATATGGAATATATCTTTCTTAGCTAGAATCAAAAGGGACCCATACTTTTAGAATTGTTGACGACAAAAGCAACCACAATCGTGTTTGATGTGGATTGGAAATTTGTGCGTGCAATTGGTGCAATCACTTCAAACTATTGATATCTCTTTTGGTCTCCACTTCTATTTAACTATGGTGGATTGATACAATGAACCAATTTTGTTTCAAAAAGCTATATAGATGCAGAATAAAAAACCCAGGTTTGGCTATTAAATAAAATTTGATAGGGTTGATTTACTTTGCAAAAAAATGGGTTCAAAGGTAAGAAAACAAGAAGAATTGACAGACTTGCTTTTTGGAAGCTCACGCGAATCATGCTTTCTCACTTTTAGATTTAAGTAGTCACAACACTTTTGCCGTGTCTTATGTTGCGTTACCTTTGCGCTAAGAAAAAGATGACATTGAAAGAATCATATAAGTGCGTCCTTCTTGACACTCGTTAGAAATGTTGAAATAGCAACTATACTTTTTGTACAAAGTACATGTTGTAAATTGATCAAAAAATGGGACGTATATATGTTCTCATTACCCATAACCAAACTATTACCTTATTTGAACGGGCTCATACAATTAATAAATCCTAATCGATACATTCTGAGAAACTTTGAACATTTACCATATGAAATTATACTAATCTATTGGCTAAAATAGTAGTTGGAGACTCTTTTGAGTTTTGAGCATCTTTTTTGTTAGAGTTATTTAGGAAAATTAGGATGGTTTTTGTATCTTTCAAGATTATGTAAATATTTTTAATTTTATATCTTAATTGATATGTTATCTTATTTAGTATTTCATAAAACCTACAAAAAGGCTGATAATCCTCATTATAAATATATCAAAATATATAGAAAATTCCTTATTTCTCTCTTTCGCATTTTTCTTAGCTTTTTTTTATGCTTTGAGGCACGATGGCCTGAGTGGCAAATCTGTTTCGAATGTGATAAGTGTGTTCTTGTTGGCATTATATTGATTTGCTGAATTTCATCACGAATTATAGGTGTTTATACGATAGACCATTTGCATCTCTAATTACAGTGGCTAAAGCGCTTTAGCAGAATATGGCGAAGGAGCTGCAGCTGAAACGGCTGCTTGCGTCGACGCTGATAAGATGGCAAAAAGCGCTGTTGAGGAATTCAGCCAGTCGGCTCGTTTTCAGGAACTCTTGTATGAGATTTTTCTGACTAAGCCACGGACCAGATGGTTGCAATGACGGTGAAGATGTGCTTTTTGTTATCTTCTTTTTCTGTTTTTCTTTTCTTTTTAAAAAACATTTTCTGTATTACCCTTTATTCTTTTCTTTTTCAAGTTGGGTGTTATGGATGGCTGATAGTTTGGAAATTAAAATACTTCCTTATAAAGTGCTGGAGTTGAGCCAGCGCAGAATTTCATAGATACATAAAAAGAAAAAAATTACTAGATTGAAGAGGGTTATCCTTTTGAGTGAAACAAACTTGGGGGTTCTCGGGTGGTTCATGAAATTTAATGGTTAACTCTATTTTATGAAAAAGTAGTTTTGGAAGGATAAAAAATGCGACGAAATCGTACTTGTTTTTACATATATGAGTTGATATTTTATAAATTCTTGGGTCAGATCAATATAGCATTATTGCCCCCATCATTGCTTTTCCCGGTCGATTGTAGTAGGGGCGCAATCCCAACAATTTACGAAGAGAACCCATCCGAAAAAGACGATTTCCGTGGGAGCTGATTCTAATGCAAATTCTATCCCCCTCGGTTTCCTGCTCTCGTTAGGCAGCAATAGCAAGGGGGAATTATGACGAGACTCGTTTCAGAAAATCCTTAACAAGTTCCAAGAACATGAGTATCAAGATTTTGTTTCCACAAAACGGCACCAAAACTTTGATGCACAACTTAAGAATCACTGACTCAGCCAAAACTCTGCTGCATGAATCAATCTGGATCACGTAATTCATGTTAAGGCCGGATTGGCCCACCGGTACTCGAATTAGTTCCCGCAAGAGGGAATTGAGGATCTCAATCGCACAAGAAGAGTAAGATTAGATAGTGAGGGAGCGTTTCATCTTATATAGGCGCTCCCCTTAGTGAGTTGTCAAGTTGTGGTTGATAGATTGCAGTTTTGGGTGACGAATGGCAATGTACGCGCACAAACGTCAATTAGTAAAGACACTTGGTACTCCGACAATATATAGTGTTCTCCGGTGGTAAAACTGATTTAAGGATTGATGCACGCTAGACTTTTAGTGAGTGGAGACAGTTTGATATTTTGCAGGTTTCTTTGAGGAATTTACGCGTTCCCAGTATGCAAGGAAGTGAAATTCCAGATTCACTAAATGAAGAGGAAGTGAGCTATGCGGTCCACGAAAACCCTGTTCACAGAGGTGTAGTCCTCTTCATCACCAGCGACTTTTGAGAGATCATGTTCTCACAATTGTGGATAATCCAGGCAAAGATACTTAAAATGAACACACCTATCTCCAGCACTGCTTTGCGCTAGAAGGAAGTTTCGAAATTGGACGAAGATCAGGTTCACTCATGCCCGTTCTCGGATTTCTACCCCTTGCTTTCCAAGTTGAAAGAGAAGAGCACAAAATTCAGGTGGCAAAGCAGAACCCACCATTTATTGCTGGAGCACGTTCGATTTTCCAGAGAAACGATGACTTTGATGAGATAAGCAGCAACGAGAGGATGGCTAATGGTCTTTATCAAAAAAGCTTGCCCAGTTTTTAACTCTCTAGTTGTCGCTTCAATTTGGTTTATAGTAAGCCCCTGGAAAATAGAAGCAGAAAAGATTGAAGAGAAGGGAACAGGCTTGCGCCTATCAATTGAAATTTGATTCCAGGAAACGAAATCTGAATATACCAGAAGCTCCCTTGTAAACTTGTAATGAAGATGAACTAGAGGATCCTTATCTCTTGTTCAATTGTTTCGAACTCTGTTATTTTACCCAGAGTGCTCCACTATATACGTATCCACCTTTATTCCCTTGCAAAGTGTGAGCAGGTCTTTCTCAAATGACTTTTTATGTTAACGGATGTGTAGAACTCGCTCTTTCTCAATGGTTTTACCGAATATTCCCCTTAATACAAGCTCAAAGACAGAACTCCAGGAAAGTAGAAATCAAAACTCAGGCATAATTTGTTAACTGAACATGTGATAAAAAAGAGAAGAAGAGCCAAAAGATGATTGAAAATGCCAACAACAGTATAACTAATGGCTTTCCAACAATTCTAACAGCAAGCATTTGGCCAACAAGAATATATGAAACATCTATGATCACAGCAAGCATTTGGCCAAGTGATTGTTAATAATCATCATTACCAACTCATCATAAAACAGCAAGTAGTTGGCCCAGCAACCATCATCAACTTATCATTAAACACTTGAATTTCATTAAACTTGAATATTTGATTTAAAAAAAAAAAAAAGGAAATGAGTTTACAGAAAAATTAAACCGCCCACCAATCACTTTCATTAGTCACTACTGCAGTTTTCGAATAAGCAGTTACCGAAAGTAGGACTACCAACCATGAATTCCACTTCTGCAGTTGTATGCCAAACACCACAAGCAGCTCGAACAGTGCGAAGCCCTTTCAAGGGCTCCACTTCCTTGGGTATTGACACACTTTTCCGATCTCCATGGCCCAGAACACCGAAGGCACCATCACCGGAAGCAAGGAACTGGCCAGCAGAAGTGACAACTACAGCGTGCCAAATTCAACAGGAGAGGGATGAGACATATACACCTTCCAAGGGTCCACTCACTCTTTTTGATACCCAGTGGCTCACTTCATTCCCATGCCCAAGAAGACCAAAACTATGAGCTTCATCACCCCCGAGTGTATAAATCACCAGAACATGTATGATACTCGCTTCATATATGTATTGCTGAGATCATCTATTAACTTTCAACGCAAGACATAAGAGTCCAGCCATGCCCCAGTCTCTTACCCCATCTCTCCCATAGGAAAAGCTATCTCCTTGCTTGGACTTTAAAGCAGCATGTCATCCGCCACAAGCAATATTCTGGACATCAAGTCCGACTGCAGACTCCAAGTCCTAAGAAAGCGAGGAACCCATTTCTACTCCAACATTAGCTCGCAGTCCATGAAGCCCACCACCAAGAACGGCATCACCTGTGCCTTCTTCCCCCCCGGAATAGAAACTTCCGCCATAGCAACACCTTCATCCTGACCAGAACAAACACCGGAAACTAAACTCATTCACGATCCCGCACCATCGCCCTCCCTCCACGCCTACACTGTCGACCCTCCAATCCAATCAAGTGAATCGAAAAAACCAGAAGAAGCAGAAGTAGAATCGAAGAATCCTAGCCTCTTTGAACTCCTTAGATGTAATCGACGCTCCTGCTCCTCCAGCTGGGGATGGAGCTCGCGGGTTAGAACTTGAAACGTATAAGGAGCGACTTGTTTTATGCGGACGGTCATGTGGAAACGGGGAAATTTTGGACGAAAATTGTTCAGCGATTGTTCTTCAAGGTTACGATCCTCTAGTTCATACACTTGTTCAGCATAAATCTAGAGGTAAAATCATAAAATTTTCGATGAGATTATCCGCCGATTGAAAATTTGGCTGGACATCAGTTCACCCATTTGAAATTACGATGGTTACTCATACTTCTTATTTAAAACAAATTTCATTCCCCTCATTTTTTTATATAAAAAAAAAAATGCCCACTTCATATTCGTATGAAATTTTGTTAATTTTTTTGGCAGGTAGAGGGTTGCCTCTCCTCCTCCCCCTTCCCTCCATGGCCAATATCGGGTATAGATGAATTTTCATTTATTGAAATCACCATAACTGAGTGATCTAAGAGAAAATTGTAATCTTTAGATATAATTACTTGTTGATAATTTCATGTCAACTTTAAAATGGGTTATGAGTTCTTGCAAATATAAGCTTCATTGAGTTGTTTCATTTAAGATCATTTCTTTTCCATTTTGATAAAAATTGTTTCTAGCATAGATAGATGGTGTCCACTTTGCAAAACGTATACATATATGTTTTCTTTTATAATTGATTCATAAGTCAAAATCAGTTATTTTCTATATCGAGAAATCATATGGTGGCAATGGAGCATAATTTCGTGCGCCTTCTTTCTTTGTTGATTGTGGATCCCTTGTGGGAATGATGGCTTCTCTCAAAGAACTCACGCTTAATGATACTGGAACAGATGACCTACCTGATTCGGTGCGGTCATTGAGGAAACTTGAATTGTTGAGTACTATGAAGTGCGTCTCCCTGACTGAACTTCCTAAATTTGTTAGTGACCTAGAATTTCGAGGTGCGTCTCACTACCAGGGTCCATTATGATGTCGCAGAGCTTCCAGAATTGATAGGAGAATTGGAAAACATCGTCTTCATGAGGCTTAACAAATTTAAGGAGCTTGAGTCTCTTCCGCCTCTTCCATTGAGTTTTGGTAGAGGTTAATATTGCAGACTGCATGACAACGGAGACGGTCTCTGATCTGTCTGGATTGGAGAACTTGGAGGAGCTGAACATGGTGAATTGCGAGAAAGCGGGGGATGTTCCAGGACTCCAGAGCTTGAAATCCTTGAGAAGGCTCTACCTGACTGGATGCCACTAGCGTTCTTCAGTAGTTAAGACGATAATTTCTAAGGTTCTCTCTTTCAAAAAGAGAACAAAAGAATGCATCTACAAGTCCGAAACCTCTGGAAAAGGAAAATTTTATGCGTCAAAACCTCATTGCATGAAAAAGTGGCGAATCATGCCATGCGGGTATAGCAGTCAATTGTAAATTGTAACACTCGTTTATATAGCAGTCATGACAGTTTGATATTTTGCAGGTTTCTTTGAGGAATTTATGCGTTCCCAGTCTGCGAGGGAGTGAAATTCCAGATTCACCAAATCAAGAGGAAGTGAGCTATGTGGTCCACGAAAACCCTGTTCACAGAGGTGTAGTCTTCTTCATCACCAGCGACTTTCCCCGAATATTTGAGAGATCATATTCTCACAACTGTGGATACTCCAGGCAAAGATACTTAAAATGAACACACCTATCTCCAGCACTGCTTTGCCCTAGAAGGGAGTTTCGAAATTGGACGAAGATCAGGTTCACTCATGCCAGTTCTCGGATTTCTACCCGTTGCTTTCCAAGTTGAAAGAGAAGGGCACAAAATTCAGGTGGCAAAGCAGAACCCACCGTTTATATTGCTGGAATTCAGCTGAAGTAACGTAGGGCACATTCGATTTTCCAGAGAAACGATGACTTTGATGGAGATAAGCAGCAACGAGATGATGGCTAACGGCCTTTATCGAAAAAGCTTGCCCAGTTTTTAACTCTCTATAGTTGTCGCTTCAATTTGGTCTATAGTAAGCCCCTGGAAAATAGAAGCAGAAAAGGTTGAAGAGAAGGGAATAGGCTTGTGCCTATCAATTGAAATTTGATTCCTGGAAACGAAATCTGAATATACCAGAAGCTCCCTTGTAAACTTGTAATGAGATGAACTAGAGGATCCTGAGCTCTTGTTCAGTTGTTTCGAAATCTGTTATTACCTAGAGTGCTCCATTATATACATATCCACCTTTATTCTATTGCAAAGTGTGAGCAGTTCTTTCTCAAATGGCTTTTCATGCTGATGGATGTGTAGAACTCTCTCTTTCCCAATGGTACTATCGAATATTCCCCTTAATACAAGCACAAAGACAGAACTCCGGGAAAGGAGAAATCAAAACCAGGCATAATTTGTTAACTGAACATGTGAGAGCCAAAAGATGATTGAATATGCTAACAACAGTATAGCTAATGGCTTTCCAACAATTCTAACAGCAAGCGTTTGGCCAAGTGATTGTTAATAATCATTATTACCAACTCATCATAAAATAGCAAGTAATTGGCCAAGCAACCATCATCAACTTATCATTAAACACTTGAATTTCATTAAACTTGAATATTTACATTAAAATAAAAAAAAAAAAAGGAAATGAGTTTACAAAAAAACTAAACCGCCCACCGATCACATCCATTTGTCACTACTGCAATTTTTGAATGAGCAGTTACCGAAAGTAGGACTACCAACCATGACTTCCACTACTGCAGTTGTATGCCAAGCACCACAAGCAGCTCGAACAGTGCGAAGCCCTTTCAAGGGATCCACTTCCTTGGGTATTGAAACACTTTTCCAATCTCCATGGCCCAGAACACCGGAGGCGCCATCACCAGAAGCAAGTAAGGGCGTGCATGGTTGCACTTTTATTTTTTGTTCATGAATAGATTTTCTATATTTTTGTTCCTGGGAACAAAAAAAACGCATTTGTTTGCATTTTTGTTCCAAATCTTTTTTTTTTTGTTCCGGAAACAAAATTGGAACAGAAAAAAAAAACAAAAAAAAAACTTATTTCTGATTTCTAGAACAATTTTTAAGAGCAAATTCTCTCCTTTCTTTTCTTCTTTTTTTTTTTTTCTTCTTCTTTTCTTCTTTTTTCTTTGGCCGATCACCAGCCTCGGCCATGGCTAGCGACTGGCCATCGAGGGCCAGCAAACTCGCTGGAGCGTCGCCGGCCCCCGGCAAGGCTGAGCGTCGCCGGCCCTCGGCGGCCTCACCTTGGCTGGGCGAGCTCGGGCTAGCCCGTTCGACGAGGCCAAGCTCGCGCAACCTCGGCCTCGCGAGCCACCACCAGGGCGGCGGTGGCTAGGCGAGCTTGGCCTCGCCCAACCACGGCAAGGCTGCCGACCCTCGTAGGCCGGTCGCCGGCCATGGCCGAGGCCAAAAGAAGAAAAAAAGGAAAAAAATAAAGAAAAAAAGGAAAATTAAAATTAAAAAATTAAAAGAAACAAAAAAAGAACACAAATTTACCAAACATATTTCTATTCTTTTTTTTATTCCTAAAACAAGTTTACCAAACGCGTTTTTTTGGTCAAAAATTGTTCCTTGGAATGTAAATTTTTTTTTATTTCTGTTCCCTTCAACACTTTTTTAATAGAAACACAAACAAACGCGGCATACACCTTCCAAGGGTCCACTCACTCTTTTTGATACCTAATGGCTCACTTCATTCCCATGCCCAAAAAGACTAAAACTATAAGCTCCATTACCCCCAAGTGTATAAATCACCAGAACATGTATGATACTCGCTTCATATATGTATTGCTGAGAGCATCTATTAGCTTTCGATGCAAGACATAAGAGTCCAGCCATGCCCCAGTCTCTCACCCCATCTCTCCCATAGGAAAAGCTATCTCCTTGCTTGGACTTTAAAGCAGCATGTCATCCGCCACAAGCAATATTCTGGACATCAAGTTCGACTGCAGACTCCAAGTCCTTAGAAAGCGAGGAACCCATTTCTACTCCAACATTAGCTCACAGTCCATGAAGCCCACCACCAAGAACACCATCACTTGTGCCTTCTTCCCCCCCAAATAGAAACTTCCGCCATAGCAACATCTTCATCCTAACCAGAACAAACACCAGAAACTAAACTCATTCACAATCCCGCGCCATCGCCCTCCCTCCATGCCTACACCGTCCACCCTCCAATCCAATCGAATGAATTGAACAAACCAGAAGAACCAGAAGTAGAATCGAAAAATCCTAGCCTCTTTAAACTCTGTCACGACCTACCCTCGAGTGGAGGGAACAGGTTTAGGGGTATTGCTTAAAGGACGGACTTATAACCCATGATTAGGCGCGAATTCTTCCAAACCTATACCTCATGTGACGTTAGGGTATTTTTAAGAATTTTGCAAAAAGATATCGCCACTAGCCTATTGAGGTCAGCTAGAAACCAAGTAAAGCATGGGAGTATACCACACTTTCTACGCAACTAGAGAATTTAGGATCGGAGACTTGATTACACTAATTGACCAATTAGTACCCTTTCGATACTTAATCTTGTTCATTTTAGAAAAAATGATTTTTGTCAAGCAATTTGGATTGATTTTATACCTATCCACTAACATACGAGATGATTATGCGGGTACACAACCATTAAAATAACAGTTAACAACCAAGGAAAATGTTTAAATAAATTGCATAGGAGAGCAAATATTTAACATTAAGGAAAAGATAAATGCCAATCTTAATTGGATTAAAGGGATCAAAACAGTAAAAGTTTGCAAACAAGGGTAATTATCTTTGAGAACAATTGAAACCCTAAAGTAAAATCCTAAGGGTTTACTCAATCTTTTTATCATAATTTTAGAGTTAAGAAACTTCCAATTTTTTAGAAAATAGCTCATAAAGTCTTTCGTAAAATTATTTTTTTTCTTTTGTGCTTTCCCTGTTTTGTCCTATTCACTGCACTCTCCCTCCCCTTTTCAGCGAGTCCTATTCCCGAAGCCACTTTCTCTCTTTTCTTTTTCGCCTTTTTTTTATTTCTTTTCTTTTCTTATCCTTTTTTTTTTTTTTTGGCCTTTTGGCCTTCTTCTTCTTCGTGCGTTCTCTGCACGTCGGACGCTCCTTCTACGCCTTCCCCCAAACTTCACACAGACAGCAACACCAGCATAGCAACTAGCGACCCTTCCACCGCCGAACCGCCACTGTCTATCGGTTGTCCACTCCGACCGGTGACGACCACCGTCGGCCACAAATGCCGGCGACCAAACCATTTTCGAGCACAAAAAACCCCTCGGCTCAAGAATACACGATTGCTCCACAAAAATCGTATGAAATCGCAATGAAAACATAAAACGCAGGCACGGTCTGACGTATATAAGAGCAAGCACGAACCAAACCGAGATTCAACCCGGTTGCTTCTCGCCTTCTCTGGGACATTTTGTCAAACATGAGGTACGCTACTATAACAAGGGGTTTTTGGCTCAACGAAGCTCGAACCATAACGGGATCTTCGACACACGACAAACAAGACATCAATAAGGTGATGCAGGCCGGAGCTCGCCTGAACTGAACGGCCACGAGCTCCGGTCTGGTGTACCCGAGAAAGAGAGCACGCACAAAGGCCCAGGGGACTTACCTGGTTCAGGTGGGGTGCGGTGACGGACGGCGACTCTCGGGCGATGACTGACGATGGCGAAGCTTTCCTTCGAGCTCTCTCTCTCTCTTCGGGTCGTCCTCTCCCCTCTCTTTCTCCCTCCCTCTCGGTTTCTTTGTGGTTCCTCTCAGCTCCTCCTCAGCTCTCTCGGTTTCTCACAGTTCCGGAAGAAGGGCGTCAGGGAGCCGGATTCCGTGCACGGTCGAGCGTCTCTTTGGCTCTCCACCCTCTCTCAAGTACTTCTCTCGCTCCAGCTCTCACTCTCGAGCACCTCTCTCGCTCAAGCTCTCTCCGTCTCTTCGGTCCCCCCTTCTCTGCTCTCTCCGTTCTCTCCCACCAGGCTTCTGTTCTCCCCCTTTTTCTGTTCTTCCCGTTCTGCTTTTTCCTTGCCCGATGCCCCTCTGCCCCTCTCTGCTCTGACCTCTGCTGCCTTTTTCCCTTTTTTGCAGGTTTGCACGCGCGAGTTGGAGGAGGGAGAAGGCTGGCGTGGGCCAGGCCAAAAGGAAACGGGCCTGGGCCGCGCAGGGGAAAAAGAAGCGGACGGTGGGCCGGGCCAATGCCAGATCCGGCCCGACTCGACCTCAAGGCTTTTTTTTTTTTTGTTTTTCTATTTTTCTGTTGTTTTGTTGTTTTTTCTCTTTTTTTCTCTTTTTTTTAGCAGCTAATTCCTAATTTTGTACACGATTAAATCCTAAATAAATTCGTAAAATTTAGGTGTCAACAAACTCCTTAGAACCTTGGGGGAAAGGTGCAAGGGTCAAAACCCAGTGGAAGCATCGGCGTCTTCAGCATGATGTCGGGGTGGTGGGTCCTCCGCTAGCATCACTCCAGGGTTTACTTGACAGCTATATACCGCCGTAAGGTGACGAACGGTTGACGGGGTTCCCTGGATTACCAAAAAAAAAAAAAAACAAACTCCTTAGATGTAATCGACACTCCCCTCCTCCACTGGGTATGGAGCTCGCGGGTTAGAACTTGAAAGGTGTATGGAGCGATTTGTTTTCGACGGACAGCCTTGTGGTAACATGAAAATTTTGGTCAAAAATTGTTCAGCGATTGTTCTCCAAGGTAACGATCCTCTAGTTCATACACCTGTTCATCATAAATCTAGAGGTAAAATCATGGAATTTTGTATGAGATTATCCACCAATTGAAAATCTGGCTAGACATCGGTTCACTCATTTGCAATTACGATGGTTACTCAAAGTTCTTATTTAAAACAAATTTCATTTCCCTCATTTTTTATAAATAAATAAATAAAAAAGGCCTACTTCATATTCATAATTGAAAATTTTGTTAATTTTTTTTGGCAGGTAGAGGGTTGCCTGTCCTTCTCCCCCTTCCCTCCATGGCCAATATCGGGTATAGATGAATTTTCATTTATTGAAATCACCTTAACCAAGTGATCTAAAGGAAAATTGTAATCTTTAGATATTATTACTCATTGATAATTTCATGTCAACTTTAAAAAGGATTATGAGTTCTTTCAAAAATAAGCTTCATTGAGTTGTTTCATTCAAGATTATTTCTTTTCCATTTTGATAAAAAAAAATTAGCATAGATAGATGGTGTCCACTCTACAAAATGTATACGTATATGTTTTCTTTGATAGTGAATTTATAAGTCGAAATCAGTTATTTTTTATATCGAGAAATCATATGGTGGCAATGGAGCATATAGGAGTAAGATCCTAGGTTATCGTTAGTTTTTTCATTGGCATTATCCAAAATCACGTAACGAGGGAGGACAATTCACAATGGCCATCACCTTCCTCCTCTATTTTCGTCCTGGCTTTCTGACAAATTTTTCGTCCTTATGAAGGTGCAAGAAAGTAAAACTATATGTACAATAACACAACATTATTATAAGAGCCAAAAGAAGACAATCTCAAAGTAATTAGGGTCGAGATAAACTAGCTCAACTCCCTCCCAACATAATACTAGATTGTTGGCAAACATACAAAGCTTTTCCAATGAAACAGCAAAAGCTTCTCTAAACAACATTGTTATCTCTAAAAGGAGAACTAGTTGAAATTACCGAAGCACGCGGTGAAGTAGAGAGTATTTTTAGTTCCATCTCGAATTTGTCATTGTTAACTGACACATCTGGTGGGTGGATAAGTGGTTTTGGAGGCATATGAAGTTTACCAATATCTCCTTCCAGCATTTCTAGGACTTTGTTCATTGGAGGGCGATGGTCAGGGTTTAATTGTATGCACCAAAGTGCAACTATTATCATTTTTTTTTTATCACCTTCCTTTCCTCTTCTACAACTTCTTCCATTCAACACTTGTACCTTCACCGAATTGGTCATACACCCACAACGGAAAATAAATTTGGCTTGAGCGTTCTACATTTGCATTTATATTATTCCTTCTACTTGCCATTTCCATGAGCAACATCCCAAAGCTATAGACATCCGCTTTATAAGATACGCCACCAATGTTTTTGTAAAACAACTCAGGTGCCATATATCCCAAGGTTCCTCTTGCAGCAGTTAATGAAACTATGCTATGATCCGTGGGATAAAGTTTCGCGAGTCCAAAGTCAGAAACTTTTGGAATAAAATTCTTATCTAAAAGAATATTATGAGGCTTGATATCGAAGTGTAGTATTTGCATGTCACACCCCCGATGTAAATATTCAATCCCCCTCGCGATCCCAAGAGCGATCTCATATATTTTCATGTAATCAAGAAACGTATCACCTTCCTTAGCAAAAATGTGCTTATCCAGAGACCCATTTGTCATGAGATCATACACGAGAGCTTGTTTCGAGCCTTCAAAGCAAAAACCAATGAGTTGCACTACATTAATATGGTGAATTCTTCCAATAGTAGCCACTTCACTAATAAAATCTTGGCCATGGGCCTTGGATTGCTTCAAAATCTTTATGGCTACTTCATTTCCACTTTTGAGCGTTCCTTTGTACACGGAACCATACCCTCCTTCACCTAGCTTGTGCTTAAAATTTCTAGTGATCTTCTTGATGTTCAAGTAAGAATACCTTATGGGAAAAAAGTGGCTATGAGCTTGCAAGAATTCTTCGACATTCTTATCCATTGCTAAGTGCCTTCTTCTGTACTTGTAGATCAAAAATATCACAACAAATGGCGTCCCGATTACAAATTTTGCTGCACAAAAAAACACTGAGGAAAATTTTGATAGGTTAGAATAAGTTCTTTTTTAATTTAAGAACAGATCACTGTAGCTTATCTAGTAAGGCTGTAAACTCTATAGTTGTCCAAAATGCAAAAAAGTTGACACCTGTGAAAGGAAGGAATTATCTGAAAAAGGAATTGAAGAAATATAGTTTGGAAAACAAAAATCACTAGGAATCATAGTAGCAAGATACACTGTATAAGTTGAATTTTGTCCTAAAGAATATGAGAAGTGGGATACGTGCATTTCCAAATAAATGGAAATAATAAGCGTCATTTCCCATAGATAATAGCTGGTAAAAGAAACTCCATTTCTTTGTTAGGAGTAAACAATCATAGAGAAAGTGATTTTCATTTTTAATTAATAATTTTCTTCCTCATATTGATACATGAATATAATTTTTTAAGGACTTTATTAACGAGCGTCTCTTGAATTATTAGTTAAGTGACTAATTAAGGAACTAATTAGGAAAATGAGAAAATCTGAACCCTATGCCAACGAAAAACTAGTCATATAGCTGCTCGCACAATCCAGGCACATGTGCATGTGCATCTAATAATGGGTCTTTTCGGGATGTCTTCTATGGTCACTTGTTTACATTTTTGCGAATCTAACAAGTCCTATATTTCGATTTTTAAATGTAACGCAAAGCTCCTAAAACCTTTCAAATACGCAAATGTTGATACTATAACATGTAAATTCTGTCATTATTTTCTTGTATTTTAAATATTTCTTTCATTTTCCAGTTAGAAGATAAAGTAGCAAGTGAAAAGAGCATCCAAAATCATGCAAAATTGCAGTAAATTTTCATTGTCAACCGATGCTTACCACCAGTGTAGAGAAAGGATCTGCAACCCTGATGGCCTTCGTAGATGCTATAGAAATCAAAGAAGCAAAAGAAAGTTGGCTTCCAAATTGCATTTCGAAAAGTTTGACCAAAGTAGACAACAAATCCATCAGCCATGATGTTATGGATGCGCTCATAGTTGTAGGAGCTACTATTAATTTGCTCTTTATCCCCAAAATCAATTGATACCCATGTCCATCTGCTAATGGTGCAAAAATCCTTAACATCTAATGCTTTTGGATTGATCAAAGCATATAAGTTCCAATTCGATGATGTGTTGAAAGAGTTCGACCCCTCAATACATGGAGCGGTGGGAATGTAGAGTAAAGAGCTAACCGCCTTTGAGCAGTTCACAATGATCAATAGACCACCGCGGGCCATGTGGTATGGGCGGGCCATGTAGTATTGGGTTGTTTGGATCAGATAAGATCTTAGAATTGTACAGTGCCCATGAAGCCCATGAATGACTGGGGAGAGACGAGCAATTATCCTTTTGCAACCCGTTGTCGATTAATCTTATTTGGTAGGTGGAATAATTGATAGATTGCACATAGTATTGACCATCACGGAAGCGAAGAACAGTGTGATTATCTTCACAAGTCAGCTTATACTTCGAGTCACCACACCTCTTTGGATCGCTCCTCAATCGAAACGGATATCTTATATTGTGAATATCACCACAAGATGAAGTACATTGTCGATCACTCGGCTCGACATTGCTAGTCATAGCCAAAAATAGAACAAGAATGAGCAGCAACACTTGATAGATACTCACGGAGTTGAGAGCATTAACATGAATCTTTTCGACTTTTGGGAAAGGAGAAATTGGTGAAGAATTGTTTGATGTGGGTGGAGGCACAATATGAAGCGATGAAGAAGGATTGGATGAATCTTGCTTGATTAGAGAATTGGAGTCGCGCCGTCCTATAAAGAGAAGCCCAAGTTAGTAAACGGAACAAATGCATGGAAAGTCCAGAAATTAAAGAGGTGGACCCAAACCAAAGTTCAACCACCCATATATAGAACGCATCTTGGAAATTTACACCCAGTGAAAATTCAAAAGTTCCGTTTGTCACAGGGGATTTTTCTTTCTCCTCTCTCTCTCTCTCTCTCTCTCTCCCCTTCCTTCCACTTTTTCTCCCCGCAATTGTTCGTGAAGGCTTTATTGGTATTGGGCTTAAGGCCCATCCGCCCAAGTTAGGCCCAGAAAGCCCGGCCCACGGAATAGGGCCCGTGGAAGGAGATAGGTATAAAAGGGAGGAGAGAGAGAGACATAATACCTGTTGGAACAATCGGTACGTACGCTTCCTTTCTCCCTCACTCTCTCTCTCAAAAAGAAAAAGAAGAAACAAAGTAAGGCTTCGGCAATTTCTTCTTCCCTTCATCGCTTAATCGGATCGAACAGGACCGTTTCTCTTCCTCTTCTTCAGCGTTGGTGTTTAATCTATGGCTAACAAGGTACGCTCGAATCCGTGGTGTGCTTTACGATCGGTGATGTGTGTTTTCCCGGGCTTCGTCTTCCGCATTGATTTAGGGGTTCGATTCGGTGTAGAATCCGGTTTTTGGGGATCCATTATTCCATACATTGGTATCAGAGCCCTAGTTCACGTTTTTTCCCGATCAATTCTGATGTTTTTGATTGATTTTTCGAGAAATTACTTCGGTCGTACGGAACCGAGCGAAAATCCCGACACCCGAGCGCTTTTCGGCCTTTTTTCTGAGTTTTCGTAAGTCGAAATCAAATTCTGAAGGCACTGGGAGAAAGGCGACGTCGAGACGAGTCCGGCGAATGGTCGCACGCCGCAGACGACGCTGCGCGCCCACACGCGCGACCGTGCCGCTACCCATGGGCGCGACGCGCGCTGGAAGCGGCCCAGCCGCTAGCGCATGCGCCACGCGCTTAGCCGTGAATCGGCCACGCGTGTGCGCCGGCGGCCGGCGAACCAGCACACACCGGTCCACGGACCAACGCGTGCTGATGTCATCCAACGGTTGGTAACCGTACGGATGATGTCACCGATGACGTCATCAACGACAACGTTTCGCCGAACGGTCACCGGTCGGCGACCCGACCCGACCGCGGATGCGTGCACGCGCCGAAGACGTCACGGATGACGTCTACGTGACGTCATCCCCGCACGCACGAGGCAAGTGCGGTTGATCACGCGGACGGTCCGACCGTCCGACCCGCTCGCCCGTTGACCCGACCCGTGACCCGTTGACCGTTGACCGACGACCGTTGACCGTTGACCCAAAAAAATAAAACAATAAAAAAATAAAAAGGAATTTGTTTTCTTTTTCAGTCATGCCTATGTGGGTTATAAGTAATCCATTTTTAATTCTGCATTTGTTGCGTGAATTTTGGAAAATTATGTATTTTCTCTTATGGATTATAAGTGATCCATTTTTAGTTCTACATTTGTTGCAGGAACTATGATGCGTTATGCAAGGATACCCGCAATCCCGAGAACGAACGAAGGAAATGCAAGACTTAAGAGGCGTGATGACAGAGTTAGGCGATTATCGATGGCATGACGGTGATTTAGTATCACATGTGGTCGGGGTCAATCGATGATACGAAATCATCTCGGAATGGTTATTTTATGCCGGATTTTGAGAAGGTGCCGGCTTTGATGAACACTCTTCCACCTGAATGGCAAACAGTGTTGGATCGGCTATGGGAGGTCAACGTGGTCCCGGGTTATAGGAGGCTGGTGGAAGCTTTTGTAAGAGAGCACTATAGGATTGAGTTGGCCAAAACTTCAACCCTTAGATTGAGCGCCACATGGTGCCGAGTGAATGCGCCTTGGAGGCGACATGAAAGCTCTTCAAAAGTTTTTTCCATGGTTGGCAAATGTGCCTTCAGTTTTCTCAGATGTTTTGACTGATAGATTAGAAGGGACATTCCCTATTTATTTCTTTGATTGATTATGTAATTATTACTACCTAATTGTATTAATTGAAAGCATTATTTTTTTTAATTGTATGTCAATTATCTGTTGCTTTTTGTTATTGCCGGTTGCTGTGGGTAATTAGCTGTGGGTAGTAATAGAAGTTTTTGTAACTTCATAGAATTTATTTGTATAAGATAATTATATTAATAATAATTTTAAGTTAGGATTTTTGGAGAATGATTGGAAACATAGTGACATTTTGATTTTGAAGCCTTACTTGAAATTATTTATTAATATGATGGGTCTATGCAAATACGGATGCATAAATGATAGGCATTAATTATTCGTGCATGTATGTCGATGTGTTCGAACGATGGTTCAAAGCAACTAAGAATGTAATTGCTGATATGAACGGTAACAATTGTGAAATATTGAATATGAAGATTCAATATGTGATTGGAAAAGCAAGAAGCACTAGAAGCTCTTGACCACATTATGGAAGATCTTAAGGGTGTCGTGCACCACCTTGAGCTAGTAGAGGACCACCTAACGGTATTTGAGCCGAAAATAGACATTTGCTATGCTGGTTCTAGCTTAGAAAGGGCTTTGTGCTCTAAGCGCAAATGTATTGATTCGTTCAATATGTGGGAATGCAAAGGATCAAGTCCTTATTGTAAGAAATCAAGAATTAACAAACAAGAAAGAGGAAAGCGTCCTCAAGTGAAGAAAATGTCAAGGGTGTGATGTTACAATTGTGACAAGAGAGGTCACTATGCTCGCGACTGTCGTGAGCCAAAGAAGCTATACACCTCTTGTACATTTGAGAACTTTGCTTATGTGTCAAGTTCTACATTATAGGCTAAATCCAATCCTTTGTGGAATGTAGATTCAGGAGCGACAGACCATGTAGCAAAGGATAAAGGATCCTTCGTGGAATTCCGACGATACCAATTGGAACTAAGTGAATCTATATTGGAAATAACTCCAGAGCTGAAGTTAAAGGGATTGGCACCTGCCAATTGAACATGCATGGTGGACGCATCTTGATGTTCTATATGCTCTGGAGATTCGTCGAAATTTAGTGTCTGTCTTAGTGTTGATTAAACTTGATTTTGGTATGAACTTCCATAATAAATGTGTAGATTTGTGTTTAGATACAAACTACCATGGTTGTGGTCACTTTCTAGATGGTTTTATTGTACTAAATGTTAACTGTGATGATGTCAATATGTTATCCCATTGTTTCACGTCTTCTATCT
Organism: Eucalyptus leucophloia subsp. euroa; assembly: GCA_017140325.1. Taxonomy (NCBI): domain Eukaryota; kingdom Viridiplantae; phylum Streptophyta; class Magnoliopsida; order Myrtales; family Myrtaceae; genus Eucalyptus; species Eucalyptus leucophloia. The sequence continues at coordinate 4,251,939 of CM029478.1, read as the reverse complement.
TATATGATAATGATGTGAATATGATGGCATGCTTGACTTGGTCATATGGGCCAACAACATATGAAAAGACTAGCCAAAAAGGGCTTGTTGGGCAATATTGAAAAAGTTGATTTGTCCATATGTGAGCATTGCCTAGTAGGGAAAATGACAATGAGACCATTTGGAAAAGGTAAAAGAGCTGAATTTCCTCGGCATTTAATCCATTTGGACATCTGTGGTTCAATAAATGTGAGAGGAAAGCAAAGGGCTGTTTATTTCATCACTTTTTTATAGATGATTATACTCGAAATCGGATATGTCTATTTGATTTCTCATTAATCTGAAGCATAAGTTGTTTGAAGGTTTATGAACCTGGCGAGAAAATCAATTAGACAAGAAAATAAAGGTATTTAGATCCGATCGAGGTTGAGAATATTTATCCGATAAGTTCAGAAAATTATGTGATGAAAAAGGAATAGAAAGATAGTTGTCTATTCCATATACTCCTCAACAAAATGGTGTTGCGGAGAGAAGAAACGAGAACCCTCTTTGGAATGGTTAGGTCCATGATGGCGCATGCTAACTTACCCATCACTTTTTGGAGTGATGTGTTGTTAGCTGCTGCCAATATACTTAACCGGATGCCTTCCAAATCAGTTATTTCCACTTAATATGAGTTATGGACAGATAGAAAATCGGACTTAAGTTTTCTTAGTCCATGGGGTTGTGCTGCCTATATTTATGAATCCTCTCACAAGTTTGGGATGTTGGGTCCCAAAGAAAATAAGAGTATTTTCATGAGATACTGCGAACACTCAAAAATGTATGTGTTCATAGGTGAGCAGGAAAGTGGAAGTATAACTGAATTTGAATCACGAGATGTCACATTCTTAGTGGATGAATTTCCTAAGAGGGGCGAAATAAGGGAAAATAACTCCCTATTTGAAACCTTGGATTAAGATAATGATGTCAGTGGAGTTCGTCCAAGTGGGAGTAATATGAGATGTAATGAATTGAATTCAACTCATTCTCAATTGCAACCACCTGATGTGACGACATCATCATTACCCAATCCAAGTGGGAGCATGATGAGGAATGATATGCTAAGTGTACAATCTCCCATACGGTGAACAAGTCGCTAAAGTATTCCCCGTCGACGTTTTGACATTGAAGAGAAAACTTTTATGGTTACTCCACAAGATGAGGATGAGTCAAGAAATATTAATGAGACTCTGAACTGCCCTAATAAGGAAAAATGGATTCATGCAATGAAAGAGGAAATTGAGTCAATGAAATCAAACCAAGTCTGGGAACTGATTGATCTTCCAAAAGGACGCAGAGTTATAGGAACAAGTAGGTTCTCTAAATAAAGCGAAAGGCTGATGGCTCAATAGAAAGGCATAAGACTCGCCTTGTGGCGAAGGGGTATAATCAACAGGAAGAAATTGATTATGAAAATACATTTTCTCCTGTAGTGAGATTTACCTTGATTCGCGTTATTCTGGCAATAGTGACTAGTATGGATCTTGAGTTACATCAAATGGATGTAAAGACTGTTTTCCTCAATGGAGAATTAGAGGAAGGAACATATATGGAACTACCTGCTGGTTTCATAGTGAAAGACCAAGAAGAAAAGGTATGTTGACTTTGGAGGTCGATATATGGCCTTAAGCAGTCATCGAGACAAATGTATATACATTTTCATAATGCCATAGTGGCATATGATTTTACAATGATTGACAAGGATCATTGTGTATATATCAATAGATCCAATGATCAACTTGTGATCATATCATTATATGTTGATGATATACTAATTGCCGGAAGCAATATGGAGTTGGTTAATACTATCAAGAGATAGTTGTCTTCTAACTTTGAGATAAATGATATGGGTGAGGCTGCATACATTCTTGGAGTTAAGACTTCAAGAGATCATTTTGAAAAGATCGTTGTCTCTTTCGCAAGAAACCTATATAAATAAGGTTCTTGAACGATTTAGTATGCAAGACTGTAAACCCATAGACACTCCTATTGCAAAAAGGTGAAGGATTGAGTCATAGTCTGTGTCTAAGGACTCCACAAGAGAAGGAACAAATGAAACATGTTCCTTATACTAGTACTGTTGGGAGCTTGATGTATGCTATAATGTGTACAACACCTGACATATGCTTTGCAGTCGGAATGGTGAGCAGATGCCAATCCAATCCAGGTCAAGCACACTAGAAAGCCGTTAAGAGAATACTGAGGTATCTAAAGGGGACTTCTGATCATACGTTGAGTTATTAAAGAAAGGATCTGCAACTCAAAGGCTATTCTAATACTGATTGGAGAGGAGATTTAAATGAAAGGAAATCTACCTCTCGGGTTTATTTTCTTACCGAATAATAGCACCATATGTTGGAGCAAGAAGAAAAGTAAGTGTATAGCCTTATCCACGATGTAAGTTGAGTTCGTGGCATTATCAGCAGCAATATAAGAGAGTGTTTGGCTTAAGAGATTTTTTGGATCATTTAGGTGTTATTGGAAGTGCTACAGATTCATTGTTGGTTAACTGTGATAACCAAGCAGCAAAAGTGTACACCAAAGATCCAAAATATCATGGCAAGACCGAACATATAGATACCAAGTATAATCTTGTCAAGGATATGGTTGCACGAAAAGATGTGAACTTAGAGTACATACTACGCATGGAATGGTAGCAGATCCTATGACAAAACCAATACCTAGAAATGTGTTTTGTGGCCATATGAAATCTCTAGGATTACGTAGAGACTAATGTACTGAATATTGTAATTTCCCTAAATGTTCACAATTTGATGAATTTGAGTTTTCATCATTGATGCCTATGAATCTTTGTTTAATCCTTATGCATCTTAATGCTTAGTGCATTACTTTAAGTTGAGAAGTATGTCGGACAGATATAAGATTAGCCCACTCACACGGGTAATCGCCTCTATTTACTGTGTGATAAATAGAGATGAGACAGTATTTAAGCTTATTATCTAGGTGATAATCGAGAACTCAAGCTCAAAATACGCATGTCGCCTTAACTAAGTGTTAAGATAAGGACATAAAACTTGTGATATCCGAAAGTAAAATACCCCACACATTTTACTTTATCTGTCTATGATGCCAGATGTGAGTTCTGATGAATTTTGTGAATGAATAGATACGTGAACTCAAGTTAGACATTGGGTATGTCTGAACTATCATCTGTACGGTATTGAAGGGTATAGACATACGCTCTATGGGAAAGGAGTTAATACCGTAATACGTATTTCATACTACGTATGCATGAGACGACCAATAAGAGTGGCAAAAGTTTTATCTCAACTTTTATGTCGTGTGAGACTCTTGAGTAAGAGAGTTCCTCAATTTCTTAGTCCCCTCATGACTCTTACTTATTCTCAAGATTTCTATTTAGTGTTTGCTATCTTAGGATGTTGCCAATGGTCATGAGTGATTCAATCTAATGGGGCATTTCTAGAAAAGCAAGCTGGACTGAAATTGAGAGTTTGAAGGAAAGAGGAAGATCGTTTTTTGAGAATCACATTATAGTTTTGTATTCACCGGTTAACCAATTATGACTGTCTTTGTGATAATCATAATTGTGAAGACAATATATATATAATTATTTGAAAGAGATCAAGAGAGATATAAATGTGATCGATCGATCTAGGGTCGCATACTAAATCTACTCGGAGTGTGATGCCCATTATGAGCGCTATATATTCCTAATGATGTATGGCGAAGAACGAGCTCTCAAAGATCTTTGATCGCACGGATTATTCACCGATATGAATGTTGAAAAGAGGTAAAGAGAATCGTTCGGCCCACCATGTGCGAGTGGGAGATGAAGGCTTTATTGGTATTGGGCTTAAGGCCCATCCGCCCAAGTTGGGCCCAAAAAGCCCGGCCCACAGGAATAGGGCCCGTGGAAGGAGATAGGTATAAAAGGGAGGAGAGAGAGAGAGAGACATAATACCTGTTGGAACAATCAGTACGTACACTTCCTTTCTCCCGCGCACTCTCTCTCTCTCAAAAAGAAAAAGAAGAAACAGTAAGGCTTCGGCAATTTCTTCTTCCCTTCATCGCTTAATCGGATCGAACAGGACCGTTTCTCTACCTCTTCTTCAGCGTTGGTGTTTAATCTGTGGCTAACAAGGTACGCTCGAATCCGTGGTGTGCTTTACGATCGGTGATGTGTGTTTTCCCGGGCTTCGTCTTCCGCATTGATTTAAGTGTTCGATTCGATGTCGAATCCGGTTTTCGGGGATCCATTATTCCCAACAGTTCATTCCACACCCCGTCAACAAACAAATCCATCTTCTCCCTTTATCCCTCTCTCCCCCATCAATTCCCCTCTGACACACGGTCTTTCTTCTCATTTTCTTCTTCATCTTTTGCCTCCGCCCTTCTTCTTCTCCATCTTCTTTCCTCACCGCACGAGTCACGACCATAGGAAAATTGATGTATAGCTTCGAGGAACAAGATCAAAAATAAAAACCAGCTTGCCTCAAAACTTCTTAATCTTATATCAATTTTGACATGGCAACCACCAAAACCGTGTTACATGCATCCACTCCTCTATTCTTTTCAATGCGACAATAACTCCGTTGCTTGTTAGACAAGTCCAACGATCTATTCTTGTCCGCGGTGATTTCTTATGTTTTTGGGCACTCAAATAGATTAAAATCAAACTAGTACATTGCACGAGGGAGGGCAAACGCATAATGGACTGGATTGTTAAAGCCCAACGTCTTAAGATTTTACCATGCAATTGGATCTCTAAACCTCCTCAAACCTTGTGGGACCTTTTATGTTCGGAGCCCATCTTTCTTTTCATTCAGTCTTTACTTATAAGTAATGAAGGCTTAGTTTATCCAACCCAAAAAAAAAAAAAAAAAAAAAGAGATTAAAATCACAATTCAATAATCTACAGAAATATAACTATCGCAGGCTGAAGTACGATAAAAGTTCTTATACGGTTAAGACTAGAAAATAGGGCAGTATAAGGACTCATTAAATGGGCATAGGAGGATTCACACACCCCATCTGTTATCTGGAAACATCAAGAAAGATATACGGTTATTTTTTAACTTGCACACATGAGCGGGACATGATCTTTTGATCCTACTTTAATGCTTTGTTTGGAAGAGGGAGGAAAGAGGAACAAGGAGGTGGGTGAAGCAAATTTTTCATTTTTCCCTCAATTCACTGTCACATGATATTCAAAATTTTTGAAAATTAGTATTTCATCATGTCACGACATAGTACATCAATTTTGACAATACCATGAAACCATGTCACCATGCATCGGAAAATTTTGTTCTTATTTCTTCGGCAGTGACATTTATTTATAGTATGCAGAAATGAAATGCGGGATTACCAAACATAGGATAATACTTAATAAACACAGTAAAATGAGGCCATGCGCTAAGAATAATCAACGTGCAGACCTGAATATGATGAGTTTGCATAACTCAATAACCATTGCAATATCGCAGATACAGGAATTCTTACCTTGCCATGGTTATATTCCACCGTCAAAGCATTATGCCTACATCTTAAGATGTCTTGGAATTCGACATTCCAAAGCCGAACCTGTGTCAACTTACGTTGCATGGGAGAAAGAATGGAGTTGCCAATGGCACCTTTTATGCATAAATGCCACACCTTTACAGATCTTGAGGATGATAGATCCTCGGTTTTGTTGATGATCAAAATGTCCTGTGAGGTAATCCTGAACTCACAATCGTAATATTTCATGGAATGTAATTTAATCAAAGAACAGACTGGAGAGAACAGAATTAACACTCAATTATATGTTGTAGTTTCTATTGGTGAAATGACTCTCCTGATCATAGATGCCTTGCAATCATGTTGACTTATTGATTCTGACCATCACAGTTAGAAAATCTATCTGAATTGCATAACAGAGGTAACGATGTCTTGATGCCTCATGCACACTGACAAGATTATTTCAATGTCAATCACTTTTTGCAAGATTTCAGGACTAAGAACAGAAAAATGTGGGAGCAACCAAGGAAACATTGCTATCGACTCAAGGTGAATTCCTTTGTAATTGACGGTTACACAAATACAAAGATCAGCCACTAATCTTGTTGCTTTAACCTTAAAATGGAGCACACTCAGTCATTTCATTCAACTGGATATCGACCTTTTTCTTCAAACTTCATAATGGCTTTGCACGTTTAGGGATGAAAAAAATGACTCTCTATCTTCACCTAAGGAAATCAAGCCAGAATTTCACCTGAAAGAAAGCAAAAGCCCTCGAGCTTTGAGAAAATTCAGTGACTAAACAATTTTCGTCAATTTTGCCACTTACTTCTGCTTATGAAACTTAGCAACCCTTAATTTTTAGGCTTTGTGCGCCAACTTTTCTAACTTCTTCTTCGCAAATCTCGTAGACGAAACACTGAGGAGCTTGTTGATCGACATTCCTTCACCTATAATCTTCTTCTTCACCTCATACCTATGCTTAATTCTACTATCGAGTTTGTAACCAAGAAATGCAGGGAAATCCAATAGCTCGTCAAGGTCACGTCCCATCTCCCCCACTAAATATTCCACTTTCTCTGCCAGAGAATCGGGATTGTATTGAAGTATTTGAGGATGCTTCTTACTCATGAGAAGCACATCTTCACAAGAAAACCCGTAACTCAAGAAGAGCTCAATCACCTTCTGCATATTCTCGCAACTTGTCCTAGTCACAGCGCCTATTGCAACTGCAAATTCCTTCGTTCTGTACTTGTAACCAATCTTCACCAAAAAACCCAGCTTATAAGCAATGTTGCCCTCAAAAGATAGACCCAAAAACAAGGGAGCTTTTGTCAAGAACTTGAAAATCTCATTGGAGTTGAGTCCACATTCTTTGAGAAAGCTAATTCTGGGACGCAATTTCCTCTCCCTGCTCGCACTAACAATGTTAGGAAACACAAGAATGATCCTGAATATTTCTTGATCATCTAATCCCGCAAATGACCTCAAGAACTCTACATGGTTTTCCGAGTGTTCCACACGATATTTCAGAAAGGTAGGCAGTTTGCGCAACACTGCCCCGGTTGCATCCTCATCTCCTCCGCTAAGTTCTAGAAGAAACTCCACTCTCGGAATCAATTGGGTATCCATATCAAAGTTAAGAATGGGGGGATGCCTCACGATCAAATCAACCCCACCATAGCGGGTCAAGAAATTAAGGAGCCTTTCAATTTCTTCAAACGGTTTAAGAGACAAAGCCTTCGTTAAATTCACATTGTTGAGAACATGAACAATCTTTTCTCTAGGAATCCCACTGTCAATCAGCAAATTAACCTTTTCCTCAAATCCAGCTAGGAATTGCGGCTCAGTTGACATAAAGAGACGCTTAAGCTGCATCAGGTCAACCTTTCCATCTAATTGGTCGCGCACGAAGAGTATAAAGGGATCGATTTCACCTGCCGCCAACACAGAAGGGCACTTCGCAACCAAATGGCAGAGCTCAAGGCCACTGATTCCGACCGATTTCAAAGAGGCGACGCGAGCCCGCAACGAACCGATAGACTTCAGCCTCAAATCCGGGTCCCTGGTCAAGAGAGATTCGGTCTCTCTCTCGTTGAGCCCGAGTTCTTGAAATAACACATCCAGCGCCCCTGAAAAGGCAAGACTTTCAACGAGGAGTTCGATCAAATATTTCAAATGGCGTTCAAGGACATCAACGATTTGATGAATTGTCTCTGAGAGCCACTCACCCGGTTCGAACTCGACATTAGGTGACGAGATGACGCGGCGGCATTGCACGTGAAGCGATGGCGCCCTCAATTCGATTCCGGACGGTTGACTGGAATCCAGCAAAAGGGACGACTTGGGGGAAGAGAAGGTGGCGGAGCGAGGGACGGAAGCAGAATATGGGGAGCGCTGCGAGTGGAGAAAGAAAGCGGGAGGTCGAGGGCTCCTCAACATCAGCTCGAGAGAGAGAGAGAGAGAGAGAGAGAGTGTAGTCAATTACAGCTCTCTGCACAGTGCGATTCCCGGTAGCAGAATGATGGATGGATGGAGACGATGAGAGGCGTAGAGCTAATGGCGGTTTTTTTTCTCTTTTTTTTTTTTTTTTCCAGAACTTCGAGCGGGACCTTTTTCTCCGAAGCAACCTGCCCGGATCCGACCATCAACGTGGTCTCATCGTATCGCACCTAAATAAAATGACGTAAATAATTATATTCCTTGAAAAAAAATTAATAAAAAATAATAATTTATAATAATGTATATCTATACATTTTGTAAGGATATAAACAATCATTTTTCAAGAGCATATTTTATAATCATTATTTTCCACAAAAGAAACAAAATCTTAATTTAATATATTGTACATGATCAATAACTTACCCATATGAATACTACATTTATATAAATGACTAGTTTTATTCATAATTACGATAATGATTTTAATTTTATAATAAATAGCATTTTTCCATTGAAGTAATTGACATAATAGTAACGGAGACACCTATCTTTTATTATGTCATAATTACAATTCCAATCATAGGCAAACAAATCTCTAAACAAGTGAAATTTCTTAACTACTAACATCTTAGTGAACTACAGGCTTGTCAACCGCACACTTTCAAGCCAAGTGATGCAAAATTACCATGCCTCAAAATCAAACACTTCATAGCAAACATGGAAATTGTTATAGTAACATTTAGAGGGAGTCACTACATCGATCACTCATTTTTTTCTTGACCGTTTAAGCATAGGAGTGAGGCACTAAGGCCCTGTTTGGCAACCATCCAAACAACACCGCTCGATTTTTTGCTCCTTAATCGGTTTGAAACGTAATCGCTTTGGTAAATTTTTTGTCCAAAACTCGATTCTGGGAATAAATTTACTCTCGTAATCGCTTTTGGACAAGAATTCAATCGAAAAAATATGATTCTCCGTCCGAGAATCAAAAAAGAGAATCAAAAATGCCGAATCAAAAAAAATTATTTCTATATTTTATTTTTATTTCTTCCTAGTATGAAATATATATTTATTGTATATAGAATACATATTTAATTTTATGTTATAATTTAGTATTTTTATTTATTACATATTGTAGGGATATTAGTATAGTTTATACTATGGTTTATTATTTACTATATAATAAAAATTGATTAGTTAATATTTTTATTACTTAGTATAAAAATATAATTAATCGTGAATGGTTTATGAAAATTCAATATCAAATTTATTTTAATCTAAAAAGGTAATTAAAAAGAATTGGAATAGAAATTTTATATAATTACCAAACGCGCTTTCTATTCTTTTTTCTATTCCGTAATCGAAATTTTATTTGTTACCAAACGCGTTTTTTACTCGACCGCCTTAACGTAATCGAAATAATCATTTCATTTAATCGGCTTCAAAACAAAATCGCTACTAAACGCCTCTAATAGTTCCTAAAATTTTATACAACAAGATGTTGCATGTGCATTTACTTGTAATTACAAATGTTAAAAAATTGTATCACAAGATAAATATTTTTAAGATATCAATAAAATCCAATGTTATGAAACCCCATAAACAAAGAGAGAATGGCGAGAGAAAGATGCTGTCATGGCGGATGGGGCTGACGATGACGATGCGCCCCAGCCGCCACCTTCTGCTGGACACGAACGCACAGAAACCTAGCGGCTATCATATGCCTCTTTGGAATTCGATGTATGGATAATATATCAAAGGCCTAGATGTTAGAAAAGCTCGCGAATATTCTTCTGACCCTAGTTCTGTGGGCTTTCAACAATGCATCCTTCATTGGAACCGACCACTACCACCATTCACCAACATGAACAAACCCACTAGCTAGCTCCCAACTTCCCGAGCGCCACCACTTTGGAGGCAGCCCCACCGACTTAGCCTAAGGCCGACAAGGGACGCTTGGCCCCTCGCCAGTTCATGGGTGGCGCCACCAGCATCGTCCACCTCCCCCCCGGACTCGCTTCTCCTGTCTTTCTCTCTCTATGTTTCCTAAACTTCCATCATAATTGTCTTTCCTTACATCCATACTCAACAAATAATCTAGGCGGTGGTCCAAAAAATATAGTCCCATATGATGCATCAACTATGCAATTTGTACCGTCCGTATTTTTGTCCACATAAGACTAACTTCAACAAAAATCATATAATTCACGGACCAAATTGGACAAAAATAGTTTGGGACTTGACTGAACATTGAACTGAAGGCGCATTTATCCTTTCAAACATAAACCACAAGCCTCTGTTTAAATCAGACACCAGCTCAAGTATGTGCATGAAGTTTCTCATTACAATCAGGAATTAATTTTCAAGGAATGTGAACATTGAAACGCAATGTAGAAAACTACTCGCTGATTAAAATTACAATCTCGTGGACATGAGAATCGCTTGTATTTGCTAGTCTACCTGAAGGGACTTGGTCATATCCTTCATATTGGGACAAAATCGATAGAGAACCCAATTGCATCATTCATCAAAGGGAAGACATTAATATCTGCAAAGTGCAATCACATCTGACCAATTGATCATTTCGATCAATGATGGTAATGGTAAGTAGACACTGACCAGATCAGCATCCTCAATTGCCCCATTCTTGTCACCTTTCAATGTGAACAATGCCTCAATTGTGATGCATGTCAATTTACTCGAAAAAGAGGTATCTTTACAGTGAATTTTGCCAGAACATACAATGTTTCGAGTTCTTCAAAACAATTTCTAAAGACAAAGCTACTGCTGTTTTGAAGTTAGACAGTTTCACAGGACATACCGCCAATCTAGAGACCTCCCCAAAATTGAAAATTTTTTAAATGAATTTACTCTGCTTACATTTGAATTGAGCTTTACATGGTAATCATCACTATCCAATTGCAATCTCCAATTAAAACCAAGCGTTTCCACTACCCAATTCTAGATATGCAGTTTTATCAAGCCTTACAATTTACATTGGGAAGGCTTGATATGACTCTTAGACGATTTCGCTTTCTTACCCTTGACTGTGGGAATGCCTTTGATAAGTACAACAGATGAGCCTCCGGTCCTCCGCTTCCTGGGGGACTCACAAAATTGAAGGTGGAACCTGCAAATCATCCACAAGGAAACTCAAAACAAATTCACAGGTTAAGCAGCGATGAAGCATTGCACCAACCACTTCACTCAGCACATCAATATTGCCAATGCACTTGCCTTGTCTTGGAGGATTTATCGAGATTATGAGCCAGTTCCTTGGAGGTTTCTGCTTTGCCATTTTCAAAATTCTGTTCCTGCAAACACACTCAATTGTTAGCGCTGTTACCATTGTCATTTGCTACAACAAGTTGCTCCTCTTTCTCAGAACAAATGATAATTTAGGAACTCAGAAGAAAGAAGATGATGCAGCTCAGTCACCAATTGTCGTCTAAACAGTCACATTAACCCCATTTTTCATGCATATGATTGACTCTCATGCGCAAATATGAAACCACAAAAGGACTATTTAGTCACCATCCAAAAGGAACAAACAAATAAAGAGAAAATGAGTTTAAGGTTATAAGTTGCCAATTTAAGACTGATGAAGTTACAAATGAAAACCACCACAGATTTGAGGAGAAGACTGATCACTATTTTGTAGAAAGTGGGAAAAAGTATTATGACTGGTTTCTAAGTTGGCGGCAAGCACCCAGGATAACGATGGACATCAATCCTGAATGAGCCATTGAAGTCCTGGAACAGTTTCCTTGAACTACCTGCATCTATATTGCTCTAAATGGTTCCAAGGAATTATTGAACAGACAAACTATTTTCCAATTTAACTACATATTGCAATAGGCATATACAATTTACTTGCAAGCATGATAACACTACGAACATTTTGAGCCAGTTACTACCCCAGTACAGCTGATAAATCTAGAAGCAAAGTAGACATCTAATATCTGATGGAACCTGAACAAACAAGCATCAAGACAGTATCTACTATGGCAGGATTTCATTCTTAACCAACAGCACCCCTTTTTTTTTGCCAGGAAAAAAAGTCATCTGCATAAGATAGAGTTGTCAATAATAACAAAAAATAATGAGACAAAGGCACTATACTTGAAGTAGGGAAAGCTTTGAGAGAGACGAGCTGATTCTCTTAATAAGTTTAATCTTCATGTGCTTAATTGAAAGAACCAGTAAGAATAGAAGAGTAAAGAACACAGGGTGTTAAAGAAGTAGCTGGTATATGATACCACGGGCTAAATTAACTGGACTAAGACCTTCCACAAATCCCCGCAAAAGCAAAGATCAGCATACGATCATGCAGTGAATTCATCCGAAAAAAAAAAAACACGTAAATTTCCAATACGCAAAAGCCAGATTCGACATTAAGTCAACACACATATGTCCAGTCTACCAACCCAACAAGGGCTGCCAAGAAACTTTGGAACACTACCATAGTGTGGGAATAGTGGGGTTGTTTTGAAAACAATATCATTTGCAGGCTTGTCGTGGCTTAAGAGAATGTCGACGGATGGGTTCTGCTGGGGAAAGCATCTCCATCCACCAAGCAACGAAGATTCATGGCACACTAGTTATCAACTTCATGAAGCAAACACCGCATATGAATGCTTCCTAATACTACTTACTCAGGCTCAGCACATGATGACCATTTGCACAAGCAACGTAAGAAAGTATAAACAATGGTAAACGCAGAGGCTAAAGTCCCAACACATTACCTCACCCAATTCATCAACCTCAGAACCCGAAACCTTGAGTTTCTTCTTCCCACCCACAATCCCATCCTCACTCCCACCCCCTAATTTCCTCTGCTTCCTCCCAATGCTGCTCCTCACCTTCCCCTTCCTGTCCCTGACCTTCCACACATTCTTCCTCCGGTACAACACCTTCTCGAACTTCCACGACTCGCAGCTCGTGTCGATCACGGTCACTTCGCTCCTCGAGTAGCCGACCAAATCCTGATTATCCCCGCTCTCCTTCTCCTCCTCCTCCTCCTCCTCCCCATCCGCATCCGCTCCCCTCGCCGTCCTATCCACCGCATCGCTCTCCAAATCCGCCGAGGGCGTCCTCCACCCCGCATTCTCTCCCCCCGCCGCCCCCGCCGCGGCGCAATCGGAGATCTTCTCCCCGGCGCTGGCGTCGGAGGTCCTGGAATTGGGGAAGAACCTAGGGTTCGGCTGCTTCCTGGAGCTCTTCCTCGCGACCTCCCCCTCGCCGCCGTCCCCCATGTTGAAGAGCTCCGACAGGACGCCCGTCATAATGCCGTACCAGTCCCTCTCACCGCCGGGGTCCTGAGCCCGCGCCGAGTGCGCGTGGTCTTGCGTGCCGATTTGGCTCTGGACCGAGTGAGTCGACTCGGAAGTGGACGGATCGGGGGCCGGCGGGGTCGGGGGGCTAGGGTTTTGGGGATTCGCGAGGAAGTGATCGAGGCCGAGGCCGTCGCCGGCGGGGAAGCCCCTGGTGGACCGGAGGCGGTCCAGCCAGTTCGACCCGGACCGGTCGGCCGGGACGGAGCAGAGCATTTTAGGATGACGGCAACGGCGGCGGCGGAAGGAGACGGACGTCGCCGGCCGTCGCGAATGCGGGTCGCTCGCGGACGCTCCGCCGTCGGCCGTCGCTTTAGAGAGAGTGGAGAAGAACCCGCCTCGACCGATGTAACCACCGCCGCTCCATGATTTCTGGATAGCAATTACCAAATCCCGGCCCTAAACGTTTTGATTGGGGGGGGGGGGGGTTTTGGCTATTTGCTAAATCGTCCTAAATTTCAGATTAATTGGATTATTAGTCCTGAACTGTTTTTAAAATATTCGATCACGTCCTCCCACTGACAAGACAGCTGCCGAACTGGGACACAATCTCCCGTCTGATCCGATGCAAATGGAGTTGGATTTTAGTCCTCAGCCCTTTAATTGAGATTAGTGAAATGGAGTGAGGGTGAACGATTTCTCTGGATGACTCTTTAGGGAAAATCGAATTGTTCATACTTGTCAAGGCTCTTATGCTGTTTTTCTTATCCTTCTTAACTTCATGAGAATTTGAGGGTGAAAAAAAATATAATCTTAATGCTGCTGTAGAAGAGGTTTCAATTGGATGGGTGCAATTGAGCGAAGTGAAAATTATATGTTAAAAGTGAATAGTACATGTTGAAAGTCAGGTGTATGATCTTGCTCATTTTAATGTTAGTATTGCGTGGGCAAGGTTTAAGGGTATAATTTTTTTTTAATTTGAACATTAATTTCAACAAATCAATGCCTCTTTCGATGAATTTTGATGTTGCTAATTGATGAAATGATACTATTAAATTTGAACAACATTTCAAAAATTAAGGCTTGTTTATGGAACTTAGTGTCGCATGATACCTTCTCACCTCAAGTTAGTCCAGCAATCGCTTCCATTCTTATTCTCTATGAGAGTTGCTTCTAAGCCCATTCTTCATAAAGATAAGAAACAATAATTACCAAACAAAGTACGTGAGTTATGCAATTTTTACTTGTTTTACAGCTAAGTACCTTTTCTTTTTAACCGAGCTTTTCAAATTTTTCAAATTTGACTCATTATAAGGCTTCATTCAAAATCATTAATCTTAAATACAAGTAGGAACACCAATATATGTGACAAGAAATGGAGTATATTGGAGGAAATTGTAATATTATTACTTTGTATATTTTGTACATGCACATGCCCATATTTATAGTACAAAAAGAAATCAGTAAAGAATAAATAAGACAACAGTTCCTATCATATCTTTTGAATATTCTGAAGAAATTCCATGACTAAATCAATTATCCCATAATCTCCATGACATCAAGTATGACCTCTTTAGATAGTGGCACATCGATAAAGATATGTTGCATGTCCAATACCGTTTAAATTAGTGCTTTCTCTCCCTCCTCAACACTCAAGTTTACATTTTCGACCGAAGAAGCCCTTTAGTTTTCATCTGAACTTTTCTTCCCAAATGAGTAGGAATACGCGGGTGATATTATAGGATCTCCCACCCTAAGCAGATCTCCTGCCTATTTCTTCCACTCGAGTCTTTAGGAACCTACTTAGATCCATACCACTCAACACCTTAATATAAAATCTCTGTTAGAGATGGTATAATTTTTTCAAGTGAGCAAGTAATGTTAGCAACCATGCCTAACTTTTGCTGAGTAAGCAAGTAACGAGACACAACTCGAGCCCCAACTGTCCATTCAGCCCTCTGACTATTTGTCAGGAGAGAGAGCATATCATAACAATGCTATTGTCAAAAAGATTAAATATAGAAGCTTATCCTTTTTCTAAATGGGCCCATAGAAAATGCTGCCTCGTTCAGGATGGGAGTCGATGTAATGCAACTTCAGCAAAGAAGAAAGAGACAATCGCCGGCCAGATAGTCGTAAAAAATTATCTGGCTCGAAAGAAACTCTGAAAAAGACTTGGGAGAAAGGATATACCAAGTTAGCTTCCTTTGTCCTAAATCTAGAAGAGTGAGCTGGATTTTACGTCCTTTTTTTATGGATTAAGTGCACTGAGTTAAATATGAAAATTTGAGATATTCAATTGAAAAAATAAAATCTAGATACTCGATTGTGAAATGAATAAGAAAATTTAAGTACGTGGGATCTCGTTACCCAATAATGGATATTGCTCAGATTTTTCTTGAAGGTTATAAAATTCTTTGATTGTGAATACTTAGATGGGACTTTGCCGATCAATCTTACATAGGTCATTTGCGATTGTTCCCTGTTTAATTGACTCTTTGGCTTGTAAGGGCATTAGTCCCCCACTTGCGCTTCCACTTCCAATTATGATATTCACTTGTAGGAAAAAGAAAAGAAATTAGATTTTGTTTGTTTAAAGTTAAGTAAAAATTAATTTTTTATTTCCCTGTTAAAATTAAATGATAATATCTGAAATTTAGAAGTTATGGAGAAACTTATAAGCGAATCTACATGTCCACGTTAATATGTTGTCAAAAATCCAGTTTTTTTTTTTTTTGGTTAAAAGTCAACTCAAAATGCATGTACCTTGGGTTCAAACTGAATCAAAATAATATGTAAAAGTCAATCTAGACACACCTCATTTGAACTAATTGAAATATCAGAGATGACATCACACATTAGATAAGTTTTGGGGATTTAACTGAACCTATTGAAATTTTAGTGAATAACATTATATATTGAACAAAAGTCTATAAACTATCGGTGTACTTACCCATTTTGGATAATTTAGAAATTTCCAAGTATTCCTTAAGCAATCCCCAAGTTTCGCAAGTTGAAATAGGGTCTGTTCGTTTCGCGAAAAACATCATATTTCCGGAAAATATTTTCTAGAAAATCATTTTCTTGAAAAATGACTATTATTTAGTGTTCGGCTAGAACTTAAACTTTGAGTGGAAAATATTTTCCACCGTTCGTTAGTTAATTTAATTGTTTGGGAAAAATCATCAAAAATTGAATTTTAATATTTTTAATTGACCAAAAAATTATTTTTATTTTTTATATTTTTTAAATGAATTTTAGTTATTTGTATTTTTAAAAAATCTGATTTTTTTCTTTCTTTTTATTTATTTTTTCCTTTTTCTTTTCCTTCCTCCTTCCTCCTCCTTCCCTCCTCCTTCCTCCACCACCACATGCCTGATGATGGCCGGTTGCCTAGCGGTGACCAAGACCCGGTGATCTCGAGGCTCGGCTAATCTCACCCGAGCTCACTAGAGTTTCGCCGAGCTTTGGTGAGTCGCGAGCTCGGGCTCCGATTTAGGCGAGCTCGAGCTTCGCCGCCAAATCAAGTGAGGCGAGCCTCACTAGCCTAGGCCAAGGCTCGAGCCGGCTCGCGACCGCCTGCCGCCGTCGTTGACCGCCAAGGCCAAAGAAGAAGATAAAAAGAAAAGAAAGAAAAGAAAAAAAATTAAAAGCTCGATTTTTTAAAAAAGGAAATCATGAAAATAAAACGAAAATGTATTAGTGAAAAGAAGCAAGATGGAAGAAGTTATGGAAATCACTTTTAAAGATTTTTTTTTCTAATGATGAAAAATATTTTCCTAGACTAACTCATTTTCCATGAAACAAACACTGGAAAATCCAAAAACGTTTTCTTATAAGTCATTTTCCTGAAAAACGAACCTTTAATTTAACAAATATTATAGTAATACATATTTATAGTACTATTTTGCCGGATTATTTAAGCGTTCCTCGTGTGAAATAAGAACAAAATTATCCATGATTGGAAAAACTCCATACATAACAATAATTTGTGAATTGCGCTCGTTAATATTCAATGATTGGCAAAATAATTTATAGTTGAAAAGTTATCAAATTTGTACCAAAGCTTATCAATGCCTTACTAGAGTAAATGACGAGCTCTTATTTGAATTTTACTGGCATTTATCGTGATTTATCAACATTTACGATGTCATTAGTATTCGGTATTCATCATTATTGTCAATAGGGAGCGAGTTTAATTCGTCAATGTAACTATTTGGTAAAGCCAACTTATATTCCAATTTCTCCAAACAAAATACTTAAAAACTCTAGGGATGATTACGAAAAATTATTAATTCTACCTTATTCTAATTAATATTTTAGACATATATTATAAATATATATAGAAAATCTCTCTCTCTCTCTCTCTCTCTTATAAATATATATAGAAAATCTGTGCGTCCCTTTCTATGGAGATCACTCTGGACCAGTCCTTATCTTGGCTGGGCTATTCAGACACAGCGTTTCCTCCACCCGTCCACCGATTCTACGGCGGAACCTCTGGTCACAAAAGCGCATCGACAATACCCGCGACGTCGACTGTCTTCTCGTACAAGAACTACTCCTGGGTCGTCGCTTCTCTCGCCATCACATCTCTCTCTCTCTCTCTCTCTCTCTCACGCGTCCTTTTCTGGGCAATGGCAATCTCGGGCAGGCCTCCCTTTTTCCTGCGCTTTCACGACGCTCCCGTGATATTTACGTTTCCGGGTTTTGATTTTTGCCTCCCTTTTTTATTCGCTCGCCTAATGTCTTCCTCTGGATAAGTCCCGCTTATAAAGCAGACATTTTTTTCCTCCCCTCCTGGGGTTGCACGTACAAAGAAATGCCATAGTTTTGCCTTCTTTTGTTACCAGGAATTGGGTCGTCTTCTCCTTCTTCTTCCGTCGTAGTTTTTATCCTTGCCCTTTTGTTATGGTCGTGATTGAGGCATTTCGTCGAACAGTTTGAGGGTCGAAAGATGTTGGGGTGGTGCGCGGACGTGGTGCTGTTCCTTGTTCCTGTTTGGGTCGCTTTTCTCGTCGGGGTCGTCGTTGGATGGGCGTGGAAGCCCAAATGGGCGAGCTTGGGGAGGGTCGAGTTGAGCTGTCCGGTGCTGGGGCAGCCTGATTCCTCGTTCCCTTTCTTGCCGTCGAAGTCGGTGATGTCCCCGTTGAAGGGGTTCGGGTCGGACCCGTGCTTGAATCCATTCAAGGTGCAGTGGCCGAGTTTCGACTTCCGTAGTATAGATGCTGCGGCGACAAAGAAGGAGCCGTTGTCTCAATCGCCTGCCTTGTTTGAGGATTGCAGGTATGCTGCGGGATGTCTGTTGGTTTTACTGTGATTTCGCTCCGTGAATCGCATCTTTTTCACGTGTCTTTGTTTCTCAGTTGCTATAGCCTGTTAATGGCATCGCGGGTCGGTATTGAGTTAATATAAATTCTGTTTGTTAATATCGATGGAGTTATAAGCCAGAAAGGAGGAATTGTGCCATTCAATATGTGTTCTGATTGACTATGAAATGGAGCTTAGTCTTTACTCATGATGATGCTGAAAATGTTCTTTTCCTCGAGCGAATGTGGTGCCCTGTTTACAAGCTTTGTGCATGAAGAAGTGGACATTGTCCACTCCACATGAGGCAGGGACACGCCTACTGGCATATAGATTGACCTCTCATGAAATTAATGGAACTCTTGCAGCACATCAGAGGCCGGAGAAATATCCACTTTGTTGTCAGAGGAGGATATGACGCAGTTATGGCATCTTGTTGAGATGAAAGATGGAGGTCCTTCTTGGATACACATGATGGATCGTTACACGTTGAGTATGAGCTACCAAGCCTGGAGGCGAGATCCCAAAGTATGGCATGGATTTCATGGTTTCCACTCAATTTCTAAAGATTTCATGAATTCTGTTTATTACAATTTGAGTGCATTTTATTCGGTTCAATGCTATTATCAAGATATTGATTGAATAACTGACTGGCTTTGCTTCTATTGATTATGTAGACTGGTCCTCCTCAATATCGTAGCCAAACCGTATTTGAGGATGCAACACCTGAGATGGTGAGGGATTTCTTCTGGGATGATGACTTTCGGTCAAAGTGGGATGATATGCTTGCCTGTTCAACTAATGTAGAGGACTGTCCCTCCACGGGAGCCATGATTGTTCATTGGATTAGGAAGGTGAAATCTTCTCTGTTTTGCTGATATTTTCGTTTTAGGGATTACTTTCAGTTGCATGATGCTCATGTGAATAGTTTGCATTGCAGTTCCCCTTTTTCTGTAGTGACCGTGAATATATCATCGGGCGCCGAATATGGGAATATGAGGGGTCATATTTTTGCGTGACAAAGGTATGAGAAGTGATATTCTTGGTTTGTATGTCGAATATTCAGGAATGACATTCTTGCTGCTTAAGAGAATTTCCAATGTTTACTTTAGCCAACCTTAATTGATTTTCTGGCCCAAAAAAAAAAAAAAATGCTTTTGTTGATGTGATTTGTTTTCTATGATTATGTACTAAGTGATCTGTCTGTTTTACTTTACAAAATTTCAGGGAGTACACTACCCTTCCATCCCTAGGCGCAATAAACCGAGGCGTGTGGACTTGTATTATTCAAGTTGGTGTATTCGAGCAGGTACATCTTCTTCTCTGTTCCAATGTTAACTATCATCCTTCTCTCTCTCTCTCTATTTTTCCCACCATTTGCAACCTGGAGTTAATACGACTGTGCTGTGGTGGCCCTTTTTCCTTCGAATTTCACCAGTCAAGTCAAGAAAGAATGATGGGCAGCTGACAGCATGTGAAGTCTTGCTCTTCCATTATGAAGACATGGGCATCCCAAACGAGATTGCAAAGCTCGGAATAAGGCAGGGGATGTGGGGAGCAGTCAAGAAGATCGAACCTGGCTTGCGTGCCTACCAGAAAGCTAGAGCTTCTGGGGCACCGCTCTCGCACCCCGTTAAAATGGCTCAGATCAACACGAAGATAAGCCCGGAGTTTGTCAAGTCTTTGGAAGAATCTGATGACACATCTGAAGTCGGTAAAGCTGATGTAGTGGAGAAACCGAAGGGTGGTAATCTACCCAAGGTTTTATTCATTGGTGGGATCCTTGTCCTTGCATTCAGTCTCAACCACGGGCTTCTGACTAAAGCGGTTATATTTAGCAGCGCCCAAAAGTTTGGGAACTGGAGAAGGAAGAGGCCAGAGGTGAGACACTAAGATCTGATGGTATTAATACTTTTTGGCTGCCACTTTTACCTTTTCTCAGCAGGAATATGCAATTCGGATTTATTGAAGCCGAGCTTAAAGCTTAGACGTTAGAAACTTGATACCAAGTGTTAGGATATATACAGTTTACTGTTGTAAATCACAGATAGTTCCTCTATACCAGCATTACTGTTGTAAATCACAGAAAGTACCTCCATACAAGCACTCGAATTCATCATGGGAAAGTACTATTAAGTTTTATCCATTCACTTCTTGTTTTGCTATGTAAATGTCAGTTTATGCTAGTTTGTGTTTCTCGTAGAAAAGGAAATCATTTTCTCTACTCTCTCTCACACAAAAACCTAGCATGCTCATGCACTTTGCCGCTCCTTCACCTTCCTCTTCTCGCCTACTTGGTCCTCATCTCTTCCCTACAGAGTTCTCTTCCTCCTCCTGCGCCTCTCCGCCTCCAGAGTTTCTCCTGGTCCCCTGCCTGCTTGCGCCTCATTTGTAGTGTCAAGCTCGATCGATTGAGCGAGGCTGAAAATACTTGTTTGATTCGGTTGATCCACACCTCTGGATTATGTGCCGTCATTGCTCGAATCAATTTGATAATTCATGCCGTTTGTTCTCTAAATGTACAAGATAAATAGCGTGTCTTGTAACTTACAGATTTTCCTAGACAATATCCAAGTAGTTGTTTGGATATTTGATTTTGCTTTGATCTCTCTGTTTTGGTTCCCCTTCCACTTTTGTATCCTGAGCTCTCATAATGGCTTTTGTTGTGTATATATGATAGCTAGTAATTGATGATGAAGATTCTGTGGTGGCCGGAGACATGGAGTAAAACATGTGTACGAAATTATCAGTATGGAGGGTGCATGTATGGTTCTTGCGTACATGAGGTCCGTTGTTCAATTCGTGTAAATACATAAAAGTCTTTGGTTGGTATCATAATACGTGATGATATGTGTATTGTGCTCGTGAGTGCTAGGCTTCGGTCTGGAGTTTTGCTGAGTTTTGATTCGGAGTGTTTAAGTGTACAGGAAAACAATGAAATAAGCCGGAAAACCCGATCATTTTCAGATTTCAGCGGAGCACTAGAAATATCTTCATTTTCCCAGAAAATGACTTTTCAGAACACATTTGCCAAAGTATCATATTTCCCGCTGACAAAACCTAGACACAAAAGTCTCGAACTGATCAAGTTCAAGGCCTTCGCTTCTTACGGTATAATCTAGAATTTACGTAAACTAAGAAATACCAAAATGCTCCTCATGCCGGAGATTGTTACATACACATACGACCAGGGCAAGGAAAGGAGAAACTCTTGCATACGCTCAATACTTGCAAACCGACATCGACCATCAATAATTTTCGAGTTTAACTGCATTACTGCAGTTCCTATGAAACTTGGGAATTCATTTCACTTTAGCTTCCTGCTCTTTCATAGAAAATTCACTCTCTAGACTCGGATTAAACCATTTCGACTTTCCCCCATTCATATTGCCCGAAGCACATAAATGGGAATGTCCCTCACTAACTATGCTTTATCTGATTCCACAGTATGGAGGTTCTAAAACCGGTCCTTACTTTCTATTGTCACATAGAATTCACCAGTATCATCAAAATCCAAATTAAAAGGTGAATTGTCCGACAAGTGCAAAGCATCCTTACAGGCTACTATAGATTAACACATTTTAACGGACAAGAAATATAAAGCCACTTTGCAAAGGCTATCAATGACAAGGTCTTACAATATTTTGAGGGATTTTTATTATGTTCATTGCTGGTGTAAGAAATAATTCCACACTTTATTCTATTGCAACTTACAGAATTCTTGTGTAAATCCAAATGCATCAAATACATAATTCGACTTATTGTGCAGTAAAAGATAACGATGCTGTGATGACATGATCAATGTCCGTCCATTACGGTTTCACAATACACAATTAAGAAGAATAGCCATTTACTCTGACATCTCTCTCTTTCAAATCCAAATTCATGTTAGCTTCTCAAACAACCCATATCAATTCAAATGGATCGCTTCAACATTTCATGCAGAGTTACAACTTTCAACGTACTGGAAATTAACAACAGAAAGTCACTCTTATGCCCTACAACTTTATCTAACCAAGAATTCGCAATGCCAAATAACTCAACCACAGAGGAAGCTTATGCAAAATAAAGACCAACATTCACTGAACAGAGAATCTGCCAAAACTCAAATCTTTCAGGGAGGAAGCTTGGAGAACCAGAGAATTCAGAACAGTCCATAACTATTGGTCGCCAGCACTTTGATCCGAATTTGCCAATTAACAGACATTTATACCTAGAGTCGACCTTGATCTGAGCATTCGTTTGAAATAACTAGGTTGTTGATTAATTCCTAGATTGAATCAAACATAAGACTTCACCAATGTCACATGTCGATGCTGCTTAGAACTAAACCACATTGTACAAAAGCAGAATAATTCTGCATATTAGATATATAATCAGCTGGATTTATGGCATCTTAGGAGCAAAACTGTCTTGACATGAAATTCACCCATTCTCATAACTAAGTAAATCAAGCATTCATACAAACTAGAGAAAACGATTGCCGATTGGATGATCCGACATTAAGTTTGAGACTAATTGTCAAAAGTGCACAGCTTGACGAACTTTGTAAAACTAAACAAAATTTAAAAGTAATAGACCACTCCAATAGAATTCTAGCAGACCAAAATGCTCCTAATCAAACAAGCTGAATCCCATGTCATCATCGCTCTCTTCCTTAGGTTCCTCCTGGACACAGAACAAGAATACAACAGCATGAGATTGAGACAAACTTAACAGCATAACAACAAATGATGAAGAATGTCACATCGACACTCCACTATTAATGCTACATAATATCATAATCTTCGACCCCAGTTCCTTGTAAATTATATCTGATAAGAAATCAACTAATTATGCACTCGATGCGTATGGAAAAGAGACAGAAAACCATAACCATGCTCCTACATGAGGCATAAAACTGTACTTTACACCCACCTATAGCTAGCTCTACTTGTTTTAGAACACAGCATCATCAACAAGCTAAGTCTCATTTCACTAAATAAGGTCCACTAATTACGGAAATGCGCTTGATTCTGGATCGGCTCTGAGAATTCTAAACTCATTACAAAAACATATACCAACCGCAGCTAAAAATTATAAGAACAGCATCGACGTCTTCGAGAATAGACAGTCTAAATTGTAGCAGCCCGCTGCGAATCAAGGAACCAGCAAAGAAGGGAACTTTTTACCTTCTTCTCCTCCGCGGCCGGGGCGGCGTCGGCGGCTGCGGCGCCGCCGGCGGGCGCGGCGACGGCGACCGCGGCGGCCCCGCCGCCGGATCCGACGTTCATGATGAGGTCCTCGACGTTCCTCTTCTCGGCGAGCTTGGCGAACAAGCCGGGCCAGTAGGACTCGATGCCGACGTTCGCGGCCTTCACCAGAGTAGCGATCTTCTCCGCCTGTTCCAAAGCGGCCGTCGCACGGTTCAATCAAAAACCAAACAAGCAGCGATCCATACAGAGAGAGAGAGAGAGAGAGAGAGAGAGAGAGAGAGAGAGAGAGAGTTACGGTGACAGGGATGCCGTCATCGTGGAGGATCAAGACGGCGTAGCTGCAGGCGAGCTCTCCGACGGACATCGTTTACGGCAGAGGAGGAGGCGGTCCGGCGAAATTTCGAGGGGGCGGAGGAGGCGATTTTCTTCGGTTGCAGTCGCTCAAAAGGAGAAGCCTCGGGTTTCGCGGAGACGTTTTATATGGGGCGCGATCTGGGGTTCTAGGGTTTCCGTCTCCCTTAGTCACGCGGCGGTCACGTGATGATCTTGGGCCCATCTCAGATTGTTTTGAGCCTTTCGTGTTTGGGCTTGGTCTTGGGCTTGGGCTTAGAATGAAGAAGAATGGGTCCAAATCATAGGCATGTGAGATTTATTTTCCTTTTCTTCTCTCGGGTCGAAATAGACACGGGAGATCGAAAGGGGAATTGACATTTGAAGTAGCAGTTTAAGCAAACATCCAAGGGACAAAGATTGCATTTGGTTTGGGCATTTGAGGAAGATCTTTGGGAAAATGACGGGTTTTCTCGAAATGCAGATATATTTGGTAAAGCGTGAATTATCTTTGATTGAAAATGTTTTTGGAAAGAGTTACGCATGTAAATGACTTTGATTATATATTTTAAATGAATAAATAAAAGGAAATTTGAACCAATGATGCTTAGATAACGGTTGGACGACAATGAGTCCGCTTCTGTCAAATCCGACATCAACCGCCCTTTGCCTAGGATCATGTGACCTCAGTCACCGGAATTAGATGAACCCAAGCTAAGGTCACATGGCTTGAGGGAGTCGACACCCACTTGTGTGACCTTGCAAGTCACATTTGACGAGGACAACAAATGTCCAGTCTCAAACTTGACCATGCTTAACTAGGGACATTCAACTCAATCAATTAGGACTCAAAATTGAGCACGAGTATCATGTGTGACCCTCAAGACCTGCCCAACCTCGCGGCTGGTGACCCTTGACAACACTTAACACTCGGCAACCGTCCCTTGATGACTGTTCATGCAGCCTTGTTTCTGAGAGAGAGAGAGAGAGAGAGGGAGGGAGGGAAGGAGGGATGATGAATGGTGAGAGAGATGAACAGTGCAGTGCTTCAGGGCTAAAGAGGAATACGAAAGGGCAAAATTGAAATACAAATTTTAGTTAATGATGAGCTCTAGCAATCGAAACGTTGAATGCCCAAATACCGGTGGGCCATGGCCTTTAGACAAAGGCCTTTTGGAGGACCTTGAAAATATTAGCATTTCTCAAATGGGCTTCTAGATATTATTACCAAATGATTTAGCATTTGTCCAATGGCTTCTAGAGGTGCAAAAGATGCTGGAATGTGATCCCAATCATATTAGCCATCAATCAAATGCCCGGTGTGGATCTTTGATCCATTCAACGTTGAACTAATTTGTCATAGCTCGAAAAGATAGTCCATCATTCCTGCCAAAACGAGAAGAAACTACAATGTAATTATTATCCCACTATTATCTTGAATGACTCACGTTTTCAATCTACACAAATTTTGACTAGCGCATTACCTCTTACTTGTGAGATACTCTGTGAACTAGATATTTAGCTATTCAAAACTGGTTCACTCGTCATGAGAAAATGATATGAGAACCTAGTTAAGAAAGCAAAAATTCTAAAAATTTGCATTTTGAGGAGTATGGATCATCTTTTTCGGTTCTTATCGCCAGCAATTTCGTAGGGTCATGTTGTTAGGAAGCTACGAATCTCTAAATTCCGACGCGAGTATCTATCTTGCCAAGACTGAAAAAGATAAGCTTGTAAAAGAGCGGGGGAGACCGATCTAACATAAAGTCTAATTCGAATGGGATATAGAGAAAGAAAGAAATCCAAACCAGGAATTCAATTGTGGACCGGCCTTTGAACTTTGGCTTTCGCCATTCGGAATGGAACGTTGACCAGTTCACGGTCAACAGTCAAGCACAGCTTTGTGTATAAGGCAAAAGATTATGCAGTTCTCTGGAAAGGTCAAAAAACAAAAAATCAACCATGTGCAGTCAAAACCTACTCAATCACCGGATTCCATTCAAACGCAAAAACTCCTCCATTTTTTTTCAATTTCCCCCCCTTCGTCATAGTCGAGATGCGACCAGTGTAGTCCCTTCTTCTGAAAAAACATAATATGTACTATTCTACTTTATCATGCAGAGTCATAGAAATTCATAAGAAATTCACATTTATAATTAATACCGTTTTGGTCGCTTACATCCTATATTTTAGTGCTTGGTGATCTCCGGCGAATGGGATAAGTCTAACATTCATAGGTGGTGTAACGTTTCTTTATATTTTTGGCCCACTGACTTAGAAACTCATATGGTTTGAATTAAAATTAGTTAAATTTAAGTTGACATTGACGTGAGCTTCCCTGCGGTACCGGAAGTTAACTGCCAACCTCTTGTGGTCTAGATCATAAATATGGTGCTATTGTTAGGTAAAATGCCATGCCTATTCTATAATTTTCCAACTTCTGTACCTTCCATTTTATTCATTTATTTCATATTTGGTTGACTAATCAACAAGTCCTAACGCGTAACCAAAGATACTAGAAATCTTTCATGAAAATATCACCAGATAAACTGTCCAAAATTACATCACTCAGTCTTCTATTTTGCGGGCTTGACTTTTCGAAAGGTACAACATTTCTTTTTTCATCCATACTCTATAGTGCGTGCATGACTTTGATTGACATAAAACACACCGAACATCCTCACGCATTCATACCCAAAGTCAAATATTTACCCCAATTTGAAGAAGTGGTTTTTTTTTAATAAATTTACCAACGATGACTTAATACAAGGATCAGTTGATAACATTACGAATTGAAAATTTAGTACAAAATTCCTCGCCTTCCTATTTTAACTCAAAATATAATACATACCTACATATTTATTTAATGTAGCGATGACGCTGATAAGTTCGATCAATCATGATTGATTTTCTTTTGTGAGAATATGCTCTTGGTCGATACCGGGTGCCTCCCTGATTATCCTTTTTTTTTTTTTTTTCCAATCAGCCGGGTCGGCAGTGGCACAATGCCTGATGAGGCTAATATAACCTCACAAGTGAAAAGACCGTTTTGCCCCCACATAACACGACACGAGCAAGTGCCGTTGCGTGGGCCCCGCAACCATGGCCGAGACAGAGCTCTGCCATTTTCGGACTTGTCGATGGGAGCTACAAAACCTCGGTCGCTGTCCGGCCCTCTCCAAAGTTGCCCCCGTGCGGGGCCCGCCGAAACCCAGTTGTCCGTCGCGTCGCGTCCGTCCGATCGATCGCGAGCCAATTTGGTGGGCCCCCCGGGGCGTTGCTCGCTCGCCTTTTTCACATTCAAGCTTTCCTGTCCGGGTCGTGGGGCCCACCGATATTTTTTTTTTGGCAATATTTTTTGAGGGGTTGGTTTCCTTTGTGATGGATGGACCTACCAACCGCGCAATTTGGGGGATAAAAAAAAAGCACGAGATTCTTATTAACCCATTAATAAAGTCAGATTAGCACCGTTCCACGATTAAATCATTCGATTATTTTTATGAAATTTTAAAAATAGAAATAGGTGAGAACCCATAAATAATGAGTTTATATCTCAAACACAATACACGAATTCTTCGCATTATCGATGAGAGTTTCTCAAAATTTGATGTGTCAATTTTTACTGTTTCTACATCATGTTCATTGTTCCAAGGGATTGACATGAATCACGATGATCTTCCATTGTAGAGCGATCGATAACGATGGTTAGAACGAGTTTATCAACTCCCGTTAACCAAAGGAGTTTGGGCACAAAATCGTTGACCAATGCAAACCAAACAAAAAAAAAAAAACCCACATGGGCTCCTCTCTCTCTCTCTCCTCCGCCCGCCGCATCCTCCTCCATCCTTTTTCTTCACGCTTTGTATATAAATTATATATTTTTTAGGGCATCATTAAAGAGAAAATATCGACTCCCACTTTTCTTTCTTTATTTTGTCTTTTATATCGGCCCAACGTTTTTCCCCAATTTTTATTATTAAAAAAAAAACCCATTCTCATCCAAGAATCACGCTTTTATCTGTCCATTGAATCACTTGTACAAAAAGAGAAGGATTTCATGCTAATTTAGGAACTCTAACTTTACATGTATTATTGTACGGCAGATAAACAGGCCGGTTTCGTATCACTTTGAATGTAGTCTTATTTACATATAAGGATTAAGGACCTCGGTGCAAATATTCGTAAATAAAAAATTAAGCAAAGAGATCGTGTTTGCCCCCAAAAAAGTACAGCAAATAATATCTACAGTGAAATTCCATATCAAAGTCAACTATTAAAATCGGATCCCGTGCGAGAGATTGCACATGCTTAGTCAGCGGACGCTACAACGAGATTGGAGTTTTATTGGGGCCAAAATGTCGCCACAAAAATGAGGAATTCTTCCTAATTTCTCGTGTGGATTTTTCTTCTTAATTTTATTGCCTTTTTTATGATTTGCACAATTACAAAAGCTATCCATCTCCGATGCGTAATCAATGATGCAAGCACAATTGCCTTTTTGGGTAAGAATGATTTTTTTTTTTTTTAAATCTTGGACCATACCTTACTCTAGCGAATTTATATTACATTCTTTTATTTGGCAGGATTTTACTTTCAATTTTCTTTTCCCATGGAATGAGTCACATGTTTACCATTAAGTGGTTGATATAAATTTAAAAAAATCATTTGCAAAGCTACTTACATACACACGATATGAATCATTTCTACGTAATGTTTACGTGACGATCGAAAACCAAAACAAATTTGATTGCGAATACCGATACATACACGTGTATATATATCTATATATCTGCATGGTTTAATTAATAGGGTTTTCTCAGTTTTAAATTCTGATGACTCGTGCCATTGGCTATTAGCCGAATGCTCTACCATGGAGCTCATAAATGAGAAATCATATCTCATGGTGATTCTATTCCTATTATAGACATAAGCTAAATTTGATTAGATCTCGTAGCTCTCCTTGTTCCTATATATATAATATACTTATATATTCTACAATGTAAATAGAGATGTGAAAATTACTCCACCAGCGTGACATACCGAATAATAATCCCCCCGACTTTCCATCCGGTCTCTTCTGCTGTTCCATTTTTTTTTTCAAAGGTGCCATTTTTATTTTTCTTGACTGCGCATAGTTCCCTTCTTCCGAGGAAGGTCCACAAAATGGCAGTCCCAAGCTGAACCGGACCATCCAAAGAGCACATCTTTTTCTCCCTCCTCTCTCTCTCTCTCTCGCTGTGAAAGGGTCACCACCCTCTTCTTCAGAATTTTCCCAGCTCTCGTCTCTGAAATGCGCGATCATCACTGAGAGGAGGAATGGAGGCGCCCACGGAGGCGAGGCGGGAGCTGCGCGTCTGTGCGTTGGCGTTTGATCGGGTGGGGATATAATTTTAGACGACGCAGGTGAGTGATTGCCGGGAGTGTTTTTTTTTTTTTTTTGGCTTGTTTTCCATCTGGGTGTGCTCAGATTTTCTCGTTGCATCAGTTTTGATAGTGAAAAGAGGAGAAAGGAGGAATTTTTGAGAATTTTTGCGGAGAATCTTTGTAGAAAAAGGAAAAAGCTCGCTCCTTTTGATCATGGCGGTACCTGAGAATGCTGGAGTGAAGATCGGGTCGTCGGCTCAAAATCCGGACGCGAGTGCTAGGCCGTCGGACTCGAAAGATTTCGACAGACCCAAACCCAGAAATGACGTCAGTGTTAAAGCCAGTGACGGCGTTTATGTTCCTAATGCGTTGACCGATGATCGAGTCGGCGCGAGGGATGTGTCCTTCGATGGCGAGAGTCTGGTGGGTCAGATGAGAAATGGGTCGGACGCTGAAGTCAAGAACCAGCAGATGGCTATCAAGGGTGTTGGATTTGCGAATGGGACTAATTTCGGATCGTCTGTTGTAAAAAGTGATGTTCAGAAGCTGGTGGAGATTCTGTCGAAGTTGAATCCTATGGCTGAGGAGTTTGTGCCTCCTTCGCTTGTTTATAACCATGGACACATGGGGGATGGAGGATTTCCTTTTGCTTACAATCTGGCAGTTCATGATGATGTGGCTAATGCTATGGGCTATTCGCCGAAAAGGGTATGCGTTATGGCCATCTACGGTTTATGTCAGCACATATTATTTTGCCCAATTCTTCGTTTGTGAAATGCTTTTGGTTGCTGAGTTAATACCCAAGAACTAGAAATGAGAAACGGTACAAACCTGCAGACACGCTTTTCTTATGATTTGGTTAGTCCAAAGTTGGATGACCTCAATTTTCCAAAAGGCTCTTTATTTTATACCAGTAGTTACTCTATATTCTGCCTGCGCTTTGAATGAATGCAGCTGAATGTCATTATTCTTCCTGCTGTGTTCCTTATGGTTGACAATTTTTGGTATATTTCCAACCGTTCAATTTGGCTTCCGTGTCTGCTATTGCTTATCATTGCATTATGGCGCTTCTTTTCCAGAGAAGGAATAATGGTAGCAATGGTCGGCGAAGGATGAACAACAGAACCAGCATGGCACAGCGTGAAGAGGTGATTAGGAGGACTGTGTATGTCTCCGACATAGATCAACAGGTAAGGAGTCCATTGGTCGTCTTCTGGTTTGTATCCTTTTTGCGTTCAATGCTGCTTGGTATTTGGATAGTTTTCCTTTGGTTTGATAATTGTCATCTGACAATTATTTCTCACCTTTAGGTTACTGAAGAACAACTTGCTGCCCTCTTTAATAGTTGTGGACAGGTAAGACTTTTCTGTATTATTATTATTATTCAAATTTGATCTATATGTGGTGGATTGTGCTTATTAAAGTTTTTCCTTTCTTTTGGAAGGTTGTTGATTGCCGTGTATGTGGCGATCCTAATTCCTGTCTTCGTTTTGCTTTTATAGAGTTTACTGATGAAGGTAAACATCATCGTGATAAAAGCTTTTTGTCTTTGTATGACTTATTTTTTAACCATTTGATGCGAGTTAAATTGACGCTTGCAGAAGGCGCACAGGCTGCCTTGAATTTGGCTGGAATGATGCTTGGTTTCTATCCAGTCAGGGTGATGCCTTCAAAAACTGCAATTGCACCTGTGAACCCAACATTTTTGCCAAGGGTGGGGATTTTATACATTTTTTCTTTTCCAAAAATGATGCTTGTCCGTTACTAGTCTTAGAATGGGCAAGAGGAATAATATGTTTCTTGACATTGTTAATCTAAATCGTTACTGAGCTGTTAACCTTTCTCTATGTTTCTCAGTCTGATGATGAACGTGAGATGTGCTCACGAACTGTTTACTGCACAAATATTGACAAAAAGGTAGTCAAGGATTTCCACATATTTGTGATTCTGATGGAGATTTTCACACTGGCTTCTTATCTAGTCGTGCACATTTTTCAGGTTACTCATGGAGAGGTCAAGCTCTTCTTTGAATTATCGTGTGGAGAGGTATGATCCATTCACTGAGCAAATTTCAGTGCCAAGAACTGTGAAGTTTTTGGCTATTTGGATCAAATCTTATGAGATATGATTACCTTTTCTAGGTTCGGCGCCTGAGGCTTCTTGGAGACTACCACCATTCTACCCGCATTGCTTTTGTTGAGTTTATGATGGTATTGCTCTTTGATCTTTTTTTCAGTTCCTGAGCTTATGCCATTTTCAGTGTCATACCAAACTGGTTCCTTCATAATATGTGAAAGTTGTTATTTGCCAACATTATCCGTGTTTATACTGTTTTTGTTATCTTGCAATATTGGACCTTGTTGGTCAATGTCCTGAATTTCTCTTAAGTTTTAAGAAAGAAAACCAGAATTCTCCAAAAAGAAATTTAAGATGAAGAAAACAAACAGAAATGAGACTGGGCAGCCCAAGAGGGCCAAGACACAAATAGAATATGCAATATGTTGGCTGCTTTGGCACAGATGTCTTTACTCTGGGACTTTACCTGCTCATCCCATTCATCCTGTTTTGCTGTCCCCTCTTATCTCAAGTAGTCTGTACTCTTCTGTTATCTAATGCTTTATCAAGGCCAAAAAAAAAAATAAAAAAAAATCATAGGTTGGAGGTGTACACGCAATGAAATAGCTTGTTTCCTCAGTGGAAAGAAGGTTGAATATCTTCATCATCCCTGGAGGCTGATGAGGGAGACAAAGTGAGTGTCTGTATGAACAGGAAAATTAATAAATAGATAATGGGAAGAATTGTGAGTCTCCTAATTTATCTAGTCCACACAGAATGTCCCATTTACTCCCATGCCCTCGTACAGGTACTTTTTTCTGTTGAAAACCTTGTTTCCCTCCCCGTCTCAGTAGTTCGTAATACTTTTTTCTCATCAATTCCATGATTTCCGCCAATTTCATATGAGGAAGCCTTAATATAATGTGTGGTCCATTGAAAGAGCATAATCTATCCATCAAAGATGGGTGGAATTCTTTTTGTAGCTACAGTTTGTCAGGTTTTCCATCTGAAGCTAAACGTATATCTGGACCTTATGAGAATATGGTGAGCCACACAATGGAGTATCTATTCCATCAGGAGTAGTCCTGGAATGGAATGGCTATTCTGTTTATCCTGCCATGCCATAAGGGAATGATATTGTCTAAGTTGATATGCTAAGGTCTCCTATGGTGTGGTTTTTAAACTAAATTAGAACAGTGTGCTTTGTAGCATATGATCAGCCAAATATATACATCACCGTGTGATTAGCGATGTGCCTTGAGACTCTTGGGAGTTACAACAATGGATAATAAATTATGTATGCTCAAGAAATTTCCAGTTAGAGTATATTAAAGAGCTGCCCACTCTGCTCTTTGATAAATCTCCATTGTTTTTCTCAGAAAAAGCTTTAAAAAATTGAAGTACTATAGCTTTTTATTGGTCTAATGCAGCATTGATCTTTTCTTTTTTCTTTGGGAGAAATATCTGTTAATCATATTATTATTATAGCTATATCCTCTCTATCTCTGGACTTCATCTTTGTGTGGCCCTATACTTTTAGCGTGAATTTTATTAAAGAGCGCTTCAGGGCACTTGTTACACATCCAAATAAAGAGAGTTTGTCATTTCCAAAACAATCTTCTTCTCATGTTATGGACAACCAGTACATTGAAAATGTACATCTTTCTTTATTAGCTATGGTGAACAAGTGTCACAGGAGCACTTGTTAAATAACTTTTTTAAGCATATATTAGAAATTTGCAATAGTTTTTATGCTCCGTTGGCACTTTGTTGTGTTATGTTGCATTGTGCTGATATTGTAGTTACACAGGTGTTTAGCTTCAATGTGCTGTGGTGATTGATAAGATCTGCGTTGCTTGAGATTTGGACTGAAATAATTTGTCGAAGGAAATGCCTTTTTGTATACAGGCTGCTTTTAGCTGCTTCAGTTTGCACCTGATTCTATTTTTAAAAATTTGCCAGACGCTTGATTAGAGCAGCTGCAGTTTGTTGAGAGTATAAATAGCTGTCATAAGGCAATAGAAACTGATACTCAACTCCATAGGTCAACCTTTCTTTACAAAACAAGGATGACAAATTAATATATATCAACAATGATCTCTGTTATCAGCAAATTTCTTATTTCTGGTTCCCTTGAATTTGCGCAACCATAATGTTTGTCAAGATTGGATTTGTCTCATTGTCATAGTTACCAAATAGATTTACTTTGTTGTTGTTGTTGTGTGGGGCCTATTGTGTTGGAAGAGCTAGCTCTGAAGTGACTGGGTGATAGTTCAGGAAATCTTACCATCAACTACGCTAAGAAAGGAACAAGATTGTCCTCAATCGGTGTTAGAAACTGGGAGAGCATGTTTGACAATCCTTTCTGTGGGAAGTACTTGGTCTAGATGCTGAATTCATAGTGTAGCAGGTTTCATGTTTCTATAAATAATAAATTGTCTGTCATGATGGCAGGAATTGAGGCCCTATGGCATTCTTCAAGTATCTCACTCGAGTGTTGGTCTCCTTCTATGTAGAGATAGAAGAGAATAGAAGAGAACATTTTTTTTTATTGGAAACTACTGCTTAGGTCTGTGTTTGGGCCCTCTAGTTAAAACAGATAAATTCCTTGTCGGTCCACATTGGAAAAGTACCTGGCTGGTTTATGCATTAATGATGACGGTGGACTGACTTCTAAAGGATAAAAAAGCCCAGTAGGCTGTAGGTGCTTGCGCCAATTACTTTCCTACATGCGTGCTCAGTCCTTCAATGTTCTTTAGCCGTATATTCTTCTACAAGTCTTTCTTTGAATTTCCACTTTCACTCAGTGTCATTCTGATCTTATCACATCAACCTATGTATTTACAAGTCTCTGCTGTTTTTTTTTTTTTTTGGAAGCTGCTTCATCCTATATCTGGTGCCCATGATTTCATATTATATGGAGTTCCTATGACAAGATGTGTGAAATGGGTTTTGAAAGAATTGTTGCCTATGTGCTAGATTATTGACAAGGCAGGAGCCTGCTATCCAAAAATTATCCAGCTGTCTTATCGGTTGTCTACAAAGTCGCCTTCCTCCTTTGAAAATGTCTTAAATATCTGAAAATTTATGTTCTCTCCAAAATGCTTATGGTTCAAACATGCGAGAAAGTCTAGTTCAACAAAGTTCTCTTTGGAAAAATGGCTTATCCACTTGGTTTATGTTATCGTGAAGAAAAGCATTGGAGTCAATTGTGATTGAATGAATCTGAATATTCTGAAGAGAGTTAGTTGGATCCTTTCTATGCATATCACTTGTTGTGAAAAATCGAAATTCATCTCTCTCTCTGTCTCTCTTGCCTTGGCATGCTTGAAACATCCGGGACATACTTCTGGCGTCACATTGTGCACTTCAGATAATTGTTTGTTTGCAACATTGGAGTCAGATCATAATCTGTAAACCATCTTTTACTTTCTCAATTGCAGGCAGAAAGTGCGATTGCTGCTCTTAGCTGCAGTGGTGCGGTTCTTGGATCATTACCCATAAGGTCTCTCTCTCTCTCTCTCTCGCTCTCTCTCTTGCGCGTGCGCAATACTCATACAAGTTCTGAACCAAGATGTGATTCATGTTTGCAGGGTGAGCCCATCAAAGACACCAGTCAGGCCACGCGCACTGCCTCGCTCTCCGGTGCATTGAGTTTGCTCTGTGCCCATCGTTTGGGCACTTGCCGCTTCACAAATATATATATGTACACATGAACAGAGTCAGAGCAATCACATGGCGCTAGCGTAGTACATATATAATGCTCATGTCCTTAAGGTGTCCGATATGTAGATTTCGCACCTTGCTGCCGGCCTTAGAACTTTTATTTCACTGAGCTCGGAGAGCTGAGAACAAACTTTCGAATTTTATGTTTGCTCTGGTGATCCAAGATTTCCCCTTCGAAACGCTGTCACTGGTCTAATTTCTCACCAAGTTAAGATTCCCGAACAGAATGTCATTCTTTGGCATTGGCTTCTTGTTGCAGCTTGTGTTGCAATGTCTTCTAATCCTTGGCTCTTTCCAGAGAATTATTATAACTTAATGATTACTCTCCCGACTTGCTCATCCCTAATACGTAAAGGGGAAGAAATGTTTATGCTCAGGACACATTTGCTACCCTCTTTTTCGAAGGGGTACGCCACATCAACATCGATCCATAGCATCAGCTTCTCTAGTTGTAGATTACCATATATTTCAGTAGCCAAAAAAAAAATATCTGTGAGTGGCTCGATTTAATTCTTGAAGGTGGGCGAGGGAAACCCGTAGGCTTCAGTTTCGTGCTTAATAATGGCGTCAGGAATGGAAATGGAGGGTGCGCATCTCGCTGAAAGTGGTTCGATGTTTGGTCATGGTGGAGCCCCAGCACGAGCATCGACCGACAAACATGCATTGTCGCATCACTGTCACATCACCGTCCTACTCAGAAGCGGAATGAAAAATATCTCCATCACCAGTCCTACTCTCTCTCTTGCTAAAATTTGACGTCATGCGGACGCAACTCTGTGGACCGCCTTGTCCTTTGCTAAAATGAAGATCTATTTCGTTAGCCCATTTTTTAGAGAATCGAGAGGTTTGAAGTACAATGAATTTCTTTCCCTTTTACTTTGGTTGCTTCTCTGAATTTGTGACAATGGCTTCATTGACAAGTGGAAGATCTGCAAAGAAAAACTATAGCAATGGCATTAGATGTGTATGTAGAGAAAGCTCCAGGAACGGATCACCTGATCCAAGAACATCCTAAAGGTGAACCTAAACCAACCAGAATCTGTTATATCTACTTCACCTCGGTGGCACACAAAGGAAACGAAAAGCCAAGTGGCGAGTAGCTCCAAATGGTTTAGGACAGTCTTTTTTCCTTGCAAATATTGAGCTGTTGAATAATTTGATGGGATTTCGAACATTATTTGATGGGATGGCCGATTACCAACCATCATTTGCTGTCTATATTATTATACCAAGTAAACCGTCCCCCCTTTAAGGAGCCTATGTCGCTTTATTTTTTCAAGATGTCTTTTTAACAACTCGCACTATCTTACTTTTTCATTATATATCTAATATAGAGCGGTCCCGGTCATGACCTTAAACTGACTCGCCTGTCGAAGCCAACCCAAAGGCGTTAAAACGGGTAATGGCAAACCTCCGGGGACCCCTAGGGTTTGAACCGCCCATCCCCGGGCCTGAGCAAGCTCTACTTCCCCAGGGTTGCCTGGGCGCGCATCTTGCAATGATGGCAGCCGGGTATAGAGAAACTTCCCAACTATTAATATTTTGGACAAGTTTGTCAATTTCAATCTTTCGGATCATGAATGATGTGAAATAGTTATGTTCAAATCAAATATTCCGTAGTAGGTATGGAGACATTGGTAATGCTTGGAAAGGGTCACTAGTATTAGCCGCCTCTTCCCACCTTTTTGTTAGTTAAAAGCAAGTTTATAAAAAGATTTCAAATCTCAAAATATGTAGATCATTTAATATATAATTATACATTTCCTTTGTAAATTCTGTATCCATATTATTATTTAACGAGTCAGGTATTCATTTGGTTTAATCTTTCAAGTGTCAATTTTTTGCATACAAGCAACACCTTTGCACGTTTACTGTTTTTTTTTTTGGGTCGGTGCACGTTTACTAGTTACTAAATAGAAAAACCTTCTAAAGAATTATGATATACCACTTTGGCAGGCATGGGCACTAGCCATCAGCACGCCCACCTACGACAAAGCACCTCAACAAGTAATGCTTACTCCTGGGAAAGAGTCCATATCTTCATCATAAATTCCTAATATTCAATAAAAATATTTTAAATAAAGGGAAGGTGATGATTATGGTCAAGATATTCCACAAAAATGGAGCCTCTGTGATTCATGGAAAATATCGGCAATCTTCTTGATGGCCATTTGGACATCTTTTGTGAAGATTTTTCCTCCTCTCTGCCCCAAAAGGACGATCTTTATAAGGTTAAAGTTAAGCTTGGTCTACACCCATTTATGCTGGGCCATCTGTGTACAGTCAAAAAGTGTTGGAGAATATAAAAAAGAGGAGGCTCTACTTGACATAGGGGGCACCTAAAGGGCTCATAAGAGCAGTGTCCCAATGCATCATCACCTTCCACTAACCCACCGCCTCTCTTTTTGCATGCGTATGGACGGTAACTTCTTCCTTTTCTAGACAAAAAAATCTTAGTCTGTACGTATATTTAAATGTCTCCACGCCTTTTCCTTTCCTACCTTAAACATTTTTCTAATTCATTTGTCTCAGGAAATGTAGCTTTCTCAACTCCATCTTCTCAGCACTCACCACTAATATAATGCCCATGTACTAGCTCTCGGAAGGCCTTTGTGCAGATTTTCCTCATTCTCTCTGGAATCTTGTCCTTCACAAGAACCTCTGCTTTCCTACACAATGCCGAGAAACTGTCTGGTTTAGAAGATACGCTTGCTACTTTTCATCTTTGTGTGATCTTAAGAAACAAGAGATGGGTAACTCTGTTGCTCTTTCTAGAGGAAACTGTGTTTCTTGCATCAGTATCTCCGCAAGACAGAAGGGTAAATTCTTGCAGATTGTGAAGCTTGATGGGAAGATAATAAAGCTCACCGCGCCGGTTCTAGTTAAAGATTTATCGAGAAACTTGGGAGGCTCGGGGATCGGCCTTTCGAAGGGAGATTCAAAGCGGCTTCTGCCAAATCACATGCTGAAACTGGGGAAGGTTTATTATGTTCTTCCTGCTGATGCTGCTGCTGTAACAATGAGCCCAGAGAGAGGTCCATCTACAGCTAGCCAGTCAGAACAGAGCGACGGTGTGAAAAAGAGGATAAAGATAGTCATCACAAAGCAACAGCTGCAACAGCTTTTGTCACAGAGTCTTTCTGTTGAGGAGGTTTTGGCAGGATCCGAGAAAGGAACTTCCCAGGGCCGTGGTCTTGATTCTCCTGGAAACTGGAGGCCTCGGCTTGATTCTATCCCCGAAGGTAATGATTGATGTCAGCGCTTTATTTTAGTTTCTGCCATTGCTACTTGTAACATAATTAGTACAGAACAGGCAGATAGTTGTTCACATGTGTGAGATTTCTAAACAGAACTACAGTCGATACACCGAAGATCCATACTGTTACCCTATTTTTAAGCCCAAGCAGAAATGTATCTATCATGAATTTCATGTCTAGCAGAGTCACCCTCGGTGTCTCACCATGTGCGGTGTTCCTATTAGATAGTGACTTCATTATTGGGTGTCCATATCAGTGAGCTTGAAATGTTTTTCCACAACTAAAAAGGAGACGGAATCGTGAGTTGCAAAAACATGGTTCCTGGATTGTCCTCCATATGTTGTTAAAACCAAGTAGATCTTGAAAAAATAACTCTCAACGAGCCTAGTAATTTCCTGGTGGTGATTCAACAGTGAAAGGCATAAGAGTTTCTTCATAAACATGCTATATGAGAGAAGAACATACGATTAGATATAATTCAGCCGCACAAGCTTTGTACTAGAGGTTTATTCAAGCGTAGGGTTCAAAATCTTAATCAGCCTTTGTCTGAAACTTAGCGTGGATTACTTCTAAATTATATTCTCCATAAAGTTGAACTGATATAGAATATGGCCATTAGGAGAAAAGGGTAAAAGTCGGGTTAGAGAACGGTTCATGAATCTAGGAAAGCTATACGTAATCACTAATCATTTTAAGAACCAGTCCGTTCAATGAAAACAGTGTCCAAAGTTGAAGTCAGCTTCTGGAAGAGCAGAAAAGGAAAGATTTAAGCACAAACTAGAACAGACAAGGCAGCTCTCCCTTGAGTTAGCGGGGATCTCAAGCTCAAAAGATTCCCTCACCTTGCTTGAAGGAGACATCCCACCTTTTAACTGCATATCTAACCTTAGATTACATGCGGTTTAGAATTCATTTTAAGGAATAAGAAAAGTCCAATATTCCATTCGGGCAGAAACATAGAGGTCATGGATAGATTTTTTCTTTTAATTTCATTCTCGACATATCTTAGATATGTTAATATCTGAGAATTTATCCATCTTCCGTCTTCCATGGAGGGGCCAAATAAACAATTTTCCACAATGGTGATTCGGTAACGCTGTCGATGATTTTGCAAGGAATAAGCACATAAGATGCGACCGCCCTCATCACGGTAGGTGACAAATTGATCAATTATGATGAGGATTGAATAGTTGATTCGGCGTGCTCAAATCACATGACCGGGGATTAGTACCTTGAAAATGCCTCGGTTCCAAGAAAACAAGAGGGATGGCAGGAATAAGCAGAC
The DNA here is from genome assembly GCA_017140325.1 of Eucalyptus leucophloia subsp. euroa. NCBI lineage: Eukaryota > Viridiplantae > Streptophyta > Magnoliopsida > Myrtales > Myrtaceae > Eucalyptus > Eucalyptus leucophloia. Next base: position 4,212,206 of record CM029478.1, on the reverse strand, counting down.
GGCTTCCTTTATTTCACACTTACGAGGTATTAGACACAAAACCAAAAAGAGTTCATACATACATCAGGCCTGAAGACAAAATAGCCTTCACTAACAGCTCTTGGCAAGCCCCCTGCAGAGTCTACTTACATCCCTCAGTGGAACTTCACTGCACTTGTACATCGACAACATTGCGCTGCACTTTCATCTTCGGGATGGTAACATAAAGAACGCCGTTCTTGAGCTCTGCCTTAATCTTGTCCTTCTCGCAGTTATTGGGTAGCTGGAGGCGGGTGTTGTAGGAGCTGAAGCTCTGGCCCGACCACACGTCCTTCTCACCTTCTTCCTTCTTCTGCTCTCCCCTGATGACCAGTATATCATCTTCTATGGACACCTTAACGTCCTCCTTGGCAAGTCCAGGCATGTCGAACCGCATCCTGATCTCGTGCTCGTCGTCATGGATGTCCCATGGGGCCCGTACTTCTCCAACCGCCCTGTTCCTGCTGCCAGGAAGTGTCATGGCATCCTCGAACAACCGATCCATTGTGTCCAACATTTGACGCATCGTCCTCATCGGTGAGAGCGGGTCCAATAAGCCTGCAATCGAAGCCAATTAGTACTTTCTGTGGTTTCTAATTTATCATGACAAAACTCCACACAAAGGACCACATGAACTTTTATGGGGCACAGCTTTTGCAATATGCAGCCCTCCAAGTAATTCTTAACGGATAGCATAATTTAGATAATTAGACCAGTCCATCCAAAAGCTAAACCAGGGCAACAATTTCCCCACAGAAAATCTTCAACCACTTTTGGTTTCGATTTAGAGATTAGGTAACGAAATCTATATTGCAAAGTTCATCACGTATGCAGCATCACGTATGCAGCAGCGCGTTTAAGAGGGAAAAGACCTACACTTGGAACAATCCATGGCTGATTTTACATCTTACTGTGAAGATAAAACAAGGTTGACGAGGGAAATTGGGAAGAACATTTCATTGGTGCAGGAAAAGAACTCTCTTTTATCATCGAATGAACCTAAAATCGATTGAAGGTTCGAAAGGAAAACGTCCCATCACCGCATAGACTCCCCCAAATGAAGACGCTATCAAAGATTCATGAACGGAAGTCAATGAACCCGAGCTTCCCACACATTGAAGCTTCCGTGATCGGCGCACGCAAATAAGTCTACCAACGCTCGTTTCAGTGCACTCCAGAGCGAGGAAAAAAAAAACTTGCTGCGCTGATTAAGCACAGAGGATCAAGGTGCTTACCGAAGGGCGAGACGTCAACGGCCAAGCGCCGCGGCCTCCTCTCGACGGACGTCCCCTGTCCCTGTCCCTGGCTCACTTGCACGTCCACCGCCGAGTCCTTCTTGTCGCCCTCCTGGGCTCTCACCACCGACAGCCTCGACGGCTTGCCACCGCCGCTCCGCGGGAACGCGACGGAGCACGGCGCCATCGCAGCCCGTGCGGAGCGAGAGGCCGCGCCGGCGACCAGGGGCGAAGGCGAAGATGCCAATGCCGAAGCCATTCGTCCGACGAACAGCACAAAGACCAGTAGCAGAAGACGCGGAAGCAGAGGTTCTTGGGTTCGTTATCTTTCGTTCGGTGTAGGAAGCTGCTGCGGAAAGTGGGAATTACGGGGGGGATATATTTATAGAGGGAGGAGAGAAAGATGGTGAAGGAGCGAGAGGTTTCTGGAGCCATGGAGAAGGAGGGAGAAGGAGGAGGATGACGATGAAGAAACTTGCTGTCAAATCCTCACGCGCGCGCACCGTGCGACAATGGCGATCGAGATCTCTCTTGCGCCTTCCGGAGAGCTCCATCCCCATCCCATCCGCTCCCAGCGACGAATGGATTCTCGTCGCGTTTGCATGTTTATCTGTCACTTTCTTATCTTTCATTCGTATTTTGAAATGAGTCACTGGGATTTTTGCTGTTTTCAGATATGGACCGGCATATTAGCTGGGTTCTCTGCTAGGGGCGTGATCGGTTCCAGGCCAATTGGTCCGACGACAAGAACAGGTGGTCCAGTCTAATAGAATCGATCAATTTTATTTTATTTTCACTAATTACTGCTATATATTATGAAAAATTTGAAAAAAAAAAAAGCTGGTTTTTTTTAATAAATATAAAATATATATATGTAATTGATCTAGTTTGGTTTGGCCCGATTCGGATGGTTCCTAATTCGAGAGGTCTACTTTCTTCATATTAATCCTGCTTATTTTGAAGTCTAAATGGGAAGAAAATGACTCTTCGACGATATATGCTTTTTAGACGCACTAGCCATTTTGAATTTGTCAACTAGTGATTATCTTTGAGATTACGAGCAATGTATTTCAGGGCAATGGAATTGTGATGAAAATGATTTATGCCGATCGTTGAGGGATGAATGCATCTAAAAATGTAATTTTACGATTTACATCGCCATTGAACACGCCAGATTGTCTCAGAAACGGCTGAGGCGCAGGAGAGAAAAAGTCTCTGTCTTTGCTGGTAGAATGGTCCTTGGGCTTGAATTTATAGCATTAAAGTTGTACACGTAGATGCGAGATCACTATTAACTTCAATGCATTTATGATGTCTTCCCCATTATCGCAAAGCAATAGGAAAAAAAAAGTTAAAGTTTGCTAGATGTGGGTGTGATTTACTATTTTATGTCTCCCCCTTCACTGATAACTCTTGGCGAAAATTTTGTGACATGCACCTTTCCTACTTCGTTCCTGTAAAGAGATTAGTCTGGTGCCTAAGATCACTGAATTACAATTTTCAAGTGAGCTATGAGGGAGCGTTAAGCCCAAAGACCACGGCACATAGGCTGTCGAATTAAAACCGGAGACAGCTAGATAATCGCACCTGGGACTTATTAAAAGAGACATCGGTTTCAGTCCATCATAAAATTCACTTAAGAATATGAAGAATGTAGCCAACCCACAATGGCTGAGACAAAAAAATTAAGAGCAGAACTTGAAGAACGAAGGAGCAAAGTTTATGATTGCTGCAAATAGAAAAAGGCAGCATGATTAAGTGCACCTGAAAATTGATTGCGCAACAACGACACTACGACCAAACCAAAAATCAGACGATCTTCTTGCAAGAAACAACTGTCAATTGATCTCAGTAGGGCTGGATTGATTGCTGTTGTTCTCTTTTTTCTTTTTATAGGGGCTAAAATTTCAGAAAGATTGGAAAGAAACTGCCCTAGTGAGAACATAGCAAAATGAAAATAATGAGGGCAGCACATCAACAACAAGAAGATGACTCCAGGATCTACTCAGCTGCTTCCGCATGATCCGAAACATTGGCTTGCTTCAACTTCTCCAGATCAGAAATTCGTCTATCCAGCGAGGCGTGAAGCCCTTTCATCTGCAAGTGTAAATGAAAAGAATCACCAGTGAGAAAAGCACACACCTGCTATTGCAACATATAATCATTACACAATAGGCTGGCTTCGACATCAGTTGTATCTACCAACTTCCCGGGGATTAACAATCTCCAGCAGTAGAAAGAGTATAAGATAATCTCCTTAACACAGACCATGCAATGCCTTAATATAATTGATGCTCATAAGCTAAAGAGAGAGCAACTCTTCACGTATGTATGTCTTTACACTTAATTTAACTATTTGAGGAATCCAACACAAATTCTTCAAACATGTCCGCATAATGCCCATCCATGCAAGTTAGCACAATATATGCATGTGATAGAACAACCATGAAGATCCTCAAACAGATTAACTCCAGAGAGGAACACCTCCAGGATCTATACTTCCACTGTATTCTCATCATATGCATGGTAAGTTCAACTTAATAGTCTCTCTCTGAGCAACTGGATATTATCTAGCTAATAACAACACTCGTGAAAAGGTAGCAAGGAAATAAGTTTGGAAAGAGCCTGCACAAGGATACCAAGATAGATCACTAAACTCAAATATATTCTTGTAGCTCATCAGAATTTCCAGTTCCTTGTAAATCAGATCATCCTACTTCCACCACCCATGAAGTCACTCATAAGCACCGGGAAAAATCAGTAATTTCTGGTTTGTAATTAAGGTCAAAAGAAGAACCATGTGGAAAACAAATTACAGTTTACGTTTATGCAGAGGGCTCAATTCATTTCGATAAGGGAACACCGAATAGTAAGCTCTTACGAATTTAATTCTAAATGGGGAGAGGTCTGGGAAGTAGGAAGGATTTGATCATTAGTCCCTACTCGTAGTTCAGAATCAAGAAAAACCGCTTTTGCATATAGGCTCAAAATGTAGATAAAGGGAAAACAATACATGTTTAAGGAATCACACAAGCAATTCCAAGCTCACCACATAAATCTCAGTAGTTCATTTTTTAAAGAGATAACGGCATCAGTTGCTTCAGCAATGATCTCGTTTTCACGCTCAGGGAACAACAAGACAATCCCCATCGACACCCGAAACCAAATTCTTTTCACACTCAAGCCTCTTAATCCCGATTGTTCGCAGCACATTCACCGGGATAACTTGAGACAACACACATTATTCCTCGTAGCCGCCACCACTACTCGCATCCAAACCCAAACGGCAAAACCCAGATTCCCAAGCAGCCCAAGAATGGCGGCCAACTAGTCACGGGTCCTCAAGCTCACGAAAATTGGGACGAATCGACAAGGATTATACCCATCTCTTCTCAACTCCAGGTCCACATCGTCTCCACCAGACCCCCCCCGCACCCATCAAGTCCAATGCGAGGCGAAGCGCAAAGGGTTCCATCACAAAACGTCGAATTCCCAGAAGGAACTCTAAATTCTAAAAGCTCTCGGAATCGGTCTTTTCCAATGACCACCCACGAATGTGATGAATCCGACTCCAAAGAAATCAACGCAGCGAAATGCACACAACGGTATGGAATGGCGTAGAGAACGATCGATTGTAATGCGGAGAACATGGATCGAACCCTAGAAAAGCGGGGATGGATTACCTGGTGGGAGACGGATTCTTGAGCGACCTTGTAGTCGTTGTGGAGGATGTAGAGGCCGATGAACGACGCCGTCGCGGCTCCGGCGAAGAACGACGCCATTCTCACCCGCAATACGTACCCCATTCTTTTCTCCTCCTCTCTTTCTTTCTCTGTAGCGTTGTTTCGCTTCCGATTTCGTGCTTCCTCTGGCTTTCGTCGCCGCTCTTTGCGCGCAAAACGACGTCGCCCTTGAAGGCAAGGTTTGCCTTTTCTTTTTCGATAATGGGCTTAGGGCCCGTTTGGTTCAAGGGGTTTTGAATGAGTGGGCATTTTATGAAGATAAGTATATTTGAAACTCATTTTTTGTGTATATTTCACAAAGCAATTTTAAGGTGACGTCGCGCGGCCTCAGGCGATGCTGCGTGAGGTTGAGCGACCTAGGCAACACTGCCTGAGGCCGCGGTTGAGAGCCGCCCACCTGCTGAGCTTCACGATGGAGTAGTAAGTCCAAGGAAGAAGACAATGAACAGTATTTTTCGAGGGCAAAAGGGGAAAACATGATTATCAACCGGGCAATATTGAAAAGAATTTTTTTTATTAAATCTCAGACTAGCATTCTACTTTGAGCTTTCAACATTCCAAATGTTAACATTTGGCAAATGGAGACTCAAAAATGTGAACCAAACACAAAATATTTTCCCCTGAAGCTCCTTGGGAAAACCGAACAAATGGGGCTTTAAAAATGTAATGCTATTTTCGGTCATTTGAATACACCTAATTTCGTTTCTACTGACTTTTAATTATAGCGATGTTGAGTTAGATGGTTTTAAAAAATTTCCATTTGTATCGGGGGTTGTTGCTATAGCTCTTCTTTATCTCGCCGTCTTATTATCGAGAAAGAGGAAAGTCACGTTTTCTTCTATAATAGATCGTGATTAGCGAGCAAGTGGGCATAATATTTTATAATTAGTACAAGTTTAGTTGTTGCGCTAATTATAATGCGCAATAGATCATAACGATTGTCAATTAGGCATGCACTTAATAATTGATGCTATTTTAATTGTAAAATTGACTATGAGTGCAATTAGCTTTATTATAAATAAACCACACCATAAATAATAAATTTCAATTGAATGTCGATTGCAGCAAACAAACGTAACAAAAGCGATTATGTACCCAAAGTAGCAATCATCAAATCTCTTAGAGTGCGTTTAGGTGAACTTTTAGGGAGAGCTTTTGAAAAAATGTAATGACTTTAAGTTAAATAAATTTTCCAAAATGCAAATTATGTTTGTTAAATTATAGTTTGAAAGTTTATTACGAAGTGTCTTTGAGTAAAATAATATTTGGAGAAATTATATTTACAGAGGACTTTGGTGATTAATATAAAAAAGAAAAATGTATCAAAAAACAAAATAAAAGAGTTGCCGATGGCCTTAGGCAGCCCTCAGAGACGATTGGCGAGGGCTACCTGGGGTTGGGCGACCTATGGCAGTCCTTCACAAAGGTTGCTCGACCCAAATATGGGTTCTCTGAAGGTCGCCCAACCTTGTGGCAACCAGATTTGGGTTGCGTCTAGGGTTGCGTGACCTCCGGCACCAACTTGACCTAGATTTGGTCGTGCGACCTCCAGCGACCTAAATTTAGGTCGCGACTGGGTCGCATGACCCTCGTCGGGAGTCACGCAACCAGATCGCGTGACCTAGATACCCACTAGATACCCACTGGGGTTTGCATGACCCACCGGCGACAGTCGCCTTGGTTGCTGTGATTGTCACCGGCCTCTCTCTAGTCCGTTTGCCGCCCTTTGTAGCCCTACGCAATCCGAACATCTGCCTCAATGAAGAAGATGAACAGTAGAAATAAGGGCAAAGCCGAAGCTAAAAGCCCAAGGCACCTACCTTGGGCCTTTAGCCTTCAGAAGGCCAGCATTCCCTTAATGGGGTTTCTAAAATATTTCCAAAACACCTAATAGTTGGCCAAAAGGCCTTTAGGTGTCCAAAGCCCATTAGAAATGTAGGTTCCAAACGCATCCTTAGTCTCCTTTCACCCTTTTAACCGAATAGAATTGGTCATAATTTAATATCTTCGATAATTTTCTTTTTTTTTGGGTCATAAATATCTTCGATAATCTAAACTATCGAATATCTTGTGAGTTATCATCTTACAAGGCATGTTCCGTGATTGACAAAGAAAAGGGAAATCATCTTAATTTGGATCATCCGGTTTTCAACTATCCTACTCCCTATTCCTCCCTCTCATAGCAAGTCTCTCTCTCTCTTTCTGGCCACTGCCGCGGCAGCTGTATGAAGCTATGAAACTCCCAATTAGGCAATCCTTATCTCTATTATGCTTCAATTTTCACTAATCTTTCTCGTTTCGGGCTTGTTATCGGTTAAGTTATCCTCATAATGACATTAAACCACTAACGCTAATGCTGGCAATATGTTTTAAGATATTCTTGGCGTTGATTACGAAACCTAACGCTAATTGGCAACCTAAAAGGATAAACACCTTCTTCCCATCATACTACCTCCTACTTGAATTTTCAACGAGTCCCTATTTTAAGAGATAATTGTATGAATAGTCATTAAACTCTGGTCTAATATGTAAAATCATCCCTCAATGGTTAATTTGCTCAATTTGGTCCTCCGAATTTTTAATTCATATCCAATTTAGTTATGGATTACATGAAAGTCCCAGAACTTGTGGTACATAGTCCTTGAGTTTCATGTAATACAAGGATTAGATTAAATATATACTTAAAATTTTAGGACCGCATTAAACAAAATAAAAATTTGGAAGCGATATTACATATTAAGCTAAAGTTCTGAAGATCATTCATGTAATTTCCTCCTATTTTAACCATAAAATAATACCAATGACGTCACATTTTCAGTGTATAGTTCCTCAAAACATCAAAATCGCCCGAACTTCAAGTGTTTTGAATTAGCCTCTATCTTCTCAAGATGTCAAAAGCCCGGTCTACGCTCGCTCGCACCGAGCGCGGTCAAACCCATTTATATATTTATTTATTAAAACGCAATTACAGGACCAATTCATATGAACATCCTAGGATCATTGCCATACCGAACAAGAAGAAAAAGGAAAATCCTCAAAACCAAGTTGAACGTTCTTTTTCTCATTTTGTATTTCTTTTTGATGTTTTGTGAAGTCACAGCAATTAAAAAAAATTACAAATGGTTGGACCAAAATGAGAAAAAGTCAAAGAAAACGGGTTTTTTTTTATCTTAATAGGCACCGTCCTCTTTTTAATAATGCAAAAGGCACTCTAGCATAGACCAAATCCCGGTTAACAGATAATTCCGACAATAAAAAAGAGTGAGGTCTATTTGCTTTAGCATAATTATTTTGTACCTTCACTGGAAACTTTCGAAAAATAGATACAATACTTTTTTTTTTTTTACATCATCCATATATAAGATAGATGCCACTAAAAGGGAGTATGATAATTTGCCAAAAAAGAAAAATGATTACGAGAATCGGATAGTTTCCACAATTCAGAAACCGTGAAACCAGTTCATTCCTAATTTAGAAAATGAAACTATCCAATCAATCTAGAACCAGATAAATTATTTTCAAGCATTATAAATGAACGCGAGTCATTATATTGTCAGTTGTGACGGGATCTCACCCGAAAAATGCACATGATCTAACGCCGCATTGATGCATGCGAGTCGGGATCGGGTGGGAATCCGAGAGACTCGTGTCTAGAAACCGGGCTTGGTCTTTGGAGCCGCCGGCTCTTGTTTTCAAAGGGCAGTAGGGTGGGTTCGGTGACCTACTACGAACCTCCGCCCCTCCTCCGTTGGCCATCCGAGCCCTGACCGTCCAAAACGCGCGGACGACAAGGCGGCTTCGTCAGGACGAAGGCGGGCCAAAAATCAAAGCCGCGATGCGTTCGATGGGAAAGTCCACAAAATACTAAACAAATCGCCGCCGATGCCCCAAAACGACCAGTCGCGGTCCGTCGTTTCGTTACGATTCCTGCCTTTTCTTTTGGTTTTTTTGTTTTTTTTATGGGAACGGGCGCGAGCAATTATGAAATTAACGAAACCAACCCCTCCTTCCCCCTTTTGAATATAGACGCGTTTTCTCCGCTCCAGTTTATCCCCTGATTCACGGCTCATCCTAGAGACCTCCGCAGGGTTGAATATCCCGCGGCCGGTGCGGCGTTGACCGGTCGTTCCGTCGGTCCGATCCCCAACCGACGGCTGTGATCCGCGCGTCAGTGTGATGCTGGCCGTGACGCGAGCCGCAGGGGACGACTCCCTCACGCTTCTCTATGGTGTCTTTCTCCTCTTTTAATCAACCGGATTTCAACTGCCTTTTCATCGCTCCGTCGTCGCTACTATCGTCTCTCTCTCTCTCTCTCTAGCTCGCTCTCTTTCTGCGTCATTTCGTCTTTGGGGGGAGTTCGCCGGAGAGGTTCCGGCGTCCCGATCTTTCGACCACCGGCGGCGATCGCCGACGAGCCGCCGCATTCCGGCGATGGGCCACTGCTGCAGCAAGCAGAGCACCGTCGCGACCGCCAACTACGGCGCTTCCCGGCCCGATGAGCAGCCGAAGCCGCCGCCGTCGCCGCTCCCGGCCGCGTCGCCCATGCGATCCGGGGTGGGCGGCGGCGGCGGCGGGGGCGGGGAGATGAGCTCCCTCTCGGGGAGCCCGTTCCCGAGCCCGCTGCCCGCCGGGGTGGCGGCGTCCCCGTCGCCGGCGAGGACGCCGCTGAGGAAGTTCCGGTGGCCGCTCCCGCCTCCGTCGCCGGCGAGGCCGATCATGTCGTTGATCGCGAAGCGGCGGGGCCGAGGGGCGCCTAAGGAGGGGCCAATAGCGGAGGAGCAGGCGGTGGACGGAGAGGGGGAGCCGCCGCTGGATAAGAGCTTTGGATACGCGAAGAACTTCTGCGTGAGGTTCGAGCTCGGGAAGGAGGTGGGGCGGGGGCATTTTGGTCATACGTGCTGGGCTAAGGGAAAGAAAGGAGAGCTCAAGGGTCAGAATGTGGCCGTGAAGATCATTTCAAAAGCTAAGGTGTGTGGTATGTGTTACAGCTATTGACAGTTTACAACTCAGCGGCCTTTCTCTGTTGTTGCTGTTGTTTGAATCTAGCTGTAAGGTGAATCGATTGTCGACCTGCTCTGTTGTTCGGGGAAATTATGATCGTCTAGTTAAGAGATAATTCGCTGATCAGTTCAGCAGGAATTCGTAAGCAGCATAGGGTACACTTAAATTGAATGAGTTTGAACAGACGTGCTTGGGCAGGACCTCAAAACATGCAGTATTTCATGACTACAACGTGGGAGCTGCGTAACCCCAGATTCAACTTTCATGGCCATGGTATGGCTCATAGAAGTTTGCGTACTTTTGGCAGCCGACATGTTATGATTTTAAAACTAGAAATACAAGGCGGTTGCTCTTAATTATGTTATTTGGTCCAGCTTGTAGAACAGGAGGCAAACCAAAAGTGACTGAAGTGCTTTTGGTTAGCACCTGGTCAGCAGGAAGAGGGCAAGTCGGCGATGCCTGGAGATGACAATTGACGAATGAATGATCTGAGGTTTATTGAGCTTGCTTGTTAGAGAAACAGAAGCAGTGAAGTATCTCTAGAATTGTTGGTTTGATATTTTGAACTCGAGAGCATCACGAGGTGAAGGTTTCCTGAAAGTGTGGGGATATTCATCAGTTTCAGGATCTAATGAACTGATTCTTGGACTTGATTAACTCGTTCTTGTTAACCCTAATTTACCAAGATGTCTAAATCTCAAAACAGATTGAAGAGGTTTGGATGTACTGCATCAGTGCGAGAAAGATGAGCGTGGATGCTAAAAAATAGAGCTGATCACTTAGGCTAAGGATTTTATTTATGTTAAACAAGAAGTAAACCAAAACCCGTTACTGAAAGATTGAGGTGTTGTAAATATGTTCTTGGTTGATTGTACCTGCCTTTTCATAGAGCATACATAAATGTAGATACTTGGTCAAGATGACGGGGACAATATATGTAGTTGCTGCATGTACGACCAGGACACTAGACACTAGAGCAAGAAAATTGTTCCTGTTATAAGATACCTGTGCTGAAATTTCATGATCGGGTGGCTGCTGGACCTGTGCTGAAATTTCATAATCGGGTGGTTGTTGGACCGTTTTAATTTGAATACTCCTCTATTGAAATTGTGTATTAATTTAATCTGGATTTTCAGACTCAATTAAAGTTGAATGAGAGGACCACAATTCTCACCTCCCCCACCCCCCCTCCGCCCCGCCCCAATCCCTATTGCATAGCTTTTTAGCTTGAGCACTGATGGAAACTGGATGAGTGATTTTTGGCAGATGACATCAGCGATATCAATTGAAGATGTTCGTCGGGAGGTGAAAATATTAAAGGGATTAGCGGGACACAAGCACCTCATTAGATTTCATGATGCATTTGAAGACAACAACAATGTCTACATAGTCATGGAGTACGTGCATCTCTGTTTCAATCGTCAGCTTTAATAGATATGTCATGGGAATCATGGATTTAGCATCATTCAAATTTCCTTTATTTTTGTCTCTTTCTGCATGTGGGTTCCCAGAGCCGAAAGCTAATGAATGTGAGCTATGTTATGTAACTAGACTTGCAGAAATATACTGACAAGCTGCTATAGGCTGGATTCTTCCAATTTGTGGGAATTTGTATTCTAAAGTATGGATTTTTGTTTTCTGTCAGATTGTGTGAAGGTGGTGAACTACTTGACCGTATTTTGTCCAGGTAAAAACGATGACCGTTTGAGTTGCCACTGATTTTTCTTTTCAAGGCTTTGAAGTTTATTTTCTAGACTTGTGGTTTTTCATTTGTTGCTACTCTCATTACAGAGGTGGTAGATACAGAGAGGAGGAAGCTAAGGATATAGTGATTCAAATTCTGAGTGTAGTAGCTTATTTTCATCTTCAAGGCGTTGTGCATCGTGATCTAAAACCAGAGGTTTGCTGCTATAGATGTCTTGAATTTATCATATGTTACTCTTGCATGTAAGACATTCAAAGTAGGATATTCACATTGTGTATGCTGCTCTTTCATTTATGTTAATCGGAACGTCATCACCTTCCAACCATTCTTTTCTCTCTCGACTTCATGGCAGAATTTCCTATTCTCCACAAGAGACGAGGATGCGCCAATGAAGATAATTGATTTCGGCCTCTCTGATTTTATTGGGCCAGGTAACTGTTGGATTTTTCAGGGAGATGTTTATGGGTTTGTGGTCATTTTGTTGGAAAAGGTACAATACATAAGCCACTGGAATTCATATTCCTTGTAAATGTACAACAGATTTGGTGTCTTAGCAGTCACGGTACTTTCAGTCTTGGTCATCTCCTATGTATGATCCTGGTGGCATGGACTGAATTTCTAGAAGTTGTCAACCAAGTTTGGCTTAAGATGCTTTCAGTTGGCACTATGTCATCCTATAATTGAGTCTTTCATAGCCCCTCAGCAATTGACATCTTACATACCGCAGCTTGATTCCCCTTTTGCATGTGTTTTCTAAAATGATCCTCTTTACCAGCTATACTGGCAACTGAAAACGATTGTAAAGTTCAGTTTCCTTCAGCTTTTGGATGAATAATTGACTTTGGCACAGTTCTTTTGGCTGATCAAGTGTCCAAATCACACAGTAGAACAGATAAAAGATCCAACATTATTTGGCTGTTTTCTTTTTCCTCTTGGTGTGAGTGTGCTTTTTTCGTCTCTGTCCTTGAGCTCAACAAATTGAAATTTCATGCACTCTCAGGTCAACGTCTCAGTGATGTTGTTGGCAGTGCATACTACGTTGCACCGGAAGTTCTCCATAGATCATATAGCCTTGAAGCGGACATGTGGAGTGTTGGGGTCATAACATACATATTGCTATGCGGAAGCAGACCATTTTGGGCTCGGACTGAATCTGGAATTTTTCGCTCTGTTCTTAGAGCAGATCCTAACTTCCATGATTCACCTTGGCCTACGGTATCAGCTGAGGGTAGAGATTTTGTGAAAAGGCTTCTGAACAAGGATTATAGAAAAAGAATGACCGCTGCCCAGGCTCTAAGTAAGTTTTTTTATGGACAGGGCAGGAACTCTTGTAAATTTAGCCATTTTAAAATTAGTTGTCTAACGTTAGTGATTCTGTCTAAGGATGATATCCATGCATATGCTTAGCTAAATCGCTGGAATTTGCTATATTTTCAGCTCACCCATGGATACGAGATGAAAAACATGCCGTGCCTTTGGATATTTCAATCTACAAGTTAGTTAAATCCTATGTTCGTGCCACCCCGTTCAAACGGTCTGCACTAAAGGTAATCTTTCTTCATCTTGTTAACCATACTGCTTTCTAGAAGAAGTTATTCTGCTCCTTTGACTTAAAATAACTAGGTAATATATGGAAAACACAAACACTGAAAGAAGTTCTGTAGCATCCTATTCACATGGGCAGGCTAATAGTATGAGGCCTACTCTTGTAGTGGGTGGAAAAAATGTCACTTCACCTCTATGCTGGAGTAATCTGACTTTAGGTTGTGCATTCTAATTTGGTTATGCGAATTAACTTTAGGGATATTGCTTTTGTTTTAAAATATGCAGGCTCTCTCGAAAGCGTTAACGGAGGATGAGCTTGTGTATCTCAGGGCCCAATATAATCTATTGGAACCAAAGAATGGATATGTTTCTCTTGATAACTTTAAAGTGGTGGGTGACGTATTACCTTTACAGATTCTTTGGCAATTTGTATCTGGCTGTGTTTGGAAAATACAGATCTATATATGTCATTGATGCCATTTAGTATTATTTTGACCTTCCGACTGGCACAAGATCAGTTTTTGTCACTGTTCTTGATGATTCATCTTTTTAAGTACCTGTAATCTGGGTCTGCTTTGGCTGCAATTGATTTCTGAAGGAAAATGCAGGCTTTGATGAAAAATCTGACTGAGGCAATGAAGGAGTCAAGGGTTCCTGAAATTTTAGATGTGGTAAGATTCTTTTGTTCCAAACATCTGAAGCAATTCAATTCTCCTCAGTGATCCATGATGATGAGATTTACATCTGTGCCTTATTCTTTTGTATATTCAGATTACTTATATCATATATTTAAGCTGCATAATTATCCATGCTAACTTCCATTTCACACAATTTAAGATGGAACAACTCTCACATAAGAAAATGGGCTTTGAAGAGTTTTGTGCTGCGGCAATCAGTCCACATCAGCTAGAGGGTCGTGAAGACTGGGACCAGATTGCAAATACTGCCTTTGAGTATTTTGAACAAGAAGGAAACCGGGTCATTTCCCTCGATGAATTGTCAAGTGTATGTGCATCGGTAGCTTTGGAAATCATCTCTTGCTTACGTAGAAATTGGATTGACAAATTCACGTATGTTTTACCTCACGCAGGAGGTGAATCTGGATCCCAGAGCTCAGTCTCTCCTCGATAACTGCATTAGAAGTACTGACGGAAAACTCAGCTTTCTTGGATACACCAAATTCTTACATGGTGTGACGCTTCGAAACACTAGCTTGAGACCGAGATAGCATGTAAGTGTATTGAATTTGCGTACAAATCTTTGATTTGAAGTGTATAGCCTTTTCAATTCGAGAGGTGAAGTACACTCCGATTGGCAAATCTTGAGGCGTGCAATCGCGTGAGATTGGTTGGTAGATAAAGGGTATGATGCTTTTGTGACCGCCGATTTGTTGAAATGTATTCTCTCTGTTCTTCAAATCCTCGAGGCCACGGATGGCGAAGTTGAAACGGCTCCGAGTCCCAAAACGCCATGGTTCTTTGTAATGGAGGGGAAAATGGTCTGAATTCTTTATAATTATAGGATGATTGTCGTAACTTTTTGAAGTTCCTTCCCAATCTGTACTTGCACATTCGTTTACTATGTTTTGTGGTCCGACGTAAAAGGATAATTGAGCTTTGGTATGAAGGCATAGGGAGTAAGTTTTTAGAATATAGGATGTCTCTTTCTTGGAAAATGAATAATTTGGTAAACACTTTCCTAAAGATGATCGCTTGTATCATTTGACATTATCAGTTAATGAAAATATTTCTGTTGTAAACAATTATTTATGTCTAAACAATTTTTTGTAGACAATGAAAATATCTCTTACTCATTTATTTTTATGAGTGATATAAGGGATCACATTTTAAAAAAAAGTTTTTCGAATCATTTATTTTTCGTTTGACTAATCCATTTCTTTCACCAAATAGCTTTTAGGTGAAAAGTGTTAAAAAAATCCTAAACTTTTTGCATTTGTGTCAATTTAGTTCTAAACATTTTCATTTGGTGCAAATTCGGTTCTTTCCGGCTAATTTTGGTAAAATTTCTTGACTAGGTGTCGCCTAACTAATGTTGATAGATTTTAATAATATTTTAATATTTAGAATTTTTTTCTCTTCTTTTTTTTCCTTCTTCTCGTCCTTCCTTTAGCCGGTGGTCGGACCTCGGCGACCAGCTAGAGGCAATGGCCGGTGAGGCTTGAGTTCTTGCTAGTGGCTACGATGGTGGCCTCAAGCTAGCCTCATCGACCATGGGAGAAGCTTGACTTCACCAAATCCGCGAGGTTGAGCCTTTCTCATGGTCGGCAAGCCACCTAGCATGAGGCTGCCATCATGGTGAGGTTGAGCCTCTCCCATGGAGGGCAAGCCACCTAGCGTGAGGCTGTCATCGCGGCCACTGGTGAGGGCTCAAGCCTCGCCAACCATTGCCTTTGGCCGGTTGCCAGACTAGTGGCTTGAGCATCGTCGATCACTAAGGTCTAGCAACTGGTTAGAGAAAGGAGGAGGAGAAGGAAAAAAGAAAAAGAAAAAGAATTCAAAAATATTAAAATGTTATTAAAAGTTATTTATGTCGTCACGGTCGCCGATGTCTGGCAATTGTGCCACCTTAGCCGGCTAGCGTCTAGTCAGCAAAATTTGGCAAAAATTAGTCGGAAATGACCGAATTGATATCAAGTAAAAATGTTCAGGACTAAATTGACATAAAAAAAAGGTTTATAACTTTTTTTAACATTTTTCTCCATAATTAATTTTCACACTCAATGCTAGATAGTCTAGTAGATATGTAAATTGGGTATCTTTTTTCGGCCAAAAAAAAGGAGAATATTTTGCTAGGGAACACAAAAAATATTTTAAAATTCACCTAATAAAATTCAAGTTTAGAGTTGATCTCAATCTCATTTTCGATGGGCGGCGCATAGTTTATGACAAGCCCAAGTTGCACACTTCCAACCTGCGAGTTGTATCGAGCAACACTAGAATTACAAACTGGTATATGGATAAGTTTAAGAAGTGATGTATTAGATAGCGATTGGCCACTCAAACTTAGCGAGCGCTATCCACGAACGAATAATGGCATGATACATCTGATCTTATAACTCTAGCATTTTTCACTCTTATTACCTGATAAGGTTTTTTAAGAGCATCATCCAAAAAATCCTAAATTTATTTTACGGTTGTCAATTTAATTTCAAACCTTTAATTTGATCAATTTAGTTATAAACCTCTTAATTGTGCTAATTTAGTTGTAAACTTTTTAATAATTTACAAATTTAGCCTTAAATCTTTTGATAACTTACCAATTTAGTCATTCTAGATAATTTTGATCGAAAATTACTATATAGATAATCTTTTGTAATTTTGTAAGTTTTGTAATTTTTTTTTTAAACTTCGGAGGGAGAAAAGGAAAAAAAGTAAAAAGAGAAAGGAAAGGAGAGAAAAAAAGAGAGAAAGAGAAAGGAAAAGAAAGGAAAATATTGAAAAATATCAAAAAATTATTTATGTTAGTGTCGGCCATGGAATATAGGAAGATCGGTATTAGCTGCATTGTCACGGTAGTAATTTTTGACCAAAATTAATTGGAATGACTATAAAGACAAAATGTCAAAAAATTTAGGAATAAATTGATAAATTATGTATAGGTTTAGAACTAAGTAGGCACGATCGAAATTGTTAGGATTGAATTGGCTGCCATATGATAGATTTAAAACTTTTTTTGGTAATTTTTTCAAGGATTTTTAAGGTCCAACTCCATCTCCCAACAGAACTAAAAAGCAAGGCCTATTTTCCTCCCTCGCCAATGGTCCATCATAAAACTTATGCACTCGTGAAAAATGAAAAGAAGCATACATGGTTGTCTCAATCCAACCTTTTGCTCTCTACTAAGCTTTAAGTTCCGTTCGTTTTGCGAAAAATGAAATGTTTCCGAGAAATATTTTCCTAGAAGTACTTTTCTAAGAAAAGAAAAAAAGCTGCCAAAATCCCAAACTTTACTCAAAGTGACAAATTTACTCTAAACTTTTTTTTATGACATGAAAAACCTAAAACTTTACTAACTGTGACACATTTACCCCACTATAGGCATTTTCGTCTTATTTTTTTTTGTTTTTTCCTTTTTTTTTTCTTCTTCTCTCTTCCCTCCGTCGGCCATGGCGGAGGGAAGCCGGACTTAGGCGAGGGTGGCCCTTGCCGACGTTGGGTGAGGGCCATCCTTGCTTGACGCGGGGCGATGGCAACCCTCGTTGACATCGGGCGAGGACGACTCTCGTCGACATCGGGCGAGGGCACCCCTCGCCTAAGTCTAGCTAGGGAAAAGAGAAGAAAAAGGAAAAAAGAAAAAGAAAAAGTAGAAGACGAAAATGCCTTATGGTTTAGGATAAATGTGTAAGACGAATACAAGTTCAAGATTTTTTGTGTTACGTAAAAAGTTTGGGGTAAATGTGTCACGTTTGGTAAAGTTTGGGATTTTTCATGTCACAAAAAAATTTTTGGGGTAAATTTGTCGGTTTGGGCAAAGTTTGTGGTTTTTTGTGATCTTTTCTCTCAAGAAAATGATAATATTTTCTGGTATTTGGCTGAAACTTGAAATTAAAGTGAAAAATATTTTCGTCATTCGATATCTCATTTGATTCTCCTCCACGCACTTCTTTTGATTATTTTTTGTTTTTATTCTATCTATTATTTATTTATTATTTTATTTAAAAAATTCAAATTCAAATTTTGTATTTTTTAGAAATCAATTTTTAAATTATTTTTATTCTTCTATTCTTTCCTTTTTTTTTTTTTTTTTTTTTCGTGAATCGGTTGTCAACGACGGTTGGCAAGCGTTGCCTTGGGCCTCGCCGCCCTCGGCGACACAAGCATTGTTGATCGGTGAGGCTCGAGCCTCGTTGAGGCCCAAGCCTCGCCACTGTCTCGACGATGCTCGAGTGTTGCCGATCTAGCAAGCAACACGGCCTTCGTTGGGGCCGACGACCAGCCAAAAATAGAAGGAAAAGAAAAAGAATAAACATTAACTAAAACTCGATTTAAAAAAAAAAGAAAAAATAAAAATAAAAGGAAAATGCATTTGGTAAAAGAAAGTGAGGCGAAAAAAGTTATGAAAAATGTTTTCCACTTTGTAAAAGTGGAAAATATTTTCCCCACTTTTGAAAGTGTTTTTTTTTTTTTTCCAATAGCAGAATATGTTTTCTTTAGCTAATTCATTTTCCGTGAAACGAAAATTGAAAAATCCGAAAAACGTTTTTTTGGAAGGTTATTTTCCATAAAATGAACGGAATCTTAGAATATTCTTCCAATGTGAATTCATTGTTAAAGTGAAAGTTTCAAGTGTTTTGGACTTAAATAGAAGTCAAAATGTATTAATCGCAAAATCGAAATCATCAAAACTATAAAAAGTAAAACTATATTCAGGCAATTGGCACCTGCATCAGAAGAGTTCTTCCTCAAGCAGAAAGCGACACGCGGAGAGAGGATAAGAGAGATCCCATCGCGTTAGACTTCTCGAGATTTCATCAAGCATATCATAAATAAAACTCTGTTCAGTCAATGGAGACCGTGTTGATGCCGTAGCCATACCGAGCCAGCTGGTTTCGATGAGTTCTGCTCGACTGTCCTGACTTACATGTTCGCACACGACTCGTCATGCACGCTACTTGGTCGGGCAATCACGCGTTGTTTTCCTAGCGAACGTTGCTCGATTCTCTAAAGAAAACGGAGCAATTGTCGCAGTACATTTCGATCATTGATCATGAGAAGCAAGAGATCTCGATGCATAACACAGGCCATTGAAAATCAGTTTGCCTTTTTTCTGACTTCGCTCATCGACTTGGTAGGCATGGAATGGCCAACCAGTGATCGAAGTGAAGACGCATTGAATTACAAACACATCTGCATTCCAATCCGTCCTTTTGATTTCTCGATTTACATGAATTAAAGAGACCCAAGAGAGAAAAAAGAGGTGGGAGAAACGCGTTACATGGCTATTGTATACTCATGCTAAACCTTCTACTTCTATGTATATGGTGATTAAGTACATCGTCAGATCCTCCGTCAAGCAGGTCCGAAGCACCACCCGTGGACGTTGTTGTCGTGGCGGCCGTGGCGGTGGCTCTTGCTCACGTCCCTGTCGATCGAGTCCTGCACGTTCCGGAACTCATCGACGTGGCACGGGATGTTGATGGGGCCCTTCTGGTCGAACCCGTACTCGTCCTCCGCCTCCCTCAGCAAGTCCACGAACAGCGGGTGGTTCAGGTAAGCCACCGGGATCACGAACCGCCGCTGCTCCTCGCCTTGCCCCACGGAGACGGCCAGGCACCCCCTCGGCACGTCCTTCAAGCTGCCCTCCTCCTCCCCCACCTCGTGGTGGCAGTGGTGGAGGTGGAGGAGGGCAAGTGGAGGTGAATGCCCGGATGGTGGTGGCGATACCTGTCGACGCTCCTCACCATCTTAAGGAAACAACGAGGGAAACCCAGCTCGAGGCTGCTTAAACCTCTCGAGATCAGATCGGGGAAGAAATTCTTCTTGTTCGCTGATCGAAGAACGAGAAGTGAGAAGAGGATTGAGGGGGAGGGCGTTGTTATATATAGGTGCCAAGGGGTTGAATGTGAACGGCGGAAGGAGGAAGGTCAAGGGGAAAGAGATTTCTAGTCCTTGTGCATGGGAAGGAGCGTGTTGGATTAGGGACGAAGGAGACGAGTGGCGGTCGCATCTGGGGTCGGTCGTTGCAGCCGTCCGCGCGTGACGAGAGATTTCTTGGTCAACTCGTCTTTGCTGTTCATTGTTAAATTCTTTTCTCGGGATAAGTATGATCCCTCTTTTTTAATCGTTTCCGAAGTGATTAAGGAAGGGTAATCCCTGCAAAAAACCAAAAACGACACTTTCAAAATTCAAACTAGCAGTTATACCTTCTAAATTTGTTAACAATATTTACATATTAAAGATGGTTTTCCTTTCTGTGATTGAAACTTCATGCGTAGAGATGTGTGTTTTTTTTTTTTTTTTTTTTTAAATTGTTGCTAAGCACGCGCGGATTATAAATTATTACGTTCAGTTTTGGTTTTGGGTGAGATGTACAATGACGGATGATGAAATCAAATGGGAATTGATGACCTCTTGCTGGAGTTCTCTCACTACGTGGTGACGCTGCGACCCGGTTTTCTTCACATGGATAAGGATTATGTCCAAAACGAGCAAGGAACTAAGGAAGGTCAGAAGACCTTCACAAGATATCTACCAAATTGCAAACATCTCACGCAAAAGAAGTTTCAAATCTTCTGTATGAGCCTTTAATTTCGTGACCAGCTCAATTTTTTTACGTCAGAATACTTCCATATATACCAATTTGACTGATTAAAAATAAAAAAAGGCACCCGATTTATAGATAATCATCGTTTGTTAATGTTTTGAATGACGGGTTATCGTGACAGGAACTGTGAAATTAGATGTCTCAATGCATGTTTTTTTTTTTCTCCGACCAAAAAAAACATGCATAAATTTTTTAAACAAGCGAAAAACTGATGCGAAATTGTGGTTTGACTGGTTTATATATTTAATAAAATTTTACTATTATGAATCCCAGTGATGTAATGCCATTCTAACTTTTAGCTCCGTCCTTTCCATATTATTTTATTGAGTAAATCTTTTTCACAATTGCTTTCCAAAGAAGTCCATATATTTTTTGGGTTAATTCCCTAAAAAAATAAATCTCAACTATTGGTCCTATTACAATTCTACTCCAATTTCTTCTTATTTGATAAAAATCCACAACTTTCACTTTAATCTTAGATTTACTTACATGTCTAATAATTGCCATTGGAGTTCTCAAGATTATCACTATCAAGAAGGTGCTGTTGCTCCATACGAAGGTGAGAGTGTTAATAAAGATGTGTGTTTTAGTAATGACCTCGATGTTGATAATTTTGGAGAAATTAGTGGCAATATTTGAAGACATCGGGAGATATGGGACTAGAGTGGAATTTGGATATATTTTTTTAGACAAAGAAGAAGGTTCTGGCCGGAATTAGGATTGGACAAAAAAAAAAATTAGGGGTCTTTCTTAGAAAGTTACGCCTATTTTTATATAATTTATCTGCATAAATTTTATTGGGGTTAGGTTGCAAGTGGGTGTGCTAAAGTTGAAAATGTGAATTAGGGCAAGTGGGAGTGCTAAAGTTGAGAATGTGAATCCAAATTCCTGTATAGAACAAGTTCAAATCCGGAAAGCGTTCGTCACGAGAAGCAGAGCGAACGAGCTTGACCTGGCTCGAATCCGATTCCGATGATCACTGTGGAAATAGTCACCCTAGACTGCCAATTACAAAAAAGAAACGCATCGGTACCGCTGGAAACGTCGTCGTACCAGCTGTATTTCGAGGAGAACATAATTTCAAACGTTTGACTTTCTCGGACACGTGTATGGTGCCTGGCTTGAGAACATCAGCACGTGGGGGCCGCCGAGGTTGATGGGTCGTCATTCACGTCACCTCATGCGGAGAATTTGAGCATGTTTTGAATCTGACCAAATTGACTATTGGAAGAGAACATTGTTTGGCCGACATTATGAGGTCACGTCGTCGTCTCTGCCTCTTTTTTTTTTTTTTTTTTTTTTTTTTTTATTTATTTATTTATTTATTTATTTACGTTTTCGTATGTTAATTTCGCACGTTTAACACAGCAGTAAACTCCCACCTAACGCCACTTGGAAATTGGACGCCTACTCAAGAACCAGACTTTTTGTGTGGAGTGTATCTCGAAATCATTACTTATAGGACCATCCAATCCACTCCGGACGAAGAAGATTGGTCGGATCCAAAATTCAAGTGCAAGATTTCGCACCGAGATATCATTAGAATGGATAAGTGTGTGTCGCGATAATTGACTTGCCATCAATGGCGGAGCTCGCCGAAGTTTCGTGATATCTCCGAAGAGCAAAAATTGTATCCTGACCTTTGGCACCGATTACTGGACCCGAGCTCAATTGTCGACACCGACCGCGCCGTGAGCAAGAACTTCCCGAGATGGAACCTGGAAAAATGTTGCTCAAGATTGAAGGCGAGTAGACCGACCTATAGTGCGGAATCCGCTAGAAGAGGATTTGAGAAACTCGGCGGCAAACAAAAACAATCAAATTGCCCATTTTGCATCCAATCCAATTTTGCACGTTTGTTTCATGTGTTCTCATGACAATCATTCGAGATAATTACCAAAAAATTTCTAAATCTACTATACTTGAGTAGATTTAGTCATAATCCTTTCAATTATGCCAATTTAGTTATAAATCTTTTAACGTTTTGTTAATTGGGTCAATCCAACCAATCTTGACAAGAAACTCTTGATAGTGGGCGTAAAAATTTTAATTTTTGTAAAATATTATTAAAAATATTCACGTCAACTCTACTTGGCGCTTATCGTATAGGATGGCTGGCATTCACGTTAGCAATTTTCTAACTTAAATTGTTCGGATAGATTTAATTGACAAAACGTGTAATCGTTTAAGATTAAATTGGTATAATTGAACACTTTTTAAATAATTTCTCCATGATCATTCACATTCTTGATTGGATTTAACTTGTCGGGTTAAATTCAAAACCGTGTCATGAGACTTTTATCTTGCACAAGGTTGAGAATTCCAAATCGTAGGATGACATTGGCTGAGGATCACAAGTTGTGCAAATCGTGGGAGTCCAAAGTTTTCGTGGATATCAATGTAAATCTTCTTCCGTTGACCAAGTCAAGTCAACCCCAGAGTTTTTTTTTTTTTTTCTTTAAGTCGATCCCAGAGTTAGCCCGTTCCAAAATAACCCGGAGAAACCAAAGTTTCCAAAACGCTCTCAAGGGTCCCGACAAGCATACGCAGAATGCAGGAAAACCGATCAGCATCGCCAATTTCGAGTTTCATATCACATGTCGAAACATGAAAATGTCGCACAATATTCACACCGAAGCATCGTTGCAACTGTTTATTCCATCACCACGCCCTAATGCATGTCATTCGTGCGTGGTTCATTTGATGGCAGCGTGTAATTTTTCCGCATAATGTTTTATCGAGCAATGTCGAGGCAATCGTTTTAAGACTGTCATTTCATTATCTGCCATGCTCATGACTCTACCAAAACCGATCAATTCCAGTTTAAAGAACCCGCAGACGATCTCGCATCTGAACATAAGTCACCCTTCCTTCTTCCCGAGAATTCTTGGAACTGGAATTAAAAAGAGAATCTAAGAACACAAGTTCCTACGCCTCAAGAACCAAAAAAAAAAAAAAAAAAGCGGAAAATTGAATTCTTACGATCAGCAACTTCGAATTCCTCTCTTCCGTCCCAATCAAATGTAGTGTACGGATTCACTGATATCGTCCCTTTTTCATACTTTTACCCCCACCTCCTCCGCCTGCGGTATCCTGTCCTCCTCCCGTGCCGGCCGCTGATCCGGGCTCCACTGGCAGCACTCGCCGCCGGCTGCCAAAGTGTCCATAATTGGCCGAATCACCAAAATCCCCTCCCCCGCCACGGTGCATGCTAACGTGCATAGGAAAACGCCGAACACCAAGACCTTGTGAGCGGCACGGTCCGGCATCCACATCACCGAGACCCCCAGCAGCAAAATCTCCAAGGGCAGCGACACCAGGACAGCCATGGCGAGCACGTAAATCCGAGTCCTCAGTCCTTTGTTGATGACGAGGGACATGACCTTCCAACATGACAGGAGGAAGCACAACGAGTAGGTGATCCCGAATGCTCCGAACACGATGATGGACATCAAAGGGTACGTGCACAGGACGGTTTCGTTGCCGAACTCATCCTTGGAGACGTACGTGCTCCGCCCAAAGATCTCTGGCAACAGCAGGTAGATCGGCTGGTAGAACACGAACAAGATTTGCAAGAAGAGGAGGGGCAGGCAGGCGCCGAACACGAAAGCTAGGGCCCACAGGCGGCACGGGTCCTGCTTGTTGATCGAGACGTTGACGAGGAAGAGCGCGGTTAACAGGAAGACGGGCTCGCAGAGCCTAGCGAGAGGACGGAATGGAATCTGCAGATGTCGGCTTGCTGGCTTTCCGTCAAGAAGGGCAGGAACGGCACGAGGTAGTGGCGGCGGAAGAAGGGCATGCGGAGGAGCTCGACGAGGGCCCAGAGGGCAGTCGAGGAGACGAGGAGGAGGCGGACGGTCAGAGGAGTTGAAGTTGCCGAGGTGCGGGGCGGAGCGGGACTTGAGGCAGAGGTGGATGACGCAGGCGAAGGAGAGGGAGGACAGGAGGAGGAGGACGGCGATGAGGGCGAGGAGAGCGAGGTCTATGGCCGTGTCGAGGGGTGGCAACGGGGGCAAGGCGGACATCTGAAAATCGACGGGCCTGCCGTGGGAACGGCCCGTGCGCACGACAAACGGCGTCTCCCCCCTCTCTCCTTCTCCGAGTACTATCTGAAATCGTGATAGCTGCAGAGGGATATGGTATGGAAGGAGATGAACGGGCGAGGGATGAAGAAGCGATCAAGCTCGGCGTGCATGGGATTGCATGGGATTGGCATTTGCAGGAGGCAATGGGATTGGCAAGGGGAGAGAGAGATAGAAACTGAGTTTTCGTTTGCGTTCTTCTGGGTGTGTCTCTCTCTCCCTCTCTTTCCCTCACATCGCTCTCTTCTCTCGCTATCTCTCTTTGGCTTTTTTCCCCAATCAGAGAGAAACGGAGGCAGAGGAAATCAGAAATACAGGAAGATTAGGGTGCTCCAGAGAGAGGCAGGGTGGCATGAATTTCGGGGATGGGACGGCTAAAGAGGAGGAGGGCTTCGGACATGGCTGGACAGATCCAAGCATTCGTTACGATTGAGGTGGTGGAGCGGGCGTTGTT